>OX422219.1:538073912-539273912 GCA_949130495.1 Sambucus nigra | reverse complement strand
CATAATGATGTTATAAAGTCTGAGGCCATCACTAAGATGTTATCCCCATAATTAATTTCACTAAATTAGTGATGTTAAGGGTCTGCGGTCATCCAATTATGGTGTCTGACCTCAGACCTTATCACCACTCAATGATGTTATAAGGGTCTGAGGTCATCAACTAAGATGTTATCCTCGTAATTAATTTCACCAAATTAATGATGTTATGGGTCTGAGGTCATCCAAGTATAATGTCTGACCTCAGACCTTGTCACCACCTAATGATGTTATAAGGGTCTGAGGTAATCAACTAAGATGTTATCCTTATAATTAATTTCACCAAATTAATGATGTTAAGGGTCTGAGGTCATCCAAGTATGGTGTCTGACCTCAAACCTTGTCACCACTTAATGATGTTATAAGGGTCTGAGTTCATTAACTAAGATGTTATCCTCATAATTAATTTCACCAAATTAATGATGTTATGGGTCTGAGGTCATCTAAGTATAATATCTGACCTCAGACCTTTTCCCCACTTAATGATGTTATAAGGGTCTGAGGTCATCAACTAAGATGTTATCCTCATAATTAATTTCACCTAATTAATGGTGTTAAGGGTCCGAGGTCATCCAAGTGTAATGTGTGATCTCAGACCTTGTCACCACATGATGATGTTATAAGGCCCGAGGTCATCACTTAGATGTTACCCTCACACTTTCTATCATTAGAGCAAAATGAAGCAATAATCGACATGGGAAGTGATATTTTATTAATAACCTCTTCATAATATGGTACATTTACATAAATTTTTTCAACATCATATGTAATACTTCTTTTAGTGATCATTATTCCAGGGGTTAGCGAAAGGTTCCCCTTCACAGTTTTCTAGCCTGTAGATCCCGGGCAAAACCTCTTCTGTCAGTTTGTAGGGACCATGCCAGTTTGGGTGGAGCTTGTTTATTTTCTGCAAGGTCTTCTTTAGTACCAAGTCTCCCATGACGATGGGTCTTGACTTCACCCTCTGATTGTAGAATTTTGCTGCTCTCTGTTGGTAAGCTGCTTGTCTGATTTCTGCGTCTTCCTTTCTCTCTTCAATCAAATCTAGGTCTAGTCTCCTCTCTTACCAATTTTTATAAGGGTCATAGGTCTAAACCCTGTGAGTTGGAAGCCCCACTTCTGTTGGTATGACGACCTCTGAGCCATATGCTAGCATGAACGGGGTTTCTCCTGTTGGTGTCCTTTTCGTGGTTCTGTAGGCCCATAACACAGCGTAGACCTATTTAATCCATCTCCCCTTTGCTTCTTCTAACCTCTTCTTAATTCCATCGAGGATTGTCCTGTTTGTGACTTTCGTCTGACCGTTTTGCCTGAGGTCGGCCAGGAGATGAGAGGAATTGCTTTGTCCCCACTCTTTCGTAATACTTTTCTAAAGAGGAGTTCTTGAACTGGGTTCCATTATTCGAGATGAGTGTGTTTGGGAGGCCATGTCTGCATATGATGTTCTTCCAAATAAATTGGAAAGTCTTCTGTTCTGTGATCGTTATCATCGACTCTGCCTCCACCCACTTTGAGAAGTAGTCAATGGAAACTATCAGAAATCGGTAATTATTGGCAGCTCTTGGAAGGGGTCCTATTAGGTCAATTACCCATACTGCAAAAGGCCATGGGGAAGTAATTGACGTCATAAGTTGATGAGGTTGGTGAGGAATAGTGGAGAATCTCTGATATTTATCGCACCTCTTCACGTAAGCTGCAGCATATTTGGCTAAGGTTGGCCACCAGTATCCCTGTGTAATGATCCTCTTGGCCAAGGGTCTTCCTCCTATGTGACTGGAGCAAGAACCCCCATGAACTTCCAGCAAGACGTGGGGAACTTCGATGGGATGCACACATCTGAGGAGAGGCAACAGGTATCCCTTCTTATATAGAACGTCTCCTACTATGGAAAATTTTGCAGCCCTGTATCTTAGTTTCCTCCTCTCTAGCTTGGATTACGGTAGCTCTTACTCTTTGATATATCTGATAAGGTGGTCCATCCATGAGTCTCCTAGGTTCAAATTGAGACAAGGGTTACAGACCTCTTCTTCCTCGATGGTCGCTTTTGCTAAGACCTCGACTGGAGCTGTCCTTCTGATGTCTGTCTTCGTCGCCGAGGCTAACCTTGTCAATGCATCTGCGTGGCTATTATTTTGTCGAGGTAATCTCTTCAGTTTTGTCTCATTGAAATATTCTAACATCATTCTCACCCTCTTCAGATACTTATCCATTCTTTCATCTTTGGCCTCGTAGACTCCCAATACTTGATTGACAACTAACCTCGAATCGCTATGAAGTAGGAGTCGTCTTACACCTAGAGTCTTTGCCAATGAGAATCCTTCTATCATGGCCTCATATTCTGACTCATTATTAAATGCCTTGAAGTTGAATCTCAAAGCGTATTCAATGTTGGCACCGTCTGGAGCTGAAAGTGTCATCCCCGCACCGCTTCCACTGTCATAAGAAGAACCATCAACGAAGAGATTCCAAATGTTTGTATCCGATGAGAAGGCCCTTTTTAACACGATTCCTTGCTTGAAGAGGTATCGATCCTCCTCATTATCCACTACTCCGCTTTTGATCTTTTTGGATACGACCTCTTCCTGGTTTCGAAAGACGTTTGGTGCGACCTCTTCCTATTCTCAGAAGACATTTTTATTTGACCCTTTTGCACCCACTTGGTCATTTTCTACCTCGGCCTCTTCCCATGTGAACTCAGCAATAAAGTTTACGAGGACCTTCCCTTTGATGGCTGCCCTAGGTTGGTAGGTAAGGTCATACTCCCCCAACTCAATGGCCCAGGTCATTAATCTTCCAGACTTCTCAGGTTTGTGTAGAACCTGTCTTAGTGGGGAATCGGTGAGGACGACCATGGAATGGGCTTAGAAGTAGGGCTTCATCTTCCTTAAGGCATGTATCAGGGCATATGCTAACTTTTCCATACGAGGATAATTTTGTTCAGACTCTTGAAGCGCTTTACTGTTGAAATACACAGGCCTTTGGATTCGAAAGTCTTCCCGCACTATGGATGCACTGATAGCCGACTCAGAGACTGCTAGATACACATACAATTTCTCTCATACTATGGGCCGAGATAACAACAAGGGAGACCCCATGTAGGATTGAGTTGGTTAAAAGCGTCTATACACTCTTCGTCCCACTAGAAGGCCTTTCTAAGCACTTTGAAGAATGGAAGACACTTGTTCGTTGTTCTGGAAACAAACCTGTTGAGTGCAGCCACTCTCCCCATAAGTCTTTGGACATCCATGATACTCCTCGGTGTCTTCATATCAAGCAGAGCCTTGATTTTCTCAGGGTTTTCTTCGATTCCTCTCTGTTTGACGATAAGTCCAAGAAACTTCCCAGCTCCTACCCCGAAGACGCACTTCACGGGGTTGAGTTTCATTCCTTACAAGTCCATAGTATCGAAGGTCTTTTCAAGATCTGCCACATGAGAGCAGGCCTTCAAGCTCTTCGTTAGCATGTCGTCTGCATACACCTCCATAGTCTTACCTATTTGATCTTCGAACATCTTATTCACAAGACGTTGGTATGTTACCCTTGTATTTTTTAGACCGAAGGGCATCACTTTATAGCAGTACGTCCCTTTGTCAGTAATGAAGGTTGTCTTCACCGAGTCCTCTGTATCCATTAAGATCTGATTGTAGCCTTAATACGCATCAATGAAGCTCATGAGCTCGTGCCCTGTAGTAGCATCTACCATCTGATCTATCATCGTTAAGGGGTATCTATCTTTTGCGCAAGACTTGTTCAGGTCAGTGAAATCAATGCACATTCTCCACTTTCCATTGGCCTTGGGCACAATGACTGCATTTGATAGCCACTAGGGATATATGACTTCTCAAATAAACTCAGCCTCTTCCAGTTTTTTGACTTCTTCTCGAATGACGTCGTACTTCTCCCTAGAGTAAACTCTTCATCTTTATTTGATAGGCCTGGCATCTTTGGTCACGTTAAACTTGTGACTCATAACCTCAGGGTTGATGCCGGGCATATCCGCGTGACTCCAAGCGAAGACACTCTGCCTCTTCCTGAGGAATTTTATCAGCTATTCCTTAATTTCTACTTTTAAGGCTTTGCCGACCTGGATGGTTTTTTCCGGTTCGTCTTCATTGAGGACGATGTATTCTACCTCTTCCGTAACCTCTCCCTTCTTCAACTTTATTTCATCTCTTGGGTCAAGTGTATCAATGCTATAGGTGGTGGTTGCCCTCTTATGGGCCTCTCTCTCTTCGATCAAGTTGAAGTAACATTCTCGTGCTATGGTCAGGTCACCTTACACTTCCCCTACCCCATTGGGGTCGGGAATTTTAGCATTTGGTGAACCGTTGATGGCACGGCTTCGAACTCCTTAAGGGACACTCTTCCTATGATGAGGTTATAGTCTGAGAAGACGTTTTCGTCTATCACGAAAAAATTTATCTTTCGGGTCAACCTCTTAGGCCACTCGTCACCCATCCGTACGTCCAATTCATACATGCCCAATGGGTGGAACTTTTTGCTGCTAAAGACCATTAAAGGATGATGATAGGGTACCAGCCTTGCTCTGCTGAGGCCCAGGCTCTTGAAGAAAGGCCAAAACATCACGTCTGCTGAACTCCCCCCGTCCACGAGGATCCTCTGTACCTGACATCCATGTACCCTTGTTGTTATTACCAAAGGGTCATCATGTGGGGCTAAGATACCTTTCAAGTCGAGTCAGGAGAACCCAACTATAAGGGTGTCTATGTCCACCTTCCTTATCTTCTGCACTGTATCGAAAGACATTAGATTTATCACTTCAAGTTTGGCCACTGACTTGGCCTCTGCCACATGAGCTTTTCTGTCAGCGGCTTCTGAACCACCTCTCGCAAGTCCTCCGCATATGGTGTCAACACCAAAGGAGATTGTGCCAACACTCTTCACTGGAGCGTTGTCATCTTTCGGTGGAAGGTCAGAATCATCTTCATCATCATCTTTTGACTCATTGGCTCTTCTAGCTAGGGCATCGCCACGGCATCTGTCGTTTCTCCTCTTGTTAGGGTCATCTCTTCTGCCTTTAGGAGCCTTGCCATCAACATACTTCCTCAACTTTCCATATTTTAACATATTTTCAATCTCATCCTTTAAAGCGAAGTATCTGTCTGTAACATGGCCATGGTCCTGGTGGAACTCGCACCATAAGTCTTTGTTCCTCTTATGTGGAGGGGCCTTCAGTTTCTTCGGCCATCTTAGAGTCCTGTCATTCTTGATCTCGTTGAGGATATGCTCACAGCTCACAGTTAGAGGAGTATAGTGAGCAAAATTATCATCGGTTGACCTCTTCTTTTCTTTTTTCTTCCTTTGGGACTTCCCACCACTACTGCGGTTCTCATCCTCATACTTGGCAGCCATTGCCTCTTCGGCATTCATGACTTTTCCCGCAGTGGCCAGTAGTTCTGCCATGGACCTGGGAGGGTCTTCCGCTAGTTTCCACAACAACTTCCCCTTTTGAAGACCTCCTATGAGGGAGGTCATGACCATATTATCTTCGTAATCTTCAACCTCAAATTTTTCTTTGTTGAACCTGGTGATGTAGTCTCTTAAGCTCTCATCCTCGCCTTTCTTGACATATAGTAGATGAGTGGTTTTCTTTTGAGGTCTTACCCCAAAGCAGAAGTTGTGGATGAATCGTTCATCCAAGCCCTTGAAGTTCTCAATTAAATTCTTTGGAAGAGAAGTAAACCAGTTGTGTGCTGCTCCTATCAAAGTCTCAGAGAAGGCCCTACACTTTATCTCATCAGGTATTGAGTAGATGTCCGCCGCTGACTGGTACATCTCAATGTGATGTACAGGGTTGGTGCTACCGTCATACTTAGGAGACACGATGGGTGGTTTGAACTTAGCAGGGGTTGGGAAGCTCACTATCCTTACCACAAAGGGTGAGACCTCCGAGAAACCTCTTTGCAATGGGTCTCGGCTCTTAATGAGGTCTCCTATATTCTCTTCAAGACATTGGATAGAGTCGTTCCATGGTCTCCCACCATTAGCCTAGCTGAGGTTGTCGCCAGCCACCTCCAAGGGATGGACTGAGGGTTCCCCGGCTACAGAGCAACGTCGGCTGTTGACCTCTTCCTGATCTCTACCTCTTCCTATATGAGGTCGACCTAGGTGTGGCCGACGTTGTCCCTCTCCTCTTTGTGAGTCGGCTGAACTCCTTGACCTTGATAACCTCTGTCTTAGGTCATTTACTGGGCCCAACCTCTCAAAGGCTAACCCTCTACTCAATCGATCAAAAGCTGATCCTCACTGCTGGGCCTCTTCACCTCTTCGGCCGCCACAACCTCGGCTCTGCTGAAGATGACGTACAGTATTATTCGAGACCTCATATGGCTCCCAACATTCTTTCGACGCATCTTCTGCCTCTAGATCATCATATCTGTCCTCCGGGCAAGGGTTTCATTTCCTCCCCAGGCGTAAGAGCCTAGGGTCAGCAATGTCCCTCCTCCACTGGGGGGCAGGTTGGTCCTTCATTGGTGCCTGGGGTGGTCCCCTAGCGTCAGGATGAGGTTTTACAGCCACCGGAGTGATCATTTCTGGTGAAACTCCAGGTGGCCTCATCATAGTTTGGCCTAGCTGTGCAAACTGCTCCTGCGTTGCTTGTTGCGTTGCAACTAAAGACCTCAAGGCTGTAGCTACCTCCGCCATTTCGAACTGAGGTGGTGCCTTGCTGGAACTAGGTCCTCCTATACTAGGCGGTGAAAGAGGCGGTGGTACCTCCAGTGCCATATGTTAACACTAAAGAGCTTGAGTAGCAGAAGAGCTTACTACCTTAAAGGACCTCTTTCAATGGTGAAACAGCTCCACGCAAGGGGTGGTGCCTGGTTCACCACCAGAGTCTCCGGTGAGGCTAAGCAACAGATGAGGAAGAGATATTTTCTCGATTCCCACAGACGGTGACAAAATGATGATACTGGAAACAACAACACCCTTGAAGGTGTTTGTGAGCTCAATTCAATGTTAACCATGGCAGCATAAGGGTATATACACATATAGTAGAAGGAGGTGATGAGAAGAGGATTCACACCGGAATATAAGTGGTTCAGCCAATTAGGCCTACATCCACTGTGCAAATGTATGATATCTATCACTGTATGAGGGCTTTAATGGCCATAGTTATAATCTCTCAAGATTTCTCTCTCTACTATGTGTTTAGATAGAGTTTTAGCTAGGGTTGCTAATTTTTGGATCCCCCTTCTAAGAAGGAGAAGACAAGTATATATAGTACCAGGGGGTGTAGTGTACCCCCCATGGATGCAATGAGCATGTGTATGTTGGTCTAGCCAGTATGATGAAGACATATGTCCCTGTCACATGTAGAGAATGATGATGAAATATTCCCCCCACGTGGGGGGAATGATTTGTTATAACTAATTTGTGTCCATGTGTCCTTGTCCACATATATGTTAATAAGTGCTCAGCCTCCTTGCTTGGTCATGACCTCGGCCTGGAAGAGTTCGAGGTTGTTAAGGTTTAGCTGCCCATCCAATCCGAGATGAGCCATTATGGTCTCGGCTTAAGTGAAGCCGAGGTAAGGTTCTAAGGTCGGCCTGGGCCGAGGTTAAGTTGGAATGTGCTTGGAACACTGGCCGATTCACTGATGGGGTTGACCTTGGTAGAGGTAAGTCTCCTTGTATCCTCGGCCTACCCCTGGCTGAGGTTGTCATTCCTGAGTGAACTGACGAACTTCTGACCCCCAAGATTCATGCAGTCTCCCCTTGATGAGATTTGTAGTGGTGTTAGCCAGGGCCGACCTTGCTAGGTCCGAGGCCTATTGTCACTGATCCAAGGCATTTCCAACCTCGACAATGTCTTGGACGAGGTTGTAATTTCTGAGCCGACGTGACACTTGGGGCATATCACCCACTGCACTTTGACTAGAGGTACCACCTTAGACCGTAACGTTCACTCACTGCGATCTAGAATAGCCATGGGTATCTCCTCGTACGAGACGTATGGCTGCAAATCAATCTCCTTAAGTGGAACGTGCCAAAAATCTCTCTCGCTCCTCATGTACTTCTTCAGCGATGCCACGTGGAACACGTCGTGTATCCGCCGAAGATGCTCCGATAAGTCCAATGTATATGCTACCAGTATCACTCTCTCGATAATAAGGAAAGGTCCCACGTACCTTTGTGTTAACTTCCCTTTCTAGTCGAACCTCATAACTCCCTTTATGGGAGACACCCGTACCAACATGTAGTCGCCAACCTCTAAATCAACGTGTCTCCGATCGGCATCATCATAACTTTTCTGCCTATCTTGAGCTATCCGAATGCGTCCTCGAATAAGATCAATCTTGGTCTTCGTCTCCTGTATTATATCTAGCCCCAATAACTTGTTATCACTCACCCCTAACTAGAAAGCGATCGAATGATAAGGTATCCCATAAAGCGCATCAAATGGTGCCATACCGATGGTAAATTGGTACGAGTTGTTATACGCAAACTCTACCAATGGAAGGAAAAACTTGATGCGACCATAAATGTGTCTAAAATGCGTGCTTTATAGGCTCAAGTTCAAGCCTGTCGCGTTAGTAATAACCCGGTAAGTCAAGATCGAATCCATAGGGGGCAAGGCTGACAGTTCTTTCTAACGTAGGATTAGTTGATTTAAATCCTCAATTGATTCTTAAAAAGAAAAGAAAAGATGATGGTTGGTGATTTTATTAAATTCCTTATGACTGAATTACACTGAATTTGATTTCTAGAATGAACTATGATGACAGAAGAACTAACGAAATGGCAAGAGTATGGTTATGAATATAAGAGAAACTAAGTCAGGATTCAATCCCCCAATCCTTAGTAATTTACTTAATAGAATACTGGAATTGTAAATTGAAAGTTTGAGTGAATCCAGTCTTTATAGATCCTAAGCATTACATATATGAGGATACAGGCCTGCATCGTATGAAATCAAAGGTAAATATAAAGCGGTGTTAGGTGATTAAACGCATATCGTATCCTTAAATATCCCATCTACCCAGGAGCAAGAAAGGTTAAATGATCTACGATATTTGTGAAATTATCCCACACGACTCTTTCAAATTAATTTAAATTCTATTTTCTACCTGAGTAATTTGCATCGGGATGGGTTGATGCATCCCAACTCTTAAAAACTTAGCCCGACATGATTTTATTATGTAAAAAAATCAGTCTAAATATGTATGAAATCATTAATCTACAACCTGTTTGTTTAAGAATGCAGAATTGTAGAACAATTTAAGATCTGATAAAAACAAATGAAACGATCAAGCAAAGAAATTGAAATGATACTTGTAATGAATTAACAAATCTGAAATTAACACTTGAATATGGACTGGAATTTTGCAACCTTGACTAACTACTTACTTCTCTATTAGGGCTTACCCTCTCTATATACACGAAACCTGACTCCTCTTATCCTTCTGGACGACTCTTTTGTTCATAAATAAATTCCAGAATTTCAGCAGGTGGACCGGTCCGGGTGGCATCGGATCGATTCGATTTCAAATTCAGATCGATTCATTTTTCATCAACTGGATCGGTCTGGTACAGGACCGGTTCATTTTTTATCAGTTCTGTATCAATCTGGAATCTACAGGAATGTGCAACTTCAGACCGGTCCATTCTAAATCGAATCGATTCGATATTCTTCAATTTTTGACTTTTGTTTCTCAACTTTGATTTGCCATATCTTTTTATCCAAAGCTCCATTTTGACTGTCGTTTCTTCCTACACTCTTGGGGATGGATTATCTTCAACTTTCGTTTCAAATCTGAACTCCGTGTGTAAAGTTACGCTTTCGCCCTTTGACTTCTCTTCTTTTTTTTTCTTCCTTTCTTCTGGTTTCTTTCTCTCTTCCCTTGCACTAAACACTTGTAAAAAAATAAGAAATACACGAAACTCGGGGTACTTGTTAGAAGATTCCAGTGGCAATGATATGGGATAAAACAAGTCAATTACGTTATTCGAGATACTAAAAACTACTAAATTAAGGGGATAAATTTCGAAGAATTTATGCTTAGTCAAACCCCCTAACTTAGAACTTTGTGCGTCTCGAGCAATGTAAAAGAAACTAGATAACCTTTGAAAACTCCTTTATTAAAATAATTCCACTTTCGCAGGCAAGCGATTTCATTGAGCATATGCAACAAGCCTTTAAATCCCTAGGTTATCCTAGTAGGACGAGTTTTGTCTCGTGAGGGTTTGCAGTGAATATACCCACAAAATTCGTTATTGACTCAAAGAAAAAATCAAAATACTTAAAAATTGTACAATTTAAACTTTTTGGAAAATAATCATCATAAATTCATATTCAAGAGGGTCTCAAATCATAGTGTGTGTGTACGAAGCCGAAAATTAAACCTCCAATTTCCACCAATTGATCATTATGTTACTTTCCGAAAATTCGTTTTGATTCAAATTCTTACATATGCACTCCCAAACGAATCACTTGGATTGTGGCTATTTTCTCTCGGTATGCATGATATAAAGAGTAGATATAATGGACACAAATTTACGCATACAAAATAGAAAAGAAGGAAGTATATGGTGAAAAGATCTCATCATCGGAATACAGTTATTGTGAAACGGGAATCATCATCTCTTAGTCACACCATTTTAATCTCTTTTATTATCTTTTCATGTCTTATCTCTCCATGCAGTAATTAATTTCGCCAGGAATTTATCGGGTTATAAGGTGCAAAGGGTAAAAATGGGAATGGCCGAAATGTTCGAAATTAGAAAACGTCCTCATGATGTCCATTAGTACTTTTTCAGGCATTTGCTCATTTTCCTTTCTTTTTCTAGAAATTTTTCATTTTTTTTCATTTTCTCATTTTTTTCTTGCTATTTTTTTGTTGAGCATTTTTTTTTGGTTTTTCTCTTGCCCTTATTTATTGCACAATTTGGACTTACTTGATGAATTTTCAAAATTTTCACAATTCCGGGCTATTTGGATTTTTCGAGTTATCAAACGAAAGGGAAATATTTTATTAGGCTCAAATTGGGTTGCAAAGGGATAATTTTTCACAACGTTTTCTGGCTAATATTTTTGGGTTAAACAAACGAGGGCCTACTTCATTGTCCAAATTGCTAATCACATTTCCATATGCATCTCAAGATTAATTAAGTTTAGAGATATATTTAGCATGCATTTCGAGATAATATCTCACATATTTCCCGTAACTGATCAAAATAAAGAATTGAGATCATCAATGACTTATTAAAACATTGAAAAGAACTTTGAGTTAATCATAAACTCGGATTGATTTAAAAACTAATAAAAAATTGAAAGGCTCGAAATCTCACCGGGTTTGATTAATCTCCACACTTATTCGTTAAGTCGTTAATTTATTTTCAATTTCCATCTTCGGTCAATTTTAGATTTGTGCATTACGATTGTTAACGATTTGTTACTTTAAATAGAATGAAGGTGACATTTTTTGAAAATTTTAAATAACATTTTTTATTTATTTTGAACAAAAATATTTTTGACTTTTTCTAAAATTTGAGGCTTTGCGAAGTTTTATAAATACACAATTATCACCCCCCCCCCCAACTTAGACTTTTGCATTGTCCGCAATCAAAAGGACGAAAAGTAAATAAGACGAAATAATAAGGGCGAGAGATAAAATAAGCAAATAATTTAAACGCATAATTGGCATTACTACATAGCTGTTGTACACAAGAGAGAAAAACATAAAAAGATGCACATATATCAAACCCAGATGTGGACTGGCAAAGGACGAAAACAGGGCAGTCTATAGGGCGGGAGGGGGGTACGACCTACCGGGCGCATTGGGGTCATAAGGATCATAAAAATAAGTAGGAAAAGGCACATTGGGACCTGACTGAAGGCGGTAAAGATCAGCCGGAAGGCGCAACAACATACTCGTGTCGCGGCAGTAAGCGCATCGGTCATCATCGTACGAAGCCATAAAACTATCGAACTGTTCCTCAAGAGCGACAAATCGAGCAGTGAGCCCCTCACCCGCTGGAACATAATCTGGATCAGAAGCCTCATCATACTCATCCTCATCCCCGTCCTCTATTTCAATATCGGTCACAACATCGTCCTCCTCGTCATCAACGGAATCACTCTCGGATTCATCACTCTCACCTCGGCGTGCCCAGATCACCTCCAACTATTTGACACTTCGAGTGCGTGATTCTTGACCAATTAGTTTAGGAAGGCGAGGTTTATCATGTGGTTCGACAATCCTGGCATCGGCAAGGATGGAGGTAATGAGATGGCCATAAGGGAGAGGCATCTTGCCTTTGTTATCGTAGGATGCAAAAATAATATCAACGTACAGAATATGGGCTAAATGGATAGGGGTGTCACGGGTAAACAGATGGTACACCAAAGTGGCTGGGCGCGGACGCATGGCAGAATCATTGGATGTTTGCAAAATATTGGCACACACAATCTGGAAAGTGATGTGGGCTTTGTCATTGAGACTACCCACTAGAAAGGTCTCGGTGTCCCAATTACCACCGGGGGCTAGACGAGACTTGCAAGTAGCTTTGGAGATGGGTGGGACGTTAGCGAGATAAGTGAAGATGTCTGGGATAGTCACGCCCTTGGATTCCAATTTCTGGGCCAGAAGGGCTCGGATAAAGGGATGTGTGTGGCGTCGACAAACGCTTAAGATTCAAACTCGCCGGTGCAGATGAGAAAGCCATACAAAGATAGGACCTCGGCCTCCCATACTTAACTATAGGGATTGTTAAAGAAACTACACCAACCCCGTGGAAGGAACAGACTTGTGATAGAATTGGGGAGTTTATTCCATAACACTTGGCGGTCAATGTGAATCTTATAGGTGGGACCGAAAAATTGTTCGCACCATTGGCGTTCTTGGCGGGAGCAGTACTCGCCGTTTCCATTGGGTAGAAAATCAATGGAATTGTATTTTTGGGGAAGAGCCACGAGGAGTGATTGATAACTCGCTTGATCAAAGTGAGAGAGAAGAGGTGATGATGTGAAGGGAAATGGGGGAGAAGGGTTTGGATTTATAGGTGTGATGGAAAAAAAAGGAAAGGAATTGGAGGGAAGGAAGAGATGGATGGTGAAGGGAAGATGTATGTGAAAAATAGGGTGGATGAATATGGGGGGAAGGGAAGGGATTTGTGAGAAAAGGGGGTCTGTACCTCGGGAAGGGGTAATTTTCTGTAGACACCGGACCGGTCCGAGTCCAAATATCGGATCGATCCAGCCCTCATCCTATTTTGCAATTTTAAATGTCTGGACCGGTTCATTTTTTAACAACCAAACCGATCCGGTGAAAAAATGCTTCTGGTTTCCCTATTCTGAATATGGGTTACACTTCTCTCAAGCTTGACTTTCCCAACATGCCTTCCTTTGCATACTGACTTCAAAACTCCCAATACTTCCAACCAAAACCGAAATACTCACACGATGTGGGTGTGACTCTCATCTATACTTGTGCTACATTATTAGGAATTCCTAATTATCCTAAGGTCCTACTCATACTATATACAAAACTCACCCCATACATGTCGGGGCGACGACCTTTCCAAATTATATCATTCAGTCCCCATAAATGGGGTCTGATTACCAGATCGTGTCGGCTTCCACAACGGATGCTTCTAGATAAGGCTTGAGGCATTGTCTGTTAACCTTAAAGGTGGTTCCCCCTTTTGATCCTATAATTCAACAACTCCATAGGGGATACTTCCTTCACAATGAATGGATCAATCCACCGTGACTGCAACTTTCCAGCAAACAAGTGTAACCTCGAGTTATAAAGAAGAACTTTCTGCCCCGAATGAAACTCGTTACGTCAGATTATTTTGTCATGGGAAAGTTTCATTCACTCCTTTGAAATTTCCGCGCTTTCATGCGTATCATTGCGTATTTCTTCCAACTCATTCAACTGAAGCTTACGTGTTTCACCTGCTTTATCCAGGTTAAAGTTCACCCTCTTAGTGGCCCAGTTTGCCTTGTGTTCAATTTCTACAGGAACATGACAAGGTTTACCATACACAAAGTGAAATGGGGACATCCCAAGGGGATTATTGAATGCGGTTCTGTAAGCCCATAGCGCATCATTCAATCGGAGTGACCAATCTTTCCTGTTGGGTTCGATCGTCTTTTCCAATATATTATTAATTTCCCGATTCGCTAGCTCGGTCTAGCCACTAGATTGAGGGTGATAAGTCGTCCCAACCTTGTGGACAACCCCATACTTTCTCATTAACTTTTTGAACGGCTTATTACAGAAATGAGTGCCATTATCGTTGATGGTCCCCTTCGGAACACTAAAGCGTGGAAGTATGCGTTCTTGAATGAACCTTATCACAACTTTATTATCATTCCTCCTTGTAGCTATTGCCTCCACCCATTTTGAGACGTGGTCTACTGCGACGAGGATGTATAGAAAGCCAAAAGAGGGTGGAAACGGTCCCATGAAGTCAATACCCTCGCAATCAAATAATTTAATGATTAGTATGGGAGTTAATGGCATCATGTCACGATGAGTAATGTCTCCCATCCTTTGACATATGTCATAAGATTTGCAATAAGTATTCACATCCCGAAAAATAGTGGGCCAATAGAGACCGCTTTGTAGGATTTTAACAGCCGTCTTATTTTTAGAAAAATGACCTCCAGAAGTCTCCGTATGACAAAATCGGATTACCCCTGGAATTTTTTCATCAGGTACACACTTTCAGATGATTTGATCTGCGCAATACTTAAATAGATATGGATCATCGTAGAAGAATATGGGCAACCAAGAAATGAATTTCTTTCTCTCTCGCGGTGTCCACTTAGAGAGAACAACCTCCGTGACAAGGTGATTCACTATGTTCGCAAAACAGGGAAGAGAAGAAGTGGAAAATAATTGCTCATCCGGAAAGTACTCATTTATGGGGATCATTAGAAACGTCGGACGAGAGCCATGAAAAATAGTCGGCAACGACGTTTTCTACTCCTTTCTTATATTGTATCGAGAGATTAAACTCTTGTAGGAGTAGGATCCACCTGATGAGGTGCAGTTTTGAATCTTTATTATTTAGAAGATACTTTAGTGCCGCATAATCTGTAAAGCAAAGGATGGGCAACCTAACGATGTAAGAGCAGAATTTATCTAAGGAAAAAATGACTGCTAGTAACTCTTTTTCTGTAATGGAGTAGTTAAGTTGTGGTCCAGATAAGGTCCTACTAGCATGAGCTTTCTTATCTTTTCGCTTTCCCAAAACAACCCCAATCACGTAATCACTTGCATCATACATAAGCTCTAATGTAAAAGACCAATCTGGAGCTTGCATAATAGGAGCAGAAATTAACATGCTTTTTAGTTTATCAGAAGCCTTTTGACATGCATCATTCCACTCAAATGGAGTATCCTTGATAATTAGATTACTCAAGGGTCTAACGATCGCGCTAAAGTCCTTGATAAACCGTCTATAGAACCCAGAATGGCCCAAAAAGGATCTCACATCTTTAAGTGATTTTGGCGCACTCAGCTATCACTTCTATTTTTACTCGATCAACCTATATCCCCTTGGATGAGACTATGTGGCCTAGAACTATACCCTCAGTGACCATAAAATGGCATTTTTCCCAATTGAGGACTAAGTTCTTTTCCACACACCGGAATAAAACTTTATCAAGATTAGCTAAACATTGGCCAAAAGAGGGGCCAAGAACACTGAAATATTCCATAAACACCTCAATTTCTCTCTCTACCATGTCGCTAAAGAGACTTAACATACACCATTGAAAAGTATCAAGTGCATTACACAATCCAAATGGCATACGTTTGTAGGCAAACGTACCAAAGGGGCATGTGAAAGTCGTATTTCTTGATCAAGAATATCCACTTCCATTTGATTATATCCTGAATATCCATCCAGAAAGCAATAGTAAGGATGGCCTGCTACTGGTTCAATCACTTGGTCGATAAAAGGCAAGGGAAAATGAACCTTTCTTGTTTCGGTATTGAGTTTTCGATAATCAATGCAAACACGCCACCCAGTGGTGGTGCGTTGAGATATTAGGTCACCCTTAGCGTTCTCGACCACTGCCATACCCGACTTCTTTGGGACGACCTGAATTGGGCTTACCTATTTTCTATCTGAGATAGGATAGATACTCCCAGCATCTAACAGCTTGATGGTCTCTGCTCTAACTAATTCTTTCATTATTGGATTTAATTGCCTTTGAATTTATCTCGAGGGCTTCACATCCTCCTCGAGATGGATTTTGTGGGTACAAATCAAGGGACTTATACCTTTTAAATCTTCTATGGACCAACCAAAGCACATATATGCTACCTCAAAACTGTCAACAACATACCCTCTTGCTCTTCTTCTAGGCTAGAAGAGACAACAACAGGAAATGTTTTGTCCTCTCTTAGAAAGGCATATTTATCATTAGAGGGTATTTTCTTGAACTCGAGACTAGGATATGTCTTTGTAGAGGGAATCATACGTGGTAATTATGGGGGTAACTCCACAAATGTAGAAACCCAGTCAACATCACTCAATTCTTTGAAATTCACTTCTTTTTGCAATAATACTTTCAACTCCTCCACTTCTCGCTCAAACTGAGTATAGGAATTCTTAATCTCAACGCTCTATACTAAACAAACTTCTAGCGCATCGCCATCTATGATTTTCTCAATGTGCTCATCCACAACCTCATCGATAAGGTCAATCGCGTGAATTTCATCCTTATCACTCATTTGATTAGCAGCATTGAAGATATTGGTCTCGAGGGTCATATTCCCAAAAGTGAGTTGCATTTGCCCATTTCATGTGTTTATTAAAGCATTAGCCGTAGCTAAAAATGGGCGGCCTAAAATTATGGGAACATGATTGCTAGAATGAAGGGAGGGCTCCGTGTCCTTAATGACAAAGTCTACTAGGAAATAGAATGTGTCTACATGGACTATCACGTTCTCCACAATCCCTCAAGGTACCTTCACTATGCGATCAGCTAACTGTAGAGTGATTCATGTAGGCTTAAGATCACTTAAATCAAGATGCTTATAGATAGAGTATGGAAGTATATTCACACTAGCACCTAAATTTAGTAAAGATTTTTAAACTCTATGCTCTCCAATCACACACGAGATTGTGGGTGCACCAAGATCTTTAAATTTGGGTGGAAGATCATTAAGAAGGACATAACTCACATTTTGTGCTAAAAAGACATTCTTCTTCACCTTAAGCCGTTGTTTGATCGTTAAAAGATCTTTGATGAGCTTGGCATAGGAGGGAATTTGATGGATGGCATCCAGGAATGGCAAGTTCAACTTTACTTTCTTAAGAACATCTAGCACTTCAGAATGGGAGGCTCCCTTTTGTGGTGGTGACAAGTGTAAGGACATTTTTCTAAAGTCTGATATGTTACATTTGTGTATGTCGTACGCCGCTACATTTGACTAGTCACTTCACGATATCACATGAGGGCTTATATCTGAATTCTAGGAATCAAGCATTCAATATCTCCATCAAGTTCCCACATCTGCCTCAACGACTTCACATTCCACGATTTTATGGATTTTATGCAAGTGGTACGCTAGAGAAGTCAAAACAATGAAAGAAAGACAAGATAGGAAAGTTTAAGGGCATTTTAGTAATTTTAGATCCATATTCCGAAGGTCTGGTCAACTGGAAATTTGAATATCTCAACGCTACAAAGATACTAGAAGAAACGACACCTCAATCCGAGCCACAGTGAAGGAGTTATGACCATTTCAATACGAAAAAAATTCCATAGAAGAATGCTAATTTGTTTAACCCCAATCCAGCGAGGTACCACAAACCATAAAGTGAACCTATTCGGGAGGGGGAACCGGTTCGGGGTATATGGCGTACACGCACAGTAAAAGTCCCACTGACTAAAAACTCTTTGGGTTTTCTTATAAAAGCCAACTTCGGGGGAGTTATTTTTTAAGACTTGGAGAGACGTTTTTAAGAGTTCTATTAGCTCAAGTCTTCATATTTTTGAGTCCCAAAAAAATCATGTTGTGATTCACACGTCATTCCCATATTTTTGTGGATCCTTTTGGAACCCAAGAACACTACTTTGCTTTTGTTTATCTTTGTGGGGAGATCTCTGCAACCGAGGGTTGCGTGTTATTGCTGAGGGAGTCTCTACGAAGTTTTATGGTTGCGTGCCATTGAGGAGTGATGCGGTTCTTCCTTTGCGGATTGGATTGTGGTCCATGTGGGTTCGCTGCATGTGGATTCATTGCTGACGACACCGACCGACGTCTGCGGGTATTCGTGTTCACTATATTTCATTATAATCCGTGTAAGTTGCGATTTACTTATTATAATGAAATAAAAGGTTTTGCCCTTCGGGGATTTTTTCCTGAGTATTTGTGTGTCGGCATCTTTTTGTGTTGTGTGCTATATCTTATTTATGGTTTGACACACACACACACACACACACATATAGTTGCATGTTTAGGGGCTAAATTAATTTGGTTTAAAAATAGGCACTAATTAAATAAGGTTTAAATTGGATATTTCCGAATTGATTTAATCAATTATCACACAACGTCATATTTTACAAATTGGTATCAGAGCGAGTTGCACTAATTTATCGCGTATTCCTATTTTTCACAAAATTTGTGTGATATTGAATTTTTTTTTGAAAAAAATCAATTTAATGAAAATTCGCAATTTTTCCAATGGAACATTCCTTTAATATGATGCCTATTTTTGATGGGTCTAATTAGGCCTACTGGAAAGCTCATATGAAATCTTGTTTAAAATCCATTGATGAGCGTGTTTGATTGCTTTGTGAAAATGGGGGGATTCCTCCCACGGTCATCGTCGATAATATCACCTCTTTGAAACCCGTGTCAGCCTAGACTGAAGATGATTATAAAATGTCTAATTTTAATTCTCACGGTCTGAGTGCTATTTTTGGAGCTGTCACTCCTGATGAGTTTTGCCTAATTATGACGTGCACCACGTCTAAAGAGGCATGGAATGTTTTGAAATTGACACATGAGGGTACGAACGCGGTTAAAGAATCAAAATTACAAAATTTGGCCCCCCAATTTGAGACTATCACCATGTCTGAGTCTGAATGCTTTGATGATTTTTATGCATGTTTGTTGGACATTGTTAACACATGTTTTAATTTGGGTGAGGTGATTGATAACACGCATGTCGTTAAAAATATTTTGAGATCTCTCCCAAAACGCTGTATTCCTAAAGTCACTATTTTGAACTCTTTGGGAATTTGAAATCACTTAAGTTGGAAGAACTTGTAGGAGATCTTCAAACCTATGAGATTGACATAATTCCCCAAACTATTAAGGCTAAGGATCAAGGTGTTGCTTTAAAGACTCATCTTAAGAAAAAGAAAGAAAAAGTTTGTGAGTCTGATTCTGAGGGAGAATTTGATGATTTGGCCTTGCATAAAATTTCAAAAAGTTTCTCAAAATTTCTAAAGAAAATTCTTCCAATAAAAAGAGATTTTTTGAGAAAAATAAAAAGAAAGGAAAGGCCAAAGAAAGCGGTGAGAGGGAAAAAGAGAATGACTCAGATGAGGAGTGTGAGGAGGAGTTTGAGAACGTGACTTGTTTTGAATGTGGGGGTAAGGGGCATAAGTCGTTTGAGTGTCCTACGTGGCTTAGAAAGAAAGGAAATAAAGTACCCATGCCCACCACACATAGTGATAGTAGTGAAGGTGAGGGTGATGAGACTAGTGGCGATAAGTTTGTAGATTTTTAGAGTCGTGTGAGCACACCCACTTCGTCCCACAATAGTGATTTGAGCGCTTCAAGTGAGGGAGAAAGAGAGAGTGAAAGTGGAGATAAAAGTGAGCTCCAAAAAGCGTTTAGAGATTTATACACGGAGACCTTGAAAACAAAGAAGTATAATAGAGATTTAGGTCGTCGGGTTTTAGATTTGGAGAGAGAATGAGGTTTTAAGAAAGGAGAAGTATGATTTGACCAACACGTTGTCTAGTCCGACGACATGTGTATCCCAACTCGAGAGTGATCTCGAACGTGCCAGGGAGGTCAAAGTCAATTTTGAGAACGCACCTAATAAGGTTGAAAAGGTGGTTCTTAAGGGTAAAGTGTGACACCCCGACTAATTAAATACCGGGTAGCTACTCCTTTATTAAATTAATTCAAAATGCCAAGTTGGCTCAGTTAATAGCATCACTGTCGAAAACATTTTATTATTACTAACCGCCTAGTATTTAAAAAATAAGTTGCCAAATTTTAATTTAAGTCTGATTAACATGCAACAAGTATAATGAAGAAATAAATAACACCATTCACCATACTGAAGTAAAATGAATAACCATCACAATAGAGTAAATAAAGTCTGGAGGAAACTCCTCACTACAATCCCATACTGAAATAAATAACCGAATGCTAAAACAATACAAATCAAAGTCTGACAACTGTAATGTAAAAGATGTCTCTAATAGAAATGGGCAACATGCCCTACAACTGATAGATAGTGACTCTGGAATCCAAAAGATAGAAGCGTCTACAAGCAAATCCCTGTGGCTTCCACAAACAGCTACAGCTCGTCACCTGAATGAGAATCCTATGCTTGGTGTCCCTGTGGCTGGGCACCTAAAATGGTTTTACATGAAAAAGAAATTTGAAAAGCAAACGGGTCAGAGCCCGAATGTGGAGTTATATTTTAAAAACCTGCAAGTTCTTTAAAAACATTTAAAACATTAAATGCAAAGTACATGTTAGGACGTGCACTCACATGATATTCTCACCTCTCGTCTAACTGTGCACTCCTAACGTAAGTACCCATCTAGAGTGATACAAACTACTAGCTAAGTAACAACATATCTAGCTAGACTATCATAGGTCTTACCCTTATTACTCGGTTCTATTAACATAATAACGCTCGTAATTAAGTAGGGGTTTAACGTAACTCAGATGTTCAATATGCAATATATATAACTATCAGTTAACTTGTTATATTTCTCGAAACAATACCGTAATTATATTCACATCATTAACATGAAGGTTCTCATTAATTAAGTGTATATTATTCACATTACAAATATACAGTATAAGCACCCCGAGAACTAAGCTGCGGTGCACACATACTCTGCTAACCATCCCGGTACATCACGTACATAAGGATCACATATTCCGAATCTCTCAGGAATAGTCCAGATAACACAAATCACAAATAGTGGAGGCGAACATAATTCAACAAATCCATGGTCACGCGCATACCTACGCTCCATAGTCAGCTGACTCAATAACTCACAATCAAGTCATTCTCTTGAACTATGTCCTCTAGGTACCAATCTAAATCCGGGCACACAAGGATTAGAAGGTCCTAAGCGAACGTAAAACTCCCGTGATAGCAAGTATGGTAGGTATGTCATACACACAATTCATATACCACTACTAAGTAAACACATGTCTTAGTAATACCGTAGTTTAATCGTAGTACATATCGCATTCTCGTACTAACTATAATTATCACAATTTATACTACTCCGGTTTATAATCATATGCGCCATAATTTTCTCACGTCGTAATAGACACTCACGTCTCAACCCAAACGGTTCATTCTAATTTAACTCACTTGTGTATAATTTCCTTCTCATAAATACCCAAATGTCCCAAACCTATCACTACATCATCATTGGAAGGTTAACTATATCCTCGAACAAGTTTACGGGACTCCAAAATTCAAAACAGTTCAAAATCGTCCAAACTGTCAGCTCGTTAGAAGTCTCGTTCGAACGAGACTGTTCGAACGAGATTCGTCTGTCAACTCGTTAGAAGTCTCGTTCGAACGAGGCTGTTCGAACGAGATTCCAGTTCGTTCGAACGAACTGTACCTTCTAACGATATCTCATTCGAACGAGATATCGAACGAAATCCGTTTTCGTTAGCAGCGACTGGTCAACTCGTTAGAAGCTCGTTCGAACGAGTTCGTTCGAACGACCTGGGTAGGGGCTTCTAACGAGCTACCAGATTCGTCCCAGATTTTTTCCCATCTCGTTTTTATCCAATTTTATCACTCCTAATCTCTTCCAAAGTTCATCCCAACAACGTTTTAGGGTCTCTAATTCATCCTAAACATATTCCAGTCAACTCCTAAAATGTTTTCAAGGATTAAATCTCTTTAACATCAATCAAAATATAAATCTCTACACTTTTTCCCCATTTATTTCAAGAACATGAACCCTAACTTTTGAATCATGAATTAACTCACTATAAATCCGTTTTAATTCCTTCCTATCACAGATATCGGGCGAATCATTATCTACCTGTCATTCTACATGCAATTCTCCTTAATAATTTCAAGTTCTAAGCTCCAAACTACATGGGTTTTCATAATCTTTCAAGAACAGTTGTAATTCATCAATTTTCTAACATGGAAGAAACATTCTACGAATTTAAATATGATTAAAACACTTGCCTTGATTGGATTTCTGACTTTGGTGTTGGCTTGGTGAAGATTTCTGCAGATTTTTCCTTTCTCCAAGCTCTCCTCCAATGGTGGCTTAAGGTGGCTAGGGTTTTGATTTGGGAATTTTAGAAAACTCTCCTAATAACCTACGTAGCCTTCTAGGTTAATGTGGTTTGGTTAATGGGCTTAGTGGGTTTAATCCACATCAGATTTACATCTCTAATTTTCGTCACTTTTAATTCCTCAAAATGTAAAATTACCAAAATACCCTTTAAGTTGGCGGTATGACCTAAAAATACCCCGGGACCCAAACTACACCCCCGGGTAGTGTTTGCTGACTATCTCGACCCTTCCAGGCGCGTTGGTGCACTCAAAACGACCATATGGTTTATAGATTTTAAATTCACTTTTATTATCAAAATATTACACCGTGACGCGGCGGTCCCACGCGTCTCAACAAAATTTCTAAAATGTCGTCTATCGATCTCACGACAAATTTTATAATACTAAATACATATATCAAAACATATATGCACATAATCAAATACAAACTCGCATCTCATTAGTATTTATAACCCGGATTAATTTCCAATTAATACGCATTTAATTAATTAATCCCAAAAATAAATATAGTCAAAAGTACGGGGTATTACATACTTCCCCCCTAATAACTGAATTTCGTCCCGAAATTCGAAACTAGAAAGTACCTGCTAAAAACAACTCTGGATAACGATCGCGCATCTCATCCTCGCTCTCCCCTGTGGACTCCTCGACATTGTGATGTCGCCACTGAACACGCACTAACGGAACTATCTTTGACCGCAGTTTCCTCTCGCTTCGGTCCAAAATAGCAATTAGCCCCTCCTCATAGGAGCTATCCGGCTGGAGATCGATGTCCTCCACAGCAATGTGAGAATGAGCCAAATTATCTCTAAGGTATTTCCTTAGCGAGGAAATATGGAACACATCGTGAATCCGATGCAAATGCTCCGGTAGCCCGAGTCTATACGCAACCGGTCCGATCCGCTCAATAATAGGAAACGCACCCACATACCTCGGTGCCAACTTCCCCTTCTTCCCGAAACGCATAATCCCCTTCATAGGAGATACTCTGAGCAAAACCTGGTCCCCCACTTGGAACTCCCTGAAAAACCTCTTCGCATCAGCATAACTCTTCTGCCTGTCTTGAGCTACCCGAATGCGACTCCGAATCAACTCAATCTTTGCCGAAGTATCCTGAATTACTTCCGGCCCAAGTAGTTTGTTGTCCCCCACCTCTAACCAACATGCTGGGGAATGACAAGGCCTACCGTACAATGCCTCAAACGGAGCCATGCCAATAGTGAACTGGTAGGAGTTGTTGTAAGCAAACTCCACCAGTGGAAGGTACTGCTCCCATCCACCCCCGAAGTCAATAATGCACATGCGTAGCATGTCCTCCAACATCTGATTGGTGCGCTCTGTCTGCCCATCTGTCTGCGGATGATAAGCCGTACTCAATCGCAATTCCGTGCCCATGGCCTCCTGGAAAGTCTCCCAAAACCGCGAAACAAATATCTTATCTCTGGCAGGCACGATATTTAGGGGCACACCGTGAAGTCTCACAATCTCCGAAATGAAGAGCTGGGCATACTGTCCCGTAGTGTAGTCAGTCCTTACAGGTAAAAAGTGAGCGACCTTTGACAACATATCCACAATTACCCAAACGGAGTCATGACCCCTCTGCGACGTAGGCAACCCCGTGATAAAGTCCATGGATATGCTCTCCCACATCCACACCGGGACCTCCAATGGATGTAGCAATCCTGCCGGTCTCTGATGATCCACTTTTACAAGCTGACAAGTGGCGCATTTCGAAACAAACTCAGTGATATCTCTCTTCATACCGCTCCACCAATACTGCTGTCTCATGTCTTGGTACATTTTGTCCCCTCTGGGATGTACCGCGAACCGTGAGCCATGCGACTCTGCCATCACATCGTGTCGCAATTCCTCTCCTTCCGGAACTACCAATCTTCCATTGAAGCGTAATCCCCCGTCTGAGCTAACGGTATAGGACTCGGCTCCCTCTGCTAGTAATCGAACTATCTACTCTTGACAGAACGAGTCATTAGCCTGTGCCCGTACTACCTTCGTGACAATCTGCGGTGTAACGGTCATCACAGACATGAAAGATCGGGCTACTGCATCCTGGTGTCCCAATTCCTTCCACTTTGCTTTCCACACCTCTCCCACCTCATCTGCTGGACTATGGCTCAACGCGTCTCCTACCACGTTAGCCTAACCCGGGTGGTACTGGATGTCGAACTGGTAGTCTTTCACAAACTCAAGCCACCTACGTTGCCGCATATTCAATTCCTTCTGCGTGAATAGGTACTGTAGGGACTTGTGGTCCGTGAACAGTTGGAACTTCTCCCCCAAAAGATAGTGCCTCCAAATTCGTAGGGCAAATACCACTGCTGCCAACTCCAAATCATGTGTGGTGTAATTCTTCTCATGAGGCTTAAGCTTACGGGAAGCATAAGCTATGGCTTGTCTCTCCTGCTGCAATACACCTCCAAGTCCTTGCAAGGACGCGTCGGTGTAAACCAAATACTCAACTCCCGGTCTCGGCAACGCTAACATAGGTGCTGAGGTCAATTTGTCCTTCAATTCATCGAATGCAAACTGACAGGCATCACTCCAGATGTAGGGCACACCCTTACGAGTAAGATGTGTCAAAGGACCTGCTATCTCCGAGAAACCCCGAATAAACCTCCTGTAGTATCCTGCTAGACCCAAGAAACTACGAATCTCAGTTGGTTTCGTGGGCTGTCCCCACTCCCTCACCGCTGACACCTTCCCCGGATCAACAGATATTCCCCAGTCGGAAATGATATGCCCCAAAAACTGGACTTCCTTCAGCCAAAACCCGCACTTCTCATATTTTGCATACAACTCGTTCTGACGAAGTGTCTGCAAAACCTGCCTCAAATGCTCGGCATGCTCCTCCTCTGTCTGAGAGTAAACCAGAATGTCATCAATTAAGACAATGACAAACTGATCTAGGAAATCCCTGAACACTCTGTTCATCAAGTCCATAAACACTGCTGGAGCGTTGGTCAAACCAAAAGGCATAACCCAAAACTCGTAAGAACCATATCTCAACAAGAACGTGGTCTTCGAGACATCCTCCTCCCTGATACATAACTGATGGTATCCCGATCTCAAGTCAATCTTCGAGAAGAAAGAAGCTCCTCTCAACTGGTCGAATAAGTCATCGATTCGAGGCAACGGATACTTATTCCGTATCATGACCTTATTCAACTCTCGGTAGTCCACACACAATCTCAGTGAACCGTCCCTCTTCTTCACAAACAAAACTGGAGCGCCCCAAGGTGAGGTACTCCTGCGAATAAAGCCCTGGCCTAACAGCTGCTCTATCTGATCCCATAACTCTCTCATCTCGGCTGGAGCCATACTGTACGGTGCGCGTGCTATAGGTCTCGTACCCGATAGCAAATCTATAACAAAGTCTATCTCTCGACTGGGTGGTAAGCCTGGTATCTCTTGAAACACATCCGAATACTCCCTGACGACTGGGATAGAGTCTAAAGGAATCACAACCTCCTTAGAGGTATCCTCCTCAATGTAGTACAAATGAGCGGTCGATCCTCCCTCTGGGCGAGGCATCTCCACTACAAACATCTCTTGCCCCGGAATGGCAAAAACAATGCTCCCGCTGAAGCAATCAATCATGGCCCGATATGCTACGAGCCAATCCATACCGATGATCACATTGTGAACATGCATGTCTAACACTAACATGTCTGCAGGCAATACCAAACCACCAATCTCTACCCCCACTCCCCGGCATATAAAGAAAATAAGTGACCCACTCCCCAATGGTGAGTCGACACATGTCACTGTGCTCTCTGCCGTAGCTAACAATCCTAAAGCTTTCGCGAAGTGTGTAGCTATAAAACAGTGTGTAGCACCCGTATTGAATAATACCCGACCCATAGTGCCATGGATAGGAAACGTACCCTCGATCGCGGGCGGTGCCTGTGGAACTGCAGCCTGGTGGACGTTGTAGACACATCCATACTGTAGCTGCCCCTGCTGGCCCTGATGGCCGTTTGGACCCTGATGACCCTGACGGAAACCTCCCTGTCCCTGTCTGTAGTTCCCTGACCGAAACCTCTTATTATCCCCCTGCTGGGAGCCCTGCTCATTCTGTCTCTGCCCCTGACCAGATTGTGCCCCGCTGGCACCATGTCCTCCAGTCCTGCCCTGATGGCTAGACTCCCCCGACCTCTTACCCTCGGCCATATGAAAACAGTGGTCCTGGCAGTGCAATAATGCAGCGTTAACCACGTCAGAATAAGTGGCCAACGATAGGTTCCCTAGCAGATGGTGACGGATCCTCCAAGTCAACCCGTCGATGAACTTCTCAATTTTCTTCTTCTCTGTTGGTATCTCGTCTGGAACGATGTTCAACAGATTCGTGAACTCGGCCTCATACTCGACCACTGTCTTACCCTCCTGCTTCAGACTCATCAATCTCCTCCTCATTTTCGTATGAACAGCTGACAGAAAGTACTTGCGGTCGAACCGCACGCAGAACTCCTGAATCGTGAGAGTATCCCTCTCCTCCATGGTGGTAATAGACCCCCACCACTGCAGTGCAGATCCAACTAGCTTGAAAGTAGCTAGCACCTGCTTCTGAACATCCGTGCACTCATACATCCGTAAGTGCCTCTGCATATCCTTCCTCCATTGGCTCGAGACTACCACATCTGAGCTACCTGCAAACTCTGGCGGATGCGCTTTCTGAAAAGCGTCACGTACACGCTCCCAAGCAGACGAGAATGCATTAACCTGTACTGGCGCGGCAACCGGCGCCTGGGGTGGTGCCTGATGAACAACGGCAATGGCGGAATTTACCTCTTGAGATACTATAGTTGCAACCTCAGCGGCGTTCATCATGCCCTGAACTGGAGCGGGCTGGGGTTCGGGCGTTGCATCCCTGGGAACTCGTCGTTCACGTCGTGGAGGCATCTGAAATAAGAACAAAGTTTATAAGTTCACGGTTATAAACTTAATATAGCTGAAGAACGAAGCATACAAAAAAAGAGTACAACAGTCCTAAAATATAGGGCTCTATATCAAAGAAATGTAGCGGAAACATAATAGCCGTACAGATCCTAAAGGACACTAGAACCTGATGCTCTGATACCACCTGTGATACCCCGACTAATTAAATACCGGGTAGCTACTCCTTTATTAAATTAATTCAAAATGCCAAGTTGGCTCAGTTAATAGCGTCACTGTCGAAAACATTTTATTATTACTAACCACCTAGTATTTAAAAAATAAGTTGCCAAATTTTAATTTAAGTCTGATTAACATGCAACAAGTATAATGAAGAAATAAATAACACCATTCACCATACTGAAGTAAAACGAATAACCATCACAATAGAGTAAATAAACTCTGGAGGAAACTCCTCACTACAATCCCATACTGAAATAAATAACCGAATGCTAAAACAATACAAATCAAAGTCTGAAAACTGTAATGTAAAAGATGTCTCTAATAGAAATGGGCAACATGCCCCACAACTGATAGATAGTGTCTCTGGAATCCAAAAGATAGAAGCGTCTACAAGCAAATCCCTGTAGCTTCCACAAACAGCTACAGCTCGTCACCTGAATGAGAATCCTATGCTTGGTGTCCCTGTGGCTGGGCACCTAAAATGGTTTTACAAGAAAAAGAGATTTGAAAAGCAAACGGGTCAGAGTCCGAATGTGGAGTTATATTTTAAAAACCTGCAAGTGCTTTAAAAACATTTAAAACATTAAATGCAAAGTACATGTTAGGACGTGCACTCACATGATATTCTCACCTCTCGTCTAACTGTGCACTCCTAACGTAAGTACCCATCTAGAGTGATACAAACTACTAGCTAAGTAACAACATATCTAGCTAGACTATCATAGGTCTTACCCTTATTACTCGGTTCTATTAACATAATAACGCTCGTAATTAAGTAGGGGTTTAACGTAACTCAGATGTTCAATATGCAATATATATAACTATCAGTTAACTCGTTATATTTCTCAAAATAATACCGTAATTATATTCACATCATTAACATGAAGGTTCTCATTAATTAAGTGTATATTATTCACATTACAAATATACAGTATAAGCACCCCGAGAACTAAGCTGCGGTGCACACATACTCTGCTATCCATCCCGGTACATCACGTACATAAGGATCACATATTCCGAATCTCTCAGGAATAGTCCAGATAACACAAATCACAAATAGTGGAGGCGAACATAATTCAACATATCCATGGTCACGCACATACCTACGCTCCATAGTCAACTGACTCAATAACTCACAATCAAGTCATTCTCTTGAATTATGTCCTCTAGGTACCAATCTAAATCCGGGCACACAAGGATTAGAAGGTCCTAAGCGAATGTAAACCTCCCGTGATAGTAAGTATGGTAGGTATGTCATACACACAATTCATATACCACTACTAAGTAAACACACGTCTTAGTAATACCGTAGTTTAATCGTAGTACATATCGCATTCTCGTACTAACTATAATTATCACAATTTATACTACTCCGGTTTATAATCATACGCGCCATAATTTTCTCACGTCGTAATAGACACTCACGTCTCAACCCAAACGGTTCATTCTAATTTAACTCACTTGTGTATAATTTCCTTCTCATAAATACCCAAATGTCCCAAACCTATCACTACATCATCATTGGAAGGTTAACTATATCCTCGAACAAGTTTACGGGACTCCAAAATTCAAAACAGTTCAAAATAGCCCAAACTGTCAGCTCGTTAGAAGTCTCGTTCGAACGAGACTGTTCGAACGAGATTCGTCTGTCAACTCGTTAGAAGTCTCGTTCGAGCGAGGCTGTTCGAACGAGATTCCAGTTCGTTCGAACGAACTGTACCTTCTAACGATATCTCGTTCGAATGATATATCGAACGAAATCCCTTTTCGTTAGCAGCGACTGGTCAACTCGTTAGAAGCTCGTTCGAACGAGTTCGTTTGAATGACCTAGGTAGGGGCTTCTAACGAGCTACCAGATTCGTCCCAGATTTTTCCCCATCTCATTTTTATCCAATTTTATCACTCCTAATCTCTTCCAAAGTTCATCCCAACAACGTTTTAGGGTCTCTAATTCATCCTAAACATATTCAAGTCAACTCCTAACATGTTTTCAAGGATTAAATCTCTTTAACATCAATCAAAATATAAATCTCTACAATTTTTCCCTAATTATTTCAAGAACATGAACTCTAACTTTTGAATCATGAATTAACTCACAATAAATCCATTTTAATTCCTTCCTATCACAGATATCATGTGAATCATTATCTACCTATCATTCTACATGCAATTCTCCTTAATAATTTCAAGTTCTAAGCTCCAAACTACTTGGGTTTTCATAATCTTTCAAGAACAGTTGTAATTCATTAATTTTCTAACATGGAAGAAACATTCTACAAATTTAAATATGATTAAAACACTTGCCTTGATTGGATTTCTAATTTTGGTGTTGGCTTGATGAAGATTTCTGCAGATTTTTCCTTTCTCCAAGCTCTCCTCCAATGGTGGCTTAAGGTGGCTAGGGTTTTGATTTGGGAATTTTAGAAAACTCTCCTAATAACCTACGTAGCCTTCTAGGTTAATGTGGTTTGGTTAATGGGCTTAGTGGGTTTAATCTACATCAGATTTACATCTCTAATTTTCGTCACTTTTAATTCCTCAAAATGTAAAATTACCAAAATACCCTTTAAGTTGCCGGTATGACCTAAAAATACCCCGGGACCCAAACTACACCCCCGGGTAGTGTTTTCTGACTATCTCGACCCTTCCGGACGCGTTGGCGCACTCAAAATGACCATACAGTTTATAGATTTTAAATTCACTTTTATTATCAAAATATTACACCGTGACGCGGCGGTCCCACGCGTCTCAACAAAACTTCTAAAATGCCGTCTATCGATCTCACGACAAATTTTATAATACTAAATACATATATCAAAACATATATGCACATAATCAAATACCAACTCGCATCTCGTTAGTATTTATAACCCGGATTAATTTCCAATTAATACGCATTTAATTAATTAATCCCAAAAATAAATATAGTCAAAAGTACGGGGTATTACATAAAAGTGAGATTTTAGGAATAAGTCTTGACGGTGATTCTAGTTTCCAATTAGCACTCGAGCCGGTTCCCACTTTAGTGTTAGATTCACGCGGGTCTCACTTTAACCCACCTAGGTATCCCATTCCTATTAGGAGAGCGCGTCCTAGAGTTTTTGAGAAAGGTGTTCCTAGGCCAATATATGTTTGTTCCCATTGTAAAAGGAGAGGACACCTTAGGGAATTTTGTTTTAGGTGGGGTTACGTGTCACGTTTTTCTACTACACGTGTTTCTGCCACACATTTACCCACACATGATACTTTACATGCTCCTGGAGACTACATGAGAGAGTTTGCACATTTAGTTGAACAAGTTAAGTTTTTAGTCAAAACTTTACAAGATTTGATGGAGGTTTTTCATAAGTTGGCACCACCTTTGGAAAATCCCTCCGCACCTAACGATTGAGGTTTGACTTGTTTACTAGCATAGGGTGTTTTTAATGATGTCATTAGTTGCCTATTTCTACTATGTATCATTTTTTTGGAAAATTTTTGAAAAATACAAAAAAGATTTTATTTTGATAAAATTTTGAGAAAATCCAAAAAGAGTTTTGTATTTTGTTTGCACCTTTTATGGATAGACACTTAGTATGACCGAGTCACAATATCATTCCATTTATTTATGTGATTATTTGATAGTGTTTGGAGACAATATGTCATTTCATCCATGTGCTTTGTAATGTTTGGAGTCATTAAGATGTAATTAAGTGTTACTTCCTACATGTTTGACTCATGATTTTCTTTATTGCACACATGCACGGATTTATTTGATTATTGTTCTTGTCTTATCACATGTTGGTTGGATGTTTTCACTTCAATCCTATCCTTAAAATGAACTAAGCGCGATAAAACTTGATAGAATTTGTGCATGTAAGAGTCGTTTGTGAGTTTATGTGCTTTATTTGAAAATGGTGAAGGGCTACGAAAGATTATCATTTATCCTTTGCGATTAAGCTGCCGTTTAAATTGGACCTAAAACATTGAGAAATTTTATTATCCGGGGTCCAAAGACCCCGAAAAAATTTAATGGCAATAAAAAGAAATTCATGCCAATTATGGGCCAATTAGGTTTTTGCACCAATTCTCCAAAGTTTTGGAATATAGTTTATACACCTCTAAAAGAAAATATATATGAGGGAGTTTGGATGGAGAATTAAAATGGGTTTCCACGTCCTTAAAAGTCTTGAAAAAGAGCTACATAGTTTTGGACGTTATTTGTGTGGAAATAACTTTGACTTTGATTTGTTTATTTGCATAAGACGATGTCAACTAAATTCAACAATTTTTACACCTAAGGATACTTTTGATGTTCATTCGTTAGGAGTACACGTATTCATCATGCACGTATGATTGACCGAGTTGATTTACCTATCGAATGTGTTCACACCCATTCATTTCGTTTCCATGACTTGGTTGTTTTAGTATAAATCCATGGTGTGATTTTTGTATCATTATTTTTTCTTTAAAAAATTGAAAAATCAAAAAGAGTTTGTGGAAATCTTTTGAGTTACTCCTTTGCATGCGCGTAGTTTGATTGATGTTTGATATGCACTTTTATCATGACACTCCATGTTTAGTTTGTTTCTTCTTATCTGTCTATTTGGGGACTTAATAAAAAGGGGGAGAATGAATTATGATTTAAGGGGGAGATTTGATTATAATAGTTGATTTATTCTTATATCATTTCAAACTCGATGCGTCATGAAGGTATTTGCTTTATCTTATGTGTGTAGGTACTACATTGACAATCATCAATTGCACACCCTGATGAGAAAAGATTTGAGATTTTGAAGATTTGAAGAATAAACGATGAAGACTTACTCATTTGCATCTTTCCAGTTTTAGGTTCATGGGAGGGTAGATTTGTATAGGTCAATTGAATGATAATAATTCGAATTTTTTATTTTGTACCGGCATAGACATAGGGGGATATTTGTAAGGACATTTTTCTCAAGTCCGATATGTTACATTTGTGTATGTCGTACACCGTTACATTTGGCAGATCACTTCACGATATCACATGATGACTTATATCCAAATTCTAGGAATCAAGCATTCAACATCTCCATCAAGTGTCCCACATCTACCTCAATGACTTCACGTTCCACGATTTAATGGAATTTATGCAAGTTGTACGCTAGAGAAGTCAAAATAATGAAAGAAAGACAAGATAGGAAAGTTTAAGGGCATTTTGGTAATTTATATCCATTGTCCGGAGGTCTGGTCAACTGTAAATTTGAAGAGCTCGACTCTACGAAGATACTGGAAGAAACGGCACCTCAATCCGAGCTATGGTGAAGGAGTTATGACCTTTTGAAGATGGAGAAAATTCCTTAGAAGAATGCTAATTTTTTAACCCCAATCCAGCGTGGTACCGCAAACCACATAGTGAACCGATTCGGGGCGGACTGGTTCGGGGTACATGGCTAACCAGTTCGGGGTACACGTACAGTAAAAGTCCCACCGACTCAAAACTCTTTTGGTTTTGTTATAAAATCCAACTTTGGGGGAGTTGTTTTTTAAGAGTTGGAGAGACGTTTTTGAGAGTTCTATTAGCTCAAGTCTTCATATTTTTGAGTCCCAAAAAACTCATGTTTTGATTCACACATCATTCCCATATTTTTGTGAATCTTTTTGAAACCCAAGAACACTACTTTGCTTTTGTTCATCTTTGTGGGGAGATCTCTACAACCGAGGAATGCGTGTTATTGCTGAGGGAGTCTCCACGAAGTTTTATGTCTGCATGCCATTGAGGAGTGCTGTGGTTCTTCCTTTGCTGATTGGATTATGGTCCATGTGGGTTCGCTGTGTGTGGATTCATTGCTAAAGACACCGACCGTTGCCTACGGGTATTCGTGTGTCACTATATTTCATTGTAATCCATGTAAGTTGCGATTTACTTATTATAATGAAACAAAAGGTTTTGCCCTTCGGGGATTTTTCCTTGAGTATTTGTGTGTCAGCATCTTTTTGTGTCGCGTGCTATATCTTATTTATGGTTTGACACACGCACACACGTAGTTGCATGTTTAGGGGATGAATTAATTTGGTTTAAAAATAGACTCTAATTAAATAAGGTTTAAATTGGATATTTTCCAATTAATCTAATCAATTATCACACAACGTCATATTTTACAAGAGTTGAGGGAATGGAGAAGCAATGGGTGATTTGACTTCGACTTTTGACTCACCATTTTCATTGTTTCCATCCACATGTAATGGGGTATCATCAGACTCTTTATTGTCGACTGAAACCTCTTTAGCCTTTGGTTCTTTAGGTAGGGGAGGCGATAGATCAACTACCCGACCACTTCGCAGAGTGGTGATAGCTTGGAAGTGTTCTTGCGATTCTGATGATGTAGATCTAACAGTAGTCTGCCCTTGGGGAGGTCTTTGACCTTGAGTTGGAAATTTAACCTTCTTTTGGATATTCAATGCAGATTTCAACCTAGTGATGCTAGTATGAATTTCAGTGAACATTCGATCATACTTAGCACTGTTCTCTTTTTGAGATTAGATTAGTTGATTCAAGTAATCTTCAAGAGATCGCCTAGGTGGGGCAACATATGTACTAGGAGAGGATTCCTGCATGTGGGGCTGCATGTGTGGGACTTGCTAAAATTGAGGAGGGAGTGTAGGTAAAGCAACATGTGAAGTAGGATTTATCACACCTTGTTGTTTCCCGTAGTTTAACCTAGGATGATTCCTCCAAGATGGATTGTACGCATTCCCTTGGGGCGTATTGAAATTACCTATAAACCCTCCTATAGCTTCCACTTGCTCCGTGTACATTGCCTTGTACGCGGGTATTGCAGGACATCCTTTTGTGGAATGAGCCGCTGCACAAATGGCATATACCTTACCTTTTTCAGCTGGAATAGGTCCAGTAGCTTCTCTCAATCGAACCTCGAGTATGTCTCTTAAATTATTTTCTAACTTATCAAGTCGATGGTCTAACAACGTGTCCTTGTCCAGTTGATAAATATCGGACGCCATAGGACACTTGTCGATGTCTATTTTGGCTATTAGGGTTAGAAACATCCCATGCCTGAGTAGTCTCGGCTACATATTTCAAATTGGCCTCAGCATCTCTCAAGTTTAGCTCCCAAAATGGTCTTTCACACATTGTCTGCACGAGTTGTTTAGACGCCACAGTAAGCCCTTGATGAAAAAATGAAATGAGATCATGTTTTTCAAACCCATGATGTGGGCATGCGCTAACTAACTCCTGAAAATGTTCCCAACATTTATCAAACGCTTCATTCTCATTTTGGCAAAAATCTTGAATTTGAGCATTGACAGAGTTGGTTTTGTGTTGTGGAAAGAATTTGGAGAGAAACTTAGTCTGCATATCTCTCCTGGACAGAACAGAGTTAGCGGGTAAAGATATAGCTAGGTCTTAGCTTTATCCTTTAAATAAAAAGGGAAAATCTTCAAACTGATAACATCTTGTGGGCAGGATTGATCACCAAATGTTTCGCACACGTATTCGAATTCTCGAAGATGGAGATATGGCTTTTCAGAATCCATTCCATGGAACGTAGGAAGAATTTGGATCATCCAATTACGAAAGTGGAACTGTCCCGAAGTGTATGGAAGTAGAGTGCATCCAGGAGTGACAATTCGTTCACGAAATAAGATCTCTTTTGTGGGAATATAAGGCAATTCTCCATCCCTAGTGCCAATAATACCTTGCACAGACATGTTGCTATCAAATGATTCTAAATTCCCACTCAGTGTTTGACTCAACGTGTGGCTCGTGAGTGAATTATGAGATGAAGATGATGGACCCAAAAGTATGGAACGTCAGGGGTTTGGGAAGTATCAGAGTCGACTTCAGCAATGGGATTTTCATGAATTTGTGTTGGAGGCGGCGGAGGAGTTTGCATGTACCATTTTTTTGTAATTTTATTTATTATTTATTTTTATAAATGAATCAAATTGGGTTCAATTTCACTTGCCTAAATGCTAAATGTAACCTAAACTCCCCGGCAACGGCGCCAAAAACTTGATGCGACCACAAATGTGTCTAAAGTGCATGCTTTTTAGGCTCAAGTGCAAGCCTGTCACGTTAGTAATAACCCGTTAAGTTGGGATCGAATCCACAGGGAGCAAGGCTGACAGTTCTTACTGATGTAGGATTGATTGATTCAAACCGTCAATTGATTCTTAAAAAGAAAAGAAAATATAACGATTAGTGATTTTCTTGAATTCCTTATGATTGAATTACACTGAATTTGATTTCTAGAATGAACTAGGCCGACAGAAGAACTAACGAAATGGCAAGAGTAGGGTTATGAATATAAGAGAAACTAAGTCAGGATGCAATCCCCCAATCCCTAGTAATTTACTTAATAGAATTCTAGAATTGTAAATTGAAAGTTTGAGTGAATCTAGTCGTTATAGATGCTAAGCATTACATATATGAGGATATAGGTCCACATCATATGAAATCAAAGGTAAATGTAAAGTGGTGTTAGTTGATTAAATGCATATCGTATCCTTAAATATTCCAAGTACCCAGGATCAAGAGAGATAAAAGATCTACGATATTTGTGAAATTATCCCACACGACTCTTCCAAATTAATTTAAATTCTATTTTCTACCTGAGTAATTTACATCGGGATGGGTTTATGAATCCCAAATCTTAAAAACTTAGCCCAACATGATGTTATTATGTAAAGACATCAGTCTAAATATGTATGAAATCATTATTCTACGACATGTTTGTTTAAGAATACAGAATTGCAGAACAATTTAAGATCTAATAAAAAAAATGAAACAATAAAGAAAAGAAATTGAAATAATACTTGGAATGAATCAGTAAATCTTGAATCAACACTTGAATCTTGACTGGAACTTTGCAACCTTGAATAATTCCTTGCCAAAGCTACAAACGATAGTTTCTAACTAACAAAGACTAATGACTAACTACTTAATTCTCTATTAGGGCTTAACCTCTCTATATACATGAAAACTGATTCTTCTTATCCCTCTGGACGACTCTTCAATTCAGAAATAAATTACAGAATTTCAGCAGGCGGATCGGTCCGGGTGGCATTGGATCGATTCGATTTAAAATTCGGATCGGTTTATTTTTTATCAATCGGACCGGATCATTTTTCATCGGTTCTATATCAATCCGAAATCTACTGGAATGTGCAACTTCGGACTGGTTCGTTCTAAATCGGATCAGTTTGATATTCTTCAATTTTTTACTTTTGTTTCTAAACTTTGACTTGCCATATCTTTTGATCCAAAGGTCCATTTTGACTGTCGTTTCTTCCTACACTCTTGTGGATGGGTTATCTTTAACTTTCATTAGGATTCAAATCTGAACTCCGAGTGTAAAGTTATGCTTTCGGCCTTTGACTTCTCTTATTTTGTTTTCTTCCTTTCTTTCAGTTTGTTTCTCTCCTCCCTTGCACTAAACACTTGTAAAAACAATAAGAAATTCACGAAACTCGGGGTACTTGTTAGAAGAATCTAGTGGCAATGATATGGGATAAAACACGTCAATTACGTTTTTCGAGATGCTAAAAACTACTAAATTAAGAGGATAAATTTCAAAGAATTTATGCTTAGTTATATCTCTCCCAACCTCTCCCAAAATCTAGGATGGACATCCTCAACATGTCTTGCAAAATCTGGTTAATGCTTTGAGTCTGTTCGTTTGTCTGTGAATGGTAAGCGGTACTCAATCACAATTCTATGCCCATGGCCTCCTGAAAACTCTCCCAAAAGTTAGAAATAAAGACCTTGTCTCTATCAGATACAATGTTAATCGGCACCCCATGTAGCTTCATTATCTCTACGATGAACAGTAGCCCATAATGACTCATCTCGTAATCGATGCGAACTGGCAAGAAGTGGGCCACCTTGGTCAACCGATCCACTATCACCAAAATGAAATCGTGACCCCTCTGTGATGTCAGCATCCCAGTAATAAAGTCCATCGAAATGCTCTCCCACTTCCACACGGGAATCTTAAGTGGCTATAACATCCCTGTAGGTCACTTATGGTCATCTTTCATAAGATGATAAGTAACACACTTCAAAACAAACTCTGCTATGTCTCTCTTCATACTCTACCATCAGTACTATCTCCTCATATCCTGGTACATCTTATCCCCATCGAGATGTTTCACAAACCTCAAACCTTGAGACTACATCATAACTCCATGTCTCAAATCCCCATCATCTGGGACTACAAGTCTCACGTTAAACCATAGATCTCCCTATGAGATGATCGAGTAAGACTCTGTACCCTCGGCTAATAAATATCGTATCATGTCCTGACAGAATTGATCCTCTGCCTGTGTCTTCACTACCCGCATCACAATCTCGGGAGTGATAGATAAAACTGCCATGCATGCTGGAGCAAACTCATCATTGTGCCAAAGATTACTCCACTTCGCCTTCCAGACCTCTGTTATCCCTCTTGTAGGTTATCGGATCAACGCATTTGCCACCACGTTAGCCTTACCCGGATGATATTGTATATCAAAATGGTAGTCATTCACAAATTCTAGCCACATCCTTTGCCTCATGTTCATATCCTTCTGTGTGAAGTGATACTAAAGTGACTTGTGATCTGTTAACAAAGTGAATTGCTCCCCCAGAAGATAATGTCTCCATATCCTCAACATAAAAATGATCGCTGCTAACTAAAGGTCATGGGTGGGGATTCATCCCATGGGTCTTAAGCGTTCAAAATGCATAAGGTATATCCCTCTCCTCTTGCTGCAATACACTCCCAAGTCCATGTAAGGATGCATCGATATAGACCCGGTACTCCAATACTCCCCTAGGCAAAGAAGGTATGGGTGCTAATGTTAACTAGTCCTTTAGCTCATCAAATGCTAACTGACAATAATCGCTCCACACAAATGGTATCCCTCTGCGAGTCAGGTATGTCAACGGACCCTCAATATTAGAGAATCCTTTGATGAAGCAACGATAATACCCAACCAACCCTATGAAGCTTCGAATCTCTATTTGTTTCGTGGGTTGTCCCCACTCCCTCACCACCAATACCCTACTTGGATCAATGACAATTCCCCTGTAGCACACGATGTGGCCTAAAAACTGCACCTCTTGAAGCCAAAATCCACACTTCTTGAATTTGGCATACAACTAATGATCCCATAGCGTCTTCAAAACCATACGCACATGCTCTACGTGCTCATCCTTTATGAGAGAATAGACTATAATGTCGTCTATAAACACAATCATAAACTGGTTTAGTGACTCCCTGAATACCCTATTCATGAGGTTCATGAACACCGTCGATGCATTGATGAGCCCAAATGACATTACCCTAAATTCATACTATCCATACAGTGATATAAAAGTGGTTTTAGGAAAGTCCCCCTCCCGAATATGCAACCGATGATACCCAGATCTCAAATCAATTTTGGAGAAATACGCCACTCCCCTCAACTGGTCAAAAAGGTCATCGATCCTTGGTAACGAATACTTATTCCATATTGTCACCTTGTTCAGATCCCTGTAGTTGACACAAAAGTAGAGTGAACCATCCCTTTTCTTTACAAACAATACCGGCGTACCCCACGGTGATGTGCTCCACCAAATGGAATCCTGACCCAAGAGCTGTTGAATCTACTCTCTCAACTCACGCATCTCTGAAGGTGACATACGGTAAGGTGCTCGATCAATCGGTCTTGAACTCGGTGCCAGATCTATAACAAAATCAATCTCACGACTGGGTGGTAGCCCTGGCCCTAGTATCTCCTAAAATATATCCACGAATTCCCTCACATTTGGAATCGAGTCTAACGGTATAACTACCTCCTTTGTGGTCTCCTCCTTAATATAATATAAGTGGGTGTGCGATCCTCTCTTAGGAAGAGGCATCGCCACTATGAACATCTCCTGCCCCAAAATGGAAAACACAATGGTCCTCTCATAGAAATCTACCATCACCCTATAACCTGCCAACCAATCCATAACAAAAATCACATCTTAACCCTCTAAATCTAACACGAGGTGGTCCTCCACTAAGCTCAGTCTCACTATATTAATATCCACTCCTCTACAAATTTATTGTATCAATGAACCACTACCCATCGGTGATTCTACACACATAAAGAGACTCCTAGCTTCCTCTAATAAATAGGAAGCTCTAGAAAATTTGGTCTGTATAAAAGAATGCGACGCCCCAGTATCAAACAGAATCCTACCTTCACGTCCATGAATAGGAAACGTCCCCTCTACTGCCGCTGGTGCCTGAGGTACTGGTGGCATGGCTACGTCCCGAACATTATACACACGCCTGTAATGTATCTTCCCTTACTGCTACTGTGGGGTTGGTAGTTCTGGTGCTGTAGGAAGTACTAGAGGCCTACTGTCCCTGCTCAGCACCCTGCTACTGTGCTCTATCTTACTGTGGGCAATCCCTCCTCTTGTGACACTCTGACCACATATAAAGCACTGACCCAAGAATACACTCTGTCTTTGGCCCTGATGTTGGCCTTTCTTGCCTCGGCCATGTTAGCCCCCCTTTTGGTTCCCTTGGCCCTGACGGCCCTAAGAAACATGCTGTTGATTTAGGCCCTATTGACCGTGTCCCATGCTGACTGACCATCTGTTGTTGTTGAGGTTCTCCACTAGCACCACCTCCATTAGCCTTGCTCGGCTGGCTAGGCTCTACTCCTATATTGCTTCCCTTCGTGTAGAAGCGATGATCCTGGCAGTGAATAAGTGCGGCATTGAAGACATCAGTATATATCAACAACATGGGGTTACCTGTCAAATGTTGGCTGATCTTTCTGGCCAGGCCATCCATAAACTTAGTTTTCTTTCTCTCTTCTTTGCTCACCTCATCTGGCACAAAGTTAGCTAGGCGGGTGAACTCCTCCGCATAGTCAGCTACCGGGAGGTCACCCTTAATAACTTCCCCAAACCTCTTGCGCATCTCAGACTCAACGGCAGGTGGGAAATACTTGGGGTCATACACCCAAAACTCTGTAACGATCATTAAATCTCTCTCCTCAGTGGTGGTCACAGACTCCCACCACTGTAAAGCCACTCCGATTAATATGAAGGTAGTTAACATCTATTTATATGCCTCAGTACAATCCACTATGTGTAAATAGCATTGAATGCTCTTCTTCCACTAATATGATACAACCACATCAGTACTGCCCTGAAAGTATGGCGAATGGCCCTTTTAAAATGTCTCCCCGACTAGCTGCCAAGAAGATGGCCCTGGCTGGGTCTGAACCTTCATTGCCACTGGCGGCTAGGCCTGGGGTTAGGGAAAATGGGTTGCCATAGCTGTCATGGCTGTATTGACTACTTGTGCCACTATCTCTATTATCTGGGCAGTACAAATTATATCTATTGGTGGCGATGCCTGTGACTCCTATCGAGCCTCCATCAAACTCGCTCTAACTTCGACCCTATCCCCTCGCTCTCTCCTCGGTGGCATCTGAAAATAAATCAAATTTATATGAGTTCACAGAAAATACAATTAAAATAGAAGAAGTACATAATTTACACATACGTCAAGATAAAAGCAACAGTCCTAATAATGGGGCTCTAAATCAAATGAATGCTACGCTGAAATCGTAGTAAGCCGTACAAATCATATGGACATTAGAACCTGATGCTCTGATACCATTTGCAACACCCCACCTAATTAAATATTGGGTGATTAGTCCTTTATTAAATTAAATTAGCATTTACAAATTGGTTCATTCATAGCATCACTGTCGAAAACCAAATTAATTACTAATCACATATTAGTTAATCAAACCGGTGCAAAATTTTATCTTTCATTAAACAGATAACAACATGCGGAACTAAATAAATCATACAGTAATAAAACCCAATCCAACGCAAGATATAGATACATAGAATCCTGCCGAACAAACCAGCGGTTAAAATCGAACTAAAATAAAATCTAATAATAATAACCAAATCAAATACAAGTCTGAACAGAGATAAATAAATCTGAAATGGGCAACATGCCCAACTGAAAAACAGATTCCTATACTAGAAATGAAGAATAGATGCTTCTAATCCAAAACTCTGCAAGTATCCACCCGTGCCGCAACTGCGTATCCCTAAAGTAGAATATCAAGTCTGGCGTCCCTGTGGCTGGACACCTAAAAGGTTTTGAAAATATTTTCATAGCAAGAGTTAGTACTCAAAACATTTTGAAAATATTTAGCAAGAGTTTATCACAGTTCAAAATCGGTTATTAATTATGCATGTTATGTACAATCTCTTGAGTATCCTCACCCCTTAACTATTGTGCACGCCTAATGTTCTCTACTTATCCCACCTAGCTAACTAGACATAAGTATCAATCTGGACTAATTTTATCTAAGTCCCTGTATCGCCCATAGAGTACGCTAATCGAATCAACTTTTCTCGCGTGTTAAGAATTGAAATGATCATTTCCTTTGTCTTTTCTTTCATTCAATTGATTAAGTTTCAATACTTAATTCATTCTTTATATATACACTATCTATTAGTCTGTTGTCACACATAAATAGAAAAATCACGATCGCTATATATATATATATATATATATATATCAGTACGGTATCTCTAAAAAATACCACCGTAAAACAAATAGGCATACTCTGCTATTAGTCCAAGTAAATCTCGTACAAAATCGGTTCAACATGTCTCCTCGAACCCAAAATCAAATACCAAACGGTGGAGGTGAACATAGTTCTAAGCCTTTGGACTACGCACATACCTTACGTACCCAAATGACACGTCGGTCTCACTAATATACGTCACATAGCGAGCCTCCCTAAGTTCTATTTTCAGGAGCACTAATTTGGATCTCACTAGAATTGTCAAGGGGGAATCGTCCACTACGCGAGAACCTCTGGTGATAGCAAGCAACGTAGTTATGCTAACTCATAACATCAATCATATAGGTACACACACAACCTATATATATACATATTTAGTAGGTATTCACACGACCTAATTATCATCATTTGTACGTAGTATATAACACTCTCATACTCACTGTACTATCAAGTTATGACTTTTCTCACTATCGTATTTAATTGAGTATTAATCGCTACTCTAAGGTCCCTAGTTACCCCATATGATTTCAGTAGCTAAGTCTTCCTTACCCTACTGGTTCATGCCATAAACTCACTCACGCTTTCCTGTAATTACATTGTCATTCTCGTGAATTAATTACTTTGCTGTTAAATCCCATTTAATCATCGTCTTAATTCTCTCGATACGACTAAACTTCCATAACCCTATCATAACCTACTGCAATATAATAGATCCCTCGTTATATTCTAACAATCTCCTAAAAGTTTTCCCGACAACAATTTAGGATTTCTAGGCAAAAAGGGAGAATTTACATTTATTAGGGAAGCGAATCGGTTCGCCCCCTGAACCGAACTGATTCTCCCCTCTGGACTTCATCTTCTTCGTTTCGCATATGAGTTTTCCACCATTAACACACCTATAACTTACATGTTCCTCCACCAAAATCAAAACCAATTGTCCCAAACCCTTCCCACTTGTATTAGGAGAGTTTCTAACATCATTTTTGCATCAAAACATTACGAATAACATTCAAAAATGTATTTAATCATCAAATCCTTAAACCCCTAGATTTTATGTTCTTTCACCATAATACATCAAAAATAGAGATTTAATTCGTGGATAATCATACAAAATCTCTAATTTATTATTCTCTACAGATATCAAATCTTTCTTCATGCAATTCCTACCCAAACATACATTTTAATCAATCTTTTCTTCCAAGAATCATCAAAATAATCAATATAATTAAAACCTTAGTCACATGGGTATTATAACTTCATACTGATTGCCATAAACACTTGCCTTAGTATTGTAGAGTCTGATTTCATGGATTAGAATTTAAATTCATTATTTTTCTCCCCCAATCTTCCTTCATAAGTGTTTGTGGTGCAAGACTCCTTTGAATTCCTCAAGAACCCTGCCTTATGCTCCAAGATTGGTCTCTAATGGGTTTCCTATGTTTTCTAACCACAAAACGCTAGCCCCCAATCCTTATAAGATGATTAAGAGTTCTAAAATTCGTGGGTCTCTAAAACCCATAATGTAAAAGGACCAAAATACCCTTGTATGGTCTGGGTTTTAGCTTAAAATCGACCCGTGACTCAATCGACATCCCCGGGTATACTATTTTAACTAATTTCAACCTTACAGACTCATCCGTGACCTCATAATCATCATCCAAGTCACTCTAAATAAATATTCCATCTCGGCCCCAAGTTAGTGTACACTTGACTCCCGACTGAGATAAATTTCAATTTCGCCCATATCACTCGCTATGATGTAATTTCTAGCCACTATTTACTATTTGATCGTGTGGAAAACCGAGCGTCCGTGTAATACGCTAGTCGTTGTTATCGGCTTCCAACCACAATACAAAAACCTAAACTATAACTACACTCTTGTGGAGTATAATGGCTAGTCTGGGTATCGAATCCTCAGGGAACTAGGAAGAGTGAACGTAACGACGTTGGATAGACAGAGAAATCCTAACCTTGACTCACAAAAAGAAAAGGAAAAATTGATTTGGTTTTGAGATTGATTACAGTTAAATGCGATAATGAAAATGAGAAACGATGCAACTAAATTAATCTAACGAAATGGAGAATGATTGATGATTTCAAAAAAACTTTTTATTTTAAATGATGAGAGAAACAGGACGGGAATACAATCCCCCAACCCTAGTGTAGTGCGGTGATAATATTAATCGTAAATTTATCTGATTGATCTGACCCAGAATTTAGTACTCCCAAGAATTATGTATACGAGGTTCAAGCCCGCGTCATACCTAATCTGAGGATGAGTAAATCGGTATCGCGATAGTGACACTCAAATTGTACTCTAAATCATCACGAGTACCCAAACGTAAACGAGATATAAAGATCCACAATTATTATGTAACTATGCAATACGATCATAATCAATCACTAAATTCATCGGATTAATTTTATACACATGCACTAACACATTAGGCTGGGTTCATGCATCCCGGCCTTTTAAACCTAGCCAGACATATTAAACTGAAGGATGCATGAAATAATAACGTTGCATGAGAAAGAACTCATGATAACACTAGATCGAAATACGTGGCTAAGCATTATAAACGCAGAAATTTATTCAAATCACACAGAAAAATTACCATGCAAGAATAATGATCATAAAAATAAAACTTAGATTACAACTTGAAAACAAACCCAGAAGTGTATGGATCTTGCAGCAATAAATCAAAATTTTGTTCCTAGATGTTCTCCTCACTTTTTCTCTATCAAAAACTACTCCAAAAAATCCAGAATGGCTGTTCCTAAGTTACTACCTACGTATCCCACACTTCTTGGAGAGTTTTAACCTAAAAGGAAACCTTAGAGCCAATCAGAATAAAGGAGGCAAATTGGCGCATCAGGCCCCCCGAACCGGTTCGCCCCTGGGTTCGCGCATGTTTGCTGGTCTGGAGTGCTTTTTCTTCCATTCAACACTTAGAATTTTTTTCTTTTTTTCTTTCCTTTCTTCCTTGGATTTTTCTTCAACTTCAACGGGTCATAACTCATCAACCGTAGCTCAGATTTGGGTGCCGTTTCTTCCAGTGTTCTCGTTGTTACGAGCTCTTCAACTTTCCAGTTGACTCCTATTTGGGATCTGGCTGCAGAATTACCAAAATTCCCTTGAACTTGCCTTCTTAGCTTTTCTTTCATTGTCTCGCTTTCTCTATTGCACTGCATGCATAATTAACCTGTAAAACCAATAAGAGAAGCACGAAACACGAAATACTTGCCAACGAAGATTAGTAGCATAAATGTGCATGAAATCCATATAGGTTACATCACTGGGGTTCACAAATGCACTGAAATTAGGGGAATAAATATACAATATTTATGTCCAATCAAACCCCCTAACTTAGAACTTTGCGCGTCCCGAGAAATGTAAAAGAATCCTAATGAGGTTCAACTCTTTAAGATCACATTTTATTAGGATAAAGTACCTTTTTCGCGGGCAAGAGATTGCATTTAGCGCATGCAACAAGCCTTTATACCCCTAGGTCACCCTAGTAGGACGAGTGGTGTCTTGTGAGGGTTTGCAGAGAATATACCCACAAAATTCGACTCAAAGAAATTTCAAAATATGCAAAAATTGTGTAATTCAAACTTTCCAGAAAATAGTCATCATCAAGTCATATTTACGAGTTTCAAACCTTAGTGCGTGTGTGCGAAGCCGAAAATATAACCGCCAATTTCCACCGATTGATCATTACGTTACTTATTCAAAAATTCGTTTTGATTTCAATTTCTCACGGAATGCTCTCACAATCGAATCTCTCGAATTATGGCTATTCTCTCGCTATGCGTGATATAAAGAGTAAATATAATGGATGCAAAATCATGCATACAATTAGAAAGACGGAAATTTTATAGTGATTGGATCTCATCAATGGAGTACGGTTTTAAAAACGGGAACATTGCCTCTTTTTCGCGCATTCAATCTCTTTTATTGTCTTTTGGTGTATTAGCTATCCACGCGGTAACCAATTTCGCAATTTAAACTCGGTTAGGACTTTGTCGAGGTTTAAGGTATGTTGGGTAACATGAAAAAGGTAGGGAAGGTTGGAATTGGAAAAGTCATTAATGATGTCCATTTGTGCTTTTTCTGGGCTATTGCTCATTTTTTCTTCTTTTTCTATTTTTTTTGTTTTTGTTTTTTCATTTCTTTTCTTGTTGTTTTTGTTGAGCATACTATTTTGTTTCTTGCCCCTTTATATGCACTCTTTGGACTTAAAATCTGAATTTTCTCATTTTTCACAATTCCGGCTATTTTGGGTTTTTCGGTTTGTCAAACGAAAGGGAAAATTATTCTGCTCAATTTGGGTTGCAAAGGGTGATTTTTCGCTACTTTTTTCTGGCCAAAATTTTGGGTGACAAACGAGGGCCTACTTCATTGTCCAAAAGGCCAATTGCGTTACTATATGCGTTTCGAGATGAATTTAAGTTTAGAGGCTAATTTGGCACATTTTTCAAGGCAATATTTCACACATTTTTTAAAACCGATCAAAATGAAAGGATTGAGATCCTTGACAACTTATTAAGCGCTAAAATGAACTTTGAGTTAACAATTAACTCGGATTGATTTAAAAACTCGCAAAACATCATAGGATCGAATCTCATCGGGTTTGTTAATCTCCACATTCGTTCGTTAAGTCGTCAATTTTCGCTCAATTTCCATCTTTGGTCAATTTCGGCTTTGTGTATGTTAGATGTTTACAATTTGAGACTCCAATTCGACTTTTAATGATATTTTTGAAAATTTTGAATTCCAATTTTTATTTAGTTTGAACAAAAATATTTTTGGATTTTTCAAAATTTTATGATTTTTTTGGAAATTTTTGCGCATTTTTGAAAATTTGTGAAGTTTTAGAAATACGCACTTGTGACCCCCCCTAACTTAGACTTTTGCATTGTCCTCAAGCAAAAAGGATGAAAATCTAACTTAAGGCGAATGAAAAGTGCGGAAAAATAAAACAAACAAATATTAAAATGCAACAAGACACTATATGACACTCATGCATGACTCAAAAATGCAACAACAATCACCCCATACGCGTTGGGGGTGCGACGACCTCTCATCTCTCTATGAACTCACCCGATCCCTTGCACGGGGAACGATAAAGGATAGACCGGGAGACTCATCATGACTAATTGGAAATGGATCCTCGTGATGCTGACTCAAAGCGGGGTCTGCGTGCGCTGACTCGGAGGGAGCACCTAGGTTTCTTTCAATTTTTAAGACGCATGTGTCGAGCTCTAAGTTGGATGGACCACAACTTTTTTCCTCACTCACCTTCGGGACCTCTAGTGGTATGGGTGGATGGTCACAAAGAAGGAATTTATCGATTTTAGCTTTCCATTCGCTTTCTTCTAGGTGACGAAATGAATCCAATAGAGTTTGGACTTCGTCGTTAAGGCTCTCATCCACCGGACCGAATTCTTTTTCAAATTCTTCCATGCTCATATCCCCTAGCTCTCTCCCTCGAGTAGTGCCTACGTACTCTCTTACTTGCTCGATCTCTAACTCCACCATTTTCCTTTCTTCTAACCCCTCTCACTCTCTTAATGAATCAATGCTCTCACTTGGTGTGCTCGAGGTGTACTCGGGGGTGTGTCCTAAGAAGGAAAATGGAGTGTTGTTTGAGATTGAGTGTGACAGTGTGGGAGGTGGGATCCAAAACTGTGGAGCGTTTGGAGTGAGTTCAGAATTTTGCATTAATGGCTTGTGAGAGATGATGGTGAATCGTTTTGTGCTTTTTGAATTTTTTTTTTATGTGTTTTTGGATTTTTGGAAATTTTTGGTCAAAGTTTTGCATTGACTCAATCTAATCCTATGTCTACCAGAGAAATCCTAACTTTGACTCTAAAAAGGAAGGGAAAAATAATAACGAAATGGAGAATAATTGATGATTTCAAAAAAACTTTTTATTTCAAATGATGAGAGAAACAGGACGGGTATACAATCCCCCAACCCTAGTGTAGTGCGGTGATAATATTAATCGTAAATTTATCTGATTGATCTGACCCGAAATTTAGTACTCCCAATTATTATGTAACTATGCAATACGATCATAATCAATCACTAAATTCATCGGATTAATTTTATACACGTGCACTAACACATTAGGTTGGGTTCATGCATCTCGGCCTTTTAAACCTAGCTGGACATATTAAACTGAAGGATGCATGAAATAATAACGTTGCATGCGAAAGAACTCATGATAACACTAGATCGAAATACGTGGCTAAGCATTATAAACGCAGAAATTTATTCAAATCACGCAGAAAAATTACCATGCAAGAATAATGATCATAAAAATAAAACTTTGATTACAACTTGAAAACAAACCCGGAAGTGTATGCATCTTGCAGTAATAAATCAAAATTATGTTCCTAGATGTTCTCCTCACTTTTTCTCTATCAAAACTACCTAAAACTATCTAGAACGGCTGTTCCTAAGTTACTACCTACCTATCCCACACTTCTTGGATAGTTTTAACCTAAAAGGAAACCTTAGAGCCAATCAGAATAAAGGAGGCAAATTGGCGCATCAGGCCCCCCGAACCGGTTCGCATGTACCCCGAACCGGTTCGCCCCCCAAACCGGTTCGCCCCTGGGTTCGCGCATGTTTGCTGGTCTGGGGTGCTTTTTCTTCCATTCAACACTTAGAATTTTTTTCTTGTCTTCTTTCCTTTCTTCCTTGGGATTTTTCTTCAACTTCAACGGGTCATAACTCATCAACCGTAGCTCGGATTTGGGTGACGTTTGTTCCAGTGTTCTCGTTGTTCCGGGATCTTCAACTTTCCAATTGACTCCTCCTTCGGGATCTAGCTGCAGAATTACCAAAATGCCCTTGAACTTGCCTTCTTAGCTTTTCTTTCATTGTCTCGCTTTCTCTTCTGCGCTGCTTGCATAATTAACCTGTAAAACCAATAAGAGAAGCACGAAACACGAAATACTTGCCAACGAAGATTAGTAGAATAAATGTGCATCAAATCAATATAGGTTACATCACTCGGGTTCTCAAATGCACTGAAATTAGGGGAATAAATATACAATATTTATGTCCAATCACTATTCACCTAGTAAATATAATTCATAATATTAATCTTTATTTCACTCTTAATTAATATTTTATAATCACATAATTATTAAATTCAATTCAATTACTTCTCCCGCATAATTTAAAATAAGGACCATTTAGTTACTCAAATAATTAAATCTCAAATATGCTCAAATATGCAGAAAATACGGGGTATTACAGGAACATATCGCTCCTAATTGCCCTTAAAGTCTAGTATCCAAGCCTGAAGCTTATCCTCTAAAATATGGTTAACTAGATATGTCTTCCCATCGATTTGGAAAGATACGAAGTACTCAACTGAATCTCTATCCCTAAATCATGCTAAAAACTCCTCCAAAATCAAAACATGAAATTAAAATCTCTATCAGATGGTATAAAATTAGAGATTCCCTTCAACCACACTGTCTCTGGTGGTTCACTTTTACCATATGACAAGTGGAAAACTTGACCATGAAATCATTGATGTTCGTCGTAATCCCTGCCCACCAGTACTACCTCCTCACATCTTAGTACATCTAATCCCCAATAGGATGTACAATAAATCTCGAACCATGGTGCTCCGTCAACACTGCTCTACTAATTCCCCACTAGCTGATAGCACTAACTGACATTGAAACCATAATCCTCAATCTGAACTAACGAAGTAAAAAGGTAAACCCTTGGATAATAACTCATTACCCTTATCCTACCAAGAAAGGTCAATGGCTTGGTCCTTCATAACTCGAATAATAATCTCTGGACTCACGTACAAAATAACCATTAATGCCTCCACTAGCTCTTTGACTGCCCAAGGTGAGTCCCATTGTGTGGCCCAAAGTGCTACTAGGATCCCACTCAGTTTTTGGCTCAAAACACCTCGCATCGTATTTTCTTTGTTCGAATGATACTGGATGTCAAATTGGTAGTCGTTCACAAACTCTAACCAATGATGCTTCCTTATGCTCAACTCCTTATGTGTGAACCAATATTGGAGACTCTTGTGGTCCATTAATTTCACAAGATAGTGCCTCCAAATACTCAATGCAAAAAATAATTTCCACTAAATCTAAGTCATGAGAAGGGTAGTTGCCTTCATGAAGCTTTAACTTACGAGAAGCACAAGTTATAGGTCTCTCTCCCTGCATGAACATGCCTCTTAAGCCCTACAGTGAGGCATTTGTATAGACCGTATACTCAATATCACGATAGGGTAGAGCAAATACTGGGGTTAAAGTCTTCTTGGTCTTCAATTACTCAAAAGAAATTTGGGGATTCTCATCACAGACAAATGGAACCCCCTTTTTGTAAAGGGAGTCAATGGTCTACAATCTTAAAGAACCCTTTGGTAAAACAGTGGTAGTACTTAGCTAACATGAGAAAATTGTAGACCTTTGCAGGTGTAGTGGGCTACCCACACTCTAAAGTGGCTAAAACCTTTGTCAAGTCAACTGATAGTCCTACCTGCATGACTACATCTCATAGCATTTCCTTTATATTATGAATTCATATTTATAACTATTTTTTGTATTAAAAAATATCATTGAAATGTTGTAGAATGCCATTGACATTTCGTTAAATAACATCGAGAATTTGCAAATGGTTACTCAATGAAATGTTGTAGGATGTCATTGACATTTACCTAGGGGTGCAACCGGTACGGGTTTTTACCGTACCGTACCGTACCGTTTTGGTCAGGAAAAAAATGGTTTTGGTTTCATATTATAAAATACCAAAAACCGATTTTATCGAAATCGAAAATACTGCTTTTGGTTTTTGGATAAAAAAAATCAATTTACCGAATTAACCGTACCGATATCATACCAAAATTATCGTATCGAAATACCGTATATTAGCGTACCAATTACAAAATGAAAATTGTATTTTGAAACCAATGCACGTCGCATTTTGAAACCCAACACAACAACATAACCTTAAATTAGGCATTCTTATTTTCTCTTCTCTCTCTCTATGGCCGACCGCTCACTCTCCTCCCTTCCCTCACTCTCCTACGACTCACTCTTCCCTTCCCTCATCTCGGCTTCGGTAACAAACCAACCCTTCCACTTTCGCTGATTTGATTTTTGTTTGGATCTGATTCTATTGATCAAGGATGCTCATCATCTCGGCTCACTCTCCTCCGGCATTGGTTCCCTCATCTCATCACACTCTACTCTGGCTCCGGTAAAGGCAAATCGATCAGTTTGATCTCGTCGCACTCTCACTCATCTCTGGCAGAGGTAAACCGGTCATTTTGGTCTCGTATCACTCTCCTCCGGCTCTGGAAAAGGCAAATCGGTTAGTTTGGTCTCGTATCTGTTTAGGTCTATTGTTCCAAATGCTACAAATGCTAGAAATTGTACTTGTTTGTGTATGTTTCTAATTATTCCAAACAACTAGAAATGCTAGAAATTGTAACAGCTAGAAATGGGTATATCGAAATATATACCAGATTTATCGAATGCATAAACCAATTTTAAATTCTGGTATTTACCGGGAAAAAACGAATTGAAACCAAAATTACCGAAACCAAAAAAACCCGAAAATACCAAAAAAATCAAAAAACTGGTCGGTTTGGTTTTGGTTTTTGTTTTGATGTACCGGTCGGTAAATTGGTACGGTACGGTTTTACTATATAGAATGTGGTTTTAGTATTGGTAAGGGGTCGTTACCGACCATACCGTACCGATTGCACCCCTACATTTACCCATTACTCGTTTGTAAATTTTTATTATTAAAATGAACTTGAATCACTTTGGCATAGATATTTATGAGTGATTGCATCCGTATAATCGTAAATTCTTAAAAATGATAGCATGGGTAGGAATACATCTAGGTGGATGAAAGAAGGTGTTGTTCTTATAGAATTTAGAAGTTGGGTTTCGCACTAATATATCATCATAATGGTGTGTGTGGTTGTTGTATATTTGCCCACCAAATCCAAGACTGACAGGGCATATTAAAAACTTCCAGTCAAGGAGAGAAAACACTAATATTTATACTTTTTGAAATATACCCAAGTCTAATAATCACTTTTTAAGGGTCTTGGGGTGAGAGAACTTAAGGACATCCTGGAGATATAGTTTAGAGAGTTTGAGAGTAGTAATTAATTTTTCCACTCATTATTCTCTTGAATCTCCACCTCACCATTTCTACAACCACACACCACCATTATGACACTGGCTCCACCACAGTGCCTCTACTCCAACTCCGTGTCCCTACCTCCATGGTGTTATTATGTCCGTTAGATGGCTTAGTTGTTGCGTATCGTGTTTGCGAGTCTAACACCGTAGATGTTACGCTACTTAACCACCACCTCATTTGTCGCGAGTTTCCTAGTCGTTACATCGCTGAAGTGTCATCTTGCAATTATAGGTTCAAAAGTCTATCTAAACCTCTCTTCAATAATTGCGTATTATTCGCACATTTTTTTATACCATGTTTTTATCGTATATCTATCACTACTCAAATTCCACTTTTCACACGTATCGTTTTTATAAAAGAATAAAAAAATGGAGGTTATCACTCTTCTTTAGCCGAGTCGTCCTTACTACTTTCACATATTTTTTCATACAAACACTCGGGTTTTTACACGTATATTTTCAACAAGGTAAGCCCATAAATAACTTCTTCTATCGAATTATGTCGACTTTGATCTCACAAGGGTATGTAGGCATCAAGGACCCAGCTTCTGCGACTCAAGTCTAACTCCATAAATATTTTAGTTCTCTCCAATATTTTTACTTTCCCCTTCACGTGTATATTTTCCCTACCTTGCTAGCAACACTACACTGCACTTATTTGTCCGCACCCATTACTCAAATAGCATGTTTCATAAGCACATATTACACCGCCCATGGATAATAACTCATTGAACTTATCCTGTTAAGAAAGGTCAATGGCTTGGTCCTTCACAACCCGAATAATAGTATCTAGAGTCACGTACAAAATAACAATAAATTCCTCCACTATCTCATCAACTGCGCGAAGTGAGTCCCATTGTGTTGCCTAAAGTGATGCTAGGATCCCACTCAATTTTGGCTCAAAGCACCTTCCATCGCATTTTATTTGTTCGAATGATACTAGATGTCAAATTAGTAGTTGTTCACAAAATCTAACTAGCAATGCTTCCTCATGTTCAACTCCTTCTATGTGAACCAATAGTGGAGACTCTTGTGGTCCATTAATCTCACTAGATAGTGCCTCCAAATACACAATGCGAAACATAAAAAATGAGTTCCTATCAGTAGGGGAAGCAGTGGTATATTTAGAGAGCAAGGTAGCAGAAGATTTAATTCTCAAAACAAGATAGATTTTATCACAAGTACAACTATATGTGCCCATCGTAATGCCGCTGGTAAGAGAAACAGCTTCATGGGTCGCAAGAATTGTGGAAATTAAGATCTCGTAGATTATATTATTAAAGATAGCAAATTATCCCCAATGGACGACTAAGGATATTGCCCAACTCATTATTATTTTTCAATCAATGGTTGCTATTATTTGGAACTATCGTGGGAAGAATAAACCCCTATTTTAACCTACATTGAAAGAGTTGAGGAATACTTATGCCCCTGATGTTGTGCTCACACTTGAAACTCACATTCCAATTATTAGTGTGGTGGATTTTTTTTATAATATAGGTCTTACTGAGCAAATTGTATCTGATCCCCTTAGTAATTGGGGATATTTAGGTGTCACGGAACCCCCACACAATCCAGATGAAATATTTTTCCATATCCCGTCAAGCAATCCATGTCATGGTAAAGAAGTAGCATTACGTGGAGTTGTTGTTCTCGATAATCTATGCTAGTCCTCTCCCACGCCTTTAAAGACAACTTTGGGAGAACTTTTCAGACATTGTGGAGTGCATGGAGATCCTGTGGTTAGTCACAAGTGATTTTAATGACCATATGGATTATTGGAAAAAAAGTCATTCTCTAAACATGTGGCTATTGCGAAATGTGCTACCTTCATTGACAACATAAACAAATGCAATTTGTCTGAGTTGGTGTACAATGGGCCCAGGCTTACTTGGATCAATAGTTGGGGGGGGGGGGGGATCGCTAAAGCTATGATCCGACTGGATAGGTTCCTAGCCAATATTGAATGGAGACTTATGTACCGGAACGCTACTATCGAAAACTCGCCTAGGACTACTTCTGACCATTGCCGAATGGTTCTTCAGTTTGAAGATATTAACACTAACTTGAAATTTCCTACATAATTTTAATTCATTTCTTACTGGTTTGATAGGAAAGACTTTAAATATTTAGTTAAAAATACTTGGAATAACCATTCTAACTTGGAAGACAATATTCACAAATGTAGTAATTCTATAAAAAATGGAATAAAATGTTTTTGGTAATATCTTTGAAAATAAAAAATGATCCCAAGCATTCTTAAGGGAATACAAAAAGCCCAGGAAAATGTTTTCTCTCACAATCTTGACATTTTTGGAAAAAATATTCGTGCAGAGTTTAACTACATTTTCATTCAGGAGGAGTAATTTTGGTAGCAAAAGTCTAGATTTCAGTGGATCAGTGAGGGATATAGGAATACAAATTTTTTTAACACTTCCACCATATTTAGAATGAAGAAGAAAAGAATTGATCGTTTCATGGTAAATGGGGTTTGGACTAAGGACACTGCCATTATTACCGCCCATATAAATGCCTATTTTAAAAACAAATGAATGATTATCCCCACTTTAAATTTGAGAGTAGGGATAATTTTAGCCTTACAGGCCCCCTTGTGCTTGATGAAGTGAGACATGCCACATTTAGCATGAAAGCAAGCAAAGCGTCGAGCACTGATGGGATCCAAACCGTGTTCTACTAATAGTTTTGGAGTAAAATAAAAGATAACCTTTTCAACTTTGTTAACGAGTGTTGGGACCATAATGACTACCCGACCAATATGAGTAATAGTTATGTGACTTTGATACCTAAACTAGATAATCCTAAGAATATTAGTCAATTCCGCCCTATCACCCTCTCTACTATCTCATATAAAATCCTTGCTAAAGTGATAGTTAATAGACTGAGACCCATCCTTTGTCAGATCATTGACCCGTGTGAGGCTAGTTTCCTCCCGGGCAGACAGACTTCGTATAACATCATTATTACCCGAGGAATTATACATACCCTTATAAAGAAACAAGGGTAAGGCCGGTGGTGTTATCCTTAAAATTGGCCTTGAAAAAGCCTATGATGAAGTTTGCTGGAATATCTTGAGGAAATTTGAAATTGGTTTAATGTGAACAGTGGCTTTAAAAAATTGATCATGAGTTGTGTGAAAAATATATCGACTGCTATCTTATGGAATGGCTCCCTATTAACCAGTTTCACCTCCACCAGGGGTCTCAGACAGGGGGACCCGCTTTCCCCTTATTTGTTTGTGATGTGTATGGAATACCTCTTAGCTAGCATCTGTGATAATGTGGGGAAATGTAAATGGAAAGGCATTAAAACATCCCCTAATGGACCATGTATATCGTACCTATTCTTTGCGGACGATCTCATTCTATTTTCTAATACGACTACTAGCTCCTTCAAGGCTGTTTTGGATACACTTGATGAGTTTTGTCATATTTCGGGCCAAAGAATTAGTTACTCCAAATCAAAAAAAAAATTCTCACCGAATATCCTTAGATCCAAAGCAGTTGAGCTTAGTAATAAATTTGGGATGATCCTCACAGATAATTTGGGTACTTACCTGGGTGCTAACCTTGTTGACGGTAGGTTCCATAATGTTTACCTTAAAAATGTCGTGGAAAAAGTTCAAAAGAAGCTTACTGGGTGGAAATCCAAATTGTTGTCCTTTGAGGGTAGAACCACTATTGTCCAATCTTTTACATCTACGATCTCTGCATATAATATGCCAACCGCTCTCTTCCCCAAGAAGACTTGCGACCCTTTTGATTGGCTTAATAGAAACCTTGTTGACGGTAGGTTTCCCAGAAAGGATTAATGAGGTAAAGGTGTTTCCAATTAAGAAGAATATTACTCCAAGGTTAAAAAGGGTGTTAAGGAGTTAAAATACTTAAGAATTTAGTGTGGATAACTTAATAGTATTTTTGTAAAAATTAACACTTGTGAAAATGGAGTAAAAGGTGATTTTGGAAATAAATGGGTAAAGTGATAATTTTACATAAAGTGGAACATTTTTATGAAATAAAAATGTTGGAAAAGGTGTTCCACAAAATGGTCCTAAATGAATATTATTTTTGGAATAAAATCAAGATTAAAGTGTAAAGGATAAGAAATGGTAAAATTTCAACGTGTAACACAAGTTAGGGTGTAACCTCTGATTTTTGTTTCGGCCAGGTAAAAAGGAAAGGTGGGATAAAGTGGACATTTGAAAAATATTAAAACACATTAAAAGAAACTTGGATGACACTAGGATAATTAAGAAGGGCCCGAAGCCTTGGGGTGAAAGACCCAAAACAACTGTCTAGAGCATATGGTGCACATTGCCGATGGTGTGGAGCCCGTTAAAGTATTCGGTATTTGGAAGATTCCAAGAAAAGATAAAGGAATAAGGAACATGTAAAGATTTGGGTTTTTTGGTGAAATGATTTAACACAACTTAACTTGAATGAATTTATAATTGTTCCAGTACATGTTAAAATGGACAAGTAAGTGTGTAATTGATTAATGTCCATAATGTAAGAAAAAGGGCAAAGTAAGTAAGAAAATGGGTGGATAAGAAACCTAAGTAGTTGAACCCATAATTAACACAAGAACGTATTGAAAAATGTTCTCAAAGATTAAATAAGTATTTTCTAACACGGTGTTCGCATGTATTGAAAGGCCAAGTTTCAACGAAGACACTAAAGTATAATGGATAAAATAAAAAGGGTGACTTTATTAAAGGAATGTTTTCAGGTATATCTAATGTAGTGGTTTCAAGTGTTGAACCATGTGCGTTAAGTAAAGTGGGAAATGCTAAAATGAGAAAAAAGGAAGTAAATTACAAGGTAAATTAATCTATATAAACAAGGTTTTCGGAAGTAAAAGGGTTTCATGCATTAAGTATGGGTATACGTTTTAACACCCCATAAATTCGAGGAATTTTAATTTAATTATTTTTGGGAGAAACAGAATTTATTTTAATGGGAGAAAATTTAAATTTTCGATTTGGAGAATTTATTTAAATTAGAGGATCTATTTATTTTGGCGAATTGAGACTTAATTATTCGGATTATTTTGTGTCACATTTTGTAGGTAAAAAAAATGGGAGAATGTTATAAAATAATTCGAATGGCGATTCTGAGTGCACGGTTGAGTCCGAATGGGTTGAAATAGTCGAAAAAGAGTATCTAGGGGTAGTAAATGGGTCTCTACGCATTTTTAGGCATAACCAAGCTCACATAAGAGTGCTTGAGCCCTTTTTTTATAAAGACCACAAGCCTAAAAACATGATTGAGTTGTTAAACCCTAAATGTGAGAGGGTGTGGCAGCTATAGCATTTTAGAAAACCTAATTAAGAGAGAGAAAAAATGGTGCAATTGGAGAAACCTAGGGAGCCAAAATCAAGAACAAGTGTGTGTATTCTTTATCAAATCATCATCATCTACACCAACATACTTTCAAATTTTTCATCGTGCCTTCATGCACAGGTATCCGGTAGTATATATAATAAGGAGTAAAAATTGTGCACTGTTTATATGATGTCAAAAGATAAATTCTTCCTGCAATATCCAATTGGCCCTTTACAAATTTGGATTCCCCCGCTTTTAACACACTCTGAATTGTTTCCCCATTTACTTCAAAATTCGAATATAAGGGAACAATAGTATTTTACTTCCACGCTCTCTCCCTTAACCTCATTATTCAAGCCTTCCCTTTTATTATTTTTTGCCCTCTCACTTTACTCAATTCGTTCCTCTCTCACTTGTAAACGATATCTGGCTTTGAAAAAAAAACCTCCGACAACAATACTCTTACAACGGTGATCTCTGGCATCAATAATTTCCATTAACGATCTCCGGCAACGAGCTCTACCACTGATACACTCTTGCAACGATAACAAGGTAATTTTTTTTACATGTACTCATTCTCATCATTTTTTATTGTACCTCTTCTCGGTTGTACAACAACTAACAACGAATAGTGAACAACGAACATCTTAGTTTTTGTTGGGTTATTTTGAAACAAATAACATGATTATTTTTGGGTTTGTATAAATGATAATGTTTTTTATGGGAAGTAAAACCTGCTAACAACAAACAACGAACAACAATGTTTTTGTTGCATTTTTTTAAACGAACAACATTGATTTTTTGGGGTTTTTTCGAAACCTTGATTTGTGTTTAAATTTTTTAAAAGTTTTTTATGCCCACGATTTGTTTTTTGTTCAACATTGTACTTATTGTTTTTTGTTAAATATTGCCTTCAGTAAGGTTTATTTTGAGCGATTTTCTGTCTATTATTTTGTTCATCTATCTATATTATTTTGCAACGTTGTATATATATATTAGGGCTTGTTTAAAGTGTTAAAATGAAGTTATCTAATGTTGACCGAGTTTTTGAATTTGGTGTAGATTGTTTGTGATTTTTGTGTTTGATTTTGATTGTGTTGCAGACGGAAAAACTTTGGAATCATGGAGGTCAACTCAGATATTGGGTCAAATCTGGTATACTCTTTCATACTCACATTCAATTTTATTTGCTACGAATTTTAGATGGTTTTGGGTAAATGCTGATTTATATGCTTTTGGGTTATACATTTACTTCTTGACTATATAAACCTCATTTCCCAAAGATATCATTTTTAGAATATGAGCCTTGTAGATAATTTCAGGCTCTCTTACCATGATTGGGTAATTTATAATTAGATTACCATTTGATATGCTTTCGTGTTGGTGTCTATTCACACACACAAAATTTCTTTTTATTAATGTTGACGTGTTAATTTACTCAATTAGGCTTAAAACCCCAATTTTTGTTCAAACATGATGTTTATACAACTGGATGAGTTGAATATTCTATGTACAATATATTTCCTTAACATATTGAAATAGATTCAAGTAAACTGCACAATCACACTAACACATCATTAGTTACTAAATTGTTGTTAGCTGTCTAACTTCTTAGCTCTACAATCATCATATGGTTGAGATTAACATCTGAAACTTGAGAAGGTTTTTTTCTAACTTTCCTCATGTCATTTTTTTTTTCAAATAACTTTCTCTTCATTCCCATCTTTCTCAAATTTCTTCACTACAAACGTCACAATCGACATGAGTGATACCACCGCATGAGTTTTTTGTGTTGAGTTTTGGATACTACCGCCTACACCGATGACACCACCACCACATGGGTTTCTAAAGCCCTATTGATTTATATTTTCACTTCTTGGTATCATCAATTTATATTCCTACTTTTAGCCTTTAGGTTTAATTTAAAACAACATATTTAATCTTTCTCATGTTTGGCTTTGCATAATTTTATATCTATATCATGTTTGGGTTTTTATGAATTTTTTAATTTATGTAGACTTTATCAATACTTTATATATCCCTTTCAAATTAATTAACTTATTCTTTAACTAAGTTACTGTTTTTATTATATACTGACATTAAACAAGGTTATTGATTTTCAGGATTCAGTTGCGATGTACGAGGTTTGAGGAATAGTTTCTACAATTTAGAAAGGGTACATTGTCGATTCTAGGCCACTATATTTGGATATAAATAGTGTTTGTAATTTTTTTTGGGTTATGAATTGTATATGGTGATCAACCATGAAAGTACAATTTTTTTTTATGTAAATCAGTAGACTTCATTCATAATTGTTTTTTAGTATATATTGAAACACAACAAGGCCGAATTGATGTATTGCCCTTTTTTTCTCGAACGGAGTTAAATTTAATTACTATTGTATTAGTGATGTTGGAGTATTTTATTATTTCTCAAACATGGTGGATTGTCCTTTTATTTATGGATTGGTTTATTCGTTGTATTTCAGCAAGCTGAGTTAAATTGATTATTTTCTTTATATAAGGTTCAATATGGACTATTACTATTGTTGCTATTATTTTTAAATGGGGTGGATAGCCATATAAACAAAAGAAAATTAGCCCAAATTTATTAAATTTTTTACACATGCGTTGTAAAAAAAACTTTACGACTTAAATTTACACGATTCAATGCTTTGAAAATTTATGCTTATAATATACAAAACATTTAATATTTACACTTAGTTGTGTTGTAATTTTTTTACTTATATTATGATGTTTAAACAAGGTCCAAGATGGACTATTATTATTGTTGTTGTGTATATTTGTCATTTCTTAAACAAGATGAATCGTTATATAAATAAAGAAACTTTGTCCAATATTTTTAATTTCTTTACAAATATTTTTATACAATAGTTAACAATTATTACGAGATTCCTGATGGATTAAACATGGTGAATAGTTATATTAACATACGAAAATTTCTTTAATTTTTAAAAATTGTTTACAATTATGTATTGTAAAAAACCTTTTGACATAATAGGTCATACTATGGTGCATGTATGTAAAAAAAACTTTCAAAAAATTTTCAATTTTTTTAAATTAATAGTTTTGTACTATAGATTTTTTTCGACCATTGCTTATCTTCTGCGAACTTAATACGATGTATGGTCCAATTAAGGATGCACATTTTCGAAAATTAGCGGCGTGCCTTTAGGCACGACGAAATTTCAAAACGGAAAAAAAAATTAAAACAATGTAATTACAAAACGGCAAAAATTTCCAAAATACGTAATTACAAAATGGTGAAAATTTCTATCTCCATTAAAACAAAGTGTAATTTTAAAAAAATCGTCTTTAAAAATTTTGATAGAGTTTCTTTTATATATAGTATTATCCACTATGATTAAGAAATAAAAAATACACCAACAAAACTAATATTCCGTAATAAAATAAACATAACCTATTTAGCTTCAAAAATAAACAAAAGAACATAATTTTTTTAAACATGCATGTAAAGGTTTTACAAAATGGTTGAAAATCGTTTTCGAAATGTTTATCGTTTTTCTATTAAAATATGTAAAAAAAAATACTATTTTTAATAAGTAAACTGGAAATAAAAAAAAATCAGATAAAATAAAAATAAAAATATTGCGCATGCCTAAAAGCATGAAGAAAATTCTCTAAAGTATTAAATCATCTATAATTTAAGACGAAAAAATTTATATAACACAAAACATTGTAAACAAATTAAAAAGTTGTGTATCGCCCTTGTGGATCGGTGTAAAGTTAAAAAAGATGATTGCGTGGTGAAAATAAAAGCTTTTTTCTCATATTATAATTTTGTATGCGAAGAAAATAATGTGTGATGAAAACACTGATTTGAGGCAATAATTTAAAATTAGAAATCTATTTTCCAAATCGTAAAATAATATAACGTAAAGATTTCCTAACAGACATCATCTCATATTCCTGTCAGAATTACGACTCGTGTTAATCTTGTCAATGAGGTGTGTCAAAAAACACATGCTACAATATATAATCTATAAAAGTGATTAGTTAGTCAAACTCATAATAAAAATTATTCTAAGCCATTGTTTCTATTATTATAAATTGGTTTATGTATTTTATTGGACCATTTGTTTTAAATATCAATTGTTTGAAAGGTTTCAGTTGTTGTCCTTTTCACGGAATCGTATTGTGTCATTTCGTGTCAATTTACTGTGAAATTTATAAAATTATGATGTATCCCCATGTTTATTTGGACCGTATTTGTGTCAACTAAAAAAACACGAATTTGAGTCATGTCGTATTCGTGTCCAAAAACTCTTTGTCGCCTTGTGTAATGTCGGCCCGAAATACAATCCAAAAATATAAATTGCCACCCCTAATTATATTTCACACCTATGTATAAAATTTACCTACCCCAAGTCATAGGTGTTATTTTGCCATTGTATATGGAACCACTATTTTTATCCAACAAATTGTCTCACTCAATTTAGAACCTTAAAAATAATTGAAAGCCACAATTACATAATTATCAACCCAAAAATTATATAAACGAAACACTGTGTTTTGGCATTTTTTACTCGCAACAAACTGTCTTTTTTAATGAGCCAACTAAGGTCATAATTATTTTATTCACAACAAACATTTTTTAGCCACTAAATTGTCCGATTGAACATGAAACATTTTCAACCAAATAATGTACAAACAAAACAGTGTTATTTCTGCCCATTTTTATGTAGAGCAAACTGTCTTTTTTATGATCCAACTATGTTTATAATTTTTCTATGCACAGCAAAAAGATTTTTCACTCCGATAAATTATCTCACTCAATTTGGAAACTTAAAAATGGTTTAAAACATCAATTACAAAAATCAGTCGGAGCCAAGCTCTCCACAATCCCAAGAAAAACAAAACACGTGTTATGACACGATACCAAACAAATTATAAAACTACCTAACCAAAAAACACCAGTGGAAAAATACAGCATGCACCCGTGAAGTTAGCTCCGGCCAATAGAGGAGTAATGGGCAAACATCTATTTCTGAATCAAGTAACTTTGCTAAACACTTTACAACCATAAACTCCTCTTTCAAATAAACCTCTTAATTATATCCGACACACTTACCTACCCCTGACGGTCTTCCCCTCACTACAGCAAGCTCCACCATCCCTCTCCCTCAAGAGGAGACCTCATCCATCAAAACAAATCTGATGTGACTAATGCACTGCCTCTCCCTTCTTGTTTCATTGCACCCCGATAATCTCCATCTACCTGGTAAAAACGTAAAAATATATTAAGTAATAAACAGTCCATTACTCTATTTTTATAGTGAACTAAGAATACATAACTGACACTCACTTTATTGGCATGAGATGCTTTATTGTAAGAGTACAAAATATAATACCCATCTTGAACCAATTAAAATTTTGTAGCTCATTTACAAAATGTAAATGGGTTCTCTGAGAGATCTTGGACCCATTTATATCTCGAACCCATTTACATATTGAACCCATTTATGGATACACACTTCTTTACATCTTGAACCCATTTATGGATTAAGTATGGGATCTGTGAACCCATTTAAATGCGATCTATGAGATAACTAATCTTGAACCCATTTATGGGTTAAGTAAAAGACCGTGCAATACTCTATTTTATGGATACACACTTCTTTTCATACTCCATTTCGTAACGCCAATCAGATTTAGGAGAGAACATTTACACATATCTATAGAAACCCAAGTTAGTATTCAAGTTTCAGCATTCATACCTTTCAAATAAAATAGAGTATGAAAAGAAGTCTGTATCCAAGCATATGCTTCGTGTTAAAAAAATCTAGAATGTAAGAGGAAAATGGATTCAATAGGTCAGTTATTTAGAGAGAGAGAGAGAGAGAGAGAGTCTAATACCATACCGAGTAATGGAGATGCATGTTGTTATCCATGTCCTTATCTTCCACAAACAGAGATGCAAAAATACAAAAATGCAAAAATTAAAACCACGTGCTTGGGGGAAAAAATCTCCACTATTACTTGAAAAAATCAACAATGGTTAATATAATAAAACAGTAGTGGATGAATACTGATATTCAACTAAGACTCTGACGCTAAGAAGGGGGTTGAATAGTAACTGGGTCCCGAATGGATATCTGATGAAATACCAGCAGCGATGGAGGTTCACTCGTAAATAGATCGTAGGAAAATTCAGCTCCATTAAGGCGAACACCAAATCTCAGAAAATCAGAACCCCCAAACCAAGTTCAAACCGAAAATGAAACCAAAGTCCCTGGAATCGACCTTGTCACCGGAACAACAAACAGATCTTCAAACCAAACCACCTCCAAAACAGAACTCGTCGAATAAATGGAGGTCTGGGAAAAAAAAAACTTACGCTGGAGAAAACAACCAACACCGAAAAAGCTACCACCGATAGGAACTCAGAACAAACAAAACTCTAAAAAAAATTGATATCGGAAAAACCAGAGTACAAAAAAATCTAACCAAACCGAGATCCAAATGAGCTTTAAGATTTAGTCTCTCAAAAAGTATATATATATGCACCAAACGAAAACTAAAAAAAAAACGTAGAGAAATCGGTGTGGATTTAACCCCAAAGTCGCAGCAGATCTGCCATAATAGAGAATATAATAGAAACCCACCTTGAGCTCAAACAGTTTTACCCAAATATATTCTCCACCTTGACCCATCCCATGGAGAGGAGCATACCTATTGACTCTCAACCTTAAAACCTTCAAAGTTTTGTTGTTTGTTTCTTCATATTGAAGAGAGACAATTACGAAAATGAGTTATGCACACTTTATCAGAGATAGGAGCACCAAGTAACTCCAGTTCTGAAACTGTTAAAGAGATGTCGGAGAAAGTGCATGAATGGGTGGGTTGTACACGCAAGTTTTCAAATTAAAGTAAAGTGAAATTGGATAATGAAAAAGTGAAGTATACGCATTTTTTCGAGCGCTGTGAACTGCCAATCCAATTTTTTTGAGACCCGTGAAATTTTGTTTGTCAGTCCATTTTTTTGGAGACCCGTGAAAGTTTAATGGGAACGACTCCAACTCTTGGATTCTCCCAAAATTAATCACAGCCTTTCCCCGCGTGCCTATGTGGCTTCCATCCTAACCACAAATTATCTTTTAAACTTATGAAACAGTAAAAACACACTTGTAACTTTATATATAATGAGGAGTAAAACTTATCTATGTCATAAGATATACCTTATGATGTCATAAGATGAATCTTTCTCGCACTCTCTATTTTGTCCTTGAAAATTTTGGATTCCCCCACTTTTTATACAATCTAATTTATTTCCCCTTTTTCTTCAAAATTCGAAAACAAGGGTACAAAATTATTTTACCAATGCGGAGATTTGGACAACCAAGTTTGAACTGATTTACCACTCTCTAAACTGTCAAAGGTTCTTCTATACCCACTTTCTCATACATACTCCTCTCTCTCTCTCTCTCTCTCTCTCTCTCTCTCTCTCTCTCTCTCTCTAACACAGACACACACAGACACACACACACACACACATACACACACACACTGTAAAGAGCCACCACCTTTCACGTTAGCCCACTGTCATTCTTCACCATCGATCCTACTTTTTGTTTGCCTTTTTTTTTTGCAAATAAAAACTAATGAGGTATTCTACCTTTTTCGTTTATTTTTTGTTTTAATTTTGTTCTTGCTGAACAAAACCTAATGATATATACATTCTCTCAATCTCTCTCTCACTCTGATTTCAATTTTACTGTTTATGTTTTTGTTTTGCAATCATTGGCTTTTCCGATTGAAAACTTAATTATGTTTACATTCTCCCTCTCGTGCTGATTTGAAACTTTGGGGGGGGGGGGGGGGGGGGCTTTTTTGTTTAAATTAATGTTTTTCAAACCCTAATCTTTTACTTTTTAAAAAAAAAAAACAATTTTGGGGTTCCATCATATTTTGTTTATGGTTTTATGTAGTTTTCGTTGATATGGGTTTGTAGAAGGTTTCATGTTAAATTATGAATGCAAAGGGAGTTAAAGATAAAAATTATTGTTCATTATTCTTTCCATGTGTCTTTTTCTTTCAAGATTCCTCATTTCTACATTTATTATTCTTTAGGTGCTCAGTTACAGAGGAGGTTGAAGGTGATGCACAACTCATTTGGTTGTGAGTTAAAGATTGATTTTGATCCATACATTGAGTAATTTTTTTGTTTTGTTTTCATTATTTTAGTTTTCAACAAGAAATTTGTAGGTGCTATGTTTATGTTTACGAACATCATGTATTTGATAGGTTCTTTTAAAAATAGATCAAAAATATATTGATGATGTAGTCTGATGATAATTGATGTTTATTCGTGACGATGTACATTTTTGTCTAATGTGTTGCCTATCGGTGTCCCTCTAGAATCACTCCCTTCTATATTGTTAATTTTTAAATAGTTTATATGGATAATACTTATGTGACAACCCACCTTATTAAATACCGGGTGATCAGTCCTTTATTAAATTAAATCAGAATACCCAGTTGGTTCATTCTCAGCATCAATGTCAAAAACCAATATCTTTATTAATTCACCTAATAAATAATTAAGTTAGTGTCAAAAACTTTTCCATTTTAAATTTAATTAAAACCATTCCATACTATGGAATAATAATTTAGTAACATCACATCACAACTAAACTAATGTAACAGTAATAAATGTTACTGGAATAAACTCTCCAGTTTAAATATATCATTATCACCAAATAAAACTGATATCCACAGTACTGACATAACTAACTAAAACCTCTAGAATCCTGAGCGACATGCCATAAATGAAAGTAAATACTACAGATGTATGAGTCAATTGATTGGAAACTTCTAACAAAGTCTGCATCTCCATTAGCAGCTATAACCCGGCGAGACATCCATATTATATGTCGGCATCCCTGATACTGAACACCTGATGTACAAGATACCATAGAAGAGAGAATATACAAGGAAACGGGTCAGATCCCGATTGTAAAAGATTTTAAAAACAGTAAGTGAATAAATGCTACAATTAGCAATTATTATATACCTGTTAAATTCTCACTCTCTCTCTTGAGATTCTCACCTCTCATCTAGTGTGCACGCCTAATGTATCGCCAAATGATTCTAGTTACTATTCCCACCTTCCCTAGATTGTAACCCTGTCTCAACTAACCATGACCCTTATCCTTCCCACGCATTTTCTTCGCAACACACATAATAAATAAATATATATTAGTTCAATTCTCACTATAATTAAGTGCTCTCAAACTTAATTAATTTTAGATTTTTCTATCTTTCATGTCTACTTAAATCACACAGTAGATAATATCACAAGTATATATATACATTCACTCTATTATATATATATATATATATATATATATATATATATATATATATATATATATATACAACAATGCACCCCGAGACACAGCTGCGGTGCATTCATACTCTGCTATCTAGTCCTACTACATCTCATCACTGTATAAAGGACTGTTGGTTCAGTATATCCCTTAAACCACACACATGCTATCTAGTCCTACTACAAGTATTGGAGGCGAACATAGTTCTAAGCCTTTGGGCCACGCACATGCCTATGCATCCAAATGATCATTCAATACCACTGTTTCCACTAATGGCAATCCAAACTAAGTCCTATGTTATGAGAAAACAAGTCAAAAATCTCCCATAAGTCTAATCAGGATATGATTGCCCGCAATGCGCAAACCTCCCGTCGATAGCAAGTAGACTAGGTATGTCATACACATAAATCATCAAGTAATAAGTATATACTTAACCTGTATAATAATAGGTACACACTCGACCTATGCCTCATACTAGGAATTCACCCTACCCCAAGTACCCGTGGTGTTTTTCTAATACTACCTATAGTTGTTTACAAGGGACGATCTAGGTGGTCCCGAGGATGGGCGACCGCCCACTTAGGTTTTTCGGAATTTTTTCTCGGTATAGGCTTTTTTTGGGAGCTTTGCGTAATATTTCATAATAGAAGGTATTATATTTGTGGGGTACAAATGCAAATAAGTCTTATTTAACTTCTACACATATACAATACACACGCGTTTAATTTTAACCTTACCGTTTCTCACCCACGGATCCCTTTCTACCTTTCTCCCTCTCTTTGTCACACAGCAATAGTAACACCAACAACGAAGCTCCCTCCTCCTCTCTTTTTTGCAGCGCACGGATGCAACAGTGGTCTCCTCTCCTCCCTCTCAAAGTTCTAAAATCTAGCCTCCATCCAACCCGAGCAAAGGAAGAAAACAACAAAGAGTAGTCTCCGCCCTCTCCTGCTCTCACTCCGTCCGTAAAAAGCAGGTAATTTTTTTATTGAAAAAAATAAGTATATTAAAAAAACGCTACTATTAATGAAATTAGTTTTTGACATTTTTAACATTGTTAATTTATTGTAAAAAATAGTTTATTTCCGAATTGTTGAGTTGTTCAAAAATTAAATTAGTTAATTATTTGTTGGCAAAATATTAAATTTGTTTATGCAAAAGTTAAATGTTTGCTTGCAAAATGTTAAAGTATTATAAAAAAAATCAACAAACAAGTAGTAGGAACCCAAATTTAGTAAATTATTACTTAAGATTTTTAGGGTTAAAAATTACAAAACAAAGTAGAAACAACCCAAAAAAAATTGCCTCGGGGGGCTCCCGCCTCCGAACCCCCAGCCTTTGTCTAACCTTTTCACACCCCCAACTGAAAATCCTGGGTTCGCCAGTGCATGTTAATTACGATTCAATCTCATTATCGTACTTTATTTTCTAGTTATTACTTACATAATTCTCTTCTTAATTCAATAAATAATTTTCCAACATTAACCCAAATCTCTAAGTCTTTATTAATGTACCAAAAATTATTCAGAACCTACTGTGGGCCAAAATACGAATTTCCAAATTTTTTGGGCCAAGACATGTATTCTGAAATCTCGCTAGAAGTCCCTTAATTCTTGTTCAAATGACATAGCATCTCGTTAGAACGCATCATATCTCGTTCGAATGACTTCAAACTCCTTCCTAAGTTGTTCGACGTTTCGACAGTTCATACCCAACCTCAGTTTTCTGCGTTTTTCTCCATTTTCTTACACCCAAACGCACATGGAATATATTTTAAAAAATACCAATTATCCCAACATCATTTATAAATGTTTATGGGTGATTATAACACATAGAAAACATTTAGGTCCTTATTTTCAAGAGGTTTTTTTTTATCTAAATCAATATAATCTTTAAAATCCTCAAATTCTAAGTTCACCATTTTATCTTCTTCATAAACCCCGAAACAGTACGCAAATCCCAACTTCAAATGATCCTAACCTCCCAAGAATCAATCCCAATTAATATAACCAAGTATATACATGATTTATAACATCAAAACATATCAAAACCATCATGTAGTTCCGATGAATCATGCTAATCTTATTTTAAATTCAGAAAATCTATATTATATAATTCTTTCTCAAGAACACATATAAGCCCCAAATTTCCTTATCAATTAAACCCAAAATATCGTGGTGTTAATTCTAATTTCATCAAAGGAATAATCCTAAATGATTTCCATTTCAGGAATTACATCAAAATCACCAAAATTTCATCTTTGATTCATAGTTTTCATTGATGTTTATTTCTTCTAATTTAACATGGATATTATACTCACTAATTGGAATAAGAACTAATCTTCTTCTAACGACCATTGCTAGTCATAGATGTCCAACCATGCTCGTAGAAGAATTACAACATTTATATTTTTTTTTGGCAGGAGTACGTAAGTCGTAATAAGCAGAGGAATACAACATCGTAATAATAGGGCTCTATAGCAAAGAACGCTATGGTAAAACGTAGCAGGACGTACAGATCCTAAGGACACTAGAACTTGATGCTCTGATACCACTTGTGACACCCCGCTTAGTTAAATACTGGGTGATCAGTCCTTTATTAAATTAAATCAGAATACCAAGTTGGTTCATTCTCAGCATCACTGTCGAAAAACAATTTCTTTATTAATTCAGCTAATAAATAATAAAGTTAGTGTCAAAATTTTTCCATTTTTAACTTAATTAAAACCATTCCATAATACAGAATAATAATTTAGTAACATCACATCACAAATAAACTAATGTAACATGAATAAATGTGACTCGAATGAACTCTTGAGTTTAAATATATCATTACCACCAAATAAAACTGATATCCACAGTACTGACATAACTAATTACAACCTCTAGAATCCTGGTCGACATGCCCTAAATGAAAGTAAATACTACTGATGTATGAATCAATAGCTATAACCCGTTGAGACATCCATATTCTATATCGGCATCCCTCATACTGGACACCTGATGTACAAGATACAATAGAAAAAAGAATATTTAAGGAAACGGGTCAAAGCCCGATTGTAAAGGATTTAAAAAACAGCAAGTGAATAAATGCTACAATTAGCAATTATTATATACATGTTAAATTCTCGGTTCTCTCTTGAGATTATCACCTTTCATCTAGTGTGCATGCCTAACGTATCTCCAAATGATTCTAGTTACTATTACCACTTTCACTAGATTGTAACCCTATCTCAACTAACCACGACCTTTATCCTTCCCACGTATTTTCTTAGCAACACATGTAATAAATAAATATATATTAGTTCAATTCTCAGTATAATTAAGTGTTCTCAAACATAATTAATTTCAGATTTCACTATCTTTGATGTTTACTTAAATCACATAGTAGATAATATCACAAGTATATATATACATTCACTCTATTATATATATACAATACTGCACCCCGAGACACAGCTGCGGGGCATGCATACTCTGATATCTACTCCTAGTACATCTCGTCACTATATAGAGGACCGTTAGTTCGGTATATCCCTCGAACCATAAATATCAAAACACAAGTATTGGAGACGAACATACTCTTAAGCCTCTGGTCTACGCACATCCTATGAACCCAAATAACCGTTCAATACCATTGTTTCCACAAATGGCAATCCAACCTAAGTCCTATATTCTGAGGCAACAAGTCAAAAATCCCCCATAAGTCTCATCAGGTTATGACTGCCCTCAACGCGTAAACTTCCCGTCGATAGCAAGTAGGCATGGTATTTTATACACATAAATCATCAAGAAATAGGTATATACTCAACCTATATAATACTAGGTACACACTCGACCTATGTCTCATAGTAGGAATTCATTCTACCCCAAGTACCCGTGGTATTTCTCGATACTACCCGTACTTGTTAATTACTATTCAATCTCATTATCGTATTTTATTATATAGTTATCACCCGCATAATTCCCTTCTTAATTCAATAAATAATTTCCTAACATTAACTCAAGTCTCTCAGTCTTTATTAATGTACCCAAAATTATTCAAAACATATTGTGGGCCAAAATATGAATTTTTAAACTTTTTTGGGCTAAAACATGATTTCTGAAATCTCGTTAAAAGCCCTTGAATTCTCATCGAACGACATAGCATCTTATTAGAACGACATCATGTCTCGTTGCAACAACTTCAAATGACTTCCCAATTCGTTCAATGTTTCAGCAGTTTGTCCCCAACCTCAGTTTTCTACATTTTTCTCAATTTTCTTACACCCAAACCCACATGGAATGTATTCTAACAAATCCCAATTATCCCAACATCATGTATACATGTTTATGGGTGATTATAACACATATAAAACATCTAATTAATTATTTTTAAGAATTTTTTTTATCTAAATCAATATAATATTTAAAATCCTCAAATTCTATATTCACCATTTTATGTTCTTCATAAAACCTAGAAGCAGTACGCAAATCCCAACTTCAAATGATCCTAGCCCCTCAAGAATCAATCCCAATTAATATAACCAAGTATATACATGATTTATAACATCAAAACATATCAAAATCATCATGGAGTTTCGATGAATCATGTTAATCTTAGTTTAAATTCATAAAATCTACATTATATAATTCTTTCTCAAGCACACATATAAACCCCAAATTTCCTCATCAATTAAACCCAAAATTTCATGATGTTAATTCTACTTTCATCAAAGGAATAGTCCTAAATGATTTTCATTTCAAGAATTACGTCAAAATCATCAAATTTTCATCTTTCCTTCATAGTTTTCATGGATGTTTATCTCTTCTAATTTAACATGGATATTATACTCACTAATTGGAACAAGAATTAGACTTGCCTTAATTAATGGGTTCTATCCTTTGGAGAATATATGTGTAGGATGTCCACTCCTCTTTTTTGGTCATTCTTTCGGTGGTGGTACAAGGTGGTGCAAGGTGGTTGTCCCTTGATTTGCTCTCAAAATCTCTTCCTTTCCTTGGAAAAACCTCTTACTCTCGTCAAAGACATTTCCTTTGTTTTTGTGTGAATGAGCCCAAGGTCTCTAATCTCTTCACTTATAAAATAAAACCCAATTTTCATAGTTACTATTCACCTCCCAAATAAAGTGACCAAAATACCCCTCTGGGGTTTCCTTTTGGTTTCCAATTGACTCGAGACCTAAATCAAACCCCCGGGTAGACTTTTCTTCCTTTTTCAACCCTTCCGGACTCAAAGGTGCACTTGAAACGACCATTCATATGACATAAAAATAATTTACTTTTCATTCCATTTAAATATAGTCCCGACACCACTCACACACGCGTACTGGCTTAATTACCGTTATTGTTGTATGCACAACTTGTGACAATTTATAAAATCATAACCATATGTAAAGTCGTAACCATATATATTACTTTAATCATTAAGTAATATTCAACATAAATCATATATTAATTTATTCTCAAGTAATATTTAAATCTGGATCAATTTTTAATTATCCCACAATTAAGTCTAATTAATCCCATTTTAAAAGTCATTAAAAAATACGGGGTGTTGCAATACCCTAGTGTGTGTGTGTGTGTGTGTGTGTATATATATATTCCCAAGAATATATTCACTAGATAATGAGGAATGTATATATAGTTTATATTGTTGATTATACGTTTTGAGAAGAGTAAATGGTATCTATCTTTAGGAGTTACAATACTTAGGATTGTATGCTGTTTTATTCAGAGATATAATATATTAGATATTTACATGTAAGTTTGGGATGAAAGAAATGGTGCATTGTATATAATTATATGTAAGATGTGGATTTAAGTTAATATTTTAAAGAGTAGTCACTATCTATAAAGATTGTTAGAGTACTTGATTTTCAAGAGAAAATAAGGTTTTAGTAAAGGAGAATTTTTAGATTGCATGGAAATATTTAGGAGAATGAGAAAATTGTTAGTATAGATCATAATATTATGTGATAATTATAGAGTAAACTTTAGGTTTCTATGTGTATTGAGTGTATCGGGCTAAGTAGTTTTAAAGTAAAGGATATATATGAGGATTGGTTTAGTTTTTTTGTTATTTATTCTTGAAAATTAGTTATTTTAAACATAAGTATCTCAGGGGGTTCCTTTTTCGAATTTTATTTATGAGATGCTCCATGCATGGAGTCTATAGAAGGTTAGGATTTGGGAGTTTATGAGGTATACATTGAGTAATGGTTTTCAAGAAATATGTATTTAATGGATGGTTATTTCAGAGTCCTAAAAACTATTCGACCAAAACAAAAGTGTATCTGGGGGGTTCCTTGTTTGGATTTCATTTGTGAGACTTTTCATACATGGAGTATAGATAAGGTAAAAAATTAGGAGTTTAGGGTATCTCAATTCGTGCAAAATGTTATTTTGGGCATCTCTGATAGTGCGGGGTATAATGTTGACAGGCTATGCAATGATCGTATGTGCAAGACCTATACTAGATGACTTCTTTGACAGTTATTAGTAGTTTTGGTGAGGGTCTTGTGTTGATTAGTTATAGATATATCGTATCTGAAGGACCTAGACTGTTCATGGATAATGATGGCTTATTTTACCTTGGTTTACAAGGAAGTTTGGTCCTGGGTAATAGGCGAGTGGCGTATATTATGAAGCATACAATATGTTAGTTTGGGAAAATTAATGGACGGTGAATTATATGGTTATGAATATAAATGTAACTCATACTATAAATTATTTTGAGGGTTGGGGAATAGGTCGGAGAACTATACTATTATATAGATGCGGGGCATACAATGACATATTTGAGGTCGTACAATGGGCCAGATAATGAAACTGGTGTACAAGAATAAATGTGACATAAAATAATAAGAAAACTATAATTAGTTAATGAATGCTTAACAGTATGATTAATGAAGGGTCGATTGAATGGATTAGAAATGGAGTACGAAATATATAGCTAATTTTTTTCATAAGTAAGTACAGTTTATAAAAAAAAGTCACATAAGAGAGCAAAAACTAGTATACAAGGAATATAAAAATATTTAACAAATCCCCGAAAAACAAAATTGTGTGTGTGTGCGTGTGTGTGGGGGGGGGGGGGGGAGGGGGAGGGGTGGTGGATCCTCTTAATAAAACCATTAAACCTCGATTCTCACAAAAAAGCAAAACACTTAGATCCCTATTCCCAACTCCTCCAGAAAAGTTAACAAGCACGGAATCGGAAAATGCATCTCCTCCTTGATCCACAAATGCAAAAAGCTCAAAAGATTCTAACAAAGTATCACTAGCTCCATATCCTCCCCTCGAAGTAGCTCCAATTCCCATCGTTACAAATTCTCCAAAAAATGCATAAAGGCGGCCTTATCCACACTAATATAGTGAGCTTCCCCTTTACTATAAAACCCCATTCTACCATTGTAACACCTCGAGAGGTGCTACTGAAAAATATTGATAAATTAGAGATTTATTTAAAAAAAATACCATTTAAATTGAACATAAATTTATGAAAACATAACACATAAATCAACTGAATAAAATGTACTAACCGCCCCTTTTTTATTTTTACTCGCCATCCTGTTGTCTTCGAATTATTCCAAATATTAATTCGTTGCATTCTATTTTCAAGTCGCATGAATGGTTTTATATTCTTATTCCTTAAATTAAAGCGAAATGATTTTATTTGACTCAGCGTAATTTAGAAAATCGAGTTATAAGTTGTATAATTAAAAGCACGTAACTGCGTCCGACGCGTAAAACTGCAAACATGCATAATTTTTGTAGAAGGCTAATTAAACTCAAAAAATTATTTGACCACGCTTTTCAACATCTATATATATATATATATATATATATATATATATATAATACGTCCATGAAAAGAAAAAAAAAAAAAAAAAAAAATAATAATAATAATAATAATAATAATAATAATAATAATAATAATAATAACAAAATATTTGGATGGCCCGGTTGACATATATCTAACAACTCCTCGTTTTATGCCTTTTGTGTCAACTTTATTCCTAATTATTTTTGGGGTTGTCCCACTCCTTTTAAGACCATGGGTTAAGATATTTTGGCTTATTGTGTGTGGGGGAATGTATCACAAGGGCTTGTTGGTCTGTGTGAGTTAGAAATGAATTATAAGAGAAGGGGGTGGCCATAGACTTCATTATTCCTTTCCGATTAGATTTCTCCTCTTTCCTATCACTCCTTTGAGCTCCAAAAACCTTAGAGTTCTGCCCAAAATCGTAGCTAAACTTCACATCCCTCAAATACCCACCAAGCCACCATTAAAGAAGCCCAAAAACAACTCAAAATAACCATTCAAGGAGTATATAACTTGAGGAAGTTTAGGGAACTAATACTTTTGAGCTTGTAGTTGGAGTCCTTGGAGATTTTATTGCAGCAATTTTTGTCTTATTTATTCTTGATTATCATCCAACTATATTATGCAAGTAGGTTTCTCCTCTAAACTCTTTTTTTTAAAACTTAAAATCTTGCGTAGAAGTAGGTAATTTCATGCTAAAATGATGAAGTATTTTGCCTATTTTTCTTTGTTGAAAATTATTATTCATGCTAGAAACTTGTCTTGAAATTGAAATAATAATATTTGATATTTTTAAGTTTCTAATGGGCAATCATGGCATGAAATCTTGAGAAATTAAGTAGGATGAAAGACTACACAATTATGAGGATGTTAGTGGCATACTAAGGGATTTCTTAGGTAGAAATCCATGTTTCAAGTTGAAAGATGATTTCAAATGAGTTTCAGAATATTTCATGTTGCTAAAGTTATTTGAATGATCATTCATGGCTTCAAAATTGAAGGATAAAGTTAGTAATGAAATACTACATAAACTTGACCTGAATAATGTCATATTAAGGGATTTCTTAGGCAGAAATTTGTGTACCATGAATATTATGTTGCAGTAATTGGTAGACTTAATTTTTAACACGACTAAAGTATGAATATGTTAGTTTTAACATGTTTTAAGGAAATTACAAAATGCAGCCCCTGAATTGTTAAATTCACAACTTGGTATTCAAAGGCATAAACATCATTAGAATACCCATTTAATTTAAAATAAAGTCTATTTATGAAATCTGGAATTTATTATGAAATAAAAGTTGGAAAAAATCAGAAATATACTTTGAGAAGTTATAAATTTGTTTTTGGTGAAATTAGTATGTTTAAACCCATTTAAAATGATAACATTTGTGTAAAACAAATAGTAGTGGCATTGTCATAAATATAGTGAATAGTATATTGTCAAGAATTTATTTTGCAATTAAATGTATTAAGTGAGTTTGATAAAAAAAGAGATTAATGATACATTTTTGCTAAATAAAAATAATGAGTTTAATAGAGATGATACTTGAAGACCGTGTTGCATTTATGGCTTCCTCGGTCGAGTTTACTAAAAGAAATTAAGAAAGTGATAAATAATAAAGTGTGACACAACTGAAAGTGAAAAGAATGATGAACTTAGAAAATGATGAGAATAATGAAATATATGAAATGTTATAAATGTGAAATATGTGGAAAATATAAGAAAGGATACTTGGATGATATCAAGAATTAAGCAGGGCATGACGTCCCTAGTGGTGAAAGACCCCAAAGCCTGTACATAAGAACATATGGCGACTGGAGACCGATGGTGTAGAGCTCGTGAAGTCCAAGACTGATGGCTAGACTCTAAGGCAAAGATTAAAAAATCTTGTGATGAATAATTAAGAATGAGAATATTCTTAAGTTAAATATACTTAAGTCAATGCATTCTTAAGGGCTGATGTTTAATTAAATAAGTCTCTGGCACGAGACATGAAATGGCTTAAGTGTGAGTTTGGGCACCTAGCCCGGGAACACTGCATATAGTTGCATTCATTTGCATGAATTGAATAAATTATTTTCTTGAAATATTAAAAGAAACTGTGTAGGTATAGTATTTTAGTAAAAAAATTATTACTTTGTACCTCCCACCCAACTGGGAATTCTGCTCATACCTATTTTCCAAAACCCACAGGTACTTCAGGTAAGGAAGCGAATGTTGGTATCGGTAAGATTCTCGAGAGTTTTGAATGTTGTTAGAGCTCTGGTGACCGCTTATTCCTTAGCGGCGACATTTGATATTCAAGATCTAATTATGTAGCAATTGTACTATTTAAATTCGGACTTGAACTTGGAACTTTGGTTTGTAATAATATAGGGCATTTTCTATTAATTGTGGTCGAATGATATTTTAGCTGGTCTCTTTTGTAAAATAATTAAATGAGATTTCTTCAAATTGAAGGACTAAAATTATTGTTGAACTATTGGATAATAAATGTCTTTTCTTTAATAAATGTCAAAATTTAATAAATGTTTTTTTAAATAAATTGAAAGTAATTTCCCCCTCCCCACTGGCACCTCGAACTTGGATGTGTGTTAAGCATGACGTTTACCCTAATTCTGGTTCGGGGCATCACAACTTGGTATCAGAGCATTACATTCGATGTGTGTGGTGATACGAATTCATATTATTATACCCTAGTATGATTTCCCCTTTTGTCATTGTGCTAAACTCACCTTATTTCCTTTAGGATGCCTCCCAAGCGTACTAGCATTGAAGCCGAGAACAGTGGGCTTAAACGTATGGAAGATCCTGTACGTCTGTTGGCTGACACTTTATCCCAACATGAAAGGGGTAACCACAGTGGTTCCATTGAAAGCTCTACAGTGGCATCCATACTGAAAGTTTTTAGGAGGTTAAATCCTCCTGCCTTCAATGGTTCTACCGGGCCCGATGCCGCGAAAGAATGGCTTAGGGAAGTTACATGAGTCATGGATGTTCTTGATGTCCCATATGGGCATAAGGTTAAGTTGGTTACTTTCCAACTCACGGAACAGGCACAGCGATGGTGGACCACTTACCTTGCCAGCGTTACCGAGACAATGGAATGGGATAGTTTCAGGACATCTTTTCTTGATCGATACTTTCCCCAAACGTCTAAAGACGTTAAGAAAGTCGAGTTCGCCTAGCTGATTCAAGGAAAGTTGTCAGTGAATGAATATCAGGCTTAGTTTGAAATCCTAATAAATCACGTAAAGTGTGTCAGATTCGATGAAGCCGAGAAGACGAGATTATCTGTGAAAGGATTAAATCCACACATCCATAAGCTTGTGGTAGGTTTTGGTCATCTAGAATTTGGGATGGAAGTAAACAAGACGATCCACCTTGAGATCGAGGCTGAAGACTCCCGAGTCATTAGGGATAAGAAAAGAACTCCTGGCGGGACCCAACTAAAGCCGAATGGTGGATCTTCTGCTAATGGGAAGAAATTCAGATATGGCAATAGGGGTTTCATTGCCAACATCAGAACAAACACATGAGAGAGAAGTAACAACCAGAGACCAACCTCCCATAGGGCTTATTTTATTTGCATACCCACTAATCATTTTACGCGAGAGTGCCCTCAACTGGAAAACAGGGAACAACAAAGTAGTTATCAGAGTGGTAACTTCATACCAAGGAGAATTTCAACTCATTCTAGTCCTCAGCAGCAACAACAACAACAACATTCGTTAGGATAACTCCAGCAGTCTAGACCAAATTCTAGGATGCCTCATTTTAACCAGGTCAATTGTGGACAAACGCATGGTAGCCAGGCTAGCAGGTTCAATTTAGATCGTGCTTATGCTCTTACCTAGCACTCAATACCTCCCCAGAATCCTTCAGTCATGGAAGGCATTATTTTATTATTCAGTACATGGGTTAAAGCATTATTCAATTCGGGTGCATATTATTCCTTTATATTGAGTTCTTTAGCATTTTGTTTGGGTCTTGACGTAAAAAAATTTAGTCCCCTGACCTTCGTAAGATTACCCGTAGGTGGTGCTGTTATTCTGAACAAGATTTATAAAAGTTGCGTAATTGTTGCGGGAGATTTTATTCTGGAATATGATTTAATACTGATGGATATGGATGTCTTTGAGGTGATACTCGGTATGGATTGGATGTCCTGTTTCGACGCCATTATTGAGTGCCACTGACATAGTGTCTTAGTACTATTTCCAGACGGATCTCGTCATCGTTTCAATGGCAAACAAAGTGTCGACTATCCCTGTAAGTTCTCTACGGTTTGAGAGCAATGAAATTTCTTTGGTTGGTTGAGTAGTATTGTCTCTCAAGAAGATCCTAGTCGCACGTTATCCAACCTTTTAGTTGTCCGAGAATTTCTCTATGTTTTTCTTGAAGACCTCTTTGGTTTGCCTCCATGCTGGGAGATTGATTTCTCCATTCATGTTCATCACAGAGTTTCACCCATTTCTATTCCTCCCCATAGAATGGCTCTGGCAGAGTTGCAGGAATTGAAGACCTAGTTAGAAGATTTATCGAGAAAAGGGTTTATACGGCCAAGTGTATCTCCTTGGGGAGCACCAGTATTATTTGCCAAGAAGAAAGATAATTCTCTCCAATTTTACATTGATTACAGACAACTGAACAGGGTAACTATAAAAAATAAGTATCCTATGCCACGGATTGATGACTTATTTGACCGACTTTGAGGAGCAACCAGATTTTCTAAGATCGACCTTCGATTTGGTTACCATCAGTTACGAGTCAAGGAAGAAGATATTCCTAAAACAACTTTTCGTACTCGATATGGTAATTACAAGTTTTTAGTTGTCCCTTTTGGCCTAACTAATGCCCCACCAGATTTCATGGACATTATGAACCGTATCTACTATCCGTACTTGGATCGATTTGTAGTTTTCTTTGTTAATGACATTTTGGTGTACTCATCCTCTGATGTCGATCACGAGGAGCATCTTCACACTACTCTTCAGGTGTTTAGAGAGAATAAGTTATTTTCAAAATTTAGCAAGTGCGTATGGCAGAGTTCTCTTACAACAATAGTTATCAGGCCAGCATTGAGATGGCTCCTTTTGAGGCTTTGTATGGAAGGCCATGTCGTTTGCCCGTATGTTGGGCAGAGGTTGGCAAGAAGCACCTCACTAGTTATGATCTAATCAAGGAGATGACAGATAAGGTTCAGTTGATTCGGGAGAGACTTATCACAGAACAAGATCGACAAAAGAATTATGTCGATAATCGACGCATACCATTGGAGTTTTCGGTAGGTGACCATGTTTTGTTGAAAGTTCGGGCACGAACCGAAAGCCAAAGATTTGGACGGAAGGGTAAACTCTCTCCATGGTTCATTGGTCCTTCTGAAATTTTGGAACAGATTGGGAACGTCTCCTATCGTTTAGCATTGCCTCCGCAGTTATCCCGTGAGCATAATGTATTCCATGTTTCGATGCTGAAGAAGTATCTTCACGACCCACGTCATGTCATCAACTGGAATAACATCGAGTTGAAGGAAGACATCACCTTCTTAACACGACCTATATCCATCTTGGATCGTGAGGATAGGGTCTTGCGTAATAAGGTCATCCCTTTGGTAAAGGTTCTTTGGGAATCACATGGTGTCGAAGGATCAACTTGGGAACGAGAAGACGAGATACGAACATAACATGCTCATATTTTTTAGTAGTTTTGTTTTGATTTTGAGGACGAAATCTCTTAAGAAAGGGAGAATGTAACAACTGCCCCTTTTTATTTTTACTCGTCATTCTGTTGTCGTCAAATTATTCAAAATATTATAGATCATTGCATTCTATTTACAAGTCGCATGAATGGTTTTAGATTCTTATTCCTTAAATTAAACCAAAATGATTTTATTTGACGCAACGTAATTTAGAAAGTGGAGTTATAAGTTGTACAATTAAAAGCACGTAATTGCATCCGACGCGTAAAACTGCAAACATGCGTAATTTTTGTAGAAGGCTAATTAAACTCAAAAAAAATTATTTGACCACGTTTTTCAACATCTAAAAATATATATATATTAAGTCCATGAAAATAAAATAAAAGAAATAATAATAATAATAATAATAATAATAATAATAATAATAATAATAATAATAATAATAATAATAATAACAAAACTTTCGGGGGCCCCGGTTGACATATATCCAACAACTCCTCCTTGTTTTATGCCTTTTGTTCCCACTTTATTCCTAATTATTTTTGGGGTTGTCCCACTCCTTTTAAGACCTCAGTTGAAGAGATTTTGGCTCATTGTGTGTGGGGGAATATATCACATGGGCTTGTTGGCTTGTGTGAGTTAGAAATGAATTGTAAGAGGGGGGAGGGGTGGCCTTAAACTTCATTATTCCTTTTCCATCAGACTTCTCCTCTTTCCTCTCACTCCTCTGAGCTCCACAAACCTTATATTTTTGCCCAAAATTGAATCTAAACTTCACATCCCTCAAATACCCACCAAACCAATATTAAAGAAGCCTAAAAACATCTCAAAATAACCATTCAAGGAGTATATAACTTGAGGAAGTTTTGGGAACTAATACTTTGGAGCTTGTAGTTGCAGTTCTTGGAGATTTTCTAGGAGCACGTTTCATCTTATTTCTTCGTGATTATCATCCAACTATATTATCCAAGTAGGGTTCTCCTCTAAACTCTTTTATTTTAAAACTTAAAATCATGCGTAGAAGTAGATAATTTCATGCTAAAATGATGAAGTATTTTGCCTATTTTTCTTTGTTGAAAATTATTATTCATGTTAGAAATTTTTCTTGAAATTTAAATAATTATATTTGATGTTGTTAAGTTTCTAATGGGCAATCATGGCATGAAATCTTAAGAAATTAAGTAGGACGAAAGACTACACAATTACGAGCATGCTAGTGGCATACTAAGGGATTTCTTAGGGAAAAATACATGTTTCATGTTGAAAGATGATTTAAAATGACTTTAAGAATATTTCATATTGCTAAATTTATTTTAATGATCATTCATGGCTTCAAAATTGAAGGATAAAGTTAGTAATGAAATACTACATAAACTTGACATGAATAGTGTCATATTAAGAGATTTCTTAGGCAGAAATTCGTCTATCGTGAATATTGTGTTGCAGTAATTGGTAGACTTAATTTTTAACATGACTAAAGTATGAATATGTTTGTTTTAACATGTTTTAAGGAAATTACAAAAATCAGCTCCTGAATTGTTAAATTCACAACTTGGTATTTAAAGGCATAAACATGATTAGAATACCGATTTAATTTAAAATAAAGTCTATTTATGAAATCTGGAATTAATTATGAAATAAATGTTGGAAAGAATCAAAAAAATACTTTGAGAAGTTATAAATTATTTTTTGTTGAAATTGGGGTGTTTAAACCCATTTAAAATGATAACATTTGTGTAAAACAAATAGTAGTGGAATTGTCGTAAATACAGTGAATAGTATGTTGTCAAGAATTTATTTTGTAATTAAATGTATTAAGTGAGTTTGATAAAAAGAGATTAATGATACATTTTTGCTAAATAAAAATAATGAGTTTCATAGAGATGATATTTGAAGACGGTGTTGCATTTATGGCTTCCTCGACCGAGTTTAATTAAAGAAATTAAGAAAGTGATAAATAATAAAGTGTGACACAAATGAAAGTGAAAAGAATGATGAACTTGGAAAATGATGAGAATAATGAAATATATAAAATGTGAATTACGTGGAAAATATAAGAAAGGATACTTGGATGATGCCAAGAATTAAGCAGGGCATGACGTCCCTAGTGGTGAAAGACCCCAAAGCCCATACAGAAGAACATATGACGACTGGAGAATGATGGTGTAGAGCCCGTGAAGTCAATGACTGATGGCTAGACTCTAAGGCAAAGATTGATAAATCTTGCGATGAATAATTAAGAATGAGAATATTCTTAAGTTAAAGATACTTAAGTCAATGAATTGTTAAGTACTAATGTTTAATTAAATAAGTCTCTGGCACGTGACATGAAATGGCTTAAGTGTGAGTTTGGGCACCTAACCCGGGAGCATTGCCTCTAGTTGCATTCATTTGAATAAATTGAATAAATTGTTTTCTTGAAATATTAAAAGATATTGTATATGTATAGTATTTTAGTACAAAATTATTACTTAGTACCTCTCACCCTACTGGGCCTTCCGCTTATACCTACTTTTCAAAACCCACAGGTACTTCAGGTAATGACGCGAATGTTCGTATCGGTAAGATTCCTGAGAGTTTCGGACGTTGCTAGAGCTCTGATGACCTCTTATTCCTTAGCGTCGACATTTGATATTCAATATCTAATTATGTATTAGTTGTACTATTTAAATTCGGAATTGAACATGGAAATTGTGGTTGAATGATATTTTAGCTGGACTCTTTTGCAAAATAAAATGAGATTTCTTCAAATTGAAGGACTAAAATTATTGTTCAACAATTGGATGATGAATGATTTTTCTTTAATAAATGGAAAATTTTAATAAATATTTTTTAAATAAATTATAATTAATTTCCCCCTCCCCATTGGCACCTCGAACTTGGATGCGGGTTAAGCATGATGTTTACCCTAATTTCGATTTGGGGCGTCACATAAAATGGCCGAATTTTAGCAAATTTCAAATGTCTTTTTACAGAACAATTTACAATAAAGAAATTAGTAATTTTAAATTTTGAAAACAAATATCCAGAGCCTCTAATGACGATCCTAATCCCAATGATGTCGTAAATATCATCCCGCATCAAACCTAAAATACAACAAACTATAGGGGTGGGAGAAAAACTCAGTAGCTCGTATAAATGCTCCCAGTATAAGTACACATACTCATGTGTGCGTGCATTATATACAAGAGTACATGCAATATGAACACTTAAACTAAAATCTCAATAATATAATCATAACCTAGAATATCACCACGGGAATTACAGAACCCAAGACCCCATATATAATTCACGTCGCACTTCCCACAGTATGGTATGGACTACCATCCACTATCTTATCAATTATCCTCGAAACAATCTAATGGCCTTAAAAATGAATAATATAACTCGGGCACATGACCCATCATAACCTAACATCACTACCATAAAATCTTGGCATCACCGCCATAATAACATTTTACATACTCGTCAACCGGGGTCCATGGCCTAGTCTTTGGATGATAAACAAAATTGTAGTTGACAGCACACCATGTCCAGTAGGTGGTTTGCCTTAGGAATGCCTCTCCATTATCCAAAAACAATGATCATAATGTCATTTTCTCAATTAAGATAAATTTCAGATTCAATTCCCAAAATCAAGTGTATATATATTCTACCCAATTTTTATAACCCAACATACTCGTAAAATCGGCTTGTTTCATTACCCGAACTACACGACATGAAAATAACACATAAAAAATGGGTGAAATACTTAATATTTTATACGGGAATATAATACATATTAATGAAGCACATAGCATGGATATGACTATAAATCAAGGTTGAATAGGTGTAGCACACCAAATTAACAATGGGAGAACGAAACTACCTCAAGAGAGTCAAAATCCATAATTATAGCCCTATTTTGAAAACATAAAAAAATCAAATACAAAAAATATCCCAATCGCCAATCCGACTTCAGAATTGGATTTTACAAGAAAACTTGAGTGGATATATGCTTTGAATTTTTTCCAAATCTCATCCGAATGCACTAAAAAATAATATCTAAAACACTCCAAAGTGACTCTTTTCATTCCTCTCATTTTTGCCTCTTTAGATTTCGTTTTTGGTCCCTCTACTTTCTCTTCTCACAGATAAAATCAGCCCTAACATTCCTTATATACCTATCCCTTAAAAGCTAGCTTAGAGACAAAGCAAACACACATTACCATATTTCCCTTTCACTAAAAATAGTCTACTTTACATATTTAAACCATTACAAGATGTTCAAATACCATTTATGTTTAAATCATATTGTTTAATTCAATTTCAAACCAAAATAATTTTTTTTAAATATAATATCAATAAAAATATTTTCTTTTAAAATAAAACATCGCGATCAAATATTACTGAAATCTTACATAATATTCATAAACAAGCCCTCAGAATAATGGGGTATTATATTATCCCCCCTACAAAAGAAATTCCGTCCTCGAAATTTACCCCAAAATTTCTTCCATTAAATTAAACATAAAGTTCAACATCACCCAAAAAAGTTACAACATAAATAAAATATCTCTCAATGAACAACGTACGAACTTATAACCCCAAGCCCGAGAATACGAATAACATATGCTCTAATACCACTTTGTAACACCCTGAGAAGTGCTACTGAAAAATATTGATAAATTAGAGAATTTTTTTATTAAAAAACTACCATTTAGATTAAGCATAAATTTGCAAAAGCATAAATACATAAATCAACTGAATAAAATGCCCTGGTTTTATCAAATCTCAAATGTCTTTTTACAAAACAATTTGCAATAAAGAAATCGATACATTTAAATTTTGAAAATAAATATCCAGAGCCTCTAACGATGATCTCAATCCCAACGATACCATAAATATCATCTCACATCAAAACTAAAATACAACAAACTATGAGGGTAGGCGAAAAACTCAGTAACTCATATAAATGCTCTAATGGTAACAACACATAATCATATGTGCGTGCATCATATACAACAGTGCATGCAATATGACCACTCAAACTGAAATTCCAATAATATAATCATAACCCAGGATCTCACCGTGGACATAATATAACCCAAGACCCAATATCCAAATTCCCGTCTCACTTATGACAGTATGGTATGGACAACCGTCAACTATCCTGTTAACTATCCTCAAAATAATCCAATGGCCACAAAAATAAAAAACATAACTTGGGCACATAACCCATCATAACCTGACATCATTTCCATAAAATCTTTCACCATTTCCATAATAACATTTGGCATACTCGCCGACAGGGGTCCATGGCATAGTCTTTGAATAATAAACGAAATTGTAGTCAACAGTACACCCCGTCCAGTCAGTGATTTGGCTAAGGAATGCCTATGAATTATCCAATAATAATGATTATGATATCATTCTCTCAATTAAAGTAAATTTCAGATTCAATTCGCAAAATCAAGTGTATGTACATTCTACCCAATTTCTATAACACAATAAGCTCGTAAAACGAGCTAGTTTTGCTACCCAAACTACATGACATGAAAATAACGCATACAAAATGGGTGCAATTACGAATAAAGTATACGAGCATATAATACATATAAAATAAACACATATCATGGATATAACTATACAATCAAGGTTGAATAGGTGTAGCACACTAAATTAATAATGGGAGAACGAAACTACCTCAAGAGAGTCGAAATCCACAATTGTAGGCTTATTTTTTAAATATGGAAAAATTAGATACAAACAATATCTCAATCGCCAATATATCTTTAGATTTGGATTCTACACGAAAAATTGAGTAGGCATGTGTTTGAGTTTTTCTCTCAAATCTCATCCGAAAGCGCTTAAAAATAATATCTAAAACACTCCAAGGTGACCCCTTTCATTCCTCTCATTTTTGCCTATTTAAATTTCGTTTTTGGTCTCTTGATTTTCTCTTCTCACGCTTAAAATCAAACCTAACATTCCTGTTATACGTCTCTCTCAAAACCTATATTGGAGACTAAGAAAATGCATATTACGATATTGCCCTCTAACTTAAAATTGTCTACTTTACATATTTAAACCATTATAAAATGTCCAAAAACCATTTAAACTTAAATTTAAATGTTTTATTCAATTTCAAAGTAAAATAATTTTTTTAAATATAATATCATTAAAAAAAATTATTTTCAATAAAACATCCCGATTAATTATTATTGAAATCTTATATAATATTCATAAACAAGACATAAAAATAATGGGGTATTACAACCATCTCCTTGCTCACCGGCTCCGCACAAACCCACTTCACCTTAAAAATGCAATAAACGATCTTCCATAATCCTATGACAACCCAATAATGTAATGGTAAGTGATTGACCATTTCCTAGACATTCTTACACATCCAACACCTGTTCGCCATCCACCTAACTCTCTTTTCAACCCACCAGTCGTCAGAATTTCCGGCCTCACTGTTGTCCAAGCAAAACTGAAACTATTTTATGGGGTGTGTGGGGCGCATTTGTATAGTGAATAATCCTCCTGATAAAGTCTTTCCCTCCACTTCACACTAGTTTCTCATAGTAGGATATCACTGAATAAACCACTTTTTATTACCCCCCCCCCCCCCCCCGCCTCATACAATCCTCCTTCCCTTGGGTAAAGCCCCTCCCCCGACTACTAAAACAACTCTTCTGCCTCCTCTAACTCCCAATCCATAAGTCTCCTCCGAAACCTAGGATTATAACCTATTATATCCCCATCCTTCCAAATATGACTTGCCATCGAGTCATTCCTCTCATTCACGATACAATATAACCTAGGAAACTAATCCACCAATGTTTGATCTCCCCCCATACCTCCTTCCAGAATCTGACCCTCTCCCCATTCCCAACTCTCAACTAAGTATGGCCAAGTAAATCCCTTTACCCCCATAATGTGTCTCCACCATCCTACGTTGTGAGGGACCTTCATATCCCCTAAACTTCACCTGCTATGACTTAACTTGAACCTCACCACCACTACCTTTCTCCAGAATGTATCCATCTCGAGCGAAAACCTCCACAACCCATTTCCCAAAAGAGCTTTATTATAATGGGTCAAATTTATAACTCTCGCTTTAATAGGTTTTCATACTTACTCCCACCTCACCAAACAATATTTAAATATGTCCTTGCTCCCTTTCCATAAGAATTTTTGCATTAACCCATCTAGCTTTTGACGAATGGAGACCAGTAGCGAAAGAATGGAAAAGTAATAAGTGGGTAAACTAGAAAGGGTGCTTTTTATTATCATCAATATACCTACTTTTGATAAATAACATTTTTTCCAACCCTCCAAGTGGCTCTCCACCCACTCCAAGACTTGATCCAAAATGGCTTTTGTTCTAAAAGGATCACCCAATGGAAGACCCAAATAGGTAAACAGAAGAGAACCCACTTTTTACCCAATCACCTCATCTAGAATATTGATTCAATTCACCTCCCTTACCGGGAGCATTTTACATTTTTCCACGTTTATATGAAGCCCTGACACTACCTCGAAACACATAAGGATGAACTTAAGCACCTCATTTGTGCCTCCTTAGCTACATAGAAAATAATATTGTCATCCATAAATACAATGTGGGAAACATGACATGGAGAACATCTCTGATCACCCCTCTCAAAACTTATAAACCTACACACCTCCACTGCCCTCATCAAAATCCTACCCAACCCTTCCATCACCAAAAGAAAAAGGAATGGAGAGAAAATGTTCCATTGTCAAAGTCCACATAAACTAGGAAATAAGCCTTTCGGTGACCCGTTCACCAATGTCATAGACTTGACCGTTAAGATAAAACTCTCTATCCACATTCGCCATCGCTATCCAAAATCCATCCTCCTCATCAAATCAAGCAAAAAAAAGTTAATTTAGATGATCATAAGCCTTCTTGATATCAAGTTTTCATACAATGTCCGACACCCCACTCCTTAATCACGCCTCCATACATTCATTCTCTACCAAAACCGCATCCAAAATTTTCCTGCCTCCCATAAAAGCATTATGAGCGTCCGAAATAATAGGATCTAAAAACTTACTTAACCTACTAAACAACACCTTGACCAAAAGATTGTAAATACTTCGTACCAAACTAATTGGCCGAAAACCCCTCATATCCAATGTGCCTCCATTTTTAGGGATCAAAGAAATATAATAAGCATTCAAGCTTCGTTGAAATCTGCATATTTAATAGAGTTCCCCCAAAAGGCTAACATGTAATTGTGAACAAAAACCACACGGGGAAGAAAGCCATTGATAATCCATCTGGTCCATGGGCTCTATCTCTACTCATATACCTAAAATAGAATATCATTTTCACCTCTAAAAATGGACTCTCCACCACCTCTCTACTCTCCATCGGAATGGCCCCGAACTCTAAGCCTTCTAAAGTAGTTATATATTCCTCCTATTTTTTGAATAACTCTTCATAAAAGTCTTTAACCGTTATCTTGATCTTAACATCCTTAGTGTACTCTACCCCAACCACGATCTTCCCTATATGATTGAATATATTGTGAGAGTTAGCCATCCTATGAAAAAAACTTTGTGTTCCTATCTACTCCCTTCGGCCATAGCACTTGGGATTTCTGTCTCCGACTAATCTCCCCCTGAGTCATTTTACACCCCACTTACCATGTACTTTCCTCCCATCTTATCCATTATTCTATAGACTACCTACACACAACCTCCTTAGTGTCAAGCTCCTTAATATCTTCTGTCAATAAATTCCTTCACATTCCCCAAACTATCTTTATTCCACTTCTTCAAGTCCTCTTTAAGAAGAAAGATATTCTTTGCCAAAATAAATCTTGATGTACCCTCCTCATAGTATGAATCCCACCACATCTTCACCTTCTCTAAGAAGCCCTTCTCCTTTAGCCAAATATTTTTAAATATAAAAAGGCATCCTCCCCCTCGCCACCCTACCACGCTCCAAGACAACTGGTACATGATTATAAATTATTTTTGGTAAGGATAATTGCACTTACCTTGGGAAATTTTCCTCCCAATCATACAAAACTAGAAAAATATCCAACCTAGACCAAGCTGGAGTATCCCCATTTCGAGACCAAGTGAATGGACCACCCCCCCCCAATTAATGGTTTATCAACCAAATCCATGTCATCGATGAACCCTAAAAATTCCATCATCGATCTAGTAAATCTTTGGCCCCTTCTACGTTCCCCAAAGAAACGAACCACATTAAAGTCCCTGCCTAATCACCAAGATACCCCCCGCCTATTGACCCCTCCTAACTCTTCCCAAAGCTCCCATTTACTAGAATCATCCATCGGATCATAAATTCCATAAAATCTCCATTCATAACCATTATAAACATCCCTATATAGACAGGAAACGAGTGCACGCCAAAAAAACTATCTACTAACTCCACAATTCTACTATCGCCCAAATCATCACATCACCTTAAGAACCCCAAAATTCTAGAGTGAAACACTCCACCCACCAACCCCTACACAATTTGAGCCATCACTTTACTTATCTTGCATATTTTTTGTAGACACCAAACATTTGATATCCACCTATATATCGCCCTCCTAACTATATTCCTCCTATCAGAGTCATTTATCCCCTAACATTCAAAAATATACTTCACAATTTCATTTACATTAAATTTACTCTGCTCTTTTACCCTCCCTATTACTCCCCTACTCCCCTCGTAATTTATTGAGCATTATAATTGTGGGAGCCCATTTTTGTACAAGTTCATGAGAGTAGCCGACTAGGATAACTTGAGTAGTTTGTCCTGGCCCAAATCATAATCTAATCTCTACACGGGAAGTTTAATTAAAGAAATACACTCGTAGATATGGTCAAATCAGGTGCCAAGAATCTTGGTTAAGATATTGAAGCACCTCATGGCCAATCCACGTGCTATGATGGAGTTCCTTAAATAACTCAAACTCTGTGATAAACAAACCTATAAATTATACACCCTGACCCGGGGCAAAGAGAGGAAAAATTGTAATCGTTGAAAGACACTTAATAAGAAAAAATAACCTCTTCGTGGACGTAGGCAAATTTTCAAACCATGTACATCTTTATTATGTGTGATTCCAATTACTTTTTGCCATTTATGATTGCTTTCGTATACTCTTTTACAGTGAATTTTTCTCCACTCACAATTGGCGCCGATTGTGGGAATCGACTTGTATTCATACGAAAGCATTCATTACCTAAAAGCCTGTAATGTCACACCATAACAACAACATTACACAAGCTTACGATGTTCGGGAAGACCTAGATCCTCCTAGGATTAGGTATAAAATTCGCCGATATTCAAATCCAAGGTTTCTCCAAGAAAAGCAACCTTCACAATAAAATAATATCCCACCAAGGTCCTCCTAGATTTTTAGGTTGGTCAATGCTTATGAAGCCAGAATCCAAGAACAAGAAGAGGCAACATGCTGCAAAGAAGAAGAGAATGCTCACCTTAAGAGGCGACTGGAAATTATGAAGAGAGATCTCTCCCAAAACAAAAGGCGATATTAAGACATGACTTCTGGCCCTCAGGGGGAGACTCCTCCATCCAAGGAAGGAGCCCTAGACATGACCAGGAGAGAACTAAACGTGACAGATCAAAGCGAGCATGGTCAAAATGTGTCCAGCAAGAGAGGCACCACAAGAAAAATGATCGATCGAGTGAGGATTTAAGGATCCTAGTTTCCAGAAGATCTCTCAACTCTCAGATAAAGACACCTTTTTTAAGGGAGATCGAACACGAGGATCCCCCCAAGAAATTCATTGTCCCTAAGTTTAAGATCTATGATGAGAAAATAGACCTTATAGATCATGTCAGGCAATATCAGAAAGCAATGAGCTTTATAGCCACAACGATGCACTCATGTGCAGGATATTCCCTTCTAGCCAACATAATGTAGCAGAGAAGTGGTTTGAAAGGCCTCCCTATAGGTCAATTAGAAATTTTATAGCACTATCAGAGGCTTTCACAACACGGTTCATAACAAGAAACTCCCATCCCAAATGTATGAATACAGTGCTCACTATGAAGAAGAAGCCATAAGATAACCTCAGGGATTACGCCAAGAGATAATGGGAGTTTTTAATGAGATCGATGACTTCTCAAAGCTGGTTGCAAGAGCGTCCTTCAAAATTGGCTTGCCGACCACCTCTCTTCTTCACTAATCCCTTACCAAGAAGGAAGCCATAAGCATCGATGGTCTTATGACTCGTATCGAGAAGTAGGCCATGGTTGAAGATCTGGTCCTAATTAGTGGGGGAGATAATGGTCGAGCAAAAGCGGGTAAGGGGATGGAGAATAATGACACCCAGATGAAAGGAAGTAAGAATAGGGGCAATAATGACTCCAAGAAATGGAAATAAGAGTGACCCCTCTAAGGTGTTCCAGGTTGTTAATACAGTCTTTAAGGAACCTATATATAAAATCCTTAGTAAGATCAAGGATGAACCTTTTATAAAATGGCCCAAGAAGATGGGTGGCGATCCAACTAAAAGGAACAATGCACTGAGATGCACATTCCATAAGGAGTGGGGCCACCAAAATGAGAACTGAAAATCTCTGATGTCACGACTGGAAAAGAAAGTTCAGGCGGGGTACCTCAACGAGTATGTTGAAAGGAAGGCAAAAAAGGTCGCAGCCAATGGTGACCAAAATCCAAACAATGTACTTAACAAAGATACAAGACACGAGTTTGTAGTAATTCATGGGGCGTCAGACCTCAAGCAAATTTAGGGCAATGTTATTTGAATGGAACACAAGAAGGTGACTGTTGTGATGGAAGCTTTTCAGATTGATCTAGCCAAAACTCAGACAGAAAAATGTCAGCGACCAGAAGACGTTGATTACAAGAAGCATATCGTGTTCATCGAGGAATACTTGGTCAGGGTAAACCCCACATCATGATGCATTGGTAATCACGCTCAGGATTTCTAATTGGGATGTTAATAAGGTACTTATGGACTAGGGGATTTCATCCGAAGTGATGTAGTTGGACATGTTCCATAAATTGAAATTAAATGTCACCGACCTCAAAGAAGCCACTGTTCCACTGGTCAGCTTCGCATGAAGGATCACCATGCCATTAGGAAAGATCTCCTTGCCTGTCAGGGAAAGAAATATCTCAAAGTTAATCGAGTTCTTAATTGTGGACATCGATTCCCCATACCATGCTATTTTGGGTAAAGGTTGGCTCCACAACATGAAAGATGTTCCATCCACTTATCATCAAGAGCTGATATGCATCACATATCGTGGAGTGTTCCAGATTCGTGATGACCAAGTTATAGCCTGAAAGTGTTTTATCTCAGCCATCCGCCCGATGAAAGATAAAAAGAAAGAGCTCGAGAATGCCCAAGAGAAAGCCTAGAAAGGGGTTGTTCTCTCCAAATAACAACTACGGTATGGTAAAACCGGGGTAGAAGAGACCAGGATCCACCCCACACAGAGGATCATCGAAAGCTTAGAAGAAGTTGTAGTCGATGACAACTTGACAGAAAGGAAGTTTTTGATTGGATCTGCTCTCAGTGATCAAGAAAAAGGGGAGATGGTTTCACTACTTAAAATTAACATAGATGTTTTTACATGGGAGACTTACGAGTTACCAGGGATTAACCCCAGCATAGCATGCCACCATCTACACGTTGATCCCACTTTTAAGCCCCCCATCACTCAAAAAGCTCACTGAGCATCACTCGAGAAATCTAAGGAAGTATAGAAAGAGGTAGGGAAGCTACTGCATGTATGATCCATTAGGAAAGTTTAGTTCCATGTATGATTATCTAACCTAGTGGTAGTACCCAAAAGCAATGGACACCAGAACCGGGCTTATCCTAAGGATAACTTCCCTCTCCCGAAGATAGATCAGCTGGTCGATGCCATAGTGACACGCGAGAGGATGAGCTTCCTAGACACATACTCAGGATATCATCAGATTCCCTTATATGGGACCGACTAGGATAAGGCCTCTTTGATAATATTGATTGGGTTGTACTGTTATAAGGTAATGTCATTTGGCCTTAAGAATGCACGAGAGACCTATTAAAGATTGGTAACCAAGATATTTAGCAAACATATGGGAGAAATGATGGAAGTGTAGAGCTACGACATGCTCGTTAAAATAAAGAACAAGGTCAATCGCCTCTCTGATCTAGCAGTAACCTTAAAAATCATCAGGAACTATCAAATGATGCTTAATGCAAGTAAGTTTTCATTGGAGGTCCAGTCAGGAAAATTCTTAGGCTACCAAGTGAGAAAAAGGGGGATCGAGGCCAACCTAGATTAAATCGATGCTATCATCAGGGTTCAGCCCCCTTAGACATTAAGAGATGTTCAAAAGCTTACGGGGATGCTCGCGGCTCTTAATCGCTTTATCTCTACATTTTTTCAGATCTTAAATAAAAGAAAAAGTCTAGTATCGAATGATGACTATTTACAACCTCTAGGAGAGATCAAGTCTGACCTTAGCAAGCCCCCACTATTGGTAATTTCGAACGACGGAGAACAACGGTACCTCTACCTGAAAATATCAGACCATGTTATGAGCTTTCTCCTAGTTTATGAAAAGCAGGGAGAACAACACCCGACATACTAGATCAGTAAGATGCTCCTAGATGCTGCTGAACAACGGTACTTGCCTCTGGAAAAGATCGCCTGTCTTAGTGATCTCTTCAAGGAAGTTTAATCACTACTTCAAAGCCCATTCTATAATAGTAATCACCTCTTACCCACTCAAGTCCGTTTTATGAAGGGATGCACTCTCTGGGCGTCTTTTGAAGTGGTTAGTCGAGCTCGGGCAATTCAATATCCACTTCCAGCCTAGAACAATGATCAAGGGACAAATCCTAGCAGATTTTATTACTGACTTCATAGGAGATCTCCAGCAGATCAGCTGAACAAAGAGCACTTAGTCACATGTGAAGTAACGTCCAAAGATTGAACACTGTATTTTGATGGAGCCTTAAATTCCAAGGGGGCAGGAGTGGGTATTCTTCTCATAACTTCCAAAGACACCATAATTAAGCAGGGAATTAGGTTGGGATTTAAAGCCTCTAACAACGAAGATGAGTGGTAAACTTTGATCGTCGGTTTGCGAAAAGTGAAACTATTAGGGGAAAAATGCCTCAATGTATTTGGTGATTCCAAACTGGTCTCCAAGCAGGTAAGTGGAGACTTCAATGCTAACGAAGATTGAATGGCATCATTCCTTAATGTAGTAAGAAGACTCATGGGATACTTTGAGTAGGTGGAAATTCAACATTTCCCGCAAGGATTGAACAGTCATGCTGATGCCTAAGCAGCACTAAGCTTGATAATCGACTCTGACCTGAAAAGGACAATCCAGATTGAGTTCTTCGCACAACCCATTATCGATTATACAGTCGTAGCCGAGTAAGTCCTCATCACAATTAAAGCCCCATGTTGGATGGATCCCATCATTAATTATCTACGGAGCAACGTATTGTCAGATGATAAGAAGTCGTCCCACTAAATAAAAGTCAAGGTTGTTCGTTTCTACCTTAATCCTGAGGCAAAACTTTATAAGAAGTCCTTCACAGGACCCTACTTCTAGTGCGTTCACCCATAAGATGCCGAGAAAGTACTTAGTGAACTTTGTGAGGTCATATGTGGGAGTCATGCTGGTGGAAGATCGCTAACCTTTCAAGAGATCAAGGAAGGATATTGCTGTCCCCAAATGCAGAAAGATGCTAACACATATGTTCGCAAATGTGAATAGTGCCAAAAGCACCCGGCTATGATTCACCAGCCCGCCAGCGACCTAAAATCACTTACTAGTCCACGACCTTTAATTCAGTGGAGATTAGACAACATGGGGCCACTAGCTACTTCATTCGAAAATCGTAAGTATCTTTCGGTCGCCACTGACTACTTCACTAAATGGCTAGAGGAAGAAACATTGCCAAACATTCAAGACTCTTACATAACCAGGAACATATACACTACACCAAAAACAACAATTTGGCACACCCTGATATTAAAAATTTGGCATAGTTTAAAACTGTGCCAGATTTTGGCACGGTTTAATAGCAATTTGGCACACTTTAAAACAGTGCCAAAATTTGGCATTGTTTTAAAGTGTGCCAAAATTGAGTACACTTACTAAAATATATAATTCCCAAAAAAAAACATTACACTCCTCAAAGTGCCAAGCCCACTCTCTCTCTTGTTCCCGCTCACATTTCTCGCTCCCACTCTCTTGGCTATCTAGGTCGGAGCTCACTCTCTCTCTAAGTCGACGGTCGGAGCTCACTCTCTAGGTCGGAGCTCACTCTCTCGCCCTCTAGGTCAGCTGTCGGCGACCATTATCTTTCTCTAGGTCGACGGTCGGATCACTGCATTATTCTCTCACTCCACTCATCCCAATCAGGTATTTGTTTAAAGCATCTGTATTTTTTTTAACCTAAGTTAGGTATAAGATTTGATCCTAGAATTTATGATATGCATGACTTGATTCATATTTTCTTTTTAGGGTTTTATATATACATTTTTAAATATTTATTATTTTTTTAATGTGTGAGTTTTGGGTGCAAATTGAATGTTGATAATGAAAAAAAATAAATCATTGGTTTTTAGATGGACCTTAGAATATTTTAGTGGTAAATTATATTTTTATGTTCTGACCCTTTTAATTAAAATGCTTATTTGATATGATTCGTATAGGTTACGGAGTTTTAAGAAAATTTAAGTGCTAAATATTCAATAATAATGTAAAAATAACAAATTGAAAAGTAGACACCCCACTAATTAAATGGATAAATGAGATTATGTGTTGAAAATTTAAGAAAAATCAAAACAAAAAATTATTTAAATAGTAAGTAGACATTAATACTAAACATTCAATAATGATGTTACACATGTTAAAAAACCTTAGATCCGTTCAAGAGGTCTCACTATGACTGTGGTGAGAACTCTTGAATTGTCCCATTTTTGAACAATTTGGAAATGCAAAAGTTTGTATTGTACATAATGTTTATGCATGTCCTATTTTGAAAAATTCGGTGGAATCTCTTTATGTTCTTTGAGTGCATACTAGATTGGTGTAGTGTTTTGTGTTTTCTTGGTTGAAAAACTTAAGTAACACATGAACACTCCCAATTTAAGTTGTGTACTTGAAGAACTGTAGAGAGATGATGGAAAAAATTTCCAGATTAGGACATGGCATGAGACATTATGAACAATACAAAATATGAATTTTTGAATGGGATAGGACCCTTACCCTGTAGAGGAGCTGGAGGAAATATACGAGCCCAAATGTATACATATTTACACTTGAATAAACTTAAATATATTTACAGTAAGCATTTATATTATAATGTGTGTTCTTTAAACATATCACGATGTCGTCAGGAGTCAACAAAGAGTGGATAAATGAGAAAAATATCGAGACTGATACATATAGAGATGGGGTGTTACAGTTTCCACATTATGTGCGTAGTAATAGTTCGAATGATAAACATTCATGTCCCTGTAGACGTTGTCGAAATGGGAAAGGACATGTTGTTATAGATGATATATTCGTTCATTTAATGACATATGGTATGGACATGAACTATACCTTATGGCATTTTCATGGTGAGACATTGTTTGTTGATCAAGACCAACCACCATCGCAATCTGTGACACCGACAGAACAAGCTGATGTGCACAATATTTCAATTTTGAATGATCTTGTGAATGATGCTTGTGAGATGTTTATGGGTGAAGCGAAACCTAGTGAACCTAATTTTGTAGGCAGTGATGAAGCCCCCCCAACTTTTGAGGTTACCAATGATTCTCACACACATAAATACAAAGGCAAGAAGTATGATCGTTTACATCAACTCACGTAGGAGCCATTGCACCCAGCTGCTGGTTCTTCGCATCATACCATAATGTATGCTCTTATAAAGTTGAATGATTTGAAAACACAGTTCAATTTATCGGATGGTGCTACAGGTGGAATTCTTAGATTGTTAAATGAACAATTTCCTGAAGAGAACAACTTGACAACTAGTTATACATAAATGAAAAACACCGTTACAGATCTCGGTACGGATTATGTTAAGCATGACGTATGCAGTAACAACTGTATGCTATTTTGGAAAGAGCATGAAAAATATACTAGATGTATAAAATGTGGTTCTTTACGCAACAAGTTTACTTGTCTAGACGAGGACGGGGTACAAATTCAGAATACTAATGGAAAAAAAGTCCTCTAGGGTTCCTAAGAAGGTAATGCGACATTTCCTTCTAATTCCTAGGCTAAAACGGTTGTATACCATAAAATGGATAGCAGCGAAAATGACGTGGTGTTTTTTGTGATTTGTGCTCAACGTGCGCATTAAGATTTATTTTTTATGCTTACAAGTGACTAAACAAGTTTTAAACATTTTTTGTTGTTGTTTTTGACATTGAGCAGGTAATAAACGAGATGACCGATGGTGGTGTAGACTATTGTTTTGAATGCGTTGGTTTGACATGCTTGGTGCATGAAGTATATGCTTCCTTCCTAAAGGTCTCACCTCCTCCCTCTAAGAAGTGTGTATATATGTATTACACTTATCGGTTTTGGAGTTTTGCATAATTTCTGGTTGCGTTGAATGAAATGCTAATAGGGTTAAAAGAAGAGAAGGAGAAAAAAATTACAGAATTGAACACAGGTATAAACACACTGATTAGACTCATGTACTTGTAGAATTGAACAAAAGTATAAAAACTAATAGTTTTTATTTCTATATGTGAGAGTAATTGAATGGGGATTTTCGAATGGGACTCCTTGATGTGGAAGCCCTGTATTTTTATAAGAGTAGATTTCAGAACAAACTTGAATATGTAATGAATCTGGTCTTCAAATGTTTTATATAAAATTTAGAGTTTGAGATGTTGTATATATTGAAGGTATCATAAATATGATAGGAAATAAAATAGAAGGCTGGAAGTATTAATTCTTAACTCAATCAGATAGAGTTGTCCTCATAAATTCTTTTTTAAGCTCTATACCAATACACACTATTGTTGCCCTCAAACCTCCTAAATTTATCCTCAACAAAATTTAGAATCTCTTTAGTAATTTTTTCTGGGAAGACCATGAGGAATATGGGAGAAAATACCACTAGTGCAAATGTAAAGATCTTTGCTAATAAAGTATGGAGTTTCTTTCATAGCTTGTATGGAATTCCTATTTGCTCTAATCTCATTCATCTAAGGCTAAACTCTTGGTGATTAAATAAGTTGATTATGTTAATTGTAATTGTGATTATCTTATACGATTGTTAGAGTATATACACGCACTATGTATTACCACTGTTCCTAAAACATATTGGTAAAACTATACACACATTTTCCAGGTGTATTCTATTTCAGTGGCAATGCTGCTGACAATAGTTTTTTTTGTTATTCTAATTGGATTTCATCTCTCCCTCGCCTTCTTCCTCGGTTCAGTGTAAGTACCTTGGATTCATGTTCATTTCAGGACCTTTTATTTTTTAGTTATAATATATTGCAGAAACCAATTATATCCCAGATAAGTCACCACCACTGAGCCAAAGTCATTCCATTTATGTGTCTACAGCGTTGTTTCTGTCACAATATATTTGCACTCCGTTGGGAAACCGCAGAGATAGTGATGCTATTCTGAATTTCATTTCCTATTTTTTTGTCCTGTTCTTGAAATTATTAGTTTCGTTATAGTTTCATTCAAAGTCATTGACATGTATTTTTATGTTTATTTTTCTATAATAACTTCCAAAATTAAAGTTGTATCTTTTCATTGTAAGCGACATATTGAGTAGAAGGATAAATATAACTGATGATCAGGGGAGTACAATTATTGCCATTATTATTTTTGATAAGATAAACTTAATCATGTATAAATATGTAGAAAGATAAAGACATGATACCATTCGAATTGATATTGATATCCACTATATTCCTTTCAATCGCAGCCCCTTCGGAACCATTTATTTGTGGAAGGCTCATCGAATCTGGCACTCTTGAATATTGAGTTTCAAACCCTACTTGAGGTAATTCTCTGTTATAGTTTACATGACATTTAGATCTTGATAAAAACACAATGGAAATGAGAAATGTACAAAAGCTTATAATAGATTAACATAGCTTAAGGTTCAATTAACATCATTTTATGATTTAATAGACTAATATGTTTTGATTAACTAGAAATAAAAGACCATTCAAGAAACTGTTGATGCTCCAAAGATAGAAAAAGAAGGATCTAATGATATACACCTTTTTAATGACATATATATGCCTACTTTCTTATGATTTTTGGTTGATTTAATACGTTTAGCATGTTCTTACTCGGGCTTCTGTGGTTGTAGTTTCATGATGACATGGTTTCCCATGTGGGGTTCTTCGTCTTCAACACATTATAGGACATGGAAGCCATAATGTGTACGAGTTTTATCTATATATTTATTTCTATTTCATTCAGCAATTAACAAAATAACTTTATTCAGTAAATTATAGTTTACAAATTTCCTATAGAGATTGATTGTCATGACAAAATGAACACTGCGTACATGTATGTTTTAAGTTTTTATTTTTTTTACAATAGAAGCCTACATTATCCTAATTGGGGGTGAGAATCGAAATGTGGTCTCTGCCAAAGCCCGGGAGGGTGCCACCACTGGGCTTTATACAACTGGAAGCACTGTTTGTAAACGCAGTGCAGTAACAGCCCCCGCCGAAGCAGAACAATGACATCCCCTGTCATCTCTTCTCTCCCGCCCCTGTCCTCTCTTGTCTCCATCACTCGCAAATGCAGCACCCTGCCCAAGTAGAGTAGCGGCAGCATGAAACCTTCTTTTTATCCACTAAGCAGTGCAGTGCCAACACATTCCTTCGAGTATGTAATTTTTTTTCAATAGATCTGATAAATATGCTAAAAATTTTAGTCGTTAATTAGTTTCAATAGATTAGTTAATTAGTTTAGTTGTTAGTATGCTAAAATTATTGTTGTTGTTAAAAAATAATTTGTCTCCAAAATTAGTTGCTAGTATGTTAAAATCTATAAAAATTAAGAAACCCTTGCAACCTTCCATACTCACGCGGTGTGAATATTCGGTTCTACTCTGGATGTAATTTTAATTATTTTGGTTTGATTCGTTAGTATAAGTAATTAATGTCAATTGTAATTATTAATTAGTTAGTATATTAATGGGCTTATTACTAATTAACTCAATTGTGCACTAGATTTCAAATCTTGTGTGATAGAAAGAATATATGTTATTCTCTATTAAATTGTTGGCCTTCAATTTTGTCAAATGATTATAATTAATTAGTCTTTTTTGGTTGTTTATTCTATACGTTAGAACTCATTGGAAGTTCGATGGTTGTGCATGTAGACGTGAACCACTGCTTGATAAATGAGGAGTTAAACACGTTAGTGCTGCTTGAAGAGAAGATCGCAGAATTTGAGATGAATTTCATATGTATTGACATGAATTTTATATTGACATGAATTGATATAAAATTCAAATTCCTCATGTATTGAGATGAATTTCATATGTATTGACATGAATTTTCTATTAATAGAATTTGAGCCATTAATTTTTAGTGGACTTATTGCCTGGATGTATATTAGTGTTGTTGCGAACTATTTGTATTGTTGTTTTGAATTTTTGTTATTCTAAAACAGGTACAAAAAATAGTGGAAATGTTGCTGATTTTTTTTGGGTAATATTATTTATAATTAATTTTTTTTTCTTTGATAAAAAAATTTGTCACAGCTCAAAACCGTGCTAAAAGTGTATTAAATTTTGGCACGGTTTGAAACTATGTCAAAAGTGTACCAAAATGTAGTCAATCTGGCACAGTTATAAGGTGTGCCAAAAGTGTGCCAGAAATATCAAATTCTGGCACGGTTTTAAAGTGTGCCAGAAGTGTTCCTGTTTGGCTAAATCTGGCATACTTTTAAATCGTGGCAGAAAAAATGGCTATTTTGGAACACCTGATTTTGGAACGGTTCAAAACCAATTCCAGATTTGATCTGGCACAGTTTAAAATCGTGCCAGATTGCATTTTTTGGTGTAATGATAGAGGAACATCATAACTTACTTTGGGATACCAAGGTTCATCATCACCGATAACGGTACACAATTTGAAAGTATTTTTTTACAAGCTTTCTGTGATGAGGACGTTATCAAGTACCACTTAAATTCTGTGGCGTATCCCAAAAGCAATGGGCAAGCGAAATATTCTAATAAAACCATAATTGATGGGATGAAAAAATGATTGGAAGAAGCTAAGGTTCCCTAGGTGGATTAGCTTCCTCATATTCTATAGGCTTATCGCACAACGCCCAGGAGACCAACTGGGGAAACACCATTTGCCCTCGCTTATGGCATGGAGGTTTTCATCCCTTTGAAAGTATCCCCCCCTATGATAACCACTCTGGTCGACTAAGGCCTCAATAATGAATCCTTATGGCATGGAGGTTTTCATCCCTTTGAAAGTATCCCCCCCTAAGGCCTCAATATCAAGGGGATGGAACGTGACCAATCTCAATAAGTTCTACTTTTAGATCTTCTTTTAAGTTAGCAGAATTTTTATCTTTTTATTGCTTAATAAGACAATTTGCAATGAATAAAGGACAGATTGGCCCATCTATTCTCAAAGTTGACATTGGCCACTTAATTCATCTTGATTATATCTCATTAATCTGCACCCTTTCCAATGATTGCTCCTTTGTGCATATCTAAAATGTTTGATGAACATGGTTAGCAAATTAAATACAAACACTTCAAATCACCGTTAGGACCTTGTCGCGAACACAAGAGGCCTTATGCATTGCCCCTGTAACAACAAAAGACCTACAAGGGATCCTTAGGTAATAAAGCCAACTCTGGTTGGTAGCTAACATCTTTTGGTCGAAAAATCCTACTCAGTCGGATTGCCCAATGGCTAGGTACATTCTCACCATCACCTCACTTAGGCCTAAGGAAGTGTGACGACATGACCAAAAATGTAAAGTGAATGGAATGATACTGCTCAGGCATATTGGACCGGGATAATGTTTGAACATATGAAAGGAGGAATGCCAACACTTCAAATCATGTAGTCAGTTATAAAAGCCCAAAATGATTCAAACTAAGTATGAGTCTACCTAAAGCCTATAATCAGTCAACTAATGTCATTCTGGCCAATAAAAGTATCAAGTAACCTTCGACCAGGCAAAATCAAAGCATGTTTAGTCAGTATATGCTCAAAACATAAGAAAATTCTTTATTAAGAATACAAGGTTACAATCACAGAGCAAAAAGAAATACATAAGGGCCTAAGAAGGGAGAGGGAATCAAGCAAAATATTCTACTATAACTGTCCTCCGACCATCGTCTGGATTTGGAGAAAATTCTTTTACATCTTCATCAAGATCTTGATCCAACAGTTGGGGAGGAATAACATCGACTAGAACCATTCATCATCTTTCAATAAGGGATTACGGCTATAGGAAGGACATTTAATCTGGTACTTTTACCAAAGCTTGGATTCTTTTGGAGTTCTCGCATCTTTGAGAGAACTCATCCACCCTAGAGAGAAAGTAATGCATTTATCCTCCTTAAGTTTTTCATTATAGCCTTCTCCCCAGACCTCTATAGGTCCCACTTAAATGAGTATCTGAGCTTCTTGATGTTGTCTTTTAGGCAACCAATAAAAGCCTTCAAGATCACCGCCTCTTTCCTCAAAGCATCATTCTCAGAATGTAGGACCTAGCCCACTTGGTCGACCTCAGTCCTCTCCTACAATTAGTACCTCAAGGAATTAACTTCCTCCTGCGCAGAGGCCCCTATTTCCTTCATCTCTTGGAGATCGTCTTTCAGTTTGGCAATCACTCCAGTCTAGTTTTTATATTGCTCGTTCCTCATTCTTAGTAACTTACAAATTTTCATAAAAGATTTACGAGCTTGTAAGCTGGTGCCAGAACCAATAATTCTCCTGAGTTGAGAATTGAGAGAAATATAGCGATCTAAATCAGTAGACTACAAAAGATACACACAAAACTATAAGCAATTATATCAGCATAAAAGAAAACAACACATGAAAAGGGAGAAGAATTTCTTATCATATAACATGAAAGGGGGGCCAAAGGCCAATAAATGAAGTTCTCAAAAAGATGGGTAAAGACTGATAAGATTAAAATTTGTACAAGGAAAATGAAAACTCTTAGTTTATAGATCCCTAGTCTTTCACGTAGTCTCCCTCAACTATGGCTTTCCCTTTGTCAACCACCTGCTCCTCTTGGCTAGCACCGGCACTCTCTCTAACCGCCATCGAAATGATCTCAGTGTTGCTAGCAGTATAGTCTCCACCTTATCCTTCTTCCTCTTCAATATAAGGGTTTGGACCAAGAGAATAAAGACTGAAAAGATTAGAATCAATAGGAGTTCTAATAGCCCTTAAACCTTGGTCCCATCCCTTCTTAAAAAAGACCTTACAAGCATAATCCATTTATCGCTATGCGTCATTGTAAGTTATATAAAAACCTTTACTGTAGCTGTCATCCTTGGCTTGGGGAAGATCACCCTCCAACTTGGCAACTTTGTCAGTTAAATTTTTATTGGCCTCCACCAGTTCGGACGTCTCAACAATCATCACCTTTTGATTAGCATTAAGAGAATCATAGGCCTTAGATATCTCATTCTTTTCATGCTCCCACTCTTAGCGAGCGTTGACAAAGGCCTCCTTCTTAGCCTCCAGTTTTTTTTTCAGATCCTTGTATTTTCTAAATCTATCAGTTTAATTGTCCAGAAGAGTGGTAAAATCAGATAACATTTTCGAGCAGGAGAGAATAACAGAGAATAAAAACAAAAACATAAAGAACATAAGGAATGAAACAAATAGGAAAAACATACCAGAGTTATCCTTTATGTAGTCTTGAGGGCGAGTTAAGTTGGCCCCAGCCTAGAAGAACGTTCGCGATCAACAGCGAGCACAGACCTTTTAAGGATATTAGGGGCCATAGAGGGGGAATCACCCACACTAGCCCCCTTAAGACTAGGGAAAATGGGCACCCCAAAGGATTGCATGACTAACTTCCTCTTAGCCTCAACCTTCTCATTTTCTTTCCTCTTCTCTTACTCATTCTCTCTCTCTCTCTTTCTTTATTCTTCTCTACTTTTTCTCTTTTCTTATCTCTCTCCTTTTCTTGCACTCTTGCTTTATCAGATGGGCTAGAACCACAACCCTTTGAACAGTCTATTATAAATTTTTTCAAAGATGGAATCCTATCAGAACGGACCATATGGTCGTCTTCATCATCAGAAAGCTTTAACTTCCTCATATTAACTAAAGGAACCATGTCTTCTTCTTCTTATTCTTCTTCCTCTTCTTCTTCTTCTTCTTCTTCTTCTTCTTCTTCTTCTTCTTCTTCTTCTTCTTCTTCTTCTTCTTCTTCTTCTTCTTCTTCTTCTACCCCTACCTATCTTCTTCCCTATTCTTTGCTCTCTTTCTCTTCTTTAGAACTTTCCTCTTTAATAACAATTGGATTGGAAGGACCTACCTCGAGAGCTTCTAAAGATGGGACATTATCAATCGGCCGAGCGATAAAGATGGTTGTGACAACCCGCTCAAAATAATAATGGGTGGCCGACCCTATACTACATTAAATCAGGTATCTTAGATGGCTCATTCTCAACATCAATTGACAATACTAAATAATATAAGGCTAATTACCTGAAACTATTACAAGCGGGTCCCAAAAATTTAAAACTTTTATTTAACACCAAAATAAAACCAACCATGCAGCCATAACCGACAATATAACATCTAAATATGATGAGGGAGACACATATGCTCCAACAATGTATAAAAGAGTACAACAAAATGTACACAATGAAATACCCGAATATGCTGTCGGGTCACAGACAATACAAAAATCTGAGAGAGAATAAAAAAGTGTTAATCTACAATACTTGGGTATAAACCCGATATACAAACTGAACCCGAATCTAGATATACAAAAGATAGGAATCGACTAAGACAAAGTGCCGCAACAATCCGCTACTGCCACAGCTCCACGAATATAGTAGGTGGATAAACATCCATGGCGTCCTTGCGGAAGAACGCCTAAAATAATACAATATATATACATAGCAGGAGAAAATATGAACGGGTCAGATCCCGAGGTGAAAACATTTTATAGCAAGTGTATTAAAATGCATAATAATTATAAATGTGTTATGACATGATTTAATGGAGTCGTACTCTCCATAAAATACAACTCACCCCTCAACTAAAGCGCGCAACTAGACGTATGCACGTGATCTCCAAATAAATGCCTAAATCTGTTTAGGCAAATAAATCTAACTAAAACCCAAATTAAATGTTCAATTAAAACCATCTAACTTATCTCCCGATCTACACTTATCTAAATTCCATCTAAATCATATACTCTAATTTCGAATGTTATTGCTCTCTTATATTTGTTCATTTACTTAACATATTAAGTTTACATAACCATTCTCATACTAACATACTCACAATACATAAACATTCTCTTTACTAGAATTTCTTGTGTTCTAGTTATACCATCAACATACATATAATTATATATGAGTTATTAGCATCCAGGTGCTAAGGACTAAACTTCTCCCAATTCTCAATACTTCAATGCGTTTCGTGCGTGGGACGTCTCGCAAAGCGAAATCCAAACAAGGAACCCCCCCGTTACACTACTCCTTGACAATATTGATTTTCGAGATTCATTATGCCCTCAATGCATGATGCATTAAACCCAAATTCTTTGTATTCAATTAATTAATTTATTATTCCCAATTCTCAACAGTGCACTGCGTTTCGTGCGTGGGACGTCTCGCAAAGCGAAATTCAAATAAGGACCCCCCCCCCCCCGATACACTACTTCTGGCACTGTCGATCATCGAGATGTATATACTATATATATATGAGCATTAAGGACTAACTTCTCCTCACTGCCAACATTACACTGCGTTTCGTGCGTGGGACGTCTCGTAAAGTGAAATCCAAAAAAAGAACCCCCCTGTTACACTACTCCTTGGCAATGTTGGTCGTTGAGGTCCATTAAGCCGTCGATACCCAATTACCAAGCACAACAATAATATATTTACCATCCAAACGAGCTATAACTCGAGGACGTAGGGTCTCAATGCTATCGTCTTCCAGTGCCCAAACCATGTAGCATACTAGGGACCACCTGTAGGACTAAACGACACGTACCTCGTGATCAACTCACACACACGACGTCCGGGAAACGGTCATAGTTCCTAACCGGTCAAGTGAGACTGACACATACCCTTGACTTCTCACTCCCAAAACATAATGCAAATAACATATCAACACAATAGACGACTATGACCTAGGGAATTTCCACACACTGCTCATCGAGCCAGGGTGCTCACCCTCATCGCGCAACTTCCCAATGATAGCAAGGAGGGGGTATGCTTCACTATTATATATATGTATCATTCACATAAGATATACATACGTCATCACATCATATAAAGATATACCATCATATAAGGTATACCTATCACATTGTTTACATGTTCGTAGTACGCTCTTAGGCATAGTCGAATTTATATCATTATTTAGTATATTTCTCTCTCTTGATATACTAATCGTCAATTCTCACACATCTTCCCCACTTAGTATACATTATACTATTTCTCACTTGAAGTTTTCTCATTACTTCTGATTATGAATTGTCTCTCATTTCTATTTATGTTAAGGATACTCTCTATCCTAATGCACCTCGATTAGCATTTCTCATTGTGTGAGACATCTCCCAAATAAATCATCATTAAGGATATTTCTATATCCATATGATATAGTTCAATTAATCATATGAACCTTTAAAGTTCTCCCACTCGGAATTTGATACTAAAATCCAATATCACTAAACGCGCCCTCTCTCTTTCAATTATTTCTTAATTATTTCCAAATAGAAATCCTAATGGTAGTGGGCATCCCCACTTAGTATATATGATATATTCTAATCGTTATTTCTCAAATTAAGTCCATATGACCCAAACAATATCTTATGAGGGAAACTCCCTAAAATCTCCAAGACATACTCCTAATAATCCCTATAGATATTCCCAATAGATAACCTCAAATGAAACGGAATGAAATTCTCCCTAGAAAACATTCCCCCAAAATGCCCTGTTTCCGAATCGATTCGGACCTGCGAATCGATTCGACCTCCAAGGCGAATCGATTCGGGTCCTAAGACCTGGGACTCTGTCTCAGGCCGAATCGATTCGGCTGGGGTCCGAATCGATTCGGTCACTCAGACCTGGGCACCGGCATATTTCCAAATCGATTCGGTAAGGGGCCGAATCTATTCGGCTCCTCATAACTCATGAAAATGGCTACTTTTTATTAAGCCAAAAATCCCAAAATTTATTTTAATCATCTTCTCTTCATTTCTCTTCAACCCAATCACATATACATCTTTAATATTCATCCAAGAACACACTTAAACTAATTTCTAACCTCAAATTCATTATCTACACAACAAATCTAAGATTTTCCCAAAAGTTAGGTTTTAACAAACTAAACCTAAAACCCAAATATTTAATCCACAAATCATGAAATAAATGGTACACAACAATTATTTAGCAAGTTTAATCACTTGCCTCAAATTCGTAGGGTCTGAATCGTCCTCGAGATCGCGTATTGGCCAAAAATCTACACACACACTCTCTCTCTCTCTCTCTCTCTCTTCTTTCTTCTTCTCTCTTTCTCTCTTTCTATTTCTCTTTTTCTCCAAGGAGAATTTTTTCTCCTATAGGCTTAATAAGCCTTATCTCCCAAGATACACAACTTTAAATGATAATACACACTTTAAGTGACTCGGTAATTTTAATTCAGGCCAAACGAGCTTAAATTATTTCGAAACCTAAATAGACCCCAAGTACAGTCATTTTGACTTTCTCGAGCCTTCCGGACACAATGGTACCCTCAGAATTTCCCTTCGAAACACTTTCTAACAACTTCAAATTTTGACCTCAAAGCAAATTTAATTATTCCTCAATAAAATAATATTTATTTCTCCCAAATATGAATAAATTATCGTCTCTAAAGTCTCGAGTTATTACAAACTTCCCCACTTACAAGAATTTCGTCCTCGAAATTTAGCTAATCCTAACACTCCAAAGCTCAACTAGTTCCTACTACACTCCTCCGCACTAGTCCTATACCCAAACCTTTAATTTCCCACGACTAATTTATTTTAATTTATTTTTAAGTATTAGGAAACCAATTACAACTAGGGCACCCATACACCCTTTTTATTCGAGCTTTACTCGTACCAATGAAAACGAGGCTTCATTTCCTCCAAAGTTCCATAATTCCAAATATATATATAATTCTAGCAATATTAATGGTATAAAATTTTTGAATGGTCCACGAAAATAACTCCTCTCAATTCCTGACATTCGCCACTTTCATGCGAGGGAGGTCTCGCAAGCGAAATCCAAACAAAGAACCCTTCCAATACACTAATATGTAGCGACGTTAGGGATTGAGAGTTTGTTAGAACCGGACTAGAGTTTGAAAATATTTTTGTGTAGATCATTTTGAGATGGCCCAAAGGCCAATAAAAGTTTGATTTTGAAAACGGTTTATTTTAAAAAAAATTATGTCTTAAGATACATGTATAAAATGCCTCATGCCCATAATACAAGGTCTTAACAATCATCATACATACAATAACATGCAGCTCATAAAAAATTGCATAATCATGAGCTAAACTTCCCTGCGTCCCACTAATCCACAAATTCTGAACTCTTTTCAGTGATAATATCTTATATCAAATTAATATATTGCCATTTATTAGGCTCTTCCATATCTGGAATACAACAATTATATAACTCTAACACGACTATATACAAATAAGTAGCTTTATCATTACTACGCGATACACATAACATTTCTTTCATTCATAACAAGGTTTATAGCTCTCTTCGAGCACATTACAAAATAATCTACTCTCTCAAAAGATAATTTATATAAGAGCCTAACTTGCTCAAAATTCCCTTTCGGGTCATTCTATACATAACAGGGTTATAGCACTACCCTCTCATAAATATCTCCCATATGATATTCTGAAACTTCATATATTAATATTCCTATTCACCAAGGAAAGTAACCTACACTATCCATATCTAGTCCGATTGCCCTTCCTCATCATTGGGCTCCCACACAAAGTCCCCTGGTCTAAAATGACCTTGAATCTGTTGTAGGGGTTGCACTTCCAAAACTTCATCAAAACGTGGCCCTTTACCTCTTTTAGGACAATCTCTCTTTCTATGACCTATTTCTTTACAAAAGAAACATCTACCCGCAAAACCTCTCGACCCACCTGGAGGAACAAAACGCCATTGTGACTCTCTATAATCCGGATTATACCACTACTATTACTGGCATTCCCTTCACCAAACCTACTTGATGAATCCGAATCTCTAAAGTTCTTACCCTCTTGCGAACGAAGACGACATTCATGACACTTCAACAGTGCCGAATTCACTACCTCGACATAAGTCACTAACACTGGGCCCTCTGACAAATGCTGTCAAATTCTCCAATCTAAACCTCGAATAAACTTCGATATACACTTCTCTTCCGTATTTACCTCATCAGGTACTAATTTCTCCCATCTAGTAAATTCTTCTTCACATTCTTCCACCGTTCTATTACCTTGAAACACATCCATCAACTTCCTCCTTATTTCCTTCTGAATTCGGGAAGGAAAATACCTTCGATCAAAGAGTTTCCAAAAATCTATTATAGGTAAAGTATCTCTCTGTTCTGATTTGGTGACAGACTCCCACCATTGGAGAGATGGACCTGTTAACTTAAAGGTAACTACACTCAACCATATAGAGGTGCCTCTGCATACTATTTTTCCATCGACTTGTAGCCATTCCATCAATTCCCCCTAAAAACTCTGGAGGATGCCCCTTACTGAAATCTTCCTTCACACTTTCCCACAAAGACGGTCCTAAATGGGTTTGGGCTGCTTAAACGGTAAATTTTTGCGCCATCGTAGAAATGGCAGCAGTTACTGCTTGTGCCACAATATGGGCAACTTCATTTGTAGTCATGTTCCTTTGAGGCATTTGGGGTTCCACATTCTCAGCCCCTTTATTTGCCCTCACTGAACGACTTCCCTTTGGTGGCATCTGAAACAAGAACAAGTGTATCAAAACGCCTTTCAAATGTTTTCTTATCACAGAAGAAATATGGACGTATGAATACAACAGTCCTAATAATAAGGCTCTACATCAAGAATGCTTACGGAAGATCGTAGTAACCCACACAGATCCTAAAGACACTAGAACCTGATGCTCTGATACCATCTGTGACAACCCGCTCAAAATAATAACGGGTGGCCAGCCCTATACTATATTAAATCAGGTATCTTAGATGGCTCATTCTCAACATCAACTGACAATACTAAATAATATAAGGCTAAGTACTCGAAACTATTATAAGCGGGTGCCAAAAATTTTAAACTTTTATTTAACACCAAAATAAAACAAACCATGCAACCATAACCGACAATATAACATCTAAATACGATGAGGGAGACACATATGCTCCAACAATGTATAAAAGAGTACGATAAAATGTACACAATGAAATACCCGAATATGCTGTTGGGTCACAGACAATACAAAAATCTGAGAGAGAATAAAAAAGTGTTAATCTACAATACTTGGGTATAAACCCGATATACAAACTGAACCCTAATCTCGATATACAAAATATAGGAATCGACTAAGATAAAGTTCAACAACAATTCGCTACTGCCAGAGCTCCACGAATACACTAGGTGGATAAACATCCATGGCGTCCTTGAGGAAGAACACCTAAAATAATATAATATATATACATAGCAGGAGAAAATATGAACGGGTCAGAGCCCGAGGTGAAAATATTTTATAGCAAGTGCATTAAAATGCATAATAATTATAAATGCGTTATGACATGATTTAATGGAGTCACATTCTCCATAAAATACAAATCACCCCTCAACTAATGTGCGCAACTAGACGTATGTACGTGATCTCCAAATAAATGCCTAAATCTGTTTAGGCAAATAAATCTAACTAAAACCCAAATTAAATGTTCAATTAAAACCATCTAACTTTTCTCCCAATTTACACTTATCTAAATTCCATCTAAATCATATACTCTAATTTCTAATGTTATTGCTCTCTTATATTTGTTCATTTACTTAACATATAAAGTTTACATAACCATTCTCATACTAACATACTCACAATACATAAACATTCTCTTTACTAGAATTTCTTGTGTTCTAGTTATACCATCAACATACATATAATTATATATGAGTTATTAGCATCCAGGTGCGAAGGACTAAACTTCTCCCAATTCTCAATACTGCACTGCGTTTCGTGCGTAGGACGTCACGCAAAGCGAAATCCAAACAAGGAACCCCCTGTTACACTACTCCTTGATAGTATTGAATTTCGAGATTCATTATGCCCTCAATGCATGATGCATGTAACCCAAATTCTTTTTATTCAATTAATTAATTTATTATTCCCAATTCTCAACAGTGCACTGCGTTTCGTGCGTGGGACGTCTCGCAAAGTGAAATCCAAACAAGTAACCCCCCTGATACACTACTTATGGCACTGTCGATCGTCGAGATGTATATACTATATATATATATGAGCATTAAGGACTAACTTCTCCTCACCCCCAACATTACACTGCGTTTCGTGCGTGGGACGTCTCGCAGAGAAAAATCTAAAAAAGGAACCCCCCCATTACACTACTCCTTGGCAATGTTGGTCGTTGAGGTCCATTAAGGCCTCGATAACCAAGTACCAAGCACAAAAATAATATATTAACCATCCAGATGAGCTATAAATCGAGGACGCATGGTCTCAATGCTATCATCTTCCAGTACCCAAACCACGTAGCATACTGGGGACCACCTGTAGGACTAAACGACATCTACCTCGTGACCAACTCACACACACAACGTCCGGGAAGCGGTCATAGTTCCTAACCGGTCAAGTGAGAACGACACATACCCTAGACTTCTCACTCCCAAAACATAATTCAAATCACATATCAACACAATGGACGACTATGACCTGGGGAATATCCACACACTGCTCATCGAGCCAGGGTGCTCACCCTCATCACGCAACTTCCCAATGATAGCAAGGAGGGGGTATGCTTAACTATTATATATATATATATATATATATATATATATATATATATATATATATCATTCACATAAGATATACATACATCATCACATCATATAAAGATATACCATCATATAAGGTATACCTATCACATTGTTTACATATTCGTACTACGCTCTTAGGCGTAGTCGAATTTATATAATTATTTAGTATATTTCTCTCTCTTGATATACTAATCGTCAATTCTCACACATCTTCCCCAAGTAGTATACACTATACTATTTCTCACTTGAAGTTTTCGCATCACTTCTGATTATGAATTGTCTCCTAATCCTATTTGTGTTAACGATACTCTCTATCCTAATGCACCTCGATTAGCATTTCTCATTGTGTGAGACATCTCCCAAATAAATCATCGTTAAGGATATTTCTATATCCATATGCACATTTGTTAGCATTTGTTATTCTCAGTCCATGATATGGTTCAATTAATCATATGAACCTTTAAAGTTATCCCACTCAGAATTTGATACTAAAATCCAATATCACTAAACGCACCCTCTCTCTTTCAATTATTTCTTAATTATTTCCAAATAGAAATCCTAATGGTAGTGGGCTTCCCCACTTAGTATATACGATATATTCTAATCGTTATTTCTCAAATTAAGTCCATTTGACCCAAACAATATCTTATGAGGGAAACTCCTTAAAATCTCCAAGACATACTCCTAATAATCCCTATAGAGATTCCCAATCGATAACCTCAAACGAAACGGAATGAAATTCACCCTAGAAAACATTCCCCAAAAATGCCTTGTTTTCGAATCCATTCGGGCCAAATCTGAATCGATTCGGCCCTGTGAATCGATTCGGCCTCCAAGGCGAAGCGATTCGGGTCCTAAGACCTGGGAATCTGTCTCAGGACGAATTGATTCGGCTGGGGTCCGAATCGATTCGATCCCTCAGACCTGGGCACCTGAATATTTCCAAATCGATTCGGTAAGGGGCCAAATCGATTCAGCTCCTCAGAACTCACGAAAAGGGCTACTTTTTAATAATCGAAAAATCCCAAAATTTATTTTAATTATCTTCTCTTCATTTCTCTTCAACCCAATCACATATACATCATTAATATTCATCCACGAACACACTTTAACTCATTTATAACCTCAAATCCATTATCTACACAACAAATCTAAGATTTTCCCAAAAGTTAGGTTTTAACAAACTAAACCTAAAACCCAAATATTTAATCCACAAATCATGAAATAAATGGTACACAACAATTATTTAGCAAGTTTAATCACTTGCCTCAAGTTCGTAGGGTCTGATTCGTCCTCGAGATCGCGTATTGGCCGGAAATCTCCACTCTCTCTCTCTCTCTCTCTTCTTCTTTCTTCTTCTCTCTCTCTTTCTTTCTATTTCTCTTTCTCTCTAAGGAGAATTGTTTCTCCTGTAGGCTTAATAAGCCTTATCTCCCAAGATTCACAACTTTAAATGATAATACACACTTTAAGTGACTCGGTAACTTTAATTCGAGCCAAATGAGCTTAAATAATTTCAGAACCTAAATAAACCCCAAGTACAGTCATTTTGACTTTCTCGACCCTTCCGAACACAATGGTACCCTCATAATTTCCCTTCGAAACACTTTCTAACAACTTCAAATTTTGACCTCAAATCCAATTTAATTATTCTCCAATAAAATAACATTTATTTCTTCCAAAGATGAATAAATTACCGTCTCTGAAGTCTCGGGTTGGTACACTGGTGCATGTGTTCTTGTACTCTAAGAGGAAGATCACCGACCTTGGATGTTCACCCTCATCCAACCTCTCTTTGATTCTTTAGGCCTTCACGAGCTCGTCAGAATTAATCTCTCTAGGATGAGGTTCCTGATTTTTACACAAGCTGCAATTACAAAGAAGAGGACTATCAACTACAAGAATGGGAAGAAATCACAGGAAGTTAATAGAAAGGAAAAAAATAAGAAACCACCTATTTTGGCATCTCTGTATTAAAAAATTATTGGGCCACGTGGTCTTTCTCCCTCCAACGGTGGAGCGCGCTGCCACTAACTAGCAATGAACCCAGTTTTTACCACCAGATTTTTCTCGGATTTTCTGGTTTTGAAATATAACAGACCTTCTTTGGTCTTCGAAAACACATAGCAGTAACATATCTTAGCAATACCAAACCTTATCCCATAGAGGGTATTTATTCTGCAGACTCCATTTACTATCTTCCGTGAATTGGGGGCACACTCAACAGGAACAATGTCAAAGAACCTAAAAAATCAAAGAAATAACTCATTGGGGGGGGGGGGGGGGGGAGGGGTGGATGTCAAAACCCCTTGAGTTACCAAGAGGGTGTGAATCCAGTGCCCCCCATCAACATTACGAACATTATGAGTAAGGGGGCATAGTCGATAATCACCCAGTCAGGAATGTTATACTTATGCCTAAATTCTTCTACAGACTTATTATCAAACATCACCATCACTGAACAAGAAAGAAGAAACCTTAGCTATAGTAACTAGCTGATACAAAGAAAAAGAATTGAAAGGGGAAGAGACTAAAACTTACAGGTAGTAGCGAAGCTTTGGGAAAGCATAGAAGAAGAAGGACTTTAACTTTTAAAGTAGAGGAGAAGCTTAGGAGTTGATTATGTGTAAGAACGACTAGATGTAGTGAACGAACGGTTGATTATACACTAACTGATCACCACAACACTCTAATGACGAGTTTCGTATCCCAGGAAGATTTTGGCGATTAAACTTCTTATTTAGACAAGCGTACCTCTTGAGCAAGCCTTACTATTACGAAGATACCATCACAGACTCTCTACATCTTAAGGCCTCGGCCCTTCGACCCAGTTGAAATATATTGGCCCATAGTTATTAGCCCAAACATTTTCGGGGAAATTCTAGGAGCCCATTTTTCTACAAGTCCATGTGAGTAACCGACCAGGATAACTTGAGCAGTTTGTCCTTGCCCAAATCATGACTTAATCTCTACACGGGAAGTTTTGTTGAAGAAGGACACTCACTGATATGGTCAAATCAGTTGCCAAAAATCTCGGCCGAGATATTTAAGCACCTCATGGCCGATCAACGTGCTATGATGGAGTTCCTTAAACAACTCAAACTATGTAACAAACACACCTATATATTATTTGGGTCTTGGCCAAGATTTCCTCTCCTTTCCTTCATACAACATTCCCAATTTTTTTTCCAAACCCACATATCATCTCGTCAACTCATTTATCCACCCCCTCTACCTTGTCTCCCAATACCCCCTCATTCATATGAGATAAAGACATCTATTAGTGATCTAACTGAGACCCCCTTCTTTAATGAAGTGCTTCACCCTAGGAGTCCTAACAAAAATGGTGGCTGAACTTCCTCCTAGAAAATCCTGTTATGCATATTAACAACTTATTCCAATAAAAAATGTACTCCGCTATATTTGTCGGCCCCTCTACCCCTATCTCCACCCAATCATTAACTAACCAATGTTTGTCAGACTCCTAATTAGAGGATGTTAAATCTCCCTTCCCTCCCGCCCCACTCGTCTCACCCATTTCAAAACAAAATCACCATCCATTCTTTCGCTCACCCCACTTAGTATTTTCTACGAGGATCAATGCTAATTCCTTCCCTCCCAACACTTTTTTATTGACATAAAACTCACCACACAAAGCTTCCACATCCTTAGTCTTAGTAATTAAGGATGTATTTTTTGGGAAATATCTGCATAGTCCTCCCTACTAGACTTTTCTGAATACCTCTTGAAGGTTATTTTAGTCTTCCCTACTAGACTTTTCTTAATACCGTCCCCACTTTCTCTGAACCTCCATTATTCATTATTTTGTCTTTTCCCTAATTGATCAATACAGCCACGTGTCAATACAGCCAGAGTAAAATCCATGGCCGCACTATGAAAACACAGATTTCATCTCCGTTCCGTCATCGTACTCCGTCGAACAAATTGCTAAAAGAATCTCCTCAAATATTTAATTCATCAATTATCCAAAAATTCCTCAAATATTTGTTAATACACATTTAGTTCAATCATTTTTATTTTGTTTTTGAAATAAAATAAAAAGGATTGAACTAACGTGTATTAAACAATAGTAAACATAGTTTTTTTATTTATAAAAAAATTATATTTTTAATTTTAATAAAAAAAACTCTTTAATTTGATGTATTAGATTCACGATTGATGTGCCACTGACGCGGTCTACATTCCCGAAACCACATCATTTGTTGAATGTAGGGCTGCGGCAGCGGCACTAATCAACATCATTTGTTAAATGTGGGTCCGCGCCAGGGATCTTTATGTGTTTTATTTTGTTCCAAAAAATACTCAAACACTAATTTAACCAATATTCTCTTATTTTTAAAGATCCGCGCTAGCGGAACACTTTGAGTGTTTTTATTTTGTTCCAAAAAGTCATCAAATACTAATTTAACCAATATTCTCTTATTTTTAAACGGTCGCGCCAACGACACACTTTTTAATAGTAAACACTGTTTCTTTATTTTAAAAAAAAATATTAGTTTTAATTTTAATAAAAAAAATATTTAATTTGATATTTTAGAGTCACGGTTGATTATTGCCGCTGGCGCGAACCTACATTCCCAGACCAACATCATTAGTTGATTGTGGGTCCGCGCCAGCGGCACTAATCAATCGTCAAATTAAACAGGTTATTTTTTTTTTTATTAAAACTCGTTAAAAAAATATCGTATCGTGTCTTACCTAACACAATTTAATTGACATTAGATAGGGCATAAAACTGATTTTATCAAAAAAAATTAAATAAAAAAAACAAAAAAGTGTTAAAACTTATTTTAATAAAAAAATTATTACCTAAAAAAAATATATAAAACTGATTATAATGAAAAAAACTTATTACTTAAAACTGATTTTAACAATTGTTGTAGAAGGTTTGGAATGGGGATGGAACTTTCGATTTGGAATGGGGATGGGACATTCGGGGAGTGTAGCACTACTCTATATATATTCTATTACTTTTGTTCTAATATGAGTAAGTTGAAGTGATGGCGGTAGCATGAACACGATCCATCATTATACGAAATCTTATTTTTTATCTAACAAGAAAACAACGCAAATAAAAGTGACGCGCTTCAAAATTTTATTTTTTTTATCTAACACGAACACAATCCAAGTAAAATAGACACGAGATGACACAAAATATTATTTTAATTTATTTAGAAAAATAGAAACACGACCGAATTAAAATGCGACACAATACGAAATCTTTTTTTTACGAAACACAAATATGAGAGTAAAAGCGACACAACATGAATTTTTTTTCAAACACAAATAATATATTTTTTACCAAATAAAAAAAATTGTGTTTGCATTTGGTAAAAAATATATTACTTGTGTTTGAAAAAAAAATCATATTGTGTCGCTTTTATTTGGCCATATTAGTAAAAAAAAAAAGATTTTACTCATGACAAATTAGTTAATATAACTTTGGACAACTGCTTTGTCCTTTTAAATACTAACCATTTATTTAAATAAACTAATCAAAGATTTATTTACGATCGTATGTGGAATACACATGAATCTTATAAGAGTTTGGTTAGGAAGTGTTGGGATGAATATTAAGAGTATAAATTTCCCCAAAAAGATATTATATGGTTAATGAGGTCCAAAATACGGAAATGCACAAGCTCAAATAAACACACTCAACGCCAACTATATTTTACTCATGATAATTTTAGTAGCCAAATTTTAAAGAGTTTATTGAATATGTAAGAAGGTTTAAAGGACAAGCTTACATGTATTTAAGTAAGGAAATGTATTGGAAGAAAACGCCATGCGTTAACTGGATTTAAGTATTAATACTAAATTCTGCCATGCTTAAACATTGTAGAAAACGTAGTAATATGAATTCAATTTTTGATGTTTATAAGGGGTGGATTTCTAGTATTAAGGATATAGAGTTTGAATTTAGGAATTCTAATTCACATATGTTTCAAACTATCAATCCACCCATTGATTTTAACAATCTTGATCCTTAACACCCTGTTTTAAATTCCACTTATCATGAGATGATAAAAGCTCCATTAACAGATACGGAGATAAAAGATTGAGTTTGGAGAATACCTTATAACAAATCACTACCGCCCAATCAACTTAATTTTAAAATTTTCAAAGATCAATGAGGTATTATTGGGCAAATTATAATAAACATGGCACGATATTTTTTCAATTAAAAATTATGTTAAAGGAGTTAAACCAAACCCTACTCGTGTTTTACACTACAGGCCTATAAGTCTTTTTAATGTTATTTACAAATTATTTCACCAATGACCATACAACGACAAACACATGTTATTTATATAGTTTCACCATTTCGAAAGGATTTCTTAAAAGGTAAACATATACACGATAATATTCCTACAACTCACGAAATGCTTCTAAATATAAAATTGTTGGTGTGGCATCAGAAGCTTTTGACCAATTAGAATGGAATTTTTTATGAAGGTTTTAAAAAAAATCATCAATTCCAATTTTTTTTGGATTAATCGTATAATGGAGGGTATTACTACAACTCGTTTCAAAATCGTCATTAATGGAAATATTTTTTTATAATTTTTAATCCAACTAGAGGTATTCGCCAAGGAAACCCTTTTTTCCCATATTTATTTATTTTGTCTCCAGACACCTTAGAATTTTGGTCCATGCTACTAATAATAAAATAATAACACCTCTACGGGTTTCTAAATCTGGTCCTCAAATCCTGAATTTAAATTTTGCAGATGATTGCTTTATTTTCTTAAGATCCACTGATAATAATATTCTTAATTTCAAGCATATTTATAATTTTTTGGTGAATTATCCCGCCAATCTATTTACAAAAACAAGCTTTCTTTGTTATTATTTAATAAAGTGAATAAACTTAGAAAAATAAAAATTAGGAATAATTTGGAAATAAAGGCCCGAATAGGTATTTAGGTATACGTTTCATTACAGGTAGAGTAACTAAAATCCTTTTTCAAGACCGTTTGTTTAAGTTAGAGAACAAATTAGACAGTTTGTATAACAAACTCCTTTCTGATCGTGCGTGTTCAATGATGTTTAAGACAGTTGCTTTAACTTTACCTACTTACACCATGTCTTATTTTAAAATTCAAGTATCTATTATTAACCAGAATAATTCAAAAATCAAAACTTTCTTTTGGAACTCATCAAAAAATGATAAAAAAAACTTCCTTGGACTAGAAAAGTGTCTCTGCTCTCTAGAACCTTGGATATTTAGACTTTATTAATTTTGGGATTTTAAATAGATGTTATAATCATAAAATCAATTGGAAATTATCAATAGAAGACAAAAATCTTTGAGATTAAGTTTTAAAAAATATATATTTTAAGGATAATAATATTTTAAAGGCAAGCAAAAATACTAAGAGTTGATCGTGTTGGAAGGGTATTTATTATGAGATTGAGAGTTTTTTGAACGGTCTTCATTGGTCAACTGGTACAACGTATATTAATTTTAAAAAGTGTTGCTACAGGGATCCGGTTCGTGAACATATTTGGGCGATATGGTGACGTGTCACATACACATTGATTGGTTTTTTACATCACATGGGGTCTATTACAAAACACACCCAATCCGTCTCTGACACCTCACTGACACATCACTGTGTCCCCCAAATGTGTCCACGAATCGGGTCTCCCTATCATTTTCATTTTAAAATGACAACTGGATGGAAACCAAAAAAATATCTAAAACTTGAACATTAATCAGCCGCCGCATATCGCGTTCCAGGTTAAAGGTTCCAGTAACCACAATAATAATTGGGGAGTAATACTACACTGAACTTTCCCCATAATAAGACAATGTAATAACAAGTTGTACTCTATATCCCGACATGACTCACAATAATAAGGTATAAACATTTGAAGCAAAGGGTATGAATGGTGGTAAACAATGGGGGTACACATAATTTTATTGATAATTGGGATATTAAGAAAACTTAAAATATTTAACCTACTCATATTAGTGGAAACTAGCAGTTACTCGCGTAAAGTACGAGCGTCTTATAAATTTTTTTGAAAATCTATTTAAGTTTAGGATAATAAATATGTAGTAAAGATAATTCATGAAATGAACATATTTATGTACAAAAAAAAAACTAGGTAAAAACATGTGATTTTTTTATTCATTGAGGGAAATGATTTAAAAGAATAAAAACATCATAGGTTCTCAAAGTTCATAAGAAAAAAAAAAAGACAACCAATTTTTTATGAAAAAAAAGATACATGAAAATATTTCTCTCTCTCCTAATCCACTAAATCAAAATCATAGAAAAATAGCTAGAATTAAAATTTATTTTAATTGTATAGAAATTTAAAAATGGATTATCTTAGACTTTTGGTTTTAATCAACTATATAAAGACTAAGATATGTATAAGAGTTGCATATTTCTTACAAACAAAATATTCCTATGGTATACTAAATTTTACAAACAAATTTTTTTAATTACTACTAATATTAAGTCAAAATCTCTCATTGCATCATCAATATCCCTCACACTATAAAGATTTGAAATGACCCAACAACATTTGTAATAGTCACAACTAAAATTTAGTTTAATTGTATATAATTAAAAAAATAGATTACAGTGGATTTTTTATACTCATTAATTACATAAAGACTAAATTATGGATATGAGTTGCTTATTTGTTACAAATAAAATATATATGTAGTATACTAAATTTTACCAACACATCTATTTAATTACAACCAATATTAAGTCAAAATATCTCACGTTTATTTAATTATTAACAATATTGGGCCTTATATTAGGCCTTAAATTCATGTGCTTATAATGAGAGAGAGAGAGAGAGAGAGAGAGAGAGATGACCCTTGTGATTCAAGGTTTGAGTAAATGGGAATTTATGTTTCTTGATGTGTTTTTGAGAATGTTGAGATATTTTTTAATGTTTTGGGTTGTGCACTTTAGCCACTTGGAATTTGGAAGGGATAATGAAATAAATAATTATATTCTCACGCTTTTAAGATTGTCATGAAATATATTACAACAACTAATATATTTTCTCAATAACAGATATCTATAATAATAACAAAATTGAAATAAAGAAATAAGCATATTACAATTAAGATATCTTATCTTCAAGGCCAAACAATTGTAAGAGAACAACACTATTTCAAACGTACATCACATTCTAGGTTCCACTTTTTGTTGCAACTATACATTCTAATGAATAAAAAAGGGAGCCCTCATTTTCACCTTGTTAAGGTTAAACTTTCATGTTAAGCGTATATTTTTTATTATACCTATACCTAGGTCTCATACAAATACTTCAAGAAAAAATGGGTTACACCCACTATAACTAAACCTACAGAAAGGTCAAATTGGATAACAATAAGAATTAAAATTTTATTATGCACATAATATTAACATAGATATACCACCTGTGGTGACAATTATATTCAACACAAATAAATGAGAAAAGCGCAATCACCAAGGAGAATAAATAACAAGAAATGCCAATCACACAACACAGTAGGTACGTGGTTCAGCAAGAATGCCTACGTCCACGGTGGTGCAGTCAACATTATTTCTATATACTCTGAGGAGCGTTTACAGAGAATACAGTGCGTGTCCCTTGCCCCAGGCTTAGTTTTTTTTATATACATGTTTATCTTTGGGGAGTGGGGGTGTTGGACTCCCCCACGTCCATTCTTCTCTCCTGGAATATCTCTATACGAGATCCTAGGAGAGGACTAAGTCGTAACTGTATTTAATTAAGGTGAGTGGTCTGGACTTTGGGCCGTTTTTATTAGGATACTCGTCCAGGCCCATGATGGCAAATTCGGGTAACCACAATTGCCCCTAAAGTTGTTGGGCCACAATTTAGGCTCAATAAATTTAAATGATTTGTCATAATGGCACTTTTGTGAATCGTGTAACTCTTCCCAAAGTCGAGAACTGATTTAGGCGGCAGTTGCTTCGTGTCCTGTGCGCGATGATTGGGAGCATTTAAAAGTTATTTGGAGCATCTTTTAACAGTTGTCGTTTCAAATCTCTTTGTGTTCACTCATCTTCTGCGAGTTTTAGTTGTCGTGTCCTCTTCTCCAGGCCTTCATTTTCTTCGCTTTTAATTTCCCTCGTCATCTAGGCTTGCGATCTTGCATCGTCCAAGTCAATCTCTCATCTCGTAAGTCCTCTTTGCTCTCTCTTTGTGCTTTCTCTGTTGAGTTTTCTCTGAATTTGCGATTTAGGGTTTACAAATGTCAAAGATAGGTAATAGATTAGTGTCTGAGTTCAGGAAGTTCTATAATATCCCAGAATGGGTAGATATTGAGTGCGCCTCTCTCCCTAAGAATGTTAGAGAGATAGAGGGTGCTCATTGGATTCATGTTCTTTTGTTTTCCCAAGGGGGGCTTACTTTTCCTCCAAACAATTTGTTTCTGCATTTCTTTGGTTATTTCAACATTGTCCTTGCACAGTGTTCGTCCAACGTATGGAAGATAATCAATGGTGTCCATAGAATAAATTAACTTTATGGCACTAAATTAGGGCTCGCTGAAGTTTATTTTTGTTATTCCTTCTCTCGAACCAGCTCTGGTCTTCTTTACCTCAAGGCTAGGAATCCTAACAAGGTATTGGTAGTAAATTTACCTGATTCCCATAAGGACTACTGACAAGATGGATTTCTTGCTAGGAATTGGCAGTTCTCCCCCCAGACTGAGGGGGCGAGGTCTGATAGATTCACTGTTCCTTTTTACGGGGAAGAGTACATAGGTAGTCCTTGCTTTGATCTTTTGATCTTCTTGTTAATGCGTGATTTTTCTGACACTTTCCTATTTTCTTTTCAGCGAGGGCAAAGAACATGGAACCTGCCCTTAGCGAGGTTCGAGCTGCCGAGCTGATTAAAGCTTAGAATATTAGGGAATCTTTGGCTGATGGTGAACATCCTCGGTCTGCTGCTTTCCTGCTCGAGTACAAGAACATCGGGTCCAGCTTCATTGCGAGTCATGTGGATAACATTCCTGACTTAGATACTTCTGAAGAAGCTGTTGTCGATCCCATTCAGTTGGATAAGGAAGAGATCAGTTCTGAGAGTGATATCAGACGAGGTGATGAAGGTGGTTCTGGAGAGGAGAGCTCCAACAGTGACAGTTCTTCCAGCTCAGAAGAGGTTTCTGTAGCCCAAGAGTCTTCAAGTACATCTAGCAGTTCCAGCAAGGAAATGGTTCCCCCAAGGAGAAACTTAATCCGCGATGATGACGATGATGATGTGCTTCTCGCACAGAGATCGAAGAAGCAAAAATACAACAGTGGGGCTATTTCCACTGGTTCTCAGTCTGCTGCTCAGGAGCAGGAGAAGAAGAGAAAAGAAGAAGAGAAGTTGAGAGAGAGAGAGAGAGGAAGAGGGAAGAGGAGAGAAAGAAGACTAAAGAGAAAAAGAATGTTAAGGAGATGAAGAGGGTAGATGAGGAGAGGGAGGAGGAGAGGAGAAGAATGGAAGTGAGGACGGAGGCTGGGCAGGCCTTAGTGCCTGTGTCTGCATTGCCAGAGGGGGCCTCGATTGCCATTTCTCCTCAACTGGCCCCTGCGCTGCTCGAGAGAGCAGTCCTTCCTACTGATCGCCAAAGGGCAATGGGGACTAACCAATTAGCCTTGCAAGTGAGTCAGAGGCTAGCCTTGGTAAGCCTGTTTCTCTTTTCGAATGCTTGTCAAATTCTGTTTGTTTCTCCCATCTAATGCCTTCCTTTATTTGCAGTTTGTGACTGACTTCACTGTGCTCTATCGCTCTCGCGATGAGCTGGTTAATAAGAATGGTGAGTTGGAGAAGCAGAACGCTGCTCTGAAAGTGAAGGGTGTCGAGCTCGAGGCTAGCTTAAAGGCCGCTGGTGCTGCTCAGACGTCTTTTGATCTGGCCTTTATTAAAGCCAATCGAGAGAGGGAGGCAGCTATCAATGAACTAAACAAACTACGACAGGCCTATGATTTGGTCTGCTCGAGCAAGATGGCGGTAGTGGAGGAGAACAAGGTGCTGATAAAGAAGCTGAACGAGAAGGAGTACGAGGCAACCACCATCAAGGAAGATTCATATAACTCCGAGTGGGCCACCACATATGAAGATGCTGAGGTTCAGATAGGCTACATCAGTCGTCTGAACTTCAAGAAGGGCTGGAACAAGGCCCTCTTAGCTGCCGGGGTGGATGTTGCCTCTCCCTTATTCAATGAGCACGATCCAGGCCCGAAGCCTATCATAGATGAAGCTCCTTCCCTAGCCGTCGAAGGTGTTGACCCTGCTTCCCAGTCAGTTCTTGTTGATGCCCTCCCTACTGGAGTGACAGAAGTTGTTCCTACTGAGGGAGATGCTCCCACTGCCGCTGACAAGGGGAAGCAGCCAGCTTCTTCTGAATAACCTGAGGTTGCCAGCTAATATATTCTTAGGATTTGCTTTTGTATTTTTATTTGTAATATTCCTTTCTATTTCTCAATGTACTCTGATCCTTTATGTATTAATGAAATGAAAAGACTTTTTCCCTCAGTGCACTGATTCATTTTATCCTTTACTGCTCTTTTATGGCCTGTAGTCAATTGATGTAGATGACTATATACCAGCCACTTCTCAATTGGGTAGAATGCTTGGTCCTAATGTGAGTCCTCAAGTTTGTCATACCTTCGTAAGAATTTGCAAATCGCTGCGATTGAGGAATAAGCGTTTCATAGAACAGACGGAGCTCGTTGTTAAGCTGAAAGACAGGCTTCAGGAGATGGAAGAAGTTGGAGCTTATGTTCAAGACGAAGTGAATACTTTGAGAGCAAGACTCCTCGATGCTACTGAGATTAACCATGTTGGAGAAGTTTTGCAATAGGAAAATGAGTCCTTGAGGAGGGAAGTGTTGTGCCTCAGGGAGCATGCGCCGAGCACTACACCTCGTGTTTTAAGGGGTTCTTCCTCATCACGAGCTGGCACAGGACCAAGCAATGTTCCTCCGGTGTTGCGAGGTTCTACCCCATCGACTGTTCTGCGAGCTGGTACAAATGTGAGAAGTCCAGCTAGGGAAATTGATGAGCTACGTGAAGATGTCCGTCGAGCATAGATGATTGCTGCTGGGCTTCAGAGGGATATCACGTGTCTGAGGCATCTGTTTATGAGAGGACCTCGACGAGTATGGGCTGATGGTTACGACCAAGGCTGGGTAGATGCTCCGACGAGGCTGACAGAGTTTGAAGAGCTGACCTTCATCAGGGGATGACTGAGTACCCTAAGGGAGCTACAAGTTCCAAGGAACTCAATACTCTGGTATCATCACAAGATCTATCCTTCCACTTTAAGGCGTAACCCCTTCAGGAGGGATGATCAGTGGATCCCTATCGATGCCATCCCTCGACAGCTATTGGAGTCAGATGCGAATGAGGTCGAGGAGGAATTAGCTCCTCATCCGGATGATGGTCGAAGAGCTCAAGTGGCTGATTATCTTGTTCAGAGGCCTCAGCCTCATTAAGATTTTACTAGTTGTAATTTTGTGCACATATGTAATGAAGCAATGTAATTTTAATGTTTTGGGCGATCTCGTCGATTAAACATGGGTTGTATATTTTTATTCTAAATGTGATGAAGTAATATAAAATTTATGTTTTGGGCGAACTCGCCGACTAAACAAGTGTTCTATATTTTTTACATCATTTATTCTTAGCTTCATAATCTTGGGCCTCTCCTGGCCGACTAGGTTGGTAAGTTTGCATTTTCGAGTAAGTGTCCCTCCAGTCCAGTATGCTTATGAGATGCCATTCTGCCCTACTTTACCTTTTAGGTCGCGTCGTCACACTCCCTTAGGCCTAAGTGTGGCAATTGGCGAGGACACACCTGGTGTTGGATGCTCTATCCGATCAGGGTTTTGTTAACTAAAAATTGTTTGGCGACCAATTTGACTTGACCGAATTGCCTAAGGATCTCCTGTAGGGCTTCATATATTGCCAGGGGAAATGCTAAGAGGTTGTTCGTGCTTCATAACGAAAACTTAAGGAGGGTGTTTTCCCTGCTATCGTGTACTGAGTAGTGTGCCTGTCACTTGGAAAGGGTGTGCAAGTTATAAAGTTCATATATTAGTTAACTGACACCTCATAGAATGCAACTTCCAAATAACTTTTATTAATCATAAGTAAATGAGCTGCCATTTCCATAAATCTGGTAAAAAGCGAAAGAAAAAACTAGAAATAGAATTTCTTAAAATTTGCCGCATTCCATGCCCGGGGTATCTCTCTACCCTCCAGCGTTTCTAAGTGATAGGATCCTTGCAGATCATCTCTTGTTATCTTGAATGGTCCTTCCCAATTTGGCCCCAACTTGCCATCTGATGGTTTTACTGCGATGCCGAGGACTTTTCTTAGGACATAGTCACCAACTTGGAATGCCCTTGGATTGACCTTCTTGTTATAGTGTTTTGCGAGCTGTTGCTGATAGCTCGCTAATTTCACTAAGGCACGTTCTCTGCGTTCGGCGGCTAGGTCGAGTTCAGCGAGCAATGCTGCATCATTCTGGCCTTGGTCGACAAGGGTGGACCTCATAGTTGGTAGGCCTTCTTCTAATGGGATGACTGCTTCCATTCCATATGTTAGTGAAAATGGGGGTTCCCCCGTTGCCCGTCATGGGGTAGTGCGGTAAGCCCACAGAATATGCGGCAGTTCATATACCCATGCACCTTTGACTCGCTCTAATCATTTCTTTAACCCATCAATCCCTATTTTGTTAGAAGCTTCGGCTTAACCGCTGCTCTGAGGATACGCCACCGAGCTGAAATAGTGCCTGATCCCGTGTTCATTACAGAAGTTCTGAAAAAGGCCACTCTCGAACTGTGTTCCGTTGTCAGTGATGATGGTTTTGAGGATTCCAAAACGGGTAATTATATTTTTCCATATGAATCTCATCATATCTGCATCTCGAATGTTTGCTAGTGGCTTTGCCTCGATCCATTTGGTGAAGTAATTCGTTACGACCAACAGATACTTGCAGTTGCCGGCGGCGATAAGAAGTGGTCCTACGATGTCCATTCCCCATTGGGAGAAAGGCCAGGGGCTGGTGAGTGATCTTAGGTCGCTGGCAGGTTGGTGAACCATAGGGGCTTGTAGTTGACATTTCTTGCACTTGCGAGCGTACACTGCTGAATCCTTTTACATATATGGCCACCAGTAGCCTTTCTTCACAGCTCGAAAAGCTAGCGATCTTCCCCCAATATGGCTTCCACAGATTCCTTCGTGGAGCTCGTGTAGAATTTTCTCGACATCCCTCGGGTTAACACATTATAGGTAAGGGCCGGAGAACGATCTCTTATACAGCTTGCCCTCAGGGGATAAGTGAAAGCGAGCAGCTTTGACTCTTATCTAATGAGCGGTCTTCCTATCGCTTTGAAGTGCTCCATCCTTCAAATAGTCCCTTAAAGGGTCCATCCAAATGGGTGCTGACTCAATCTGGAGCACATGTTCCACGCGTAGCAGCTCATTGCTCTGGTTGATGCTCGGGTGAGGGAGGAAGTCGGCGGGGATCGTTCTTTTCAATTCGGAATTGATTGCCAAACTCAGGGCTGCCAGGGCGTCAGCATGGCTATTCTATCCTCTGGAAAATTGCTGGACACTGACTTCCTTGAAGCTGGACATTAGCCTCTTAGCCAAGGTGAGATAGGCTTCCATTCTTTCATCTCTTGCGTTGTAGTCCCCACTTATCTGATTGGAGACTAATTGTGAGTCGCCGAACATCTGTAACTGCTTCGCTACCAAAGTGTGTGCCTTCTGGAGGCCGTCTATCAAAGCTTCATATTATGCCTCATTATTGGAGGCTTCAAATCTAAGTCTGATTCCTTGTTCGAGGATTGTGTCTTCTGGAGTAACAAGCACAATGCCCATTCCTGCCCCTTTTGAGTTGGAGGCTCCATCAACAAATAATTGCCAAACTCCCTCTACTGCGTGGTATTCTCCTTGCTTCGTGGGTTGAAGTTGGTCTAAAGGATGCTCGCCTGTGAATTCAGCTATGAAATCAGCAAGGACTTGTCCCTTGATTGCATTCCTTGGTTCAAATTGGATGTTAAATCGTCTGAGCTCAACTGACCATTTAGTTAGTCTGCCCGACAAATTGGCTTTCCTTCGGATTTCTTTAAGGGGGTACGATGTAAGAACAATGATGGTGTGAGCTTCAAAATAGTGCTTCAACTTCCTTGAAGATACTACCAGCGTAAAGGCGAGCTTCTCTAGTGGTAGGTACTAATGCTCAACCTCTAATAAGGTCTTGCTCGCATAATAAACGGGGTGCTGAATTCCTTCTTTCTCGTACACCAGCGCAGAACTCACGGCTTGGTTGGAAACGATGAGGTATAAGTACAAGGACTCTCTTTCTTGAGGTATGACGAGCAGGGGTGGTGAGTGATGCGAGGGAAACCGAGTGTTCGTGTAGGGACACTATCGTTGATTTCGGCTCCCGCTCGACATGCAAAAGAACCTAAGCTACGGCTACACTTGACAAGCAAGTAGAGCGGTAAGTCGGGTATCGAGAATCCACAGGGAGTGATTGAATTTTAGACTTTAATTGTTTTAGTTACTTCAGGAATAAAAGGGTGTAAAATAAATAAACGAAAAGGTGAAAGGGTGGTTATCGTGAATAAAGAGAATAATAAGTTAACGCTAAATAAAGTAAAGCGAGGATCGGGATCGCATCCAACCAAACGGATCGAAACAACTACTAATAGGAATTGAGGCTCGAAAGCAATTTAATCGAGCATTTACAATTAAGCATAAACATCACGCAAGAAGGAATTTAACCCAAAGTTGCGAGATAAAACATTTAACTGAAAAATGGTCACACGCGGATTAAATTCGGATAATCGCTATAAACACTAACGTTGCATGACAAAGAAAGTTAAACGCATAATAATCCGACTTTAATACGCGCGGTTTCAATTAAATGCGATTTTACACGGAACCCTAAATTTCGAGGTCCGAACCCGAAAATGGCGGAAATGCAATCCCGAACCTATTTATCTACGGACTAAGCATGAAATTAACTAAATTAAACTAATTAACTAAGAAAGCAATAAATTAAAGCAAGAAAACCTAATTATAAAGCATGGAAATTATCTAGAAAGCAAGGAAAGAATGAAAACAAGCTATATTAAAGGAGAGGGAAGATGAATAGTCAATCTTACAACCAATTTGTGTGTCAATCCAAGAGAGATTGAAGAAGAACCAAGCAAAAACCCAAACCCTAACTACAAACTAAGCTAAAAACGTTCACTTTTGTTTATTACATCAACATTGGCTTATATACCAAGTGGGAATTAAATTAGAAAAGAAAAGAGAAAAGAAATGCAAAATATCTGCTGAAAAACAGGGGGTCGATCGATCTACCAAATAGTCGATCGATCGACCATATAAGACGGGGCAAAAATGGGAAGGGTCGATCGATCTACCCTTTGGTCGATCGATCGACCAAGCAGGGGCAGACTGCATTTTCCCCTGTTTTGGCTTGCATTTCTCCTCCGCTAAAATCACCGTAACTTCTTCGTTATGAATCGGAATCGCGCACCGTTTGCGGCCACGCGAAGCTTGCGAGGAGGGATACAACTTCCATGAAGATGTTGGGCCAGGTGCCCAATCTGTAAAATGACTAAAATGCCCTTGAACGTGCGATTGTGTACGGGAATCGAGCGAAACGCGTCCGAACTTCATACTTAGTACCTAAATACCTACAAAAGCTCAATTAACCCCTGCAAAACATGTTAACATAGAAATCCGAGGTTGTCTGGTTAACGAGCATAAGTATAGGGATTAAGATACCCGAGGGAGCTAATAACGCGTAGGTTAATGGGTGAAATACGCAATATTTGCGTCGTATCACACCCCCTAGCTTACACATTGCTAGTCCCTAGCAATGAAATATGATGCAACAAGAAAAACAAGTAAACCAAAAGCAGGATAAGTACAAAAGTATGGTATAAAAGTAATAAAAAGATAAGGCCACTTTCGCGGGCAATTCGATTGCATTTAGCGTATGCAATAAGCCGTTAAACCCCTAGGTTACCCTAGTGGACGAGTGTCGTCTCGTGAGGGTTTTCAGGGATGATACCCACAAACATCACATAGTTTCCTCAAAATATGCCCAACCCAACATGCGACAAACTCAACAACAACGAAAAAGATTTCAAACACATTATTAGCAAAGTGAATGAATTCACACAAAAGTCCAAATCATTAACATTATAGAATGTACCTCATAGAATTGAAACTCTAACATGTGGGAGGGGGGAGAGCATATGCAAAATATGATTTGGAAAAAACTTAAATAAATCGGATAAACATAAAGGCATACATATATTCAATCCTCACGGGCATTACGCTCATCAAGCGAATTCACTATGAAAAGGGAGGTAACACACGGGACATGCGGGCATAAAGAGTAAATGTAAATGGAAACTAGGCCGCACACATGTCACAGAAGAAGAACGCTATATATAAAATGAAAAACTGTAATCTCAATTAAAGGATACCGCACACTAAAAGAGGCGAAATGTATTTTCACAGATTATCAAAACTATTATGACTTTTAAATTAAATGCACCCTAAGATCACATAGGACTTTAATAGGGTTATAATGTAGGTATGGCTAGGGTACTAAATGAAGGAATGTATGTACGGATTCAAAGTGTTCGGGATGAAAACTTGGGATAATGGAAAAATGCGGGCAATATTAAAAATTGGAAAACAAGTTCCAAAACAAGCATTTGGTATATCATCGGGGAGAGTAATCAAAGCTTATTGAAACACTACAAACACTATAAACAACTTTCTCTTTCTTTTTCTTTTATCTTTTTCTTCACTTTTTCTCTTTTGTTTTCAACTTTTTGCTTTCTCTTTTTCTTTTCTTTTTCACTACTTTCTTTTCTTTGCTTATCAAACTCTCAAATGCCTAAATTGCAACCGACACCACAAAAACATCATTCAATCCCAAGTAACATTCCAAACAAAGGTATGGAAAGTGTATGTATGGTTTATAACTCCAATTTAGAGTTGGTTATGGGATTGGGGTTATGAAACGAAAGGCTATATTTAGGCTCAAGTGGGTTGACTAGGGAACATATAAAAGGTGAGGTCAAGGTCATATGGGCGATAAAACAAAGAAGGCCTATGATCATTTCACAAAGTTTACGCAATTCTCGAGTCAAAACAATATATGAAAATCATGCTCAAGTAACACATTTCAAGTACGGACTCAATTAATGAACGATCAATGAAAGAATAGTGAGATTACCAACGAATTCAACGTTTTCAATGAGAAAAGAATAGTGTATAACACTCACAAACGACGAAAGGTACGAAGCTTACTCGGTGTAAGTATATACAATGCAACAAAAGATTACCGAGTTATAAAAATCTTAAACCAAATCAATATAATAAGGAAAGTGCATATGCTCAAGGGATAAAGTTTAATTCATGAAGTTATTCACAATATCAATGATTTGAGGACTAAAGTCTAATAACTTCTAAAATCGAGAACATGCATCATTGAGTTGTCTATTGGATCGGGCAATTATTGAAATTTATCACTGGAAACAAGGCAAAATGCCCAACAAAGGAGAAAAAAGAAAGAAAATATTTTTGAAAATTTTTAAATTTTTCCCAAAAAGGCATACTTAGTAACTAAATGTGAGCAAATCCATGGACTACACATGAAATGGATAGAATATCCTACACCCCCTAACTTAAATGTTGCATTGTCCTCAATGCGCATTAAGAACACAACACAAAGAGAGGAAAGAACGATATTACCCAAAATTGGAGCGATCTCCATGAGCACGAGTCCAATGAAATCTACAAAACAAGTTAGTACCGAGCATAGAAAAAACAAATAACAAAAAGTTAACTAATTAAACTAGACTAAATTAAAAGGAAAGAAAAATAGGAAAGAAAGAAAATTAAAAAGCTAACAATTTACAACCTACTATTTAGGCTTCACACTAACTATACACTAGAAGTCTAAATAGTTGAGGGTCCACCCAAAAAGGGATTTGACTTTGAAAGATCAACGGTGGACCCTCCAAAGAGAACATGCCTCCCGGAAAATAAGAATTCCGTTTGAACAACGGAAGGCATGTGGGTGGTGAAAAAAGTGAACCATCGCCAATTTGAAATTTTGGGCGGACGATGGGGGATTTGGATAATAAGGGGGAAAGGTACACTAGAGATCCAAGAAAAGTCGATTCATCTCCCAAAGGTTTTTCAAGTGGAATGGGAGATAGTGCACACACGGGGATAGGATCCATCGAAAACAAGTCCGACAAGGAGTCCTCATCGGCAAAAAGTGTAGAAGTTTTAAAAGTTTCTACCGACTCATAGGAATCAACCGGTAATTCTAATGGTTCAATGATGGAAAACGTATATGGTAATGAAATAAATTCAATCTCCGTCAACATATCGTCGGAAGGAGATTGAATTTCGGGGGAGAGAGATTCACATTCGATGAGAAATTCTTTGAAAAATTGAGGTGAAACACAAGTTTCCACCTCCTCGTTGTTTTGTGCATAAGAATTCATCTCATCGCAAAGTGCTTTAAGTCTCATTCCAGCATCATTTAGGCTTTCCAAACCTTGGGAGTAAATAAGCAAAGTTTCTTCCAAAGTAGGCTTCCTCGGCTCAAGAGCCTCGGACTCCTCATTTGGTTGAAACTCGTCTTCGAAAGTATCGAAATAAGAATCGTCATTGGATTCGAATAATGAATCCAACTCAGGCTCCCAATAACGATTTTCATTGCGATAAATGTTTTCAAGTCTTTCATTTTCAAGAAAATCTTGAAAATGAAAAACTTGAAAACTATCCCCAAAGTATGAATCATTAGAGTAACCGTAATAACTATAATAGTAGGACATGATTACCTCGTTGTTTGTAGATGGAGAATCCGAGCAAGAAAGTGAGCAACCACGAATCAAAGTTTCTTAGCGCTCAAATATGCTATCCTGCAAAAAAGGTTAAAACAAAGAATACAAATACAAAAGGAAAAGTACTACGAAATAATAAAACAATTACTATCTAAAACACACTCCCCGGCAACGGCGCCATTTTGATGCGAGGGAAACCGAGTGTTCGTGTAGGGACACTATCGTTGATTTCGGCTCCCGCTCGACATGCAAAAGAACCTAAGCTACGGCTACACTTGACAAGCAAGTAGAGCGGTAAGTCGGGTATCGAGAATCCACAGGGAGTGATTGAATTTTAGACTTTAATTGTTTTAGTTACTTCAGGAATAAAAGGGTGTAAAATAAATAAACGAAAAGGTGAAAGGGTGGTTATCGTGAATAAAGAGAATAATAAGTTAACGCTAAATAAAGTAAAGCGAGGATCGGGATCGCATCCAACCAAACGGATCGAAACAACTACTAATTAGAATTGAGGCTCGAAAGCAATTTAATCGAGCATTTACAATTAAGTATAAACATCACGCAAGAAGGAATTTAACCCAAAGTTGCGAGATAAAACATTTAACTGAAAAATGGTCACACGCGGATTAAATTCGGATAATCGCTATAAACACTAACGTTGCATGACAAAGAAAGTTAAACGCATAATAATCCGACTTTAATACGCGCGGTTTCAATTAAATGCGATTTTACACGGAACCCTAAATTTCGAGGTCCGAACCCGAAAATGGCGGAAATGCAATCCCGAACCTATTTATCTACGGACTAAGCATGAAATTAACTAAATTAAACTAATTAACTAAGAAAGCAATAAATTAAAGCAAGAAAACCTAATTATAAAGCATGGAAATTATCTAGAAAGCAAGGAAAGAATGAAAACAAGCTATATTAAAGGAGAGGGAAGATGAATAGTCAATCTTACAACCAATTTGTGTGTCAATCCAAGAGAGATTGAAGAAGAACCAAGCAAAAACCCAAACCCTAACTACAAACTAAGCTAAAAACGTTCACTTTTGTTTATTACATCAACATTGGCTTATATACCAAGTGGGAATTAAATTAGAAAAGAAAAGAGAAAAGAAATGCAAAATATCTGCTGAAAAACAGGGGGTCGATCGATCTACCAAATCGTCGATCGATCGACCATATAAGACGGGGCAAAAATGGGAAGGGTCGATCGATCTACCCTTTGGTCGATCGATCGACCAAGCAGGGGCAGACTGCATTTTCCCCTGTTTTGGCTTGCATTTCTCCTCCGCTAAAATCGCCGTAACTTCTTCGTTATGAATCGGAATCGCGCACCGTTTGCGGCCACGCGAAGCTTGCGAGGAGGGCTACAACTTCCATGAAGATGTTGGGCCAGGTGCCCAATCTGTAAAATGACTAAAATTCCCTTGAACGTGCGATTGTGTACGGGAATCGAGCGGAACGCGTCCGAACTTCATACTTAGTACCTAAATACCTACAAAAGCTCAATTAACCCCTGCAAAACATGTTAACATAGAAATCCGAGGTTGTCTGGTTAACGAGCATAAGTATAGGGATTAAGATACCCGAGGGAGCTAATAACGCGTAGGTTAATGGGTGAAATACGCAATATTTGCGTCGTATTAGTGAGCTAAGGTAGTCCTTGAGCTCGTTCAATGCTTGCGAGCAATCTTGATTCCACTCTACTGTCTTGTTTCCCTTAAAGAGCTGGAAGAATGGTTTACATATCTCGGAGGACTTCGAGATGAAATAGTTCAAGGCAGCGAGCATGCTGGTGAGCTTCTGTACGTCTCGTATTGTGCGAGGGGGCTGTACCCTATTGATTGCGTTGATCTGGTCTGGGTTAGCCTCGATGCCTCTCTTACTGACCAAGTACCCAAAAAAATTTCCTAACTGGACACTGAAAGAACACTTGCTCGCATTGAGCTTCATTCGGTATTTCCTGAGGATTTTAAAGGTTCTCGATAGGTCTAAGAGGTGGTCTTCTTTGTTTATGCTCTTTACGAGCATATCGTCGATGTAGACCTCCATGGTATCTCCCATTTGGTCTTTGAACATCTTGGTGACCAGCCACTGGTAGGTTGCCCCTGCGTTTTTTAGCCCAAAGGGCATGACTTTGTAACAGTATAATCCGACGGTGGTGATGAATGCTGTCTTGTCCTGGTCTAGTGCATACAGAGGGATCTTATGATACCCCGAATATGCATCCAGAAAAATCATTCTTTCGTGAGCTGCTGTGGCATCCACCAATTGGTCGATTTTTGGGAGGGATGAACTGTCCTTAGGGCAAGCCTTGTTAAGGTCAGTGAAGTCGATGCAGACTCTCCATTTCCCATTATTCTTTGGAACTACTACTGGGTTGGATAACCATTTGGGGAATTGGACCTCCCGTACGGATCCTGCATCCAGCAATTTTTCAACTTCTTTTTCTACGACTTTTGCCTTATCGAGCGCAGTTCGCCGTGCCTTCTGAGTGATAGGTTTGAAAGTGGGGTCGACATGCAATTGATGACAAACCACACTGGAATCAATTCTAGCTAGCTCGTATGGTTCCCATGTGAAAACGTCTACGTTGCTTCTCAACAGAATCGTCAATTCCTTTTTTTCTTGATCTGTGAGAGAAGATCCAATCAAGAATACCCTGTCCTTCTTGCTACCACCAGCTGTAACTTCCTCCAGGTTTTCTACGACCCGCTCAGAGGGGTGGAGCCTGGTCTCCTCCACTCCGGATCTTCCGTACCTTAACTACTATTTCGAAGGTATCAGACCTTCTTGTTACTCGACCTTCTCATTGGGTTTCTCGGCCCTCTTCTCTAGTTTAGGGCGGATGGCCGCTATGAAGCACCTTCTTGCCATCGCTTGATCGCCATGGATCTCCATTACTCCTCATTGGGTCACATACTTGAGTTTCTGATGGTAGGTCGAGGGGACTACCTTCATCGCATGTAGCTATCCTCTGCCGATGATAGCTTGGTATGGCGAGTCAATGTCGACTACCAGAAACTCAATCATCTTGGAGACACTTCCTGCCCTTACCGGTAGCATAATCTTTCCCAGTGGGATAGTCACTTTTCCAGCGAAGACAACTAGAGGGACAATGGCCTCCTTCAGGTCGACGATGCTCAACTTTAATTTTCTGAACAGATCGATAAACATTACCTCGGATGAGCTTCCTTGGTTTACAAGTAACTTATCGACGTCATAGTTGGCAATCCTGAGCGTATTGATCAAGGCGTCATGGTGTGGGGTTCTCACTCCCACCAGATCTTCATCTGTGAACACGATATATTTGCTAAAGTCGACGTCATCTGCTCGCCGACATTTTCCTGATTGGGTCTTTGCTGGATCGATCTGAAAAGCTTACATTACTGCTGTAAGCTTTTTACCTCCATCTGAGCTGAATTCCCCTGAATCTACTTCATATCTGATGCCCCATGAATTACAGTGAATTCATGGCCAACATCATCTTCGAGTACGTTGTCAGGTCTTACTGCTCCATTGGCAGCAACTTTCTCTGCCTTCTTCTCCACAAACTCGTTCAGGTGCCCAGACTGGGCTAGTTCTTCGAGCTGGGACTTAAGATCTTTTACAGTGCTCAGTCTTATGTCCTCCCTCTTTATGAAAAGAGCATCTCAGCGCATTGTTTCTCTTTGAGGGATCTCCTCCCATCTTCCTGGGCCACTTAATAAATGGCTCGTCTTTGATCTTCACGAGAATCTTATAAATTGGTTATTTGAAGACAGTGTTGACTGCTTGAAATGCTTTTGACACATCGTTCTTGCCTCCGTTCTTGGAGCCATTCTTGCCCCCCATTTTTTCCTCCTTTCTTCTGGTTCTCAGCTTTATCGTTTCCTTTCGCAGTGAGCTTAGTCCGACCATTTTCCCCTGTGCTGAGGCGGGTCACATCCTCCACCCTTACGTACTTCTCGATGCAAGCCATCAGGTCGTCGATGGTCGTGGACTCTTTCTTCGTTAGGGATTGGTACAGAAGGGAAGAGCTGGGTAGCCCAATTTTAAAGGAGGCCACTGCTACTTGCTCCAAGCATTACTTGACCTCATTGAATAACTCTCAGTACGTCTTCGCGTAGTCTCGGAGGGTCTCTTGTGTTTTTTTTTTTCATTATTAGCTGAGCATCCATCCTTTTGGGATAGGAGATACTAGTAATAAAGCAGGTCGTAAAGAGCTCGGACAGGGACTCAAAGCTCCTGATAGACCTGTGAGGAAGCCTTTAGAACCATTTTTGCGCCACGTCATGCAGGCTTGAGGAAACAATTCGGCACATCAGTGCATCCTGGTGGTTCCAGAGGGTCATGGCTTGCCTGTACTGCCTAACGTGATCAATGGGATCAGTTTTTCCATCGTAAATCTTGAATCTTGGAATAACAAATTTCTTGGGGGCTTCCTCTTCTTCTATTTCCCTTGAGAAAGGGGATTTCATCTGGGTCTTGAGAGCTCGTCTAGCAAGCTCCCTGGTCGATCTTGCGCCGCGATGTGCTGGGTGTTGGTCCATCTCTCTTCGGACCAAATTTTGTATGTTCTCATTACTGCGAGATGGGCTCCTGCAAGGGTGAGCCGGTCGCTAGTGCTCGAGAGAGTCGTTGCTTGACTCGTGCTTCTCACTCTTTTGGGATCCACGCTTAGGGATCCTTTCTCGGCTGCGAGACTTGCTCGCCTGAGGTCTAGGAGTGCGGTATGGATGTCGCCTAGTGCTGCGATGGAGATATCTCTCCATCCTTTCTAAGTTCCTTTTGAGGTGAGCATTCTCAGCCTCCTGCTTGCGAGCAGACTCCCTTTGCTCCTGGAGCCTTGCCATCAATCAGCCTGAAGATTTGCGTGGACCTCACTGGTCCTTGGCTTTCCTCTGAGGCTGGCCTCTCTGGGCGAGCCCTCTGATCTGAATGCCGAACTTCAGATCTGATCTTGCGAGGAGAAGGTTGTTCTTGGATATCTCCTGCTGCCTGAGGAGCATTACTGCTATGACGAGACATTTTGAACTTCTTTGTTAGTGTGGGATTTCTCAGGGAAGACAAACGTTTCCCACCGACGACGCTAATTGTGGTGACAATTATATTCAATACAAATAAATGAGAAAAGGGCAATCACCAAGGAGAATAAAGAACAAGAAATTCCAATCACACAACACAGTAGGTACGTAGTTTAGCAAGAATGCCTACGTCCACGGTGGTGCAGTCAGTATTATTTCTATGTACTCCGGGGAGCGTTTACAGAGAATATAGTGCGTGTCCCTTGCCCCAGGCTTAGTTTTTTTTTATATACATGTTTATCTTTGGGGAGTGGGGGTGTTGGACTCCCCCACGTCCATTCTTCTCTCATGGAATATCTCTATACGAGATCCTAGGAGAGGACTAACTCGTAACTGTATTTAATTAAGGTGAGTGGTCCGGACTTTGGGCCATTTTTATTAGGATACTCGTCCAGGCCCATGATGGAAAATCCGGGTACCCACACTACCAATAAAAGTACATGTAGGTCCATTTTATTTGTGAGTATATAACTAAACCCTTTGACTCACAGTTGGACGGTTAAATTGATTTCAAATTATACATAATGACAAAGATACCCTTATCAAGTGTGGGAGAAAATATGCGAATCTACTCTAGCTGAAATGAAATCTTTGCAGTTCCTATTTTCTCTCTTCCTCTGTTTCATCTTCCCTCTTAACATGGATGACAAATGAAAATGCAAGAATGGACTGTACTCATTGATAGGTGATCCAATTATATAACACTTTGATAGGTAACGAAAATGACATGAAGGATGTATCAAGTTTCTCCCAAATAGAAGATATCAAAGCACATTTCAACCTAAGGTATTGAAAGATTTTGATGTTTTCTAGTTTTGGACATTATTAACATGCATGTTGGTAAAGAAATTAGGGGTTTTAAAGAAGTATTCGTAGGGATTTTGTGGTGTGTAGTGATATTAATAAAATGTATGTTTTTATTGATTTGTATGTTAATCATTTGGTAACATTTCGGAATAACAAATAGAAAATATGTTGGTATTGAGAAAAAGATAAAATTTTAGGACATGGAATTTTTTTTGTTTTGTGCGAAACCTGTGAGTTTTTAATATCTGGCTATTTTTGTATATATATATGCAAATGTAAGTCATCTATCAAATATGGTTGTGAAAAATATTTGACTCCCCTAAAAACATGAATGGACTTCTGTGTGAAGTAACGTTCACGAATGTGTGCAACAAAAATTAGGGCATATAATACCACCCCTTGGAATTAACTATATATACATATATATTATTATAAAATCTGTAAATAAATTGGAATATATGAGCTTTTTTTTAGATGGTTTGTTCATTTGTTGTAATATAATGAAAATGTATCTATCAAATATACATTGTGAGAAATGTTTGTTATGTTTTTGTGAACTTTATATTGGACCAAAATTTAAATTATGATTTAATTGATAAGATATGTCATCCTATCATTTAAATGTGTTTTTCTTATGGCATTGTGATGAAAGTGAATTTATACATAATACAATTTTTTTTAGTAGATTATCGTCAAATATATGAATAGAAAGTTGTATGATTATATTGTGTTTATTTCATATGATTATACATAAGATACTTTATTTATTGCAATTTCATTCGATTTGTGCCACCGTTATCTAATGTCTGTTATGGTTATTTTGTATACAATTATATGGCAGATAGTGGTGATGAAATGGAAGCAACAAAAATGGGAGAACATGATTAGTTTCGATGCAGCTTGATAGCTTTCAACACGTTTATGCGAGGTCACAAGTCTTTTTTCAAAGAAAAACATGTTAAATTATTGATGGACACACCTTTTTGGCAAATGTTCAAAGCGTTTTACAAAGGAAAGGTGACAGAGTCATTTGTCAAGAAGTGCGAGTTGAAAATAATATCGATTATCCAACGTTACAACAAGGATAGCAAGAGTTTTATGTTTGGAAACACTTCAGTTAAGCTATCCCCAGTGGATGTAACAGTATTGTTTGGTCTTCGATCGAATGGTGCACCAATTGTAGTTGCAAAAGAAAAAAATAAGACTACTACATTCGTTGATAGATATTTCAAGGGAGCGAAGATGACGACAAAGACATTGGTTGAAAAGGGCCTTAGAAAATCGTTGTTAGGTGTTTATTATGAGGATGTTTTGGACACAGTTCGTTTAGTTGATCTTCATTTCTGCATTTGCATTTTGTTCCCAAACACTAGTTCATCTATTTCTTGGTGTTACAAAAACTATATTGAGGATGTTGAGGATATGAAGAAATTTAATTGGGCAGCAGTTGTGCATGATAACCTGTTCAAGTCAATCGAAAACTCAACGAATACCCCAAGCACCGTCTCGGGATGTCAACTTCTATTATCTGTAAGATAATTTTTTCCTATTACATCAATTTTTACCAATACTTTTACTGATAAACAATGTTCTTGTTAACACAATTACTTTTGCTTTAGTTCTGGCTATGTGAAATATCGAATTTAATTGACCCCTTACTTGGAATCGATGAGGGGCATCCTAAATTTATTCGATGGAATTTACAAGAGTTATATTCGGCGATGGATAATGTTAAACTCTTGATGTTACAGGTATCTTAACTTGTGTAGGTGAATGAAAATGACATTGATATCCCAACATTTACTTTGGGTATATCAGAAATTCATACACCACCACCAATAAGAGTTGAAATTGAGATATTGGAAGATTCAACGGATATAAAGTCAGATAACACCATTGATCAGAGAAGATACCGTGCCATTTTACCACATAAAGAAAATGTAATTAACGTTTTATGGGAAGAAAGCACTGATTGTGTTATTGAAACACAAGAGAGGCATATAAATTTGGCTATTCAGTGTTGCTAATCATAAACTAAAAATGGAGGTTGAAGAGTTGATAATGCTTCTTGAAGATGCAAAAGAGAGGGAGAAAAAATCTGAACAATATGTTGTCCAAATTGAAAAATAATTGCATATTGGGAAAGCTGAATTCGAGAAGCAGCGTGAGTATTTGATTGATCTTGAAGTGGAAATTGTTGCGCTTAAAATTGAGAAACAATTACTAGAGAATAAAGTGAGTTCGCAAAGTGAAGAAATATCATCTCTTAAGATAAGCTTGAACGAACAATCCAAAAATGCATACCATTCAATATGTGATGCAGCGAGGAACAAATATATTCAGCATCTCGAACATGAGAACATGACACGTCGTCAGGAGATTTATGTTTTAACAATCCAATGTGGTGGGAATAAGAATAATGGGCAAGCGATCGACGAGGGGGGTTCGTACTTGAAGGATTTAGAAGATGAGAACATCCAGATGGTCAATAATATTGACAATTTGAATGAGAAATTAAAAAGCAAAGATGATAAACTGTTGCAAAAAACGTCATAGTGGGATAAAAAGAAGAGGGACCTCACTAATTTTAGCAACAACAATGAAAAAACTGAAAATATACTAAGGTCTTTGAACAATGAACTTAGACAGATTTTAGACGAAGTTCCCATGGCATCAATGAGTGGTAAAACACTCTCCATGTACAAGAGAATAAAAAAGCGGAAGGATCGAATTCCATCGATACCACAACCTGATTTTGATTATGAGGTTGGTGACCAACGCAGAGTAGAGTGGCATACACGACAAGCAGCAAAGATGAAAAAATTGCATGGGGAAGATGATTTTGTCGAAAAAATCAACATGTGTAAGTCGCCACATACACCATCTGACATTACCACATCGGCTGGAAAAAATTCAGAGGCTAACCCACTGGTAGTTAAAGATATTGAGCTATCGAATCATAAGCCTATAAAGCAAATGAAATTGCGTTTAAACAAGGGTCCAGTTTCGAACCATATGAAGAAAGTATATAGAGATTAATTACGGTTGTTTTGGGATAAGAGCAATGAAATGTATGTGTTTAGTCTATATTTTGTTTATTAATAAATAATGTTATCATTGTACTAATAAGAAGAATCGTACTCAGATCTGTGTTGTGGCAATGAGAGTCACCATTTGAGTCAATTTCAAGGAGGGATGTTTTGGATATATTGGAGCCAAGTGCCATATCAAACATGGTAAATGTGTTCAACATTGTAGTTTGAAAATTGAATGCACATTTCATATAGAGTTTAAATGGTTTTGTTCATATTATGAAAATTATAATAATGGTCATTGTATTTATTCCAATGTAATGCTTATCTCAAATAAGTATCAAATAATAATCGAATATGTTCTATCAAATAATTTTCTAGTTGTGTATCTCCGTGGTAATGATGTATCTATTCAGCACCAATACTTTTGTAACTATTCAATGCATCTGTTTATGATATTTAAGATACTGAGTAACCTGTAGTCTCTCTCTCTCTCTCTCTCTCTCTATATATATATATATATATATATATATATATATATATATATATATAAATGTGTGTGTGTGTGTGTGTGTGTTTTAGATATCTATGTTTTGAGATATCTGTTACTGAGTATCTCAAAGAATGTCATTAGGTATCTATACAACTCCTTAACTATTGTATCTCTTGATGCACATATCTTCTCCACTCAAATTTGTAAAAGTTATTTTTGTCTCTCAAATAGTTATCTATCTTACACCATAATTTGAGCATCTTCTCACTCAAAATATTTGTCTATATTTACAGTTAATAAGTTTTCCACTTCAATGTTGCTAATTGAACTATTTTTCTCCATAAATGATTGTGACATTTTGTTTACTATAGATGAGATTCCCACAAATATATTCCATAATTATATATATATATATATATATATATATATATATATATATATATATATATATATATATAGGGAGAGGTTCACAAGTGAACTTACAAGATGAACTTTTTAATGAACCTTAACAAAATAACATCTAACAACTCATTCATTTTAATTTCTATGTCGTAATTGGTCCGCGCCAGCGGCAACAAATACGCGTGTCGATCGATCCCCGCCCCCTCCCCCCGCCTCCCACCATCACCATGGAAGCCCTTATAGCAGCAGGGCTGCCAGGAGGGCACTTGGGGGGGGGGGGGGGGATGAGATCAATCGACACACACGTCCGTTTTCGCTGGCGCGAACCAATTACAACTAGGGCTGTAAATCGGGCTGGGTGAACTCGGCTTGGGGTTGCTCAGGCTCGGCCCGAACTCACTTACCCGCGCTCAAGCTCGAGCTCGGCCCGAATTATTTTTTCCCACCTAGGCCTGAACTCGGCTCATAAATATTACGGGCTTCGGGCCCGATTTCAATTTTTTTGGTTAAAATATTTTGAATTAATTTTGTTTTCTTGTACTTCCATCATGGAAAAAATTACACATTAAAATCTAATTGATATTTCATGAAATAAAAAATATAATTATGAAATGTATTAAATTAAAACAAGGGAAATAAGAGTAAAAACCTACAAATGCCTATTAAATTTCATACATTTAGCAAAATTTGAGCACTAACAAAGACCTATTGTGACTTGATCAATTATTAAATCAAATATTAACAATGAAATCCCAAAATTGAAAATAATGTATTATGACAAATGATTTTTTTTTAAAAGTAAATGAAATAAAAGAACGAAACCTATTTAAACAATGTTAACATAAATATGTTATATTATATAAATTATTTATTTATTTATTTATAAATATGAAGTTCAGGCTTTGGACCCAATTCAGGCTTGGCATAGTTCGGCTCAAGATCGGTCCGAAATTCATTCGGGCTTGGAATTTTAGCTCAGGCTCGGCTCAGCTCAAACTCAAATAAAGCTCGGCCCAAAAATAGCGGGCCGAACGGGCGATCTTCGAGCCTCGGGCGCTCAATTTACATGCCTAATTACAACATAGGAATTAAAATTAATTAATTGTTAAGTATTTTTTGTTAAGGTTCATTGAAAAGTTCATCTTTTAGGTTCACTTGTGAACCGCTCCCTATATATATATATATATATATATATATTATGGTGTATATTTTTTAATAGGTTATGACGTATATTCTTTTTTTTCACTGCCTATGTTATCCAATTGCAGTTGCTAAATAAGTTTTTTGTACTAAAAAATCTCAAAAAGATCACATTTTTCGACACCTAATGTTTGGTATTTTGTTTTACCTACTTTCATACAACAGATAATCAACAACTTTGGGGAGATCATGCAAATGATGTACAAGAAAATGGAAGGTGTCTCACCACCTTACTTCATGATGTCTACACAATGTTGGGAAATCATTCGTTTAAATGATAAAAATGAAACCAAGACAACCATTGAGGATGTACTTATGCATGTAGCTGGAGATTGCAACATGATTTTTTTCCAAATGAGGCGTGGCTTAAAATTTCAGTGGACACTGATTTGTATGGATAAAAAATGAGGCGAGTTCATTTACTACCATCCTTTGTGGCCAAGAATAAATAACAGGGTCGATGTCTGTTTCAATGATGCTATGACTTTTGTAAGTATCCTCACGAACTTCAACTATTTTTATATTCGTGAACTATCTAATTAACCTCTTTTACAACACTCTTACGTAATGAATTGCCTCTATAATTTGAGTGAGGAGGCTGATGACTTGTTGGAAAAAGTTTGTGGATTACAAGTTTTAAAGAAACGGGCCATTATAAAACGGCACAAGTCCTTCTCACTTCAAGTGATAAATTGACACTATACGGGCTGAAGGGGAATACATTTCACTATCCACTCATGCGAGATCTATAGTTTGCCCAGAATTGGACAGGTAATTTACAAATTTTACCTTGATTCGATACAATTATGCATTTATGTAACAGATTGCTGATGATGAAATTTTACAAATTTTAATGTGTGTAGCTTAGACCGTGGAATAGTTGTCATCCTACTTCAGAGGCTAATCAGTCAAGGATTCGTATTACCGAAAAAATGGAAGAAGGATGCCTATGTATGAAATGCATGGATATTTGATCGAGTTATTTACCACGACACTCGGAATATGGGGGCGTGAATGACTGGAACTTGATGAAGTCGACCATTTTTTGTTTGAAGATAACATGTTATGTTAGGAAGTTGAATCTTAATGGATAATCTTCTTAGTTTTGAACTTTTTTGAAGCACAAGTATTAGGAAAAAATGTTGGGATTATTTTGTAAACAATTGCACTGGGATATGTTTTGGGTTTCTGGGTTATTAGAAATGCACTATAATTTCTGTATATGTAGCTCGCTTATTTTATTATCATTTTGATATCTACCTGTTTTCAATCTTTTTTATTTTGGGAATGCACGTAGATCTTGTATAAAAATCTATGCTTTTATAACTGTATATGAATCGGCTATGTAGGGACCAATTATTGTTTGTTTTTTGTGTAGTTTGGACATTCGTGAACGAAATGGATGTAAGCGGTATGCACAAATGAATGAGTTGAGCGCATTTGAGAAGTTATATAGTGAAGTATCAATTGTATTTCTTTGTCTACAGTTTTAGAAATGGGATTCCATATCATATTTGATATGGTATATAACTTTGTTGAATGACAATGAGGCTGAAGCAGCTCAGTATATATGAAATGCGTGGACATTTGATTGCGTTATTTACAACGGCACCGGGAATATGGGACCGCGAATGAATGCAAATGGCAGTGGTCTATGTATGGAGTTATGGGGTTAATAGAAATGCAGTTTAATAAATTGGAGTATATGTATGTCTGTTTATACAGATGGGATATCAGCTTAATTTAATACCATTTTTGTATCTATCTGTTTATGTGGATGAAAAAATAGTTACACTGTGGAATATACTTAATCTATTTGATATTGTTAATTCACTTTGTAAGGACATAAATTTCAAATGAGTCATTTGTAGTTTTGGCTCAATTCCGGATAAAAACATTTGAGTCATAGGATAGAGTTATTGACCATCCTTCAAGCCTATGATATACTAAAGTTGAAGACGTAGGGGTCAAGTTTAAAGCTTCATTTAAAATCATGTTCAAGTTTTAATTTATTAAAAGCCCGAGAAACCTAAAGGTTTTATCTGAAATTTATACATGATTAGTTGAAGTAATCAAAAGTTTCACTGCCAAAAATTTTATTGAATTTGACTCAATATTTAATTTCTTAACTTTCTTTTCTCCTCATAACAGTGATAGAAAAAAATCGATTAAACAAACAATTTTAAGTTGTTGCCACAAAATATGGAAGTACTAATAAAATTACTAGAGCAATCGATTAAACAAACAATTTTAAGTTGTTGCCACAAAATATGGAAGTACTAATAAAATTACTAGAGCAATAAGCAAAGAGAAGGAAAAAACAAAAATAATAAAATCCAAACATTTAAAACATGAAAGTGGAAAAAAACAGAAGTCTTGATATTTCGTTTGAAGTGAACATTATGTCTCGCTTATATCTTTCTACCACACTCCAATAACCATAAAAAGAAAACAAAAAGAAAAAAGAAAAATCTTTGTTCACAAAGGCTTTGAAAATATAGGTTGCTAAATAGTGATGAAGATTTGGAAAAAGAAGGCAAACGCATACTTGTGTTTATGAGAAATGAATGAAAGACAATAAAGAGAACATGAAAAAAGATACCGGTGATGTTTATGTTTCTCTTAATAGTTTACTCTGACTTAATTTTTTACATAATTTTTTGAAATAAATTGGCGTTGGACACCAAAAATCAATCAACAACAAACTGACATGTTAGTTTGTTCCAAAAAATTATATAAAAAAAGTGGACCCCAAAAAACAACTAATAATAAACTGGCACATGAGTTTGTTCCAAAAAATTATATTAAAAATTAAGTCACAATAGCATTTATTTTCTCTATTTATATTAAACAAATCTCAAATTGGGTGACATGTTACACAGGTATTGATAGGTGTCTTTGTATATGTGAATTCTATATTAATCCATCACCAAATTTTTATTTTATTTACAATTTGAGGATCTCCATGTAATCATCGAAATCACAAGCAACAATTCCGTAAAAAAAAACTTGGCATTTATTATATATTGAAGAGGCGGAGCGCAGTTAATAAGGGAGTACTAGGAAGAAGTTGAGACGGTGGTTTTCCAAGCAGGTAGGAAGAGCTTTGAACTCGTTAAACTGCTTTTCGAAGGAAGCTCCAATTTAGATTAATCTTGAAGAAGGGTTGTACTCAAGAGGTTATACTGGTGAAAGGAGAGGTCATTGATTGAGTTTATGTTTATTAGAGGCGTCGAAATAGTCGAGAAAGTATTTTAAGATGATATTCATAAAACTAGGAAGATTATAGCATACATGTGTGAGAGAGGGAAAATGATTTGGTTTAATATAGTGGTCAGATGCATCTTCAGCTCCCGGGGTCTTTTGTGGGATGGGGTTGGGCCAGAGCCGGACAAGTGTTTGGTACGTGGAAAGGGAGCTTAACAGTGCTATTCCGAAAATTATAGAGATTTGGAGCTTGTGTGATTATGGTGCAGCTGGAGAGTACCCTCGTAGAAGGGTTTCGGGTTATTGAGATGTATATTGAGTGCATAGATAATGTCGTTCAAGTAGGTGATATCGGGAAGACACAAAAGTTGAATTCTCACTCTGCTTAAGGCAAACTCAAGCAGGGATGAACATGAGGTCAAAGAGGATGGGCAAAAGGTTATATATAGGGATTTAAGGCTTTTGTTTTGAAATTAGCGAACAAAATTAAACGCCCCATTTTTGTCCAGTATTCTCAATTTATATAAAGGTAAAAGTATTCCTAAAATAACAAATGGTGAGATAAATGTGTCAGAAAGAAAAGCACGTAAGGGTGTTCTGTTGGGTGATGCTGGAATCTTTCATGGGCCATCTATGGGAAAAGAAAAAAATGGAGAAAGAAAGGAAATTTACTACAGTAATGCTTTGTTGGGTTTAAAAAATATTAAGAATTTTATTCAACCAAGCAAAGTTGGTAAAAAAAAGTACAAGCCATGAGAAAGGGTAAAAGTGGAAGTAAAAATTCCAAAGAAGTACACAATTTCACTTCTCCAGAATCAAGGAAGCAAGTTGGAGTACCAAAAATATTATAAGTTGTCTTTGATGGTAGTTAGCGAGGATAGTATGAGCACTGGCGGAGGGGGATATTCCATATTTTATAAAAGGCGGATTAAGTGGGGTGGGAGCAAGAGAATTCGGTCGAAATTTGAAAGAGTTAAAAAATTCAAAATTATGGGTAGAATTTGAGATGCCAAGGTGAGAGGAGTTTGAAGAAAGATAAGAGAAAGGTGGGAGGAGAAACCGGAGTGTTGGTTGGAGAATACAATAGGAGTTTTTAGCAAGAGTTCGGGGGTAGACTTGGAGAGGAGTGGGAGTAAGACATTGGGTTTATTTGAGAAAATTGGAAACTATTGGAGTGAGAGGGGGAGAAAGGACAGTGGGTAAGTAAGATTTTTGAGGTTTTATTTTGTAAATGAAATTAAGATTGATTACGTGGAATGTGATGGTTATAAACAATCTCGAAAAGCGTATTATAGTGAACGGGGCTTTAAATAGGTGGAAAGTAGACATTTTGTGCCTATAGAGATCAAAGTTGAGTCTGTTGGATGATAAGACGGCTAGGTCCATTTGAAGAATTCATTCAGTTAAATGGATTAATATGGATGCAGTGGGGGATTATGGAGGGGAATTTACTATGTGGTAGTGGAGAACATTTTTGGTGTGTAGACTGCATCATGCTTCTTCAAAAATGTGGATGATGGATTTACTTGGAGTTTTTTCGGGATTTATGGTTTGCTGGAAGACTACAGTAGATGGGAATTATGGGAGGAGCTAGCTGGAATTAGTAGGGCTTGAGGTGTGGCAGGGTGTATAGGAGGTGACTATAATGAAGTAAGATTCCCTACAGAGTAGTGGGGGAGGAAAATCGATAGATATATGAAGAAGTTTTAAGATTTTATTGATGAGATGGAGTTTATGGATATCCCACTTGAAGGGGGATTGTACACGTGGTCTAGAAAAAGAGAAATACCGTCTTTGTCCCACCTGGATCACCTTCTTATTACTGCGGGTTAGGAAGAGAACTTTCCTTGGGTAATTCAGTCCTTCTTACCGAGGATTACGTCGGATCACTATCCAGTGATGTTAGATTATAGGGGTTGGGGAAAGGGCAGAATCCCAGTTAGAATCAAGAATATGTGGTTAAAGGAGGTGGGCTTTATGGATAGAGTTAAGGAGTGGTAGCAAAGCTACGCTATGGAGGGAAATGCTAGTTTCAGACTAGCAAGTAAGATGAGGTTACTCAAGAAGGATACGAAGCGTTGAAATAAAGATGTGTTCCGTAATGTGAGAGAGACAATTGCTAAATATATGGAGGAAGTGAGGTTCTTAAATGAGAAGGAAATGACACTTGGTCTTTCTAGGGAGGAGAAAACAATGAGGAAGGAAAGGAAGGGGGAGATCGGGAGAAGACTCATTCAGGAAGAAATCATTTGGCGACAAAAATCAAGGGCATTTTGGTTCAGGTAGGGTGGTAAGAATACTAAGTTCTTTCACAAAGTGGCTAAATTTCATCTACTCTTTAACCATATTAAGAAAATTGTAGTTTGGGGGGGGGGGGGGAGTTCGAGGATGTGAGCGAGGTTAGAGAGGTTATCACTCAGTTTTATGAGAACCTATTTAGAGAGGAGGAAGATTGGCATCTCTCCCTCAACGGGACCGGCATGGGATGCATTTTCAGAGGTGATGTTGTGGCACTAGTTCATCGAGGAGGAAATTGTACAGGTGTTGAACTTGATGAGTGGAGATAAGGCACCTGACACAGATGGTTTCTCGATGCCTTCTTTCGGTACTATTGGCCTGTTAGCAAGGGGAGGTGTTAGATTTTTTTTATGATTTCCATGACAGAGTGTGCTAATTGAGAAGCATGAATGCATTGTTAATCACTTTAATATCCAAAAAAAAGGGTACAATTGATATTAAGGATTATAGGCCAATTATTCTATTGATAGTGCCTATAAACTCTTTGCTAAAGTGTTTTTAGTTAGACCCAGGATAGTTATTGACCCTCTCATATCTGAGTCTCAAAATGTATTCGTCGAGGGAGGCCAATTCTACATGCAGTGTTAGTGGCCATTGAGATTATGGAATCCAAACTGAGAAACGTGGAGCCTGCATGAAAGCTAGATATTGAGAAGGCATATAACCATGTCAACCAGAATTTCATTTTGAACTTGTTGAGAAGAATGGGGTTCATTGATCGGTGGTGTCATTGGATTAATGGATGAATTTCTACAATTAGGTTCTCTACGCTCATTAACGGGGTCCCGAGGTTTTTTTCCCACTTCTTGCAGGCTTCGACAGGGTGATCAGTTATCCCCATTTTTATTCATCCGGGTAATAGTGGAATTCAGTAAGATGGTGGGTCAGGTGGAAGAGGATGGCTAGATCTGTGGATTTGTGATTTGGCAATCGAGTGAGAATTTGATCATGGTTTCCTATCTTCTCTTTGTAAATAATACGATTATTTTTTTTGCATAGATGGGGAAGGCAAGGTGCGGGATTTGAGAATGATCCCATATATGTTTCGAGATGGTATTAAGTCTACATATTAATACGGGGAAGAGCGAAGTGATCCCGATTGGTGGAGTCGAGAGTGTGGAGAGTTTGGATGGGATGCTATGAGAAAGGATAGACAACCTTCTTTCTACTTACCTCGGCTTACCGTTAGGGGTTAATTTTAAGTCTTCTAAGATTCGGGACCTAGTTTTCGATAGAGTGAGAAGGAGGTTAGCAGTGTGAAAGAATGTTTATTTATCCAAAGGTGGGAGGTTGACATCGATATGCCTACTTACTTTATGTCTATCTTACAATTACCATGTGTAGTTCGTAAGAAGATGAAGCGAGATTTCTTATGGAGAGGTAATGAGGAGAACTTTTAATACTGTCTATTGAGGTGGGAGGAGGTTTGCAAACCTATTAGGATGGGGGAAGTGGGAGTTAAGAATTTATAGCTTTTTAGTAAAGTTATATTGGGTAAGTGGATGTGTAGATTTTCTAGGGAAAAGAACAGGTTATAGAGGAGAGTTGTGGGAGCTAGGGGAAACTATGCTTTATGGGTTCAAGCCGAGTGTGGGGAAATGTGAAGATAGGGTGGGGTTATGGAATCATATATTGAAGGAGTGGGATGACTTATCGAGGTACAAGTATTTAATTTAGAGAGAGGTAACATGATTAGATTTTGGAAAGATAGTTGGGGCAGAGGTGGTCCTCTTCACGATCAATTTCTCGATATCTTCAGAGTAGGTGGGGATAAATATGGTATGGTCACTGATCACTTCACTATTAAGGGGGGTCAAATGGTGTGTATTCCTCAGTTAAGAAGATGGGTATGGTATTGGGAGCTCGAAAAGACTGAGGCTTTCTTTTACTGGTTGAGATCAGCCCCTCCTTCGTCGATTGGGGAAAATGAGTTGTGTTGGAAGGTTGGTAGGAAAGGGGTATTTAGAATGAAAGGTTACTACATAGTTTTGAGAAGTACCAGGAACTACAAAGATCATTTCCTTTAGAAGAAAATATCGAGATCCAAGAAGTACTGAAAAGTTATGTTCTTTATTTGGACTGCGACTAGACAAACTATCTTGATGTCTGATGGTTTGCAGAAGGGAAGGACACATTTGGATAGCAGATGTTGGATATGTAAGCAGGCAGAAGAAAAAATGAATCATCTTCTTCGGCATTGTGGGGTGACTTTAGGCATGTGGGATATATTTCTTATCCTTTGCCAGGTTGGATGGGTTATGCCCAAATTAGCGAGGGATCTTTTAGAGGCATGGAGCCCTCATAAGGGAGGAAGGGAGACAACACTATATGGCATCTTATACCTCATTGTATCTTTTATAATATCTGGAAAGAGAGGAACGCGAAATGCTTTGAAGGGGTGGAGACGACGCCTCCTAGGATTCATTATATTTTTTTGAGAACTTTACTGAGTTGGTCCAAAGAGAAATACGTTGTATTTTATTTTAACATATTAAAGATCATGGAGAATCTTCATTGAGGTCTGTAGGTGGGGTTCTTATTGGTTCGGAGCATTTTTCTAGGTTTTTGGTATTTTTAGATGTTTTGCATACTCCTTATATACGATTTTCGCTCCTATTAGCGGTTTTTCAATAGAATTGGATAAAAAAAAATAACGGAGTATTAATAAGCCTAAAAGCACCCACATGAAAAGATGTATAAATGGATGATATGAAACGTTGGATAAGAAGTGAGTTAAATGGGCTGGCATTTATTAGGGAAGAATAGAGGATTGCCACATGGCACAATGTGGGCATTGTAAAATCCTATGTTTTACAATAATAGTTTATAAAAGCATGCAACCCGCGCAATGCACAAACATATTATAATCTTTGGTAACACTATGAGAAAAATAAAAATAATTAGCTAATTATAAAAATATTGCATACAAAGAACGTTGTTGGGGTTAATTAAATTACAAATGTAACTATATAATATTATGGATAAATTTGCAAATCGATAAAACGAATGAAAAAAGACTATGTAAAAAATTATCCATTTCGATTCACATGTGGGAAATATGCATCTGGAATCAATCCATAAAAAAGGAATAGAAGTCATCATGAGAAAAACAAACAAATAAATTAAAAAAGCTTAATATATAAATTACTAATGAAACTTAATATTATATTTCTTCTTCAAAATATAGTTTTATATAAACACATTTGATATTCCACGGATGCCTCCAATTTCCCACGGGCTTACATAACTGGGAGGTAAGCATAAAATCACTAATATTCCACACACACACACACACACTCTATAATTGTATATGTGAATTTGAGTAATAATTAAATTTTTCTCTTCATTATATTGTATTTTCTTATAAATCTAAAAAGACATATTACATTTTCTATTTAAAGAAAAATGTTTGACACATCAAGTAAGAAAGCCTTCAATATCAATAATATAAAGTTGACGAACTCGATATGGACAATTCAATTAGTGAGTGTTAAAACTTAAATGTTCTTAAAAAAGTTTTAAATATGTCAATTATACAATTATATATATATGTGTGTGTGTGTGTGTGTGTGTGTGTGTGTGTGTGGGCGCGCACGCACACACACAAGGTCTCAAGCTTTTCAACTTGTACTTGAAAAATAACACATGAAAACCTTTTCATTTCTTGGTATTACCCAATACTCATATTGCTATTGTTGGGGATTGATATATGAAGAATATCAAATTTTCACTCATGGAATTTTGATTAATCAAAACATAAGAAAGAAGGCAATACCTAAACTAGGTTTGAAAAAAAAACTTTGGCTTTAAGATAAAATACCTTTGCACATCCGGTTGTAATCCGATAAGGAGAAAGTTATTTGATGTAGATGGACGGATGCCTTGTTTTGTATTTCTAATACCTTGATTTAATCTTCTGTACTCTAGGATCTTCTAGTGTATGATCCTACCCAAAGTTAGGTAGGTGGGTCGACACCTTGTGAGATAAAAACCATTATTAAAACATCTCCTTAGCCTGATTAACTAAAAATGAGAACAGCGTTTTCTCGAACCCCTCTCAAACCATAATTCTTGTGAAAAATGATTATAACCCCTTCCCAGACATTTACATATAAGTATAAAAGGTGGTTAAACTAGGTTTCTTGAGAACATGGGCCCGACTACTTGAGTATATGGACTACAGCAAGTACCCAAGACAAATAACTAAATTATCTCTAAATAAATTCCTGAAAATCCCAAATTACCTTTATCGTAAATTTATTTATGTATTTCTTTAATTATAATTAATTTCAGTAATTAATTTGACTGCACTCCAATTTAATTATCTCATATATAATGATGTCTTTATTTGCAAAGTTGATAATGGTACATAAAGTGATTCTCTGCGTTAAGCTTTCAATTCTTGCTTGGTTAAATCAAATTTGCAGTAAATTAACTTTAACCAACATCTAATCAATTCCTTCATTATCAAACGTAACTTATTTTGCTACTCCACCGGATTATAAATAATCCACCAATTAGATTTACAGGTGGAAACAAATTTTATAAGTCTATCAAGGGGGTATCGCAATCCAAAGTATCATTGTATTGGTATTCCTCCAAATGAAGATATCATTTTATTCAATCCAAGATTGAATCGTGCCCATGACAATCAATGTAATAATTAATTAAGTATTCCAATCCTCATAATTCTCGGGATTAAGAACTTTACAAACTATGTCAGATATCAATAATTTATTCAAGATTTCCCTTAGAATCTAACCTTGCAACTTGTTTTGTTCAATACATTCTTGGGATTTATCGATCACACTCCTCTGTCGAACTATCATACAAATTCTCGAACCGTCATACATGTTCCCGTAGTTTTGTATAAACTACTAGGATTGCATTGCAACGGTTTTGATGGGATGTCAATAGTGCTAAAATTGGAATTTCGATACCCTTGTGATCAACCCAAAGTCGACACACTAGAATTCCTATTAAGCTCTATTAATCGACATCAAATATGAAACAATATACTTACACAAATATAAAGCATTCTCCTAACCTTGATTGCCATTGAAAAATGAATAAACAAATTTCATTATTAATCAATGATAAAATCTTGTACATGTGGTTTTATGAATGAACCCCATAAATTTCCCACTTAATCTTAAAGTCATATGACCATACACTTGACTCATATTCCTTCCATACGATGGATGAATGTCTTAACTGGTAAGCTCTTTGTAAAAGAATATGTCAGGTTATCTTCTGTTGCAATATTGGTCACTATGATATCGTTCGACTACACAATCTCTCGTATAAGATGATAGTTGCGCACAATGTGCGTCTCCATTTGTTTTGTTCTTAGTTAATTTAAATTCAAAACCACACCATTATTATCACAATAAATTATAATATTAGACTAAATTGAAGAAACCAAACCCAAATCACTTAGGATGTTTTGGAGCCAAACAAACTTTTTAGATGCCCCTGAAGTGGCAGTATACCCAGCTTCCATGGTCGAGTCAGAAATACAGGTTTTTCTTAAAACTCCTCTAACTTATGGCCCCACCTTCTAGGTTAAACACGTATCCCGAGGTCAATTTCCTATAATCGCAATACGATTTAACATTCGAGTCTGTGTGCCCAATGGGTACCAGAGTATCTACTGAAAAGCCAACACATAATCTCTAGACCTTTTCAGGTACTTGAGAATGTGCTTCACCGCTGTTTAGTCATCCTCATCTAGATTACAACGAAATCTGTTGACCATCCCAACAACATAATAAATATTAGGTTTATTACAAACCAAAATATACATGATGCTACCCATCACCGAATCATATGGTATATTACTTATCCTATATGCCTCATCATTTGTCCTAAGACACTAATCTTTGGATATAGGAACTCTATTCCTAAAGGGGATAAACCCATTCTTAGAGTCTTTCATGATAAACCTGGTGATCACTGTGTCGATATAGGTATGTTGGGATAAGACCAACATCTTATTCTTCCAATCACATAAAACCTTGATCCCTATGATGTGGCTAGCTCATCCTATGTCCTTCGTATCGAACTGACTAGATAACCATACTCTTACGCTAAATAATACACCCACGTCATTTCTAATAAGGACACTATCATGTACATAAAGTACTAGAAATAGTACCAGGTTTTTGTCATTATTCTTCTACACACAAATCTCGTTCATACATTAATCAGAATGAAAATATTTGATTTCCTGATCTAATAGGATCTTCCAAGACCTTGATGCTTGCTTAAGTCCACAAATATATATCTTAAGCTTATATACCCTCCTTTCTTGGACCTTTTTCTATAAATCACATGGGTTGCACCATATAGATTCACTCGTCAAGTTTACCGTAATCAAGATGTGTGGTAATGGATAAGAGAATTCGAATAGACTTAATCATGACTATTGGTGAAAAATCTCCTCATAACCGATCCCCTCTTTTTGAGTGGGCTCTTTCATAAAAAATCACACCTTAAAGGTTTCCACCTTCCCATCTACTCTTCTCTTCATCTTGTAAATAAACTTATACCCTATGGCTTTTATACCATCGGACAAGTCTAAAAGTTCCCACACTTGATTCGAATACATTGAATCCATTTTTGTATTCATAGCCTTTAGACAAAGCTCAAAATCGTTGTCTTTGAGTGCCTCGCTTAGGTACTGGGGTCCATTTTGTGCTCCATTGGGACTTCACCGAAGTTCTCTCCCAAATATAATAACCTATTAGGTTAATGCCTAACTCTCCCACTACGATGTGACTCTACTTGTGGTCTAGTATAAGTGACACGCGAATCTTAATTATTTACAATCCTCCCTCTATAATTAGGCAGTCCATCATCGTTATCAACTTGTATTTCATCCTGTACACGTGGGCCTGCAGCATTTTCATTCTCTTATCCTCTTAGATCCTACAAGATAAGCTTGCTCTTGGGATAATGGTCAATTATACAATCTTCTTCCAAGAACTTATAATTTGTTCAAATAAATACTTTTCGATCCTTGGGATCAAATAATTGTCCACCCTCTGTTTCGTTTGGGTATCCCACAAAAAGACATATATATGCCCTTGATTCAAACTTCCCTAGCTCCTTCCTCGGAACATGTGCTGGGCAACCCCACATCCAATCGTGAGCCAGACATGTTTTTCATCTTTTTGAGAGTTCTATAGTGGTTAATGATATATTTTTAGATGGAACTAAGTTTAATAAATATGTAGCTGTCTCAAGTGCATAACACCAAAATGAGTTCTACAGTTCCGAATAGTTTATTATGGAGCTAACCATATCCAAAAGAGTCAATTTTCTTCTTTCCTCTACAACATTTTATTGTGGAGTATCATGTGTAGAAAACTTGGTTGTAATACCCAAACCTGATAAGTGTTCCTTAAACTCTCCCAAGAGTTATTCCCCTCCACGATCATATCATAGAGTATGAATTAGCTTACCGTGAAACCGCTTCACTTCACGCTTATACTCTTTGAACTTATCAAAGGCTTCAGACTTGTGATGAATTAGGTAAATATGTAAAAACCTTAAGTAAACATAAATAAATATGATGAAGTACTCATACCCACCTCTTGCCCGGACAATCATAGGCCCACATAAATCGAATGAAACAATTATAACAAATCTTTGACTCTATACCCCTTGGTCATAAATGACCTTTTGGTCATTTTTTCCTGTAAGAAGGATTCATATAATGAAAATGCCTCCACTTTCAATAAACTCAATTTTCCATTCGAAAACACTTTTAGTGTCCTTTTATTTATATGACCCAACCATAAGTTTCAAAAATATTTTTAGTCAACTTAGAAGGTTCATTTTTGTTTGGGTTATTTCCATTTGAGCTATTCAATTAAGTATTAAGTAGTAGTTGTGAGACATGTCTTATAATATAATGAATGTTTTCTAATATTCCAGAACAAAAAAAAGATTTATTATTTTTTCATAAAAACTTATTTACTAAAATAAATCGAATATCCATTCATCACAATTTTAGAAATCGAAACAAAATTTCTAATATCAAGACATAAAAATAATAAACTAATATTAACTTATCGTCTCTTCCAAAATTTAAAACTAAATTTTCTACACCTACTATTGTTGCCTTATGATGATCGCCCATGAACAAAAACAACTATCCATCATTGAGCTCCCAAGTTACTTGGGACCCTGCAAAGAATTACAAATATTATTAGTGGATCACGAATCTACACCCCAGGTTCCGGTATATTACATAAAAAAACATGTCTCAACGATATAGCTGAAATTACCATTTTCATTCTTCTTGCTTAAGAAAACGGTGCATTGCTTTTGATAACGTCCTTCTTTTTATAGATGTAACAGTTTCCTTTTGGCTTCTTACCACCACCATGGGGCTTAAAGTTATTCTTAACAAATTTAGGTTATTCCTAAGACTTGTCTTCTTTCCTTTCGGACAAACAATAAAGGGGCTTTTCTCAGGAACCTAAACCACACCATTATACTTATTGATACTCATCAAAACCTGGAATTCTTTAAGAAGTTGCGCCAGAGAGTAATCAATCGTGGTCAAAGAATAGTTTATGTGAAATCATTTAAAGGAACCCATTAGTGATTGGTAAACGAAATAAACTTGGGTTTCCCAATGGATTTCAGATCGAGGAACCTCCAGTTTTCCTTAAATGGACATCATCTTTAGAACGTGCTTGCATATGGGAGTACCCACAGGCATTTTGGTATTGACCATTCTTTCCATATCATCTAATCTCGCGTCACGATTCGGATTCTCAAACATGTCCTTGAGGTTCTGAATCATCTCATAAGAATTGGACATTTGCTGATGTTGGTGCTATATCACATTAGTCATAGAGGCCAATATGTAACAATGAGCCATCTGATAAGATTTTTTCACCTTTGGTAGGTTTCGATATCCCTTTTAGGTACCCCTTCCTCCGAATTGGCAGGCCAGGACTCCATTAATATAGACTTATAGTCCTTAGCAATTAGGATAATATCTAGGTTTCTTTCCTACTCTATATAGTTCATGCTAGTTAACTTGTTATCTTTTAAGATTATAGCAAGCGGGATGAATGATGATCACATTGTAAAATACGAGAATCATAAATTTTGAAAAATCTATTTTATTTTAAAATTATATGTAAGAATTTAACTTCGTTTTTTTTTAAAGTGCCTCCCTCATCGCCAATTTACAGTAAAACTCACTTGACATCCTAGTTCCTTTATGAAGTGAGATTTCTCGCGGGTAGCTTAAATCACCCACCTTGAAGTAGACATACCCGTGTCTTTCAATTACGTACCTGAACAATTCAGGAACCTCTGTCCAATATAATTGAATAGTCAGCGACTTTCAGTCCCATAATTAATGACAATTCTTTGATTCTCATACTTAACTTATTTTTCTACTCCACCCGATTATAAATAATCCACTGATCAAGTTTATTGTTGAAAAAAAATCTTATAAGTATATCAAGGGGGTATCACAATTTCAAGTATCATTGGACACAGATTCCTTCAAATTAAGATCTCAGGCCTACTTACATAATTGTCACTCAATATGAGAAGATCATTTAATTTAATCCAAGAGTGAATCACACCCATAATAATGAAAATAACAATTAATCAAGAATTTTAATCCTCATAATGCCTGGGATTAATAATATATGTACCCTTTGTAAATGGTGTCAAATATCCTAAGTTTAATAAGACAGACCTTAGACACTAACCTCACGTGTGGTCCTCTTCAAAACATTCTTGGGATATACCAATCACAATCATCTGTCGAACTATTATGGAAGTTCTAGAACCATAATACAGGTTCTCGTAGTTTAAGATAAACTATTAGGATTTCATCGTAACCATTCCAATAGGATGTCCATTCCCCATCTAGGTTGTGAATTGTTCAATAGTGCTAGAATTAAAATTCCAATCTCCCTGTGACCAACTCGAAGCCGACTGAATGGAATTCCTACTAAGATCAATTGACCAACGTCAAATATGAATCAATATACTTAAAAACATCTAAAGCATTTTCACAAACTTGATTCTTATTTTAAAATGAATAGAAATTCATTTATTAATCAATAACAAAATGTTTTAAACATGGTTTTATAAATAAACCCCATCAATCTCAAACATAATCTTAAATCCATGTGGACATACACTTGACTCCCATTCATTTAACGTGATTGTTGAAAGTCTTAGTTGGTAAGATCTTTGTAAAAGGATCTGTTAGGTTGTCCTCTATTGTAATCTTGATCAATATCTTGTCACCCGTCTGAAGAGTCTCTCATATCTTATTGATATTTATTCCCAATATACTTTTCCCTTTGGTGCGTCCTTGGTTCATTTCAATTCACAACTGCTCCATTACTGTCACAATAAAGTATAATAATAGAACGCACTTAAGGAGACACATTCAAATCAATTAGTAAGTTCCGGAGCCAAACATCCTCTTAGATATCTCTAAAGCAGCAAATACTTGGCTTCCATGGTCGAGTCGGCAATACTTGATAGCTTCAAACTCCTCCAACTTATAGCTCCACCTCCTAGGTTAAATACATATACCTGGGTCAATTACTATAATCCCTATACGACTGAAAGTATGAGTCCATATAACAAATGGGTACAAGACCATCTTCCACACAAACCAATGTATATTCTCTAGTCCTTTTCATGTACTTGAGAATGTGCTTCATCTCTATCCAATGGTCCTCACCTAGATTAGATTGGAATTTTCTAATCACGACAATGACATAATAAATATTTGATATATTATAGACCATTACATACATGAGGCTACCCACTTCTAAAACACAATGTATACTCCTCATCCTATCTAACTCATCAGGTGTCCTAGGACATTGATCTTTAGATGAAGGAAATCCATGCCTAAAGGGAAGAAAACCTTTTTTGGAGTCTTACATGTTAAACTTTATGATCATTGTGTCGATATAAGTAACTGGGTGTACCTTTAAGGCTAATGTTGAGATTATTGGAAGGTTATTTTTTGGCCCGATCTTTGACAATCCCAAACTCGATATCTTAGGTACTCAATTTTCATCCAACATAATGTTGAAGCTCTTCACATCACAACATATGACACAGTGTTGTACACCTGTACCCGTTTGAATATAGTCCAAACCACGTGTTGCTCCAATGCTAATTTTGAGACGCTGAACATAATATAGAATAGAACTATCGCCACCACTTATAAGAATTTTGTCCAGATGATTTTCTAGGGTTCCATTAACTTTATAATCATAAGCATGAACCATATCATGACTTATGTTATACTAACCGATCAAAGAGATGATGTGGTTATGTCGAATTTTGAAAAGCATCTCAATCTCTTCCCCAAACTCGAGGGCTCCTTGCTTAAACATGGGATTTAACCATTTTATGGAAACTATGGTTGCACAAAATCAATAACTCATTTGTAAACCTTTCCATATCCACCATGTCCTCGGAGTAGTGCATTGTCAATGTTTTTGGTTCCAAATTGAATCTACGTGAATAAAAATGAGGGCCTAGTTTTGACCATGTTGGTGATGATGGTGGTTCTTTTTATTCCTTACTGGTCTTTAAATGTGCCTCAATAATTTGGCCTAACTTGTAGAGAATCAAATTTAATAGAATGAGCACAAGTATCATAACAGTTCCAGTTGCGTTCACACAACCAACATCTAATACTATGTACTTCCATGGATTCGAAGTTGAATGTAAGTCTCGGTAGTCATGAATTACAATATTATTAACGGGTTGTCAAAGGTTTGAATGTTATATGTGAATGCAATAACTTTATGATGGATAAACAAGAAGTAAACAAGTGTGGGAATCAATAGTTAAAGAGTTGAACATGGTTTCAAAAATGTTTTGCAAGAAGGCAACTACAGAGTTGCTTGCTTAACAATGATCGATGGATTAATCAATTGTGAGACTTAATCTTATCAATTTGATTTTCCACTATATTTTAGGTGTATTTTTATTTTGAAACCTATATGTTATTCACATTGTAATTTTGACATTCAAATTAATCTTATATACTCTATATTACTTATTTTAATGACGTCCCATTCGATTTAGGGCAACCAAAACATTTTATGTTTAAACTTTTCATTATGAAAAACTTTAGTTTTGAAAACTACAATAGGCATATGTCAAAATCTAAATAATCATTTTTAAGTCATGTGCATAACTATGACGCAGTTACTTGACCCACATGCCTATAATTATCCATGTGGATGTCATTAAGCTTAGTAGTCTATGAGACTACGTAGATTACGACAATGACATACATAACTGTTTAGAAATCACTACACCAAAATTGTCAACATGTCATGGTCTTTGACCGTGACAAGTCCAACTTGTCCAGGTCAATGAACATCACAAGTCTGGGGGTGACAAGTTCTTCTGTCATGGACTTATCTAGATCAAAGACCGTGACAAGTTTCTTAGACTTGTCACGGTCCTGTCACGGTCTTTGACCTTGAGAAGTTTTGACACAGTCAAAGACCGCAAACCGTGACAAAACCTAAAAAATTATCACGATCAAAGACCATTACAATTGTGGGCTGAATCTAAAAAAACCTCATGGGCAGTATGGCCACTGCCACTGCCCATCAGTACATTTGTACCTATTATAGCAAAATTGTACTTGTCCAAACAACATATATCCAAATAAAATAAAAATAATACACCAAATCATGGAATATATAATTCATATCCAAATAAAATAGAAATGCAAATATCCATCATATCCAAACCAACATATACCAAAATAAAAAAAATACAAATACAATCCAATATCCAAATATCAAAATAAAAAGATAGAAATAATGTCATGAAGAAGAAGCAAGTCGGAGGAGGATGGAAGGCCACACGACATATGAATTGAGACATCCCTCAATATGTTGAACACCGCATTGTGCGCGCAAACACAAAGGTGAGTTCTCATTTCCCTCCATCACATGCGTGACGAGCACTCTTGCCTCTATGTCTTGGAGGGGACATCCATGAATCGGCATACCCGGGAGGAAGCTCGGATCCCTCAACCCCCTCGCTATCGTCTGCCCATAATATATGTCGAGTAGAAACACGCTCGGCCGATCGATTGTTAACATAGGCCGCTTAACGGGGGTCACAAAGGGAAATGGATCATCATATGGTGTCGAGTCTATGCATATCGACGATGAAGTAGTGACGTCCTTGTCCTCATCCTCGTCCTCGTCTACCTCTAACTCCTTTCCCTTGCCCTTTTCCCTTTCCCAACTGACTCTTCATGAAGGCGTACATATCTAGGACCATTGCCTCCAACCTTGATCGCTTCTCCTCATGACCATCCACTTTATGTGCCAACCCGCTATTGCTCGTCTCCATTCTGATGATCTTAGACTTCCCCACCCGCGAGCTCACCCCCTAGTCCTCCCCTTGCGATCTGGACTGAGCACTTGGATGAGTGTGTCTGAAGACAAAGATTCTTTGTCGGGCTCACCTTGCGATTGTTGTGAAGGTTTCTCAAGGACAAAAGGAACATTCGGTTCCCCATGAAAAACCAAATTCGATAACTATCTTGCATACCCCATCTTAATAAATGTAGTTCGACTATTTTCCACTCAAACACGTTCCCATTCTTACACCTAGTACATGGACACGGAAACTCTTCATCATCATGACATCTCTTTGCGTATTTCATAAATTCATTAGAACCTCTGTGAAATACATCCCCTAATCTATTTTTCTCACCCATCCACTCTTTGTATTTAGGATATCGCATCACAACTACTACAAACAATCACCTATTATGGGTAAAAAAAACGTATATTCGTGGATTAGCATAAACAAAAGTGTGAATATTTAGTTCCCATTAGTATAAAAAAAATCACCTATTAATTGCGTATGCATAACTACTAGAAGGGTAGTTTGTATGTGTAAATTTATTCGTGCATTGAAATTAAAATTCAATATTAATTAGAAATTAAAATTAAAATTCAATTTATAATATTAATTCCTATTTCCTCCATCTTCTCTAAAGGGTGAGTGATCCTATCCCATTTAAGACCACATATTTATGTAATATACTTATCAGCTCATGCACATTGTTCCAATTTGAGAAAAATTCGACAGCATATCCCTATAGTTCTCCAAGAACACGACATAGATTCGCAAGTGTGAGTGTTATTTCAATTTATCAATTGAAATTACACTTAACATCGCATCATCTAGTATGTGCCCAGAAAATATTAAGATACGACTGCAGAACTTTCCACAAAAGCAACAAGTTTAAGCCACCAAGAATATTATTATACAGAAACTATTCAGTCCCAAACTATCCAAATGGAACAATTCGAAAGATCTCATTATAGGGGTATTGACTCTCGAACGGGTCTAATGGCTATTGAATGCGTACGCATAAGAACTAGAAGGAAAGTATCTATGCGCACTATAAGTAATTTAAAGTATTTTTCATGTAATTATGTCTTATCATAATTCGAGAGATTTCATTTAATTATATAATTTATAGTATGTTTCATTTAATTTAAAATACGCATAAGAACTAAAACTTATAACAATTTCAATACATACGATACCAATTTCAATTTCAATTTATACCAATACCCATTTATATCAATTTCTATATATTTTTTATTTCTAAGAATTACACAAATATTAATTTCACAAACACACAAAGACCCAGTTTCTATTTTAATTACACAATAATATGTCCAACATATTTACACAACAAAGGGGTCCAATATTTACACAACAAAGCGGTCCAATATTTACACAACAAAGGGGTCCAATATTTGCACAACAAAAGGATTTAATTTGATATTTACACAATAAAGGAGTCCAATTCTGATTTATGTGCAATTAATTAGACACACATGCATACCCTGCCTGACCCCCTGCCGCCCACCCCACCCCCCACACCTACACAAACACACACACACACACACAAACACACACACCTGCCCCCCTCCCCTCCCCAACGTAGCGCACGCACACACAGACCCCCACCCTCACTGCCACCCACCCCCATCCCCACACACTCGCAACACACACACGCAGCACACCACAGACACACACACATACATAGATATTCATATACACAACGGAGAGAGAGAGAGAGAGAGAGAGAGAGAGAGCAACGCCGCTTAGAGAGAAGAGAGAGAAATTGGAGGGAAACAAAATGGTGGGAAGAAATTAGGTGCTACGGAGTTTTTATTAAACGAATTGTCACAGACATGTCAAGGTCTTTGACCGTGACAACTGTACTTGTCATGGACTTGCCACGATTATTGATCGTGATAAACCGTTGTTCTGGCCTTGTCACGGTCATTGATCGTGACAAAAAATGCATGTTTTTTTGTCACGGTCAATGACCGTGATAAGGCTGGCTGGCTCAAAGATGACAATTTAGCCTTTTTTGTGTAGTGAATAGGGGTTTCAAATCTATTAGTCCCACGCGTAATATTAGTGATTATTGTGAAATGATTCAGTTACGTCATAGGTTTAATTTGAGCTCGCTCAGAATCATTCACACAATAACCTAATAAAATTCTCTTTTTAAACCATCTTCACCTCCATGTTTAACAGTTTCGAAAGAAGCATGTTAACCTCATTGAGGTGGTCTTACAATTAAGTAGTCGGGCCCATACAAAACTAGTATAAGTCTTTTTATTTAATATTAAACCAATTTTCAAGTAGTTCTCCGAATAAAGTTTCTCAAGCGTTACACAAATCACTATGTTTTATCTCATTTGACAAATCACTTATTGAAAGTTTCTATCATATCACTTTGTTTTATCTCCTTTGACAAACACAAACGAAACGTGGAATAAGCCTCCCTATCTATATTTTCAAACGTATCATCCTCAATAAATGTCGAGTTTTTATTCTAAAACGGATCAAGACCACTTTGACCATGATGTCCATCACCTCCACTTACAAAAGGCCAAACATTTTCTTATCATAAAATTTCTCCACATCTACTTTATCTTGGATGCAATGACACGAGACCCTAATTTGTAGCCTAGGCTCTAATACCAATTTCTTGTGCAGGGGAGCAGTGCTTGGTGAATCAACTAGGGATTCATGACCAGTAAGCATTCATACAAAAAGAGGAATTGAATAAAAAAAATGAAAAATAACCGAAAGAATATAAAATTAATGTGTTCATTAATTTGTCTAAGGTTACAGGCGATCCGTGTGACTAAATAAAAGAAGATTACAAAAAAAAGGAATTTATATTCTTTCCTCACAATGAATAATATCTCTTCTCACAGATAATCTTCACACACAATAATGGAAGACTCGCAATAAAACACGTATATTCTTTCCAAATATCAATAGAGAATATCCAAAATTGGGCCACAAAATAACCATTTTTTTTTGTAGAAAGTAACTCTTAACTTTCATGCACAAAGTTCTCTATTGAGTCATAGAGATGGAGATGATCCAATTCTTTCATATCCAATTTTCGGTTGGGAGAAGCACTCCTTAAATAAGAGATAAAATCTAAGATTTCAATTGATGTAGGACACCTCACAAGATAGGTAACTAAAGATACCTATTAAATCTGGATACCAAAATTTCATCGGATAAGATAAAGATAAACCAAAGAGGACTTGAGTTGAACTTCTCTCTCTTTCCCGTAATGAGTCCAAATCAAGCCAAACTCTATAGAGTTGGGGTTAGCGTCTATGAGGAGATCGAGAGATAAGACACGTGCATTGAAATTGTCGTTCGACTAAAATGCCTCATGTACATTGCACATGAATAACGTTCGGTTTATATTTTTAACACCATTGCGGTTGAAGTATAATATGGAGCTTTATAATAAGTTGTGGGGGTTAAGAAAATGAAAGATCGAAAGACGAAATGAAAATATGAATAAAGTTCAAAAAGGAAAATGTAATTAACTTTAAGATTTTTTTTTATTACCAAGGTTAAAAGGTTGAATGTACTCACTATTCAAGACGAGAAAAACAATCGTGCACCACGTGTTTATGTTCAACATCAATAAAGACACGACACGTATGCTCATGAAAAAATATTATATTTGTAGTGGAATACATGTGAGATGCGTATCGCTTGCGTGTTGTATCTTTTTTTATATTGCGTATTAACACGTGGTGCACTAATTGCACGAGAATTTTTCTCCGTCAAAACATTCGATTTCATGGGGATTTCATACGAAAGCAATTTTTTTATTAAAGAAATATAGATGAAGAGTTGGTTTTACCTTGGGCAACTCTGCACATCCCAAAAATAGATGACCCCATCTTCCTTATATCTAGCCTTGTCCTGGTGGGCTTTACTTTAGTTTGCATGTTGCTTGCATCGCTCAACTTCATAATCCCATCAATGTGATCATCACAGTGACTACTATCGATAACTTCCTCCTCCGTATCCTGATCAATTAGTTCCTGCTCCTTTCTATCCTTCTGCGTATCCCGATAAATTAGTTCCTGCTCACTTTGATCCTCCCGAGGTTCAAAAAGAGCTAGTACATTTTCATTTGCCCAACTTGGATCATCTCTCTCTTCGAATCCCAAAGCACGCTCAAGTGACACCACGACCTCTGGCATTGTAGGGCGTTTTTTGGGTAAAGAATGCAAGCATTGCTCCGCAATTTCTTTGAACACTTTCAAGGAATCTTGCTGAATTTGCCCCATCAAATCATGTTCAATAATTTGATCTAGTGTTCCTTTTTGGATGCATTGTTGAACCCATCTGGCAAGACTGCGTTTTTCCGGCTGAAGTCCTAAATCCACCGCGGGCCTCCCGCAAAGAATCTCAAACAATACAACCCCAAAGGAATAAACATCAGATTTCCTCGTCAATTTGTGGGTGAAGACTTAATCCATATCCACATACCCGACTGTACCTTTAACGTTAGTGCTGACATCGCTGGAAGGCTGACTTTTTGGCCCTATCTTGGACAATCCAAAGTCCGAAATTTTAGGTACCCAATTTTCGTCCAACAGAATGTTAGAGCTCTTCACGTCACGATGTATGACCCTGTGCTGTACACCTGTACCCGTGTGAAGGTACTCCAAGCCACGTGCTGCTCCAACGCTAATTTTGAGACGTTGCACCCAAGATAGAGTCGAATAATTACCACCACTTCTACGAATTTTGTAAAGATGATCAGCTAGGGTTCCATTGATCATGTATTCATAAACAAGAATCATCTCATGGCCTTTGTCGCAATAGCCTATTAGAGAGACGATGTGGCTATGTCGAATTTCGGAAAGCATCTTAATTTCTGTCCAAAACTCAAGGGGTCCTTGATTCGACATGGGATTCAACCGTTTGATGGCAACTGTGGTTGCCCCATTGTCAATAACTCCTTTGTACACCTTTCCAAATCCTCCCTGTCCCAGGAGCAGTGCATCGTCAAAGTTTTGGGTCCCATATTGAATCTCATCGAATGAAAAATGGCGGCCTAGTTTTGGCAGTGATGGTGAGGATGGCGGTTCTTTAAATTCCTCACCCGGCCTTAAATGTGTCTCGAGAATTTGGCCCAACTTATAGGTAATGAGATTCAATAGAACGAGCATTACTATCACAACAGATGCAATTGCGTTCACACGGCCAATAGCAAATACTAAGTACTTCCATGGCTTCGAAGTTGAATGTAAGGCACGGTAGTCACGAATTTCAGTGCTTTTAACAGCGGCGTCAAGGGTTTGAATGTTATCTGCGAACGCAATAACTGAATTATGCAGAAACAAGAAGTAAACAAGTGTGAGAATCGGTAGTTGAGACTTGAACATGCTTTCAAAAAGGTTTTGCAAGAAGACAACTACAGAGTTGTTTGCTGAACAATGATGGATGATGAGATGAAGATTTGTCAATGGCGAAACTTCATCTTGATAATGTTGGAAATTATGAATGCAAATACAGAAATGGAAATCTTTATATATCTCAAAAATGTCAACTTCAATACAACAATGTGGTTTCTGAATAGTCACTATAAAACTTCAAGGCGTGATGTCACTTTCCTAAATACAGTATTTGCCCCACACGAAGAATTTCGGTATACAAACGGGAATCCGCAAATCCGTACTCAAGATACAATGAAGCAATTGCACTGTCTGCAACTTGTATATTTGAAGACAGCCCTTGGATGTAGCAGCGAAGAACAGTCAATCAAGTTCTTATTCTGTTTATGTGCACAAAACAGAATAAGCGAATTTATATCTCCTGAAAACTGTAAGAGAGTAATAGCAGGGTATGGAAATCTGAAACTGGTTTTTGGTATCAATATAATTCCGTTTTTAGGCAGCCTTTATTTATAGAAAATGAAAGGCTTTGTCTTCAAGAGTCATGACTGTTGAATTAAGTCATTTCCGAACAGGTATGACTGTTAATTACCAACAGTCTTAAGTCCTTTCCGAACAGGTATAATAATACCGAATCGGTTTTGCACGGGTCAACCAAAAAGTGACCGCGCCCGAGCTACCGCGATCCGACCCGGACGAAGTGCAAAGTGCGCCACTAGCACCTCTACAGCCCACTGCCCCGCACCCGCACGCGCGCGCGCGCGCGCGCGTGTACGTGTGCGTACGGTGCTTCGCACCGTATTGAGGTCTCTTGAATAGCCTCTTAAATGTTAGATGAATTAACTCTTCATCTTCCATTTGTACTTATTAAGTGTACAAATTCTTAACATTTTTCCAATGTGGGACTCAAAGGTTGCCCACCCCTTTTATAGCTTAGTGGTGACACTTAGCTTTGTACATTTTCCAATGTGGGACACTATACCCTTTTATATTTGGGTTAGCTTCCCACCTCTTCCTCACACTTCCAATGTGGGACAAGCTTTTAAGACTTTTACACCCAAAAACTCTTACTCTCTTATTTTAAAAATCTCCAACAGATAATTTGCTTTTCCACTTTAATTTAGTTGTATAGTGATTTTGAAACCTATTTTTATTCACAATGTAACTTTGACATTCAAATTAATCATATATACTCTATATTGCTTATTTTAATGATCTTCTATTAGATTTTGGACAAGTAAAACTAAATTGTCATTATGCGAAACTTTAGTCATTAAAACTGCAATAGGCATAGGTCAGAATCTAAATAATCATTTTTTAAGTAATGCGGGTAGTCTTTACGAGGTGACTTGACCAACACGCTTATAATTAATTGGTCATGTGGATGTCATCAAGCTTAGTAGTCTATGAGACTGTGACAATGACATACATAACTGTTTAGAAAGAGTGGTTTCAAATCTGTAGTAATGGCTGTGAACTGATTCAGTTTCTTTATAGGTTTAATTTGAGCTTGTTCCGAATCATTTACATAGTAACCAAATAACAGAGCCCAATCAATATGGAAGGCTTGTTAATTCGGCTCGTGAGCGTTGATATCATTGACTGTGTATTCTCAAAAGTTCTCCGCTTGAGCAGTTATTACAATAGCATGTCCTTTTCCCCTTTCAACCATGATGCCAACCCTCCAGCAACTTTATTTTTGTAATAGCAAATATTGCATTGACTTTTTCATAAATATTCATTTTTTCATTCAACAGGTAGTTTTAAAAGTTCTTTCTCAATAAACTATCAATCAAATGTAATATTATATACCAAATTCAGAAAAATGTATGTATCTATTACTATATCTCACCGTATAACAGTGTAGGTATTTTCTTTAAAATAAAGAAAAATATGTAATAGTGAGCTCATTAAAATATATATTGTGGTGGGTTTTAACATTAAATATGATATATCTTTTAATAGAAAAGTTGACAATGATCTTGTATGATATTTTGTTTCATCCAAAACTTTTTATCGTATAGTTTATAGCCCACCATGTTATTATGTAACTATAAATATGAGATTACATGTGGATCAATAATATGTACATTCATAATATGATCCTCTCACATTTATGTGTATATATATAAAACTATAGTCTTAACACCTTCTTAATCGACATGTGTCAATCTCATTTAATACACGTCTTTACTTATTCGAACATTTCCCAAAAAATATATCTTTTAAGTGTAGCCTTAACACCTTCTGAAGAGACATGTGTCAATCTCATTTAATAGAGCTCTTTACTTATTCAATCGTTTACCAAAAAATTATATATTTTAGTTAATTCAAACATTTCCCAACAATTTATTATATTTAGACTCTTCACAGACTTTCGGTGTTTTCTGAAATCACTTTTCAAATAAGGTCTAAATATTTTTTTGGCTGAGTTTTTTGTTAATGGTCTATTTAAAAGAGGAAACATTAAAAAAAATCTGAGCAACGCTAAGGTGTTTTGTATGAAACCATCAACTGAAGTAGCAGTACAGTAACTTTGTACACAAAGACAAAGAAAATCAACAGCACCGGCTACAAGAGATAAGACTCCTCATTTAAAATCTCAAATGTAACATTAAATTCGTTCATACGTCCTGATTTTATGTTTTCATAATCTTGAATTTTTAAGGCTTAGGGTTTGCATATATGCATTTACGCAAATAACTTTGATTTCATTGTTACAATTATAATTTGAATGCAAAATTTGCTTAATACGGTCACTTTAAAAGATATGTATAATTTCTTGCATGTGTATGGATTTTTGCCAAAATCAAAAAGTTTGAATTTTGTTTAACTTTATGCTGTGTAATTATAAAGGTTTGGATTTATTGATTTTATTCTAATTTAATTTAAAATAAACATTTATAATTGTATCAAGTTTATTTATCCTTAGAAATTCAATTAAAAGAATACAATTTATATAAATTTGGCCACGCATCGCGTGGCATGCATGCTAGTTGTAATGTAAATCCATCACTTCACATTGTAATGTAAATGTTGTAAATGGGTATTGTCCAATATTGGATGGTTTATAATGGGCAACTTTGAGCTCAATTTAAGATGGGACCTGTTGGAAATGAGTTTTTTAAACATCCCAAATAAGCATTTTAAGCTCATTTTATTATGGGACCCACATTCCGATTTTGTCGAGACGGCGCATAAGTGCGTTCTCCTCGGTGAGGAGTATAACATAGTATATTTCACTGTTCTAAAAAACCCGCCTAGGCTTAAGGCTTGGGAGAAACGCCTCGCCTTACGTTTTTCATGCCTTATTCTTGGTAAAACCCTTAAGGCGCACTTTTTATTAAAAACAAAAATGCTTTAGTAAAACGATGTCGCCTTTTAAAGAATTTCTTTACAAACCGGACCATTATCTCATCCAAAATAATAAAATAGTATTTTAATTTGCATATATTCTGACATATTTTTATGATATATGCAATTTTTGTATTTTAATAGCCTTGTTATGGTTAAAAAATATTAAAATATATTAAGAAGGCCTAAACGCCTTTTCACGCCTTTTTACGTCTAGGCCCGCCTAGACTTCTAAGGCTTAAGGCTTGACCTCCACGCCTCAATCACGCCCCGCGTTTTTTTGAACCTTGGTATATTTGTTTACCAAAAACCTTTAAGTAATGAATGAAAATTTTGAGCTCAAAGTGACCCATTAAGTAATGAAGTTTGATGAATTTGAGTGTGTATTGCTTTTGTCCCACATAGGTTGAATAGTGGGAAGATGAAGAGTTTAATAAAATCACAAATGTTCACTAAGGCTTGGATGCCTTTAGGGTATCCCAACTCTTTGAAGGGGGCCTACACTATGCATGTGTTGGGCTTGGGCCAAATGCCCACATGCACACGCGCGTTGTTCGACCGGCTCGATCGGTCCGGGCTTAGGCTTAGTCGCGCACCGTCGGTTCGAGCTTAGGCTCAAGCTTATAAAAATTCCATTCATTCGGCCAATTAAATTAAACTTCGATCAGCCAAAAACTATAAATTGAACAGGGTCATTCAATTCCAGAAAACAATTTTTTTTTCTCATGCATTAAAGAAATTGTTCCCTGTTCATGTATTATTCTTTACATATTTTTCATGTCTGTTTATGCTATCCTGTTCATGGTTTGAGAAAAATAACATATAATTGAGTTCCTCGGAATCAATTCATTGAAGTGCTAATAAAAAAAATCGTTCTATTCGGGGAGACAATAATTCAGACCTTAAAGCACTATGGAGGGAATTAAATTGTCTTAGGGATACTGGGGTATTCACAGGGCTTAGATTATTTCTTCTTTCTCTAATATTGAATTTCTTTAGTACAAAGTAAGTGTTTTTTATTTTTTTATTTTTTATATTTCATAATTTCGTTTTCTTATTTATGTAATTATAATTCTTAAGAATTCTGTACTATTTAATTTATAAAATTAGTAGTGATAAAAATCTTGAGACAATTTAATCTTTTATGCTACTGTTTTATAAACATTACATAAATTTTAACTTTTCAAACGATATTTTATTAATGTCATTGAAATCTATTTTACTACAGAAATTTGAAAATTTTGTTTTATTATAGAAAACTTCATAAAATAATTTTATGTTGGAGTAATTATATATTTCTGAGATACATTTCAAAATTTTCGTTTAGAATTATAAATTCTGTTTCGTTTATATATTCATTTATATATAAATTATTCAATCAAAATTGTTAAATATAATTTTATATTCTATTTTAATAATTAAATTACATATTGATAAAAATTCTATTTTAAATAATTTTTTTATTGTTGTCATTACATTTCTATTTTTGTAACAAAAATTGCATCATCTATCATTGTTCCTACTGTTCTAGCACATGTGACCGCGTCTCATGGAGAAAAGCCAAAAAAATTCAATGGAACTGATTTTAAACGTTGGCAACAAAAGATACTTTTTTATGTGACTACTCTGAACTTGAAAGGTTCCCACATGAGGAATGTCCCCCAACACTAGAAAGGGATGATAGAGAAAAAACTGATGTTGTAGAAGCATGAAAATATGCAGGTTTCTTATGTAGAAATTATATTTGTAACTAATTGGACAATTAACTATACAATATGTATTGTACCATAAAAACAACAAAGGAACTCTCGGAATCCTTAGACAAGAAATACAAAACTGAAGATGTGGGTATGAGAAATTCATAGCTGACAAGTTTCTTGACTATAAAATGGTGGATTCAAAGGTAGTAATTGTTCAAGTTCAAGAATTACAGATTATTGTTCATGACATTCATGCTGAAGAATATCATTAAGTACTCTTTTCAAGTGACTACACTAATTGAAAAATTATCGCCATCTTCGAAAGATTTCAAGAATTATCTCAAGCATAAACACATTGAGATGAATTTTGAAAAGTTACTTATGAGGCTTAGAATTGAATAAGACAGTCGTATAACAGAAAAGAAGAATGGGAAAAACTCTATGGAGGTCAAGGCTAATGTTGTGTAACAAGGTTTAAAAACCACAAAAAGGAAATGTGAAGGCGAAGGCTCTTCAAAACAGAAAAGAAGTTCGAGGGAAAATGTTATAATTGTGTCAAGCCTCAACATCACTCATGTGAATGTGAAAAGCCGAAGAATTTCAATAAGCTAAACGCACAAGTTAATGTAACAGTAACTTAGAAGATTTCAGAAGGCATGGACAATATCAATCTTTTCGAGTTGGTATCCGAGTGTAATTTGGTGAAACATACTAAAGAATGGTGGGTGGACACCGATGCTACATGCCACATTTTCTCAAACAAATGGATATTCTCTACCTGCAAGCCAATGGAAATCGAGGAAAACCTATTTATGGGAAATTCATCAAGTTCCAAAGTTGAAAGTCATGGAAAGATTGTGCTGAAAATGAAAATCAGAAAAGAACTCACTCTCAATGATGTTCTTCACGTCCTAGATATTCCCAAGAATTTGGTTTCTTAGTTCTTTACTTAGCAAGAATGGTTTTAAGTTGGCATTTGTATCTGATAAATTTGTTCTGTCTAAGAATGATGTGTATGTGGGAAATGGGTACATTACTGATGGGCTCTTTAAGATGAATGTAATGAATGTTGCGGCTAAGGCAATTAATAATAATAATATTAATTCCTCTTACTTGCTCGAGTCTTCAAATATGTGGCATGCTAGATTGGGACATGTTAATTTTGATACTTTACGTAGATTAATTAACTTGAAATTTTTGCCAAAATTTGACTTTGATAAAAATCATAAATGTGATATATGTGTGGAATCAAAATTAGCAAGATTACCTTTTCATTACATTGAAAGATTTAGTGATCCCTTTGACTTAATTCACACTAGTATTTGTGATTTAAAGTTTTTACAAACTAGAGGAAGAAAAAAGTATTTTATTACTTTTATTGACGATTGTACAAAATATTGTTACGTGTATTTATTACGTAGTAAAGATGAGGTTATCGATGCATTTAAACAATACAAAAATGAATTTGAGAATCAACGTAGCAAAAAGATAAAGGCTATTAGGAGTGATATAGGAGGTGATTATGAATCTCCTTTTGAGGAATTTTGTTCCGAACATAGAATTATTCACAAAACTAATGCTCCTTACTCACCTCAATTTAACGGCATTGGGGAACGCAAAAACTGTACCTTAAAAGAAATGATGAACTCTATGCTAGTAAGTTCTAGAGAACCACAAAACAAAGTACCTCATAAGAAAACTCATAAAACACCTTCTGAATTACGGAAAGGTCGAAGATCTGGCTATAAATATTTATGAGTGTGGGGGTGCTTAGCCAAAGTGGTGGTTCCTAAGCTAAAGAAGATAAAAATAAGGCCGAAGACCGTTGATTGTGTATTCATCGGCTATGTTAATAATAGCAGTGCATATTGCTTTTTAGTTTTAAATCCACTACTCTGGATATGCATGTTAATATCGTTATTGAATTGAGTAACGCTTTATTATTTTAAAATGAATTTTCGTATAACATGATCCGAGAATCTATTCCTACTAAAAGGACACATGATGATAAATCCAGTGGTAGTCATCAATCCAAAGATCAATAATCTTTAACTAATGAACGAAGATATATCAAAAGGACAAAAATGTTTACTTCCTTAGGTCCTGATTTTCTAACATACTTGTTAGAAAATGATCCTCAAACGTACAAAGAAACTATTTTTTCACTAGATGCTTTAAATTGGAAAGAAGCAATTAATAGTGAAATTGAATCCACAATGCAAAATCACACATGGAAACTCATGGATTTACCACCAGGTTCAAAACCTTTAGGTTACAAATGGATCTTTAAAATAAAAATGAAAGTTGATCAATCAATTATAAGTATAAAGAAAGTCTTGTTGCTAAAGGATACTCACGAAAAGAACGGTTGAATTACTTACATACATACTCACCAGTGACAAGAATCACATGTATTCATATATTGATAGCAATAGCCACAATAAATGGACTTGAAATATATCAAATGGATGTGAAAACTTCTTTCTTGAATGGTGAATTAGATGAGAAAATATATATGGAGCAACCTGAAGGGTTTATATCTCTAGGTGAATTAGACGAGATCTCGGATAATAAATGGAAGTATGTAAGCCTATAAAATCACTTTATGGATTAAAACAAGCACCAAAGCAATGGCATGAAATATTTGATAAAACTATGTTATCAACTGGTTTCAAAATTAATTAGTGTGATAAATGTGTTTATTACAAAAGTACTCAAAATGGACATGTCATTGTATGCCTCTATGTGGATGATATGTTAATCATGGGTAGTAACATTGACATTGTCAAAACTACTAAACGTATGTTGAATAATTGTTTTGACAAGAAAGACCTAGGTGTCTTCGATGTTATAATAGGAATTAAAAGTTATAGAACATCTGATGGACTTATATTATCGCAGTCTCATTACATAAAAAAAACACTGGAAAAATGCAAGAAATATAATTTCAGTCCTACTAAGACACCAGTAGATATAAATTTACATATAGCAATAACATATTTCAATTAGAGTACTCTCGTATTATCGACAACTTAACGTACATTATGAATTGTACTCGACCAGACATAGCACACTCGATAAGTAAGCTAAGTCGTTATACAAGTAATCCAGGGAGAGACCACTGGAAATTTTTTCAATTGGTATCAGAGCGGGTCGCTCCGAACGAGATTTAACCATCTGGAGTGTTGATCCTAGCTTTCTTGATCATATGATTTCATGTTACAAATCTGATTACTTTTTATATCCATATATGATGCTGAATTTTTGTTTGTATGACCTCATGGTAGACAACATGTTATTTTTATCTCTTCTAATTGTTCTCACTATTTCTTGAATTTAAAACCCCTACATGGTTTGTATGCTTAGTTTAATATATTTTTATAACCATAGCATTGGTTGAGGGGGAGAAACCTTATTTGTTGATTACTGCAGAATATGTCGATCTTCTTTAAATTATGTGCATTATGTCATTTACTCTCTATTTTATTTGAGAGTCCCTGAAGACTATATGAATGTGCTTTATTCATTTTCTACCATATTTACATATTTTCCTGTCATAATCATGGTAATTATATGTCCTCTGAGATTTTAGGGTATGGATGTTTGTGAATATAAAAGACACCTCTTAAAATCATGTCAATGTAAGAGTAACACTTGATTAGAACCGTTAATATGCTTATTGTGATTGTTATATTTTTTTAATCTTCTTTATTTTATCATTTTTTTATACTTTGTCTATTTGAGACAAAAGGGGGAGAATAGTACATCATTTTATTAGTCTTAATTCTTGAATAATATTCATGATTTCTTGTTTTTTAATGATTTATGAATTTCTGTGATATCTTACACTTGTTCTTGTGAGTTTGGTTTTAATGTTTTAATGCAGGAAATCACATGAAGGTGTTAGGGTAATTGATGTATAGTTGAGTCTTGTAATTTTTATTTTCTAGGATTATTTTTTGGATTGGGTAGAATAGTAATTGTTGTATAGGACTTAGGTTATTTTATTTTTTTCCTAAGAGTACCATGATGTACTCGAAGGGTTTTGTCACAAATATTCAAAGGGGGAGATTGAAACACCCTAAATATTTGACTTACTTGAGTCTATATCATTTAGGCGTTTCAACTAATTTGGATATTGTGTCAAAACATATTTTTTAGTACGAGCCTTCTCCTTGGTACATCAAACAACGTTACTCGACGACTCAACATGCCTCGACTCTACACAATGACATATCCGAGTAAAGGTATTCACATGTGATGAACATTTTCACTTGACACATTAGGCACTCATGCATATATGGACTGATATTATTGGATTGCCTAAACTTTTTCTAAAAGAAAAATTATATTATTTTTTTTTAAAAATAATTTTTGTAGTAAATTTGGCGCAACTTGGTTTGCAATTAATTTCTTAGTTATAAAATTATTTTCGTCTATTTGTGGCCTTATGAATTTTACTGGTTAGATTCGTGGCCATGACTTGTTTATACCTTCTTAGAGGTTTCGATCATATTTTTTGTTAGTTAATATCCATGCCTCAACTGCTGAAAGCATCTTATTAGTTCAAGCCTTAGGACTTTGTTTGAACTCTAGTTGGTTTAAATTTGTTTTCGTTTAAGGTTAACACCTATTGGTTGATTGTAGCCTTGGTAATTTTCGGCCTTGTCATTTCAGCCTTTACACTTGCTTCTTGTCAAGTTATATTTGACCTTACCTGCTACTAGAACTGTCCGATTTTACCTTAGGTCATTTTGATACAACTTATAGTCTTTATAGTTGTTGTGAGTTATTAGGATCAGCCATACCATAATAGTACCAGTTATAGTAACTTTCGGTTATAGATAGTACCCACTGTTACGAACAGTGTTCCGAGGTATAGTTAAGATTTGATTTCATCCTATTGTACCAAGTGTCTTTGGATTAACTTAGGTTAATAGGTTTGGAGTCTTTAATGGATTTGACCATTCCCTTACCTGTTCACGCTAGTGTTAGATTTTGATGAGTGTAATACCTGCTGTTATTGTTATACACATTTAGGTTATACCTTTTAACCGCCAGATATCATTTTGACCGTTGGTTTGTTTGGAGAGTTGCCAACTGTCATAATATTACCATTGTTGGGGTTTGTTGTAAATAAAATCCTATACCAAATGGTTCTTATCTCTAGTGGTTTTAGGTTTTAAAACAAACTTAATCAGTTAGAGAGTGATTTGTTAAAACTGAATTTGTTAAGCTATTAAAATCTGTTAATTAGTTTTAACTCGAATTAATCACACCCTTAGATTAATAACTATTAATCTGAACCCTTGATTTTAGAGTTTTTAGAATATTGTTTTCTCACCTATATAAACATCATTTTAGAGTTTATTTGTGTTAGACTTTTTCACAACATATTTTCTAGAGTGAGAAATAAAAGATGGTTCAAGTTTTGTAGAGAGAAAACTATAAAGAATTAGAGAGAATATCTAAGAGAGAGATTGAATGTTATTTTTCACACATCATGTTTATTTCTACTTCATCTCATTTCTGTTTTTGTTTTTGATTCTCAATGATCTTACCCATCATCTCATAACTTTAGAGATTGATATATTGTGTTATTTTAGAGAGAATTAATGTGCGTTCATGATGAAATATTTTTTTACAAAAACTAGAATTCCTTAGATTTTTAGATCCGAATTTTATTGAATATATTTATGATCTAAATATTCTAATTTTGTGTTAGATTATATCTGATGTTTAAATCAGAATTTCTCCGGATCTTATTTGTTGATTGAAAATCTTTTTAAAGTTCTTTTTCTCATATTTGTGAAATAATTTGTAAAACACTTTTCCTCATAAAATTGAATTTTATATTTTGGAGAAAGCTAAGAACACATGTTGGAGTGATTATTTTGTATCTGTATGATTGTGTTCATATGAGTGTTATTACATATTGATTATAAAGAATGTTTATAAGATTTATGATTGAAATTTTTTTTTGTAAGTTTTTGTAGAAAACTTAATTGTTTGTTAATTGAAAATGTATTTTTCTTAAGTTTTTATAGAAAACTTATTTGCTTGATTAAAAATGTGTTTTTGTTATGTTTTTGTAGAAAACTTATATGCTTGAGATTTGAATTAAGTTCTTGTATGTCTTGCATTTAGAACATATTTACTTGCACATTTTGCACAACTAATATGTTGTTGAGAGATCAATTTTGACTGAGTTGGAATTCGCTAAAAAGGAGGTCAAGGAAAAAGCAAAGGAGCAACAAAGAAAAGATCAAGTTCTAGTCAGATTACATTTGGAGTGGAGAATCTCAAGTTGGTATATTCTCAACTTAGTTATGATCTTTGTGTGTTTTCTTAAGTGTTGTAACCTGAATCTTTATTTTAGTGGAATTTTTATTTTGTGGCGTAGAGGTCACCGTGGATGTTTTTCCTAGTTTGGGTTTTTACCACGTAAAAAAATCATACTTATTATTCTTCTTTTCCTCATCTTATTCTTTGTACGATTTAGAATTAAAATTGTTACATGATTTAATTACTTGAATTGGAATAATTAATCATATGAGATATATGTGACACCCCGCCTAATAAAATACCGGGGGATCAGTCCTATACCAAATTAAAACAGGAATCCCAGTTGGATCATCCTTAGCATCACTGTCGAAAACTTTTTTAAAACTTACTAACCACCTAGTATTCCAAAAGATGGTGCCAATTTTTAACTTTTTGATTAAACAAAACAGTACATGTGGAATAAAATTATAAACCATTCTACAAGAAAAATGATCATTTATGTCAGTCAAAAACTGACATAAATGGCCATTTATGTCAGTTTTAGAAATTTTCAAAACTGACATATAAAGCCCTGACATAAATGTTCGTAAAACTGACATAAATAAGATCACATTTATCTCAGTTTTTAAGAACACACATAAAAACTACGGTATTCACCATGTTTTTAATCACATTTTCACGAAAAACTGATATAAATAACATCACATTTATGTCAATTTTAGTAATTTTTATGAGAGTTTTATCAAAACTGACATAAATGTTGATATAAAAATAAAAAAAAAATCATTACTCCATCAATAAACAACTACTATTTATAGTTAAATCAACCCTTGTAAATAGATAATAAATAGTCGAACAATATTCAAATAGTCTAGATTTCATCAAACAAATTCATATATAGCTTGAAATATACAATATTCATTAAAGAAAATTACATTGTGCCTCAAATAAAAAAAGTCCCAATTTAAAAAAAATGGACAAAGTCTCCTTTATTTATTGGACTATCCACCCAAAGGGTAACAACCAATCCAACAAAATGTAAAATTGAAATACAGGGCAACCTTTTAAAAATTCTCCTACAAAAGGTAGTTGCGGCCATCTTTGAATCAACACTTGGCAGTGCTTGGTCCCTTTTCACTTAGCAGTGCTAGGTCAATTTTCACTTCGCAGTTTTTGGTCCGTTTGGTTTACCTTGGTAGTGCTCGGTTTTGCTGCTGTTGGTCTGATTTCAGTCATTGGGTTGCTGGTTCATTCTGCCCCATTTGTTATCTGGCCCGTTCTTCCCCATTTGTTATCGGGTTAATCTTGAGTCGGTAAAATCGAACAAATAAAAAAATGGGTAAAAATGGAATACACAAACTGCTGAATCCTTACCTGAGAAAAAATTAAACATATAAGTAAGCATTAGAAGATGAATACACAAACTATGTATTTAAAAGTAAAAGAGGGTAACCGAGAGTATACATGATGGTGTTGATGAAAGCATGATCCATAAACTGTGTAATTGAAAGTTTAAACTTGAACAGGTATTGTTTAATTAACAGAGAATACACTTTGTAATTGGAAAGAGCATACATTGTGTACAGTGTGTAATCAACTGGTGAACCATTAAGATTAGAATGAAGGCTACACATTGTATGCCTCAATTATAATGAAGGTTGCATAGTGTTTGCCTCATTCAAAGCCTCTCTTATTTGGAGGTGATTTCAATACAGTATGCTCTGCAGAAGAAAAGGTAGGAGGAAATCCTATTGATGTGGGAGTTGCTAGTGACATAATGGACTGTATTCAAAATAGTTACCTTCAAGATATGGGATACATTGGTTGCAAATTCACCTGGGAAAAGTGTTCTAATGGAGTAATGTTGTTTGAAAGACTGGATATAGCTCCTATAAACCATCAATGGATAACTGATTTTCCTTTATCTAAAATCTCTCACAAAATTGTTTTTTGGCCCTATTAGGGGGTAAGGAATGAGGCTCACTCCTATCATTAGTCCTACTCCTGCTCGTGATTACATACAAAGAGCTTTTGCATCAGATTCAGTCTCATAAACTCTAATATATTCTAAGAATTTGCAAAGAGTAGGACTAATGATAGGAGTGACCCTCATTCCTTGTATATAAGGTTATGTAAAAATAATTTTTTTCCATAATTATTTGTAAAAAAGTGTTTACATGATTTCAGTCTCATAAACTCTAATATATTCTAAGGGAATGCAGACAATAAGCAGTTCATGGCACTCCCATTAATCTTCTCTCATTAAACTTTTTTAAAATGTAAAATTGGCTATATTGATATGGTAGAACCTTAGTCATGTTTCAAAAAATTGCATTATGGCCCTTAAATCGTTTTAATGGATAACGTGACTTGGATAGTGTCAAATACAATTTCAATTCAACAAACCTGTGCTATACTTGGATGGTCTTTGGTAGCTCCTAATTGATATGGACAATTAAAACTGTGTTGTTGCTTTGGTGATTGATATATCACCACTCCCTCTCGAAATAGCATGAATCCACTATCACCCACATTTGCTGCCCTCAAGACCTGCATACATACGCATCAAGATGTCAATTCTTAGACCTTGCATAGTAATAGACACATGAAAATATTGAAATATCATGCAAGAAACAAAGAAAATGAAGCCATACAATTCTTTTCAGCGTCAATATGCAAGCAGTGGATGATCCTTGGACGTTAGTATTTAAATAAGCTTCATATAACACCCTTTTCGGATCAACGTCTCCATTGGCACACTCGGTTTTACGCAATTTAGGGTTCAACACCTGCAAGTGTCGTGAACACTCTTATGAGGACTTTTTATGATGATTGTGTGTTATTATTTCGGTACAAAACCTCAATTATGATAAACATCAGTTGCTAAATTGAAAAGAAGCATTAAAAATTGGCGGCCAAAGGTTGTATAACCCTATAGAAATAGTTAGTTGGTTAGTGCGTGAGCGTTGCGAGTACGCGTGCGCGAGAGCGAGAGAGAAGTGCTCACCTCTGACATGAATTTCTTCAGAAGATCTTGTTTCTGCATCTCCTCACTTGTGGGGCGGCCCATTTGCTTTTGCCGCTGGTCAAACTACATAAACATTTGAAGGAAGATTACATAGTTTCTTTACCAAACATTAACAAAAATAAAAGGAAGAAAAGAATACACATCTCAACAAAGCCTTTTCCCAATTATTTGGGGTCGACTACAAAAAGAGGAAAAGAATGCTCCATGGTAAAATAAAAGGGTTCATTTTTAAGAAAGAATTTTGAGATTTAAGTGATTAAGGGGAATCTATGATAACCACAAAAAACTTGGACCAAGAGTGCAGATAATCAGTGTATTTAGTTGCAACACCCAAAACATAATCAAAGTGGGATATAATGTGCTAATTGAAAGAAAAGAGAAGAAGAAAAAAATAAACAAAAAACCCAATTAGAGACTCAATGTCTATGGATATATAGGTAAACAACATCAAGACTTGAGACAAAATAATTAAATCTTCAGAAAAATGAAAAGTTGGGGAAAGGTGGAAAATTAGTAATCAAACACCACAAAAGTGAAATTGAGTAAAAAGAAGTAATTTCATGGAAAAAATGCAATGCCTCTCAAACAAACTTAAAAGAAAAAAGAAAAAAGAAAAAAGAAAAAAGGCAATGTATGTAGGAAAGGAAGAGAGGCATCAGAGTCCTACCATCATCTTCTCAACAGTTGACCTTGTTTCTGGGTCGAGATCAGATAGCTTGCTGTTCTCAGGTTCTACTTTTTGGGTATCAATTTCGATATCACCTTTCACCAAACTCTTCCACCATTCCATTTGGTTATGCTTTGTCAGCAGCACAGAAACAAATTTATGATCCTCTGCAACAAATACATTGTTTGGTTACGAATTTAAGATTTAACAGGGAAAAATCGCCATTACTGCTCTTCATGAAGATAGCTAATATTTTAGGAATACAATAAAACAAATTGTGGACATGTAATGTTATGCCAAAAAGTATATGCCCAACATTTTACATAAATGGCTCATATTTTGTTGGACTAAGGGTCCCTCTTTTCAGCTAGTTTATGATGCAGCAAAGTTCTGTTTATGTTTATGATGCAGCAAAGTTCTGTTTATGATATTTTCATAGAAAATAAACAAAGGCATAAGAGAAGCGTGTGCAAAACAAAGACATCATTGTAATACCCCGTACTTTTAAAGATATTTAAATTACAAAGGTGGACGTAATTTGGTAAATTGAGGAATTACTATGAATAGTAATTATGGAATTTATGAGTGAAATTGAATAAATTCAGAATATAAAGTAAATAGTAAATATTAGTTTGTAAGTGCCAGATTAATATTTACATGGATTATTTTTAATTACATGTCACAAGTTGGGTAAAGCGACAAAGAAAATATTTTAAATTGGAAAATACGCATATTGAACATGTTGGGGCAAAATTAATGAATTTTAGTTAAATACCTCGGATGGAGATTTCGACTGTGCCATTAGGTTCGGAATGGCCGAGATAGTCAAAATAGACTACCCGGGGGTAGTATTTGGGTTCCGAACATTTTTGGACTAGTAGGGGCTTGTAAACGGGTACACGAGTCATTTAACAATTGGGCATTTACCCAATTTCGGGTTTAAAGACTTAAGCAGCCCCCTTTCCCTTTCATTTCTGCCCTAAGAGAGAGAAGAGAGTAGAGAGAAGGAAGAGAAGAAGAAGAAGAAAGAAAAGAAGAAGAAGAGAAGGAAAATCCGGCCAAATTCGCGGGATTCGACTCGAGAACGTCGGATTTATTCCACAAGGCAAGTGTTTAACTTGCATATTGATTTAGTGTGTTAATTTCCCATATTGTAGTTGGTATAAAACTAAAGATTTTTGGTTTGAAATTTCGTGGATCAAAGGGGTTTTCGAAAGATTAAAATGGATATAACTCGATTAATACCCAATTTGAGAAACTTGAAATTAATTGAAATTAATTGTTGGATCTGGGTTCTAGCATGATTGGAACCCTTTGAATGTGTGTATTTATGGTTATTTGAGGTTGAATGATGATGAGAGAGGAGATAAAAAGCTTGGATGTGTTTTAATGGAGGTTTGGATTTTTGGAGAAGAAGGTGAATAGTGACCAGCCCACTTCCGAGCTGTTTCGGACAGGAAGACAACCGATTCAGATCTCGGTCAAAACACGAACGTTGTAGATAATTTCGATACGGTCGCGTGGGCATCAACCGTGTATTTTTTTGATTTTTCTTCGAATTGTTATGATTTTTACAAGATGGCAATTCCGGGGTGAAATCACCAACTCGGAAATGCACTCGGAAATTGGAAAAATAAAGGCTAGAATTATTTGGAGATAAATATTTGGGGTTCCTAAAAATAGTGTGGGGACTTCTAAATATTTTTTTTAGTGAGGCGTGTACCTTGGGTTAGTTGAAAGTAAAATCCAAGATTTACCCAAATAGGGGTGTTCGTGAGGAAAAATATTTAAAGGGGTATTTAAGTGTGATTTGAATGTTAAATAAGGGAACATGTATTGGGGTAGTGTTTTAATTTTGTGATGGCTTGTATTATTGTGAATGAGAATATTCAAGGTTATTGGCTATCGTTACGAGAGTTTGGAGATTATAGCCATAAAAGATTGAGAATAGATAAATAATATATATCGGTGTCGTTGGTATTGTCATCGTACAGTGAGAAAATACCGGAAATGATGTATTGAGGATTAGTTAAAATTGATTAATGCGTAGGATATTCGAGAGATAAATATACTACGTGGGAAATTTATTATACGGGTTGTGCGTATGCTCGAATGTTATTATATACATGGGTTAAATAATTACCTATGGGGAATTATGTATAGGTGAGAGAAATACCTATAATTATAATATGGTTGTGTGAATACCAAATTAATGATATATGTATATAGGTGGAATGTGTACCTATATGATTTTTTTATTATGTGTATGACATACCTACCATACTTGCTATCACGGGAGGTTGACGTTCGAAAGTGGACAATCTTATCCTGTGTTGCCTTCGGGGGGATTTTAGATCTGGTACCTCAAGAACATAGGGCTGTGAAAGGCTTATTTGTGAGTTGATAAGTCCGCTGCTTATGGGAGCGTAGGTATGTGCGTTACCCGTAGGTACGTGAACTATGTTCGTCTCCAATACGTGTGATTTGTATTGTTACAGTTCCTGAGTGATGTGGAACGGGTAATCCTTTTTGTACGAGATGTACTTGGATTGGATAGCAGAGTATGAGTGCACCGCAGCTGAGGCTAGGGGTGCTATATATCTATATATGTATTGCGATTAACATATATGTGTACTTGAGATAATTCACGGATGCTTAGTAAATGAAAATGACTAAGCCACTTATATTATAGTTCGGTGGATGATTAATATACTTGTTGCGTATAGTATACTGTTGATATATATGAGATGAGATATCATATAACCTAACCTTGTATAAAGTGAAAAGAATGAATAAAGTATGATATTACTTCCGGTAGATTTATATCCGGATTTATATGAATGCGAATAATAGGTTCTAATGAGAACTATTAATAAATACGAGATGGTATAAATATGTTATGTACTGAAGGCCTAATGGATCCCGGTGATCAACATTGTCACGTAGTAGTGTATCGGGGGGGTTCCTTGTTTGGATTTCGCTTCGCGAGACACCCCACGCACGAACGTAACGTAATGTTGGGAATGGGGAGAAGTTTAGTCCTTAGTACCCGAATCGATGAGGTTTATTAGAAGATGGGTAATTACATTAGTTAGGTAGGGTAGCTTAACTAGGTTGTCTAAAATGGTATGCGCTAGTTGTGCACTGTTAGAAGAGGGGTGAGGTGTATCTCATGTGAGAGCGATACCAGTTTAAAATATGAGAAATAATATATTTTAAAATATGGATTTTATGCACTTGCTAAAATTTTTCAACAATCGGGCTCTGACCCATTTTCTCTACTTTTCCCCTCTCTTGCTATATATATATATATATATATATATATATATATATATATATATATATAGCAAGAGAGGGGAAAAGGGACGCCTGGATAATAATTCATTCGAGTCAGACGTTTGCTGCAGCAGCTGTGGATGCAAGCAGGTTTATTATAGACGCTTCCATCATTGAGATCTAGATAGGAGGTATTGTAGTCATATTCGGGCTAATGTCCCAACTGTACTCATTTATTCATTTACCGCCTTTTGTGTGGAATTCGATTTGGTTGTATTATTTGGACCGAGTGTTCGATTATTTTACTTTATTTTATTTCAGTTGTTGCATATAAACTGTTGTCCTTATTTTATTTGGATGGTTTGGTTAAAAAGATTAGTTAATTTAAAATTTTGACGTCGGCCTAATAGGATATTAGTAATTAATTAGTTTTCGACAGTCATGTTAAGAATGAACCACATGAGACCCCTGTTTTAATTTGATATAGGAGTGATCGCCCGGTATTTTATTAGGCGGGGTGTCACAAGCATCAGTGCTCCCGTGTCACTTCTGCCCTTGAGTCCAACGTTGCCCCCTCACAAACTTCCCCACATCGTTGCCTCCCTTCAACTGCCTCCCATGTTGCCTACCACGCTCCCGCTCCCGCTGCCCTGTCCATCTCTCACAGCGAATAAGGTTAACTCTCACTTCTTTATTTGATTTATGTGAGTATAGATACACTAATAGTTCACACTATATATATTTTAGTGCTTCAAAATAAAGTCCTTACTTTTGGATTTTGGGGCCAGAATCTGCTAACTGGCACGAGTAATTTTCATTTGGATTATTTTTTACTTTTTGATATATATACTGTTTATACAATTTATTGCATACCTGGGATTTACCAAAGGGTAATTTACTTTATTTGAGAAAAGTATTTGAAAGTTGTCTCCGGTTTTTTTGGTGATAAAGTCTGAGGACTGTTCTCTGTTTTTTATACTAATGGTGAATGGAATGCAATAGGTTTTTAAGCTTTAGGTGTTGGATATGTCATATTTAGCGCTTAATGGTTTTTTTCTAAATGAATTGTAAATATAGAAAAATATGGCCTACATTGTATGATTTAGTTACCATCGCTCATTTGCATCAGTTCGAAATTTGATTTTAGGGGTTTCTTGACAAATTGTGTTCGTTAACACTTGGTCCTTTGCTAAGATCCTCTTCTTTTGCATCGATTTGCATTGGTTTTCCATATTTATAAAAGTTTCAAGTGATATAGATTGTTCCCGTCTATGTTTATGTGGTATATAAACTATTATATTCTACAATTTAAACTTGAGCTTCAGTAGCATCAATTACATCAGTTGCTCCCGTCTCTGTGTATATTGATCGGTGGTATATATTATTGAATTACATGTGTTATTATTGGCTTGGATTCAACATAATATTATTGAAGATTATAGTGTAGAAGGCTACATAATTAGTATAAATTCTTAATATTACTATGATTGATTGATCGACCAAAAATAATTACGCTCAACCTAAGTACAATGACATTGAGATCATAAATGATGTTTAACACTAGGGGTTGTGATATTGAATGTTGGTTCTTAATATACGGATGTTAGCATCAAAGACACGTATGTTTGATACACTGGTCGGTACTTAATACACGATGTAGGCTATGCAGTTATCTCTAAACTGCTAATTCTAAATATTTTTCCAATTTATTTTTTCAAGAGTTTTTGTGTTTTATTTTCAACCTTACTGTACCAGCGACTTATTCTTTATCCATATATGCAGGTTCGAGCAATTGTCTTGAAATATAAGGTATAATATTTAGGGAAATTCCAAATTTGTTTCACCCAAATCTCTCTCGACTTTGACCTCCACTGCTTAGCTAAGTTATGGTATTTTTTTTATAAAAGGCTTTTGTCTTGCAAGTTTGGTTGAAGTTGTGTTTCAAGATAGATATGGAAGTTCAAGATACAGGGCAACAAAGTTTCTATAATGTTTGATACTTTTCATTCAGTCCGTACTTCAACACTTCCCAATTTATTTTTAGTCAATGTAATAGTTCCAAGCCTCACTAGAATTTGTACACTAAAAGCCTCACTAGAATTTGTAGGGAATAGTAGGTTGCACAGGTAGACAAATAGTAGGCTGCACAGGTAGGCTGCATAGATAAATGTACACTAAAATCATATCTGCTGTTCGTTGTGGCACAGGTAGGCTGTATATAAGGACTATTTCGAGATTTTAGTATACTATTTGTCTATTAGGTTCCAAATTGATTACTTTTGAGTCATATTTGCACTTTGGATGTTTATTATTTATATAACGTGTTTTAATTTGGTTTACTTTGTTATAATTTGTACTCCTTTTTTACTTAATATTGTTTTTATGGTTACAATTGACATGAGAAGTCCCTTTTTTGAGTTTTCAAAGTAAGTCTGATACGGGCTATTTCCATTGTGTGGGAATTTCAAGTCTCTTGCTCTTTTATTACTAGATTACTCGATGTGTGGGAATTTCATTAAGCTATATATTCTGATTTGGAATTAGGTAATTTGATTTTAATATGATGTTGAAAACTTAAATGAAAGGTAATCTAATTTTTGAAGCATTCATGGTGTTCGTGGAGCGACATTCGACTCGTATCAACAATTAGGTATTCGATTCATGAGTTATCCCACGAAAAGTACGTCATAAACTCGTTTATTTGATAAGTGATGTTAATTTACACAAAAAAATCTGAACGCTAAAGTACGTCATAAACTTAGCAAGGTCCATTCCGCAACAAAGCATAATTATCTATTTCATCAACAATCTGCTTACACAAACTACATTAAGATAAGTAACCAGAAAAAAAGAGCAGTGCGCATACAACTCGAATGTTTGCATAGCCAGGATCCAAGTTAGTTACTTCAAGACCACGTAAAGCTCCGGTTAACCATTCACATGCTTCGATATTTTACATCATGTGAGCCTCATCAAATGGACCTCCTGTTAGACATGCTGCATATTGCAATAAACAAAACGTGATGAAATTTAAGGAGTAAGTAACTTAATTAAAAATAAACTTATTATTTCATTTCTATATGAAAGAAATGGAGGTAGAACTCAGAAGGGATACGCAATCTATCAAGAAGCTTATCAAGTTCCTCAATTAATGATTAATATAGACTGTATTCCCAAATTGTTATTGCGAGTTTCTATCTACAATCACAAAAGAATATGGATCAGCACAAGTGGATGTCACGCTGCGTTTAAACTGCAGTCGAAAAAAATGTTGTCTACGAGTCTACACTTTAGCATACATATCTTTTATCAAGGAGAAAGAGCTCTAAATAGAGACTACAATGATTTCTATCCACATATACCCTTTTTAAGGATCAATTCTGATATCCAAGTCAGTATCTCATCGTCAAGCAAATGAACTAATTTCCAGTTAACAAGAAAATATATTCCTCCTCTGTGGATTAATAAAATAACAAGGAAATACTTAAATTATTCTGAGTTATTCCATTATAATATTTGTAAGAAACAAATCATAAATTGCAGCAATTACATCTCAAACAAATCTAAAAAAATTATAAGGTGGAAATGACTTTCTTGTTGGAATACAAACAAAACACTTCAAAATCACAGAATAATGTCCATAGATCCCTACTGACTCAATATCCTCTCTCATGTGTCTAAGTTTTACATTGAAGATGCCTATCCATTCATCCATATCATCAACACAACTCATGGATGGTTCTGCCCATTTATTTGATAAGTCTTATCCCTGTCATTTTAATTTAGAGGATTCGATCCACATATACTTTCAACTAAATTACCTGATATTCTGGTGAGGTAATTGTAAATTTAGTAAGGTTTATATCATTCCGGTGTGGTATTTAGACCGACATGATTTTGCTCCTCACGGCGGGACCTTTTTCTAAAGCAAAAGAATGAGATGGGCTTTACTCATTTATGAGATTTTTTTTTAAAAAAAAAGACCTTTCTCTTATATAAGAAAAATAGCTACAATTAATATCATCAAATAAACCACAAGTAGACATACTTAGGTGAAGCGGAAGAGGCTATCAATGAACAGATGCTCATCTTGTCCTTCAGCATCCTGAAAATGTTCATCTATGTAGGATATGCATCGAATACGGATACTTAGTAAATACACTTGAGTACATGTCTGATACTTCTATTTCCATAATTTAATGAACAAGTTCTTAATTTTGAGCACCCGATAGAGACTTCATGGACATCCACCTACACATGAACGAAAAGCATTGTATATAAGCCTCGTATGATATGGTAGAATTATATATATTGAGAGAAACTAGATTAAGGATTATAGCACATTAATACTAAGGAAAAAGGGAAATTCCCTTATGTTAAGTGGCTTCACCAATATATGCAATGCATGATGACGATGACGATGATGATTAAACTCCAAGAGTATCATCCCTTATATTAGTATACATTTGAAAAATTAATCTTGTTTTAGGTTAGGAAAATGTTGACAGACAAACAAGTACAACAACAAACATATAGAGATAACTTTTTTAAGGGTGTCAGTATTTAATTATGTAACTCCCCTGTATATACACTCAAAACATCATACAATAAACCTGTTTACAGGCTCTGTTTTTTTTTGAGGTTTTTTGCTGGAGTTTTGTTATAATACTGCTTGTAAAGATATAAAGTTTATATTATACGATTATGGCAAAGAAGGAATAAACTACTAGGACTAGTATAATTTCGTAGTTTCCTTTATGTTTAAATCATTTCTAGAGAATGAATGTAATTCCAGTGCTCCTCCATGAACTATAAATTAACTAACAACTTAACATGAATGAAATGTAAATGATAGTCTACAATTACTATTTATTGAACTAAATGTTTTAGTTAACTATCAACGTTAAAAAATTTGTTTGTCTATCTAGGGTAAAATTGTAAATATTTTTTATAAGAATATATATCATAGATATTAACAGTCATATCCTTTTCGTATCCAAGTTTTGTTTGTGTATCTAGGGGTAAAATGTGTTAGTTAACCTACAAGTTTGGTTTGGATTAGTAGGAACAAGGCAGTATTTGAGGGTAAAAAGATGTTTTCTAATAATATTATTAGTAATGCTATTTCTAGAATATCATATTTGGCCCAATTTACAAATTTTAAAGAAGATCGTGATGATGTTAACATAGAAATTAAGTCTACTTTCAAATTAAACAAGCATTTCAATCAGAGTAATCCTTGTAAGCTTGATATATGGAAAAAACCTGATAGTGGAAGACCCACAATCAACACCAATGGCTGGAGTGATCCTAATGGGAACATGATTATGGGTTCTATTCGTAGAGACAGTAATAGAAGAATGATTTTGGCATTATCAATCTTTAATTCAGGAGGTTCAGACAGTTTAGTAGAGGCCTTAGCTATCAAGTATGCTCTGGAATATAGTCTTCAAAGAGATGATGATAACATTGATGTGGAAACAAGTTGAAAGAACATTTTGGATTGTATTTCTAATAAACACAAGTCCTCTCATTAGATGTTAAGAAGATCTCTAAGAGATTATTTACACTAAAACAGATGGGATCCCAAGAGCCATTAAAAGTCATGTCTCTCTAAAAAAAAGAACACAAAATAACAAGATAATAAGGGATTCACAAAATATCTGATAACGATAATTAAACCAAGCATTTGTCTACCCAATCATTAATACTTTTCTTCTATAGTTCTGCGTTTGAGGATCAAACTATACTTTTCTTGATAATCACTGAATCATTGTAAAAATGATTGTACATCATATTCCATTCAGTGTTTATATAGGACAATAATCAATGTATTAATGATTACATAAAAACTCTGTACCCCAAACATATGTTAATCACTGAATCAGGTATAACTGAATCAATGTATATATAAATCATATATTGTTAATCTAGTTTGATTTGTATACAAACGTCGCCATAGAGGACAACGTTAGTGATAAACATAGCAGAAAAATAAATCTAATCTTATATCAAACATAGGTTAATCACTGAAATAAAGAGGAGTTGCTAAAATTTTACCTTGCACATCAACCTCGGAGTACACTTTCGCCCTAAAAGTAAAGAATCTCACTAAAATAAGTTGGAAAGCTGAAACAAAGAGTAATGAATCAATGAAAAATCCAAAACAAATGTAAAGATAACTGGCATTCTAAATATTTGGAGTACATAAAACTATTCTGAAACCCCAATAACATAACAAAGTCAAAATTTAGTCATTTAATTAAACCAGTAAAATCCTTTGGCAATAGCAGAGACACGGGACAAACTATAAAACTGATGAATTAACAAAATGAAAAATGAGATCGAGCAATCCATTAGGTCCCACAGTTAAAGTCCTAGATTCATCGCCCACTGCTTCATGGCATACAAAAAGTACTCGTTGTGGAGTTAAATTAAAACCCTAACTTCCAAGACCAAAACTCGTCAATCTCAGGGGATAAACATAAGACTATTAATCTGGCTCCATAGTATTCTCGCTTGGACCCTATCCAACCCAACGTAACTAAAATTGTAGTGCTAAACATAAGACGCAATCTGGCATCATACACATTTTCTAAATAGAAATAATAGTATAGAAAATATATAGAACTAACTAAAATATCTTAAAATGGAACAACTGATGCTGCTATGGAATAAATCTCATTGTAGCCAAGTTTGGTTTCTCAACAAGCCCAAATGGACTCTGGTCAGGTTAACTTGTAGGCCTCTAGCTCAATTAAGACAAACTCTGATTTTGAGTTGTTTAAGCTTCATCCCAAACCCCTATCCCTCTTTCATCCTAAACATCAATGGGACAAATTAGAATGTGTGAACTTATCCCCTCAAAAAATTTCTTGTGTCTAAAGAAATTATCAAAAATGACTGGGCATCTCTAATTGTCTCTCCTTCTAAAAGGGAATGCAAGTCTACCAACACTCAAGGCTTACGTGAATTCTCAAAAATATTAATTGCTCAGCACAAGTTTATGCAAAAACCAAGTTTTGATGGTTTTGTAGTTGCCAAGAGACATCGTGGGAAGAATCAATATGTGCCACCAAACCCCACGATCTTAACCAGATCCGCTTCTCAGACTACAAAAGCCCATTCCTCCAAGTTGTCTCAATGATCAGATCGCTGTTTTGGAATAAGTGATCATACCAAGACTGGTGAAATCAACCATTAACTCATTTAAAAAAGCTTCCATAAACAAAAAATCCAGTACACAAGATAGATGAAAAAAAAGAGTGATGGCTTAAGAAAAATGCTTATAATGATTTCCATGTTCACCCTTGTCACCTCGCTATGTCTAGTATTGAGAAATGTTTTGTTTACAGTAGAATAGTCCAACGTAATTAAGGCATACAATTAACTCTAACCAAGCAAGCAACAATGGAGCGAAGCCATCAAACTAAGAATTATATACTCATTAAAGACAGAAAGAAAGAGAAACTAAAGTCTAGAGAGAAAACAGAGAAACAGAATCGTATTTAATTATTGTAGAATAAGTATGAGACAATATATATACTTGAGACTCATAAGAACTCTAAACAGCATTAGTTACACAGCTGGACTATAACAAACTCTTAATAAGAATCATTAACTAATCTTGACACATCAGCAGAGACTAAACTAATTATGTATTACTCCCCCTCAAGCTGGACGAAGGAATCTCTAAGGAGAGCTTGGAGCAAAGATACAAGAACCGTGAAAGTGGCAGTGCCTTAGTAAAAATTTCTGGTGTCTGTTCTTCTGTAGGAACATATCTAATCTAATATCAGCATGCTTGTTTTCAACCTTTTCTCGAATAACATGTACATCAATTTCGATGTGTTTAGTCCTAGCATGAAAATAAGGATTAGAGGCAAGTGAACCTGCACCAGTACTATCACACCAGATAATGGGAGGCTTCTCAATGAACACACAAAGCTCTGTGAAAAGATCTTGTAACCATAGCAATTCAGCTGTAGCTAAAGAGAAGTCTCAATACTCATCTTCAGTAGAACTCTTTGCTACAACATGTTGTTTCTTAGATGACCAATTAACCAGATTACCACCAAGGAACATACAATAGCCACTTGTAGACCTACGATCCTCCAAAGAGCTTCCCCAATCAGCATCAGTATAACACTCCAAAACAAGGCGCTGAGCGGGTTTGAACTGAAGACCAAGAAAAAGAAGAATTAGATGAAGGAGAAATGCTAGAGTGAGCTGAACCAGTGGAAGAAGACTCTAAAGAAATAGAAGGACGTGGATCATGAGTGATAGAAGCAGGAGGCAGAGTGGATGGAAGAGGAAAAAGAGTTGTGATAGTAGGTGATTGAATACTGAAAGTGGAAAATAATGACTTATAAGGAAATTCAAATTCATCAAATTCAACAGTACGAGCAATATACAATTTTCCAGATGGATGCAAACACCTATATCCTTTATGATAGGGACTGTATCCTAGAAATAGACACTTGGACGTTCTAAATCGAAACTTATGTCTATTAAAAGGGTGAAGATAAGGATAACAAGAGCACCCAAATACTCTAAAAAAAGAATAATCTGGTTTTTGTCCAAAACGTACCTGAAAAGGACTAGAATTATTAATCACAGGTGTAGGCAACCTATTGATGATATACACAGCAGATACAAAAGAATCCCACCAATATTTGAGGGGCATTTTAGCCTGAGAAAGTAAAGTGAGGCCTAACTCAACAATATGAAGATGTTTTCTTTCAGCTTTACCATTTTGCTGATGCACATGGCGACAAGGGGGTCTAAACACAATGCCTAACTTAGCAAGAAGAGGTAAAAGGGTTCTATATTCTCCCCCCCCCCATTCAGTTTGTAAGCACTTGATCTTAGTACTAAAGTTCCTTTCAACATATGCATTAAAACTATTGAACACCATAAAAGCTTCAAACTTGGTTTTTAAGGGATAAATCCAAGTGAAACGACTAAAATCATCCACAAAATGTAAGTAATATCTCATTTCTTGATTCTGTAACACAAACTGAACTTCCTGCAGAGTCAAAGCTTCACTTCGAGTAGTAAGATTCACAACAACTGATTCATATTCATAACCAAGACCAGCAAGAATATACAACACCAATTCATCATCAGAAATAGACTGACCAACTGAATTCAAATTATCGGATAACATCTTCATTTTTAGAATATATTCTTCAACACTAAGTGAGCCTTTCTTGGTGGTTTGAAGCATGAAGCGCAATTGTAGAACCCTAGCTTTAGAGGTAGTATGAAATAAGCGTTCCAGAGTATACCAAACATTTGAAGCATGAACAGATCGATTGATATGTCCAAGCATGGACTCTGAAATAGAAGAGAAAAGCCAACTCATAAGGAGTTGATCATGACGAATCCAAAGAGTGTAATCTTGATTTGGAACTTGAATCATAGTAGCTGAATTTGTAGAACTTGTAACAGAGACAAATTGAGATGGAATTGGAGTTGAGCCAAGAAGAAATCCATCAAGATTGTAAGCCCTAGCAGTTGAAATAATCAATGAACGCCAATATTGATAATTGTTACGATCGAGTTTCAGACTAGGTGTAGCAAGACTAGTAGGAAAGGCAAAAGTTTGAGATAATGAATTAGTGGAGGTGAAGACCGCCATTGATGACTTTGAAAAAATCTTTTGAGAGCTTTGGCAACGATAGCAAGACAAAAAGAAAGAGAAACTAAAGTCTAGAGAGAAAACAGAGAAACAAAATCGTATTTAATTATTATAGAATAAGTATGAGACAATATATATACTTTAGAGTCATAAGAACTCTAAACAGAATTAGTTACACAACTAGACTATAACAAAGTCTTAATAAGAATCATTAACTAATCTTGACATATCAGCAGAGACTAAACTAATTCTGTATTAATTAAAAACTTAGTCTATGACAATTATGTGTAGATCATCTACAAGATTGTGATCTCCCATTTTTGAACAAAGTGAGACTACCTATACACTACGTATGAAAGTTCAGACTTAAAAATATGAACTAATCATTGTGTGGTCAGTAATTGACAAAAAAAAGGATGAACTAACTGTAAAGCTCGCAAGTTGAGTAACACGGTGGGTTGGCCAATGTCAATTTGTGCAATTGATGTTGTTGCCAATTTGTACAATCCCATTAATCAAAAATGATTTTTCGGTAATGAATGTTCGGATTAGCTACTCATGGGTCTTAACCACGACGTCGAATGCATGACCCCCAACTCTCTCGTAAAAGTGTGCCACAACTTAATCAAGATCTTCGAGAGTTTATAGGGCGCATCATCACCAAATCCAAGGAGCCTACAATTTCAATTGATTAACAATGATGTCAAGATAAATAAAATTTAATCGAAATGAAGGAACCAAAACATCTTGGAAGACCTTACGATCCACTCCAATTCTCACCCCACATGTTCGGTTTCTTATCAGAATTTAGGGTGAGTCGATCACAATAAAACCCATTGCAAGTGTTAATCTGTGTTTATTGTATAAAAATATATAAGTTCCACATCAATAATTAGGAAATGCGGAGGGTTGGATTTTCACGTTGATAAATTACAATATATAAACTGAGAAAATATGATAAAAAGCATAATATCCCTCTAAAACTATCACAACAACTACCAAAGACACCAACACCCAAAAGTAATAAGACTCAATCAACCATAACTAACCAACTAAAGAACACTAACACAACACCCAAACACTATACAACCAAAACAAATTCCAATCATTGAAGAACTTTAATTCACAAAAGTATTATACATATTATACTATGATGTTATATATAATGTGTATAACAACAATTGTTGTTATACATATGATACATAATAGCAACAACCATTAGCGATTATATACTTATAATATAATGAAGAAAATAATGAAAGCACGTTGTCTAAGCATGGGACAAGAATATATGAAGCAATGCGAAAAATTAATGAAAGCACACAAGTGAAGCATTAGCGAGTATATCGTAACGCACCCTATGGTTCGAAAATCGTTGAGACAAGCAAACATTAACATAAAGTTCGGGCTAAATAAAATGAACTAGCCATTATATGGTACTAAAATTGTTGTAGACTTTCCAAATGAGTTTCATCTTCCCGGAATCAAATGTCTATTTTCATTGTGTAAACACATTAATGAAACAATTAATTTATAGCAATTCTTAATGAATGATCAGTTACAATGCAATACAAGATGTAGTTGGATTGATATCACACTTTGTTTGTAAGTGTTTTATGCGGCGAGGGATCTTTTGGAACAAAATAAAAAAGTTTAGACTATATATTAATTAAAAAACTAGTGAGGGACTTTCCTTCGAATGACCCTACTTTTTTGCAACAAGTCATTAACCAAAATTATTAAACATAGAACATATAAATGGAGAAGCAAATAAAATTATGCTTGAAACTAATGACATTCAACTATTTCTTTAGTATCTGTATTTTCAAAAGAAAATGACAATATATAAACTGAATTTATAATAGATACAATTCTTTCGTTAAAGAGTATTATTGCTAAGAGTTGTAATAAATCTAAACAAATAAAGGCCTGCACAATGCTTGGCACAAACATAACTATTTACTAATGTAAAAAAAAAACAGTTGGTAAAGCAACATACCCAAATTCTCTATGTGCAGACTAGAGCCGAGTAGAAAACACGAGAAGAGGGAAGGCATCCTAGCAGTGGGTCTGATACGAGACGAGAGAGAAATAGAAGTGGGAGCGGAACAAAATGAAAAAAAAAAAGAGAAATCGATTAGGTTTTCAAACATTTTCAAATCCATATGTATACACAAATTTGGCCAATCCATATATCCACATAAATTCAAAACCAAAAATAATAACGAAATCAAGAACAAATCAAACATAAATTAGAACTCAATCTGAAAAACCCTAGAAATTTAAAACAATCGTGAGATATTTGTACCTGTGTGACGGAAGCTTGCCGATGGCAGAGGTGCAACGAGAGAGATCTGTACGTCCGAGAGAGAGTTGAGAGAGAGAGAGTTGAGAGAGAGAGAGAGTTGTGCGAGTAAGACCGAGAGAGTCGTACGAGCTGTGTAGAGATCTCAGTATGAGGGAGCCGGAAAGAATTTTGAGGGAGGGAAAGAATTTTGAGGAGCAAAATTTGGAGCGGGGTGTTACATTCTCCCAATTTAAAATTACAACACACAAGTAATTTAAAATTCCCAAATTAATTATATATTAAATGTACAAAAATACGGGGTGTTACATACTCCCCCCCTTACAAAGGAATTTCGTCCTCAAAATTAAGATAAACCTAGTGTTCCAATATTCACATATTATTCACTAATCAAGTGCCTCCAAGCCCACTATATCCATCACATCCGCTTCTAACCATACGTTACACAAGTATGCATTTAAGCTTAACCAGGGCGCCCATACACCCTATACCCGTGCTTAACCGCACAAAATTTTGCCTTAATTAACCCGGGTGCCCATACACCCTATCCCCGCGCTCTACCGCACGAAAGTTACCCAACTATGCTAGTTGTAATCCGTGAGATAACTTCGAACCCGTAGTCATATCACATACATATATATATATATATATATATATATATATATATATATATATATATATATATATATATATATTTACTGCCCCGGTACCCAACCCATGCGCTAACGTCCAAACATCTCCCCATAAATACCTGTCTCTCAACACAAAATTATATACGCTTACCCTTATGCTACCAAAGACAACATAAAATACCGCGCTCTTACTATCACTAGTCCTTGCGCAAAATAAACCCCGAGCTATCTCTCTTTGCTCGAAAATCAATTTAACCACCCTGATTCACTTCAGTAAACATCCCCACTTACCGGGATAAAATGTGAGAACACAAAACCTCACTATGTGCCATCGCACCACGCAATACAACATATATATCCACATATATATAGGCTATACTCCCTCTACGGTGATACCTAGTGCCAACCATACCCTGGTGTCGCGGACACCAAAATTTAACTCCACTATCCACAATAGTTAAATTCCATCGCTATCCAGCCGATGTTTAAAAAACATTATCAACTCTACTCCCATAATTCTAGAAAGTAGTAATTCCTCACATAATTCAACCAATCACTCACTGTACGCCTCCACTCTCCCATGGAGAACACTAAGGAACTCCGCTACCCTAAGGAAAGTTTACCCACATGTTATGGCTGCTACCGCTAACGCACCCACTAAGTTCGACTCACCTGCGAACTCTAGTGAAAAATAATTCTTATACTGTGACATCCTCTTTGTCACTCAAGAATATACCCTATGCCCCTAGGGTAAAAATAATTACCTCTATACCCCAGCTGCAACGGCTGGTTCTCGGGTTCCGGAGGAGTTTCTCCCTGCCCGAATGCACCCATGACTTACTTTAGTGGCTGTACATCCAGGACCTCGTCCTGTAGTTGACCCCCGCCTTGCTTAGGGAAATATCTCTTCATGTGCCTCGCTTTTTCCACAAACGAAACACTTTCTAATATGTTAACCCTGCCACTGATCCCTTCCATGCCAACCTTGTTGGAATTCCTGTCCATCCCGCCGATAGCCTCCCGTTCTAGATCGTTTGGCATGATTCCCTTGCTGGAAATCCTGCCCCTGATCTCCCCCAGCCTGCTTCTGGTATACCCCACTGGTATTGTTCCTTTCTGCCTCATTCGACTGGCTAATCCCCACTCCCTTCTCGCTTCCTTTCGCGTGGAAGCGATATTCCCGACAGTGCCGGAGTGTTGCGTTAATGACATCAGTATAATCTACTAATGCGAAATTATCAATTAAATGTTGTCTGATTCTCCAGACTAACCAATCCATAAACTTTGCTTTCTTTCTCTTTTCCTCACTTACCATCATCCGATAAAAAATTTGCCAACGAGTGAAATCTTCCCCGTAATCGGCCACTGAACGGTCGACCTTTGAGTCTCCTCACAAAATTTTCTCCGTATTTCGATCTCGATCGCTGAAGGAAAAATACTTGCGGTCGAAAAGTACCCAAAACTCTGCAGTAGCTAGTGTGTCCATTTCCTCAACTGTGGTGATCGACCCCCACCACTGTAGCGTCGCTCCCACTAACTAAAAGTGGTTAGCATTTATTTTCGCACCCCATCGCAATCTCCCATGCGTAGGTGACGCTGGATACCTCTCTTCCTTGACACGCTAGTATTACACCTGAACCTCCTTGCAACTCTGGTGGGTTCCCACTAAAAATAACTTCTCTTTCTTATTTGCACCCCAACGACCCCGCGTGAGTCTGAACATCCGACGCCACTAACACTTGTGGCGGATCCCGTGGAAAGTACCTTGTAATTTGCGACTACCGTCGTTTCAACTTCCTGTGCCACTATTTCAGTGACCTATGCCGCCAAAATCATCTCTGTCCGTTGCTGTGGTATCTCTTTCCCTTAACGAGCATCCCTCGTCTCATCTCCCCCTGCTGCCCTAGCTGCTCTCCCTCTCCTGGGCGTCATCTCTAATGAGAATCGAATTGTATGAGTTCACTTTCAAATATAAATTCGCAGAAGAACGTATATGCGCATACGTATGAGAATACAAGAATCCTATGATAGGGCTCTATATCAAAGATTGCTAAGCCGAAGCGTGAAAAGCCGCACAGATCCTAAGGACACTAGAACCTCATGCTCTGATACCATCTGTGACACCCCGACTAATAAAATACCGGGTGATCAGTCCTATACCAAATTAAAATAGGAATCCCAGTTGGATCATCCTTAGCATCACTGTCGAAAACTTTTTTAAAACTTACTAACCACCTAGTATTCCAAAAGCTGGTGCCAATTTTTAACTTTTTGATTAAACAAAACAGTACATGCGGAATAAAATTATAAACCATTCACACAACTGAATGAAAGTAAATAGAATAATAATTACACAACTTGCCGAATAAATCACCGGCCACCAAATAAATAATCCAATACAAATATTCAACACCTGAAAACTGTACCGATAAGTCTGGGCGACAAGCCCTAAATAAAACTGAAACTGATACAAGATTCCTACTCTAGGAATGAATGAATGATGCGTCTAATCCAAACTCCTGCTAGCATCCACATATGCCGCAGCTCCGTGTCCCTGGAATAGAATATCAATCCCGGCGTCCCTGTGGCTGGACACCTAAAAGATTTTGAAAATATTTTTATAGGAAGGGTTAGAACCCAAAACATTTTGAAAATATTTAGCAAGTGAATTAACTGGAGTAATTTAAAATGCATGAATGCGCTTCATATTTAAGTTAGTGTCGCACTCCCTTGAGGACAATCTCACCCCTCCACTATTGTGCACACCTACCGGTTACCTTAACCCCACCTAGTTGTACTACCCCATCCAACTAGTCATGGTATAACCTTTCCTTGCTATACTACTCTAACTCGAGTATAATGATTCTTGAATTATAAGTTATTTCACAATTAACTTCATTATTTCCTCTTAAATAGTAGCATATAATCGTCTCACAAGTTATATAAAGTAAATACATCACACACTGTATTATTCCCACAAATGATTAACTTAATAAATTTCTCATTAATTAACAACATATAACTGTAACCCGAGTTATATAAGGTAAATACATCACACACTGTATTATCACCTACATATAATATTTACTACCATATTATACGTACCGTTACTAACATCCACACGTATATCATACGTGTATCCATCCTTCCGAGTATACCCTCACCGGATGATTCCCTCTAAAATGCTATCTCACTAGGTGTGCTCACAAAACCTAGTTTCCCCGAGTTGGAATCGCTCACCAACTTGGATCAAAATATAAACAAAGTGGAGGCGGTCATATTCCTTCCCTGAAAGTGAGATAAATCCCTCACCCATATATACCGGACGCTATGACCTGGGGATATACTCGCCCTACTCCTCAAGCTAGGGGATTCACCCACATCGCGCAACCTCCCTTGATAGCATTAGAGTATATAAATTTAATAAATATCTAATCACTGATATTTAGTATCACGCAAAATAAATACACGTATATATATACTATCACGACACCATATATATATATATAATATAAACTCCGGCTTTACTGTATACTCAAAATCCCGTACACTGCCGGTAATTTAATATCACACAATATATGCACGTATATATATATACTATCACTACACCGTATATATATAATATAAACCCCGGCTCTACCGTGTACTCCAAGTCCCGTACACTGCCTGAAATTTCTTGAGTCTGTGGCCCGACTCAATGTAGCTAATTTACTCACTTAATAATTTATCGTCTTCCCGAGCCTATGGTCCGACTCTAAAAATTTTAACTCAATCTTTAATTTATATAATACTTTCCCCGAGTCTATGGTCTGACTCCAATTAAATTAATTGACACACTTATTAACTTAATACCTTCCCGAGTCTATCACCCGACTCTAATTAAATTAATTGACACGCATATTAATTTAATCCCTCCCCGAGTCTATCATCCGACTCTAATTAAATTAATTAACACACTTATTAATTTAATCCCCCCCCCGAGTCTATCGTTCGACTCTAATTTAATTAATTTACCCATTAATTAATCAACAAAAATCCGAGTCTGTGGTCCGACTCTAATATAATTTATTATCACATTAATTAATAAGTACCCATCACGAGTCTAGAATCCGATTCTGATTAAACTAATTATCCCACCCATTAATTTAATCATACCCGAGTCTACAAACCGACTTTAATTAAATTAATTAACACCCTTATTAATATAATCCTACCCAAGTCTAAAAACCGGCTCTAATTAAATTAATTAATACACTTATTAATTTAATACTACCCGAGTCTACAATCCGACTCTCATTAAATTAATTATCACTCTTATTAATTTAATATTACCCGAGTCTACAATCCGACTCTAACTAAATTAATTAACGCATTTATTAATTTAATAACTTGGTGTCACCCAACCATTATCCCCGGACTCACTTACTTGGTTCGTATCTTAATATTTCCCGAGTCTATATCCCGACTCTAAATTACTTAGTTTATCTCCAAACTTAATTCACTACCTTGGGTCGCTTTACCAATATACCCGGATTCACTCACTTGATCCGTACCTCACTATTTTGGAATAAAGTCTCTCAAATTTATCCATTAAATGTCCCACATAAATTCATCCTAGTCCCAATTACTCTTTCTCATAATTACTAGGAATATTTGGTTCATAATTATTTATCACTTATTAATGTATGAAACTTAACTTTTAATAATTTTCCATTTATATAACAAACTGACTGAACTGCCCAGAATTTCCCATCATCGATCGATCGATGCCCCCGATCGATCGATCGGTCGACCCCTTCGTTACAGCTCTTCTTCCCCACTGTTTTTCCACCATTAACGAACTTCAAGGTTTTTAAACCATAATTTAAACCTCTAATTACATCATCCCATCATCTACACATGGTTAATCCACATCCTATCCATCATAGAGACCATTAAGATAATCAACTTCTCTAATTATCTCATAATTTTCAAAATGGGTCTTACTCCATAAAATTCAATTATCTGTTTTAAATCCCAGTTTCCAGATTCGATTTCCACTCTTTTATGTTATGGATTTCTCGTTCAAATCATATATACATATTCAGATATCAATCACCCATCTAAATCTTACTTTGAATCTCATTCAAGTATTTCAAAAACAAAAACCCCATTTTTACCCATTTACACCCAAAAATGAATTTTCATACACACTTCACTATGATATGAATTGATTCTCATGCTTTAAGAATCAAAACAGTTAACCACTTGCCTCAAAGTGTTTGTAGTGTTTGATCCGTTGTTGCCGTCCCTCAATTTGGCTCCAAAAACCTCCAATTTGTTCTTGATTTTCTTTCCCCCAAATCCCGTCTCAAACCCTAGGTTTAGAGTTGTGTTGGCTGCTGATTTCCTAATCTCCCCATTAGGTTAAAAACCCTTAATCCCGTTTTTCACCTAATGGGCTTAATTAAAGTGGCCCAACTCACCCCGTGTGGGCCCGGCTATGCCCAAAAATATCCCGAGACCCAATTACTACCCCCGGGTACTCTTTTCTGACTATCTCGACCCATCCGGACTCAACGGAGCAGTCAGAATTGACATCCGAATTAATTTATAAAAATCCTTATCTCACACCCCATTTAGTCTATACCGACTCCCGGCTGGGATAAGTGTATACCTCGTCATTAATACTCGAAATGACGTAATTAAATTATTACTATTCACTTAGTAAATAAATTTTCCTAAACATTATCCATTCACTCCCAGATTAATATTTAAATAAATATATTATCATAATTAATTCGATTAAAATTACAACACACAAGTAATTTAAAATTCCCAAATTAATTATATATTAAATGTACAAAAATACGGGGTGTTACATACTCCCCCCCTTACAAAGGAATTTCGTCCTCAAAATTAAGATAAACCTAGTGTTCCAATATTCACATATTATTCACTAATCAAGTGCCTCCAAGCCCACTATATCCATCACATCCGCTTCTAACCATACGTTACACAAGTATGCATTTAAACTTAACCAGGGCGCCCATACACCCTATACCCGTGCTTAACCGCACAAAATTTTGCCTTAATTAACCCGGGTGCCCATACACCCTATCCCCGCGCTCTACCGCACGAAAGTTACCCAACTATGCTAGTTGTAATCCGTGAGATAACTTCGAACCCGTAGTCATATCGCATACATATATATATATATATATATATATTTACTGCCCGGGTACCCAACCCATGCGCTAACGTCCAAACATCTCCCCATAAATACCTGTCTCTCAACACAAAATTATATACGCTTACCCTTATGCTACCAAAGACAACATAAAATACCGCGCTCTTACTATCACTAGTCCTTGCGCAAAATAAACCCCGATCTATCTCTCTTTGCTCGAAAATCAATTTAACCACCCTGATTCACTTCAGTAAACATCCCCACTTACCGGGATAAAATGTGAGAACACAAAACCTCACTATGTGCCATCGCACCACGCAATACAACATATATATCCACATATATATAGGCTATACTCCCTCTACGGTGATACCTAGTGCCAACCATACCCTGGTGTCGCGGACACCAAAATTTAACTCCACTATCCACAATAGTTAAATTCCATCGCTATCCAGCCGATGTTTAAAAAACATTATCAACTCTACTCCCATAATTCTAGAAAGTAGTAATTCCTCACATAATTAAACCAATCACTCACTGTACGCCTCCACTCTCCCATGGAGAACACTAAGGAACTCCGCTACCCTAAGGAAAGTTTACCCACATGTTATGGCTGCTACCGCCAACGCACCCACTAAGTTCGACTCACCTGCGAACTCTAGTGAAAACTAATTCTTATACTGTGACATCCTCTTTGTCACTCAAGAATATACCCTATGCCCCTAGGGTAAAAATAATTACCTCTATACCCCAGCTGCAACGGCTGGTTCTCGGGTTCCGGAGGAGTTTCTCCCTGCCCGAATGCACCCATGACTTACTTTAGTGGCTGTACATCCAGGACCTCGTCCTGTAGTTGACCCCCGCCTTGCTTAGGGCAATATCTCTTCATGTGCCTCTCTTTTTCCACAAACGAAACACTTTCTAATATGTTAACCCTGCCACTGATCCCTTCCATGCCAACCTTGTTGGAATTCCTGTCCATCCCGCCGATAGCCTCCCGTTCTAGATCGTTTGGCATGATTCCCTTGCTGGAAATCCTGCCCCTGATCTCCCCCAGCCTGCTTCTGGGATACCCCACTAGTATTATTCCTTTCTGCCTCATTCAACTGGCTAATCCCCACTCCCTTCTCGCTTCCTTTCGCGTGGAAGCGATATTCCCGACAGTGCCGGAGTGTTGCGTTAATGACATCAGTATAATCTACTAATGCGAAATTATCAATTAAATGTTGTCTGATTCTCCAGACTAACCTATAAATAAACTTTGCTTTCTTTCTCTTTTCCTCACTTACCATCATCCGATAAAAAATTTGCCAACGAGTGAAATCTTCCCCGTAATTGGCCACTGAACGGTCTCCCTTTGAGTCTCCTCACAAAATTTTCTCCTCATTTCGATCTCGATCGCTGAAGGAAAAATACTTGCGGTCGAACCGTACCCAAAACTCTGCAGTAGCTAGTGTGTCGATTTCCTCAACTGTGGTGATCGACCCCCACCACTGTAGCGTCGCTCCAACTAACTAAAAGTGGTTAGCATTTATTTTCGCACCCCATCGCAATCTCCCATGCGTAGGTGACGCTGGATACCTCTCTTCCTTGACACGCTAGTATTACACCTGAACCTCCTTGCAACTCTGGTGGGTTCCCACTAAAAATAACTTCTCTTTCTTATTTGCACCCCAACGACCCCACGTGAGTCTGAACATCCGACGCCATTAACACTTGTGGCGGATCCCGTGGAAAGTACCTTGTAATTTGCGACTACCGTCGTTTCAACTTCCTGTGCCACTATTTCAGTGACCTATGCCGCCAAAATCATCTCTGGCCGTTTCTGTGGTATCTCTTTCCCTTAACGAGCATCCCTCGTCTCATCTCCCCCTGCTGCCCTAGCTGCTCTCCCTCTCCTGGGCGTCATCTCTAATGAGAATCGAATTGTATGAGTTCACTTTCAAATATAAATTCGCAGAAGAATGTATATGCGCATACGTATGAGAATACAAGAATCCTATGATAGGGCTCTATATCAAAGATTGCTAAGCCGAAGCGTGAAAAGCCGCACAGATCCTAAGGACACTAGAACCTCATGCTCTGATACCATCTGTGACACCCCGACTAATAAAATACCGGGTGATCAGTCCTATACCAAATTAAAATAGGAATCCCAGTTGGATCATCCTTAGCATCACTATCGAAAACTTTTTTAAAACTTACTAACCACCTAGTATTCCAAAAGCTGGTGCCAATTTTTAACTTTTTGATTAAACAAAACAGTACATGCGGAATAAAATTATAAACCATTCACACAACTGAATGAAAGTAAATAGAATAATAATTACACAACTTGACGAATAAATCACCGGCCACCAAATAAATAATCCAATACAAATATTCAACACCTGAAAACTGTACCGATAAGTCTGGGCGACAAGCCCTAAATAAAACTGAAACTGATACAAGATTCCTACTCTAGGAATGAATGAATGATGCGTCTAATCCAAAATCCTGCTAGCATCCACATATGCCGCAGCTCCGTGTCCCTGGAATAGAATATCAATCCCGGCGTCCCTGTGGCTGGACACCTAAAAGGTTTTGAAAATAATTTTATAGCAAGGGTTAGAACCCAAAACATTTTGAAAATATTTAGCAAGTGAATTAACTGCACTAATTTAAAATGCATGAATGCGCTTCATATTTAAGTTAGTGTCGCACTCCCTTGAGGACAATCTCACCCCTCCACTATTGTGCACAACTATCGGTTACCTTAACCCCACCTAGTTGTACTACCCCGTCCAACTAGTCCTGGTATAACCTTCCCTTGCTATACTACTCTAACTCGAGTATAATGATTCTTGAATTATAAGTTATTTCACAATTAACTTAATTATTTCCTCTTAAATAGTAGTATATAACCGTCTCACGAGTTATATAAAGTAAATACATCACACACTGTATTATTCCCACAAATGATTAACTTAATAAATTTCTCATTAACTAACAGCATATAACTATAACCCGAGTTATATAAGGTAAATACATCACACACTGTATTATCACCTACATATAATATTTACTACCATATTATACGTACCGTTACTAACATCCACACGTATATCATACGTGTATCCATCATTCCGAGTATACCCTCACCGGATGATTCCCTCTAAAATGCTATCTCACTAGGTGTGCTCACAAAACCTAGTTTCCCCGAGTTGGAATCACTCACCAACTTGGATCAAAATATAAACGAAGTGGAGGCGGTCATATTCCTTCCCTGAAAGTGAGATAAATCCCTCACCCATATATACCGGACGCTATGACCTGGGGATATACTCGCCCTACTCCTCAAGCTAGGGGATTCGCCCACATCGCGCAACCTCCCTTGATAGCATTAGAGTATATAAATTAAATAAATATCTAATCACTGATATTTAGTATCACGCAAAATAAATACACGTATATATATACTATCACGACACCGTATATATATATAATGTAAACTCGGGCTTTACCGTATACTCAAAATCCCGTACACTGCCTGTAATTTAATATCACACAATATATGCACGTATATATATATACTATCACTACACCGTATATATATAATATAAACCCCGGCTCTACCGTGTACTCCAAGTCCCGTACACTGCCTGAAATTTCCTGAGTCTGTGACCCGACTGAATGTAGCTAATTTACTCACTTAATAATTTATCATCTTCCCGAGCCTATGGTCCGACTCTAAAAATTTTAACTCAATCTTTAATTTATATAATACTTTCCCCGAGTCTATGGTCCGACTCCAATTAAATTAATTGACACACTTATGAACTTAATACCTTCCCGAGTCTATCACCCGACTCTAATTAAATTAATTGACACACATATTAATTTAATACCTCCCCGAGTCTATCATCCGACTCTAATTAAATTAATTAACACACTTATTAATTTAATGCCGTCCCGAGTCTATCGTCCGACTCTAATTTAATTAATTTACCCATTAATTAATCAACAAAAATCCGAGTCTGTGGTTCGACTCTAATATAATTAATTATCACATTAATTAATAAGTACCCATCACGAGTCTATAATCCGATTCTGATTAAACTAATTATCCCACCCATTAATTTAATCATACCCGAGTCAACAAACCGACTTTAATTAAATTAATTAACACCCTTATTAATTTAATCCTACCCAAGTCTACAAACCGACTCTAATTAAATTAATTAATACACTTATTAATTTAATACTACCCTAGTCTACAATCCGACTCTCATTAAATTAATTATCACTTTTATTAATTTATTATTACCCGAGTCTACAATCTGACTCTAACTAAATTAATTAACGCATTTATTAATTTAATAACTTGGTGTCACCCAACCATTATCCCCGGACTCACTTACTTGGTCCGTATCTTAATATTTCCTGAGTCTATATCCCGACTCTCAATTACTTAGTTTATCTCCAAACTTAATTCACTACCTTGGGTCACTTTACCAATATACCCGGATTCACTCACTTGATCCGTACCTCACTATTTTGGAATAAAGTCTCTCAAATTTATCCATTAAATGTCCCACATAAATTCATCCTAGTCCCAATTACTCTTTCCCATAATTACTAGGAATATTTGGTTCATAATTATTTATCACTTATTAATGTATGAAACTTAACTTTTAATAATTTTCCCTTTATATAACAAACTGGCCGAACTGCCCAGAATTTCCCATCATCGATCGATCGATGCCCCCGATCGATCGATCGATCGACCCCTTCGTTACAGCTCTTCTTCCCCACTGTTTTTCCACCATTAACAAACTTCAAGGTTTTTAAACCATAATTTAAACCTCTAATTACATCATCCCATCATCTACACATGGTTAATCCACATCCTATCCATCATAGATACGATTAAGATAATCAACTTCTCTAATTATCTCATAATTTTCGAAATGGGTCTTACTCCATAAAATTCAATTATCTGTTTTAAATCCCAATTTCCAGATTCGATTTCCACTCTTTTATGTTATGGATTTCTCGTTCAAATCATATATACATATTCAGATATCAATCACCCATCTAAATCTTACTTTGAATCTCATTCAAGTATTTCAAAAACAAAAACCCCATTTTGTACCCATTTACACCCAAAAACGAATTTTCATACACACATCACTATGATATGAATTGATTATCATGATTTAAGAATCAAAACAGTTAACCACTTGCCTCAAAGTGTTTGTAGTGTCTGATCCGTTGTTGTCGTCCCTCAATTTGGCTCCAAAAAGCTCCAATTTGTTCTTGATTTGCTTTCCCCCAAATCCCCTCTCAAACCCTGGGTTTAGAGTTGTGTTGGCTGCTAATTTCCTAATCTCCCCATTAGGTTAAAAATCCTTAATCCCGTTTTTCACCTAATGGCCTTAATTAAAGTGGCCCAACTAACCCCGTGTGGGCCCGGCTATGCCCAAAAATATCCCGAGACCCAATTACTACCCCGGGTACTCTTTTCTGACTATCTCGACCCATCCGGACTCAACCGCGCAGTCAAAATTGACATCCGAATTAATTTATAAAAATCCTTATCTCACACCCCATTTAGTCTATACCGACTCCCGGCTGGGATAAGTGTATACCTCGTCATTAATACTCGAAATGACGTAATTAAATTATTACTATTCACTGAGTAAATAAATTTTCCTAAACATTAACCATTCACTCCCCGATTAATATTTAAATAAATATATTGTCATAATTAATTAAATTGAAATTACAACACACAAGTAATTTAAAAATTCCCGAATTAATTAAATATTAAATGTACAAAAATACGGGGTGTTACAATATATTGTATTGTAGCGTAATAAATAAGATTGTTATTAATTTGACTTTAGGTTAAATCAGATTTAATTGATTTTAATTTCCGCATGTATTAAAATCTGATTAGTTTGATAATAAAGTTTTTTTTGATTGGATTATATATATGTTATTATAAAAACTTGCATGAAATGAGAGTATGTTCATTTGCGCGTATGAAGATTGTTTCATGGGCGCATGTCCTTCAGGATTTTTCAAAGGTCAATGACCGTGACAAGTCTAGGGGTGACAAATTCTTTGTCACGAACTTATCATAGTCTTTGGCCGTGACAATTCTTGGGCATAATTTAAACCCCCTCTCTACTGGAAACCCATAATATATGTAGAGTAGATGCACACTCGACCAACCAAGTGTTGACATAGGCTGCTCGGCAGGGGTCACGATGGGAAATGGATCATTATATGGTACCTAGTTCGTGCGTATCAGCGATGAAGCAATGTCGTCAACGTTGGCGTCAGCATCCTCGTCCTCATCCTCGTCCAGCTCTACCACCTTCTCCTTCGCCTTCCCCTTGCCCTTGCCCAACTGACACTTCATGAAGGCGTACATATCTAGGATTGTTTCCTCTAACCTTGATAGCTTATCGTCATGGTAGCCCACCTTCTGGGCCAAACCGCTATTACTCGTCTCCATGCCGATGATCCTGGACTTCCCCACCCACGAGCTCACCCCTAGTCCCCCCTTGTGATCTAGGCCGTGCACTTGGCTGAGTGCAACTGTAGGCAAAGATGCTTTGTCAACATCATACTGCGACTCATGCACTTACTTAAGCTTTGCCTGAAAAAACAAAAAAGACACGATTAGTCAATTATGTAAATAAAAAAATTATAATATAATTGAAAAATTAAACATTTATAACTTACAATGGTGGTTACGATGCTCTGGGTGACCTCCTTGTCCTTACCCTTTTTCGATCGAATTACCACATACGCATCGAGCCTATGTGGCCTACCCCTAGGTCCCCTCCCCGTTGTGACAACCCGGTATCCGAAATAAGGGGTGGCCAGCCCGATACTCCAAAAATACAGGAATCATTAATGGAATCATCCTCAGCATCGTAACAACATAAAGAGTATACAAAATAACCACACAATATTTCAGAAAAATGGGTTGTCAAAAATTTTAGTTTTACGATTTAAATAAAACATTTTCAACAACCCGTAATAGGAAAGAGGGTTGAAACTCCCACAAGCATACATATATATAAACCAACAATAAAAGAAGGGACCGAATGAACCGCCGGTCAATGAAATACATACAATATACAATAAGTTTCATGTGATACATAATACATCCATTATCCAATTACAAAAGTTTGGGCCACACGCCCGAGTAGGGACTGATCATAACTAGAAAACAATTAAGAAGGCGTCTACACAAAATGTCCCGTGATACCCGCAAAATGTCACGGCTCCTCAAAACATTGGAATAGGAAGTTCATTACGGGCGACCTTGCGGCGGAACACCTGAGCGGATAATATATATATATATATATATATATATATATATATATATATATATATATATATATATGCACAACACGAAAGAAGAACCGATCAGAGCTCGGTTTTATGTGATCACCAGATAAATGACAAGTATGACAATGAAGAATAGACAAGCATGGATGATAAAGGTAGTATTCTAGCATGGTAACAATAAGATACAATTAAGGCAATTTAGTGATTACAAGAAAATAATCGATTATAGATGCAATTAGGAAAACTTATCAATCGTTCTCATCTTTCATACTTTTCATTTTATCTTCTTTCCATTCCTTATCAGGAATACAATTATTATCATGTGCTCTTTATGGCACTAATCTCAATTGTATGCTCTTTGTGGCATTAATGTTCCATCGAGTACAACTCGATAATTAGAATAGTTATAAGTATATATATATATATAACGATTCTAAGGCCGCCCGTCCGGGTTTCCCCACTGTGCGCGCCCCCAAATAACCATCATCTTCCAGGGCCTAACATAAGGCAACCTGGGATCCTATCGAAACGTCGGGAAGCGGCCATATGCCTGCGGGATAGTCAAGACCACACCCGAAATCTCCTACCCATCGCAGAAACATATAAACAAGCATTCATATGGCCTAGGACTATATCCACCCTGCATTCATTAGCCAGGGGGCTTCACCTCACGCACGGACTTCCCTTAAGATGGTATTTAGAGAGGTGTGTATCATCCATTTTATTAATTTCCATTACTTGATTTAGTAAATTGTCATTCACTTTATCCATTTTACATTTTATCAAATGCATTAAGATTATCCGGAACTATACGTATTTCGTATCAGCATAACAACCTCGATAAATAGTTAGACTCCCCAAATTATTTTCCAAAGCCTCCTTTTTGGCTTCATAATTGACTATCAAGTCAAACCTAGCTCACAATAACTCCCAAAGTCTTCAAATTTGACTCTAAGATCTCCTAGATTATTATAAAACTATACGAGAGAAGATATGCTTGAACATTACTTTAAACCACCCCTGAAAAGAACCCTAGATGAACCCCTTCGAGTCTAGGGTGTCGACCAAACTCAACTAATACTCTAAGACCCTATATTTACTTCATTTCAGAAGGTCCTTAAGTCCATATGAAAAGAAAATATATGAAAAATGCAAATAAAATTTTAGGGAAGAAAACAGGGGACCGGTGGACCGCGTCTCAAGATTTTGCCTAGGAAGAAAAGTAGAAAGTTCACTTCGGTAGGGCCGGTCGACCACGCCATAAATTTTATGCCTTTGAATGAAAGCAGTGTGCCCTCTCCTGAAGGCCCGGTCGACCGGTCTTTTCAGACCTAGACCAAACCAAATCTTCCTATTTCAAGCTAATCCCAAATCCAACTCATTTATTGCCACCAACATAACATAAATGCTACTAACTACTACCATAAACCTCATCAAACATCCAAAACATTCTTCAATGGATCAAAAGCCACAAATACACCAAGAAAACCCTAAAATAAGTAAACCATGATTAATACATCATTATCATAACAAATCATTTATCTTAAACCCCAAATAACAAGTAGAAAACTTGCCTCAATTGAGAAAATCCAGATTTTCCTTGTGTAGAAGCAAGAATCCTCTCTCAATCTTCAATCCCTTTTCTTTTCTCTACTCTTTCACTTCCTCTCTCAAGGTTTCTCTAGGTTTAGGGAATGAAACTTGGGAAAATAGAAGACTTAGTAAGACGAAGTCGTAGCATTAGTCAAAATTCCAACTTAATTGACCAATATTGCGATAAAATAATACGCAACTGCATATTTAAGGTATAACCAGTCAAAAGTGCCAAAAACCTCAAAATACAATATGGCAGAATAATTGACTATCTCGCACATTCCGGACTCAACTACGGACTCCAAATTATCATTTGGAAAATTTATAAATTCATTTTAAGTTCCGGTCTCATTATTGAGCTAAATATCATTTTAATTCTTATGATATTATACAACATAACATGACAATATTCACCTATAGTTACGGTAAATATGCAACTTCATGGTAAATTTTAACTTTTCTACATTAATTTAGTACTCAATCCATAACTCAACATTTTATATCTAATTACCATATCTAGTAAATAAACCTAAAATATATTCTCATAAGCGAGGGTTATTACACCGTCTCCTGAAATAAAATAATACAGAATTAGTAAGTAATGCAAATTATTGCTAAATTATAATAACTAAAATTAAAGAAAACTAAAAACTTACCATCCTGTGCTCAACCTCGGCGTAAGACGTCCGCTCGGAGTAGTGCACATCAACTTTTTCGCCCGGTTGTCCTCCCCGATTCGCGAGATGCCAATTTCCTTTCATTGGTCTCTTTGTTGATAAATTTCGGCCACTCTGCCAATGAGATTGGCTCATTGGGTGGGACAGTTTCACGGAGTCTTAGAATGGACTCCCGGGTCTTTCCAAAGTACCGTGCTCTTAAATTCTTCTTCAATGTCTTATATGGATACCTCAATTGCTCCAACATGGGGTCGAATAGATATGCGGGCATGAAAAATTGTTCCTGTCAAATAAATACAAACCATCCTGTAAGTAATTATTACAGTTATAAATATAAATAAAAATAAAAACAAAAATATAATAATTAAATATTCAACCTGTAACGCCCCCTAAATGTTCCTGTTGAGGTTAATAAGCACGGTCCTCCAATTAGTGTACCCCGAGCCGACAATCTTCTTCAACAACTCTAACGCTTTAGCTAATAATGTCGTCTTATTCTCGACGATGGCCCCTAATTTTGCCATTTTGGGGGCCTACTAGACGAGGATTCCTCATCGCCTCCACTACTGCGTCCTGATGAAGTCATTTTCTGCAAAAAATATTATTATTAGTACAAAGATGTATATGAACTTTCAATTAATGATCAAATCCTATAATACCAATACCAATACCAATACCAATACCAATACCAATACCAATATCAATTTATATCAATTTTAATTTATACCAATACCAATTTATACCAATTTCAATTTATACCAATACCTGCTTAGATTGAGGCTTAAATTGATGAACATTCTAATTAAGATATTCAATTGGTTATGACAAGCATTAAAATGATCAAGTACAAATTAATAAAAAACATTAAATTATCGTCCGATAATAATAGAGCACTAGAACAATACATCCACTGGCCATTACAAATAATTTGAATACTTATTATAAATCAAAAAATTATTTCATATTCGGGTTATCATAAAAAATCGATTGATATTCAATAGGTGCAGCTAAGTCATCGACACTACTATTTAGACGCTTTGGCCCATGTAGGATGATTGACTATGGTTCTTTGTTGATATACTCCAAGTAGAACACTTGCTTGACCTTTTGAAAAGAATAAACAGGAGGCTCATCACTCACGTGTTCGTTTCTTTTCAACATAGACGAGTCAACCATGATCAAATTGGTGCCAGGATCAACTTTACAGGAATTTTTTTCCTCAGCTATTACCCAATCATAGTAAAATACAACCTCTTTGAAGTTTACATAGAATAACTAAAATATATTTCGAATTACACCATAGTAAGTCATTTTAGATTCAACGAGGATTTTATCTTTCGCGCTCGCTAAAAAAAAGTATGAGCTTTGTATTAAATGTTTGAGTACTATACAATTGTATTTTCCTCATACACCCTTGCACCGAATACATAACCGTTCAGTCGATACTTTTTGTACTCTTTTGCCATGAACTAGGGTCCAGTGGCTAGACGTGAAAGCCTTGATATTGCATCACCCGTCTTTAGGAGCCGAAAATCTAGATAAATTAATTAGGTTAGTCGTAAAGCTTTCTTGTAATGTGACATTAGATAACAGTCTGTATTAATTATAATTACCTCGTGTGACAACCACAACCTAAATTCTTTGTCTGATTGTGCCATTTTTTCGTCTTTTATTATTCTCACAGGCTTCATGTTTTATTTATATATCGTGATGAAAGTCTTTATATATCATGATGAATGTATTACAAAATTAATCATGTAAGAATTAAATAATTTAAACTTACTTTTTTCTATTCTTCGACATCTTCATGTGTGTCAAGAAGATAATGAGCTACTTGTTCATGTTGCAAACTCGTTAATTTTACTCGTTTGCCCATCATATGGCCACCCTCATCGATGAACTCATTGTTATTCACATTGATAGAGTCAGGTATATATTCCCGAGTGTAGATTGATGACTCCACGGTGATGTATTCCTCTACAATTTATCCTTCAATGTATCTTGTATTCTTGACGTAATCTTGGAAAACTTTCATCAATCTTTTAAATGGATACATCCACTCATATCTTACTGGGTCGCAAAGAAGTGCCTCATCGCATAGGTGTACCAACAAGTGACCACTTATGTCAAAGAAAGGTGGGGGAAAGTACTTCTCGAAGACACAAATTTCTTCGTTCACTTCTTATTAATCTCTATTGACTACCTTCTCACGTAAAAGTGATAAGAATATACTAATTTTCATAATAGCTCTCCACAAATCCTTGTGCTTGGAAAAACAGTGCTTAAACAATAGAGGAACTAATTGCATGATCACATGCTAATCGTGGGACTTAGACTTATGTAAATCAGGGGTAGCATAATTCACAATCCTTTGCAATTTGGAAGAAAAATTAGATGAAACTTTCAAATTATATATTGTGTCTAAAAGAATCTTCCTTTCCTCAATCATCAAAGTAAACGCACCAGGGGGAATTATTGTCATTCTCGTACTATCTTCTTTCAACCATAGATGTGGATTATGTTTCAACGCTTTAAGGTCATTTCATTCTTTTTCTCCATCCTATGAATGACTCCCCCAAGTCATGTGCCCACAATATGTTTAGCGATGTTCTTATCTGCATTCATCACATCCAATACATGGCGCATCGGGTTATTCTTCCAATAAGGCAAGTCAAATAAAATTGACCTCCTAGACCATGCCTATCTTATCTTAGTTTCATTCCCAGTTGGGGTCTTCTTCTGGTTGACACTTTTAAATCTAGGATTCTTACCTAGCATAATAGGGCCACAATCAAAATATTTACTTTCAATTTCTGAACCTGAAAGTATTCTTGGACGTATCCTATGTTCAACCCCACCTGGTAAAAAATTGGAACCTTTCTAAAATCTAAAACTATGAGTGGTGGTAAAATCCTACTATGAAAATGGTATACATTTTTTGAGCTAGCGAGGAGACGACAAGATTCAGTCTCCTCTCCATAAATAGGACACCCCAAAGAACCATGTACTACACAACCAGATAATATCCTGTAAGTTGGAAAATCATGAATTTCCCACATCAATATAACTTTCAGCATAAATTCTTCTTTTCTAAAAGAGTCAAATGCTTGCACACCCTCTTCCCATGCCTCATTTAATTCTATTATCAAAGGATCCAGGTAGACATCGATGTCCTCACTCTTTGCCTTTGGCCTAGGGATCAATAAAGACAACATCAAAACTCCAGATCTCATTCACTATGAAGGAGGGAGGTTTAGTGGGGCTAGGATCACTGGCCATACACTCTGATTGTCGCTTATATTTCCAAATGGATTAGAACCATATGTTGATATTTACAAATCAATGTTACGATGTTCTTGAGAAAAATTGGGATACTCAAAATGCATCCTCTTCCAAACTGTAGAATGAATAGGGTGGAGCATGATATTTTCTCCTACTTATGCCCTAGCATGTAAAGTCATTGCCTCCGTTATCCGTGGTAATGTGAAAAAGCTATTTAATATTGGCACAACGGGAAAATATTTCAACACTTTTTTAGTCACTTTTGAGTTTGCACCTTCTTTTCCAATAGATTTGACATGTCTAGGTTCATCGCATACCAGACACCAATCGATATTTTCATACTCCTTTTGGTATAGTATGCAGTCATACACACAAATATGAATTGATTTATACTTCATTCCCAAACCATTCAAACTACTTTTCAGAGTAGGATAGTTGTTTGGAAGCATATTCTTCTTGGGTAGCATGCCCTTCACCCAAATCAAAATTCCTATCACGCTAGTGCCAGAAAAACTATATTGACTCTTCCAATTATGAAAAACAACCATGTCATGTAAGGTTGTTTGATATTTCTCACAACTAAAGTATAATGGCTGGCTCGCCTTAAATTTTAAACTTCCGTAGTCATCGTCAAGGTTTATCCCGATATCTTCATGAGCGCCTGCACCTTATACATAGTCAGTGACCTCATTCTATTCCACTTAATGAAATCCATACGCATCATCAACTAAATCCTCTAGCGTATTATGATATGTATTGTCATCCTCCCCTTGAACATCGATCATACTTATTGAAGGTTGTTGTGAAGGTTGCTTAGGGATGAAATGAACTTTTGATTTCTCCTGAAAAACCCAACTTCAATAACTATCTTGAATACCCCATCTTAATAAATGTATTTATACTATTTTCCACTCAAACACTTTACAATTCTTACACTTAGAACACATACACGGAAACTCTTCATTATCATGTCATCTCTTTGCGTATTTTACAAATCCATTAGCACCTCTATGAAACACATCCTTTAATCTATTTGTCTCACCCATCCACTATTTGTATTTAGGATATCCCATCACTTCTACTACAAACAACCACCTATTATGGGTAAAATAGAATAAACAAAAGTGTGAATATTTAGTTCCCATTGTTATAAACACCTATCGAATGCGTACGCATAACAACTAGAAGGCTAGGTTCGATGGGTAAATTTATTCGTGCATTCAAATTCAATTTTAATTTGAAATTGATATTAAAATTGAATTTAAAATATTAATTCCTATTTCCTCTATCTCCTATAAAAGGGTGAGTGGTCCTATCCCATTCAAGACATCATATTTTGTAATATACTTAATAGCTCATGCACATTGTTCCAATTTGAGGAAAATTCAACAGCATATCCCCCTAGTTATCCAAGTACATAACATAGATTCATAAGTATGAGTGTTATTTCAATTTATCAATTGAAATAACACCTAACATCGCATCATCTAATATGTAACCAGAGAACATTAATTTATGACTGCACAACTTTCCCCCAAACTAACAAGTTTAAGCCACGAAAAATATTATTATATAGAAACATCAGTTCCAAACTATCCAAACGGGACAATTCGAGAGATATCATTACACAGGTGGTGACTCGAGAACGTATCTAAGGGATATTGAATACGTACTTATAAGAACTAGAAGGCTAGTATCTATGCGCACTATAAGTAATTTAAGGTATGTGACGCGACCATAAATGTGTCTAGTGTGCGTGCTATTTAGGCTCAAGTGCAAGCCTATCGCTCAAGTAATAATCTGGCAAGTAGGGTATCAATCCTCAAGGAAATAGGACGAATGGAGTCGTAGCGACGTTGGAAAGACGAAGGTAACCTAACTTTGACTCTCAAAAAGAACAAAAAGGTGATTTTGAATTGTGAACTCCTATAACTATATGCAGTTTTGCAAATGATGAATTAATGAAAACAGGACTAAATGAAATGCAATTAGTCTAAATTAACTATAAGACTAATGATGATGTAATTAAAACTTACACGATAAGATGAGAAAAATAGGCCGGGTTACAATCCCCCACACCCTAGTAATTCACTTCGTTGGATACTAGATTTAGAATTAAAACTTCAAATGAACCCGACCTTTTAATACTCCTAGGTATTACATATATGAGGGATCGTAGCCCGAACAGTATGTTAGCAAAGGTTGAATTAAAATTTGGTCTTTATTTCTCCTAAGTATTGCACATATGAGGGATCGTAGCCCCCACAGTACATAAACAAAGGTTGAATGAAAGTTATATCATAGTAACTACGATACAATTCACCTATGGTTTTAATTCCAAATACAATTTCCACTAGCATGAATTACATCGGGTGGGGTTCATGCACCCCAACCCTTAGAAAACTTAGCCGGACATATTAAAACTAGAAGAAAATACTTTTTGAATGAAAGAAAATATTTTTACTAACAATTGAAGATGAAGAATAAGGAAATTACTACTAAAGAAGTAACTACTGCAATAATAAAAGAAGGGATTGGAATAAATTTACTTGAATTGAAAATGAAATCAAAACAAGGGTTTGTGTTATGTTCTCCTCTAAACTACTTACAAAGCTTCTCCAAAAAAGAACTAGAAGCCCCCCTCTAATTGGGAGTTCTTTTAAATTTATATCCTACGTAATTTACAAGAGTCGGATTAAAGAAAAAATCTAAGAAGAAGAAGATCATATCAAATCTCGAGCACCGGACCGATCCGATCAGGACATACCGGACTGGTCCACTAGGTAACCGGACTGATTCGTTTTTCTGATAAATCAGACTGGTCCACTAAACATAACTCTTTACAATAAATTTGAGGGCCGGACCAATCGATTTTTTTGGGAACCAGACTGGTCTGCTAGACGTCTTCTTATTCAGTGACTTTGGAACCCCAGACTGATCCATTTTTCTAGTAAACCGGATTGGTCCGGGTAGTATTTCTCAACTTCTCTTCAAAATCTCATCAAAATCTCGCATCTTCGTGTTGTCATAACTTCTACTCCAGAACTCAGATTGGAATGCCGTTTCTTCCTATGTGTTCATAAATGCGAGATATTCGAGATTCCTGGTAGAATTTACGCTTTTGCCCTTTTGATTCGTCCTCTTTCTTTTCTCTTGATTCTCTCGGTTTCTTTATTCCTTTCATGTGTTAAATACCTGTAAAATTAATAATAAATACACGAAACTCAGGATACTTGTTAGACAAAACTGTTAGCCAATATATGAGATAAACTAATTCGTTTTACGTTGTCTGAGGTAATAAAAGCCTCTAGATTAAGGGGTAAATTTGGAAAAATTTATGCCTAATCACCCCCCCTAACTTAGAACTTTGATCGTCCCAAGCAATTTAAAAGAATCAAAACTTGATCCAACTCACAAATTAGGATAGAATACCTCTTTCGCGGGAAAGAGATTGCATTTAGCATATGCAACAAGACTTTAAACCCCTAGGTTACCCTAGTAGGACAAGTTGTCTCGTGAGGGTTTGTAGTGAATATACCCACAAAATTTGGCTCAAAGAAAGCTCAAAACACATAAAAATTGTATAACTCAAAGTTTTCCGGAAAATAGTCATCATGAATTCATGTTCAAGCATCTCAAATTATAGTGCGTGTGTGAGAAGCCAAAAATTTCACAGTGGATTTCAACCGATTGATCATTACATTACTTATCTAAAAATTCGTTTTGATTTCAAAATCTCATGGGATGATCTCACAAATGAATCTTTCGGAAGGGTGGCTATTTGTCTCAGTATGCATGATTTATAAGACTAAATGCATTGGAACCAAGTTCATGCACACAGGTAGAACGACATAATTTTTTTACTGTAAATGGATCTCATCATCGGATTACGGTGATAAGAAAATGGGAACATTGCCTCTAATTCATATTTATAGTCTCTTTTATTATCTTTTCGTGTTTTAGCTCTCCACGCAGTAACCAATTTCGCATTTTGGACTCGGTTAGGACTTTTTGGTGTTAAAGGTGTATTGGGTAAAATGGGAATGGTAGGAAAATCTGGAATTGGAAAATTCATTTATGATGTCCATTAGTTTTTTTTTTCGGGATTTTGCTCATTTTTTCTTTTTATTCTATTTTTTCTTTTTATTTTTCTTTTTATTTTTTTCTTTTCTTTTCTTGCTATTTTTGTTGAGCATAATTATTTTTTTCTTGCCCCTTTTTATGCACTTTCTGAACTTAATTTCTGGGATTATCAAATTTCGCAATTCTCGGCTCAATTTGGGTTTATAAAAGGGGTAATTTTTCGCTAGTTTTTCTGGCCAATATTTTTAGGTGACAAACGAGGGCATACTTCATTGTCTGAAATATTAATTGCGTTACCATATGCGTCTCGAGATTTCTTTAGTTTTGATATCTAATTAGCACGTCTTTCAAGGCAATATCACATACACTTTCCATAACCGGTGAAAGTGAAAGAATTGAGATCCTCAATGACTTGTTAGAACGCTGAAGAGAACTTTGAGTTAACAATTAACTCGAATTGATTTATAAATTTACAATAAAGAAAGGCTCGAATCTTACCGGATTTGTTAATCTCCACATTTATTCGTTAAGTCGTCTACTTTCGCTCAATTTTCATCTTTCATCAATTTCGGCTTTGTGTATTGTGTTTTTACAATTTGAGACTTTAAACCGCCTTTTAATGATATTTTTGAAAAGTTAGAATTGCAATTTTTATTTATTTTGAAAAAAAATATTTTTGGATTTTTCAAAAAATTTTCATTTTTTTTTAAATTTCTAGACATTTTTGAAAATTTGTGAAGTTTTAGAACGACGCACTTGTGACACCCCTAACTTAGACTTTTGCATTGTTCTCAAGCAAAAATGACTAAAATCTACCTCAAGGCGAATTAAAAGTGCGACAAAAATAAAACGAACAAATAGAGAAAATGCTGAATTTTATATAAACTAACCAACATGTATTATAAAGGAAAAGGAAAACAAGCAACAATGTGAAAATAACCACAACCACAACCACACAACCACTTTCCATACAAAACATCATTGGAGTGGGGGATGGGAGCTTACGAGCGCGCTAGGGTCATATGAGTCATAGAAATAGGACGGTGGTGGGGCACCCATAGTCATCCGATACATCTCCGCTTGGAGACGGTGCATCATGCTGGTATTGCACTAGTAAGACCTTAGGTCGGCTACTCGATCGATGTTGTATTGGTTGAGGAACCCATCAAGTCGGGATTCGACCTCTGAGAGACGCCGATTAATTTCTGCAATGGCGGGCAAAAAATCAGAATCTTCACCACTGTTATAATCGGTGTCGTCCTCGCCCATTACAAATTCTTCCTCCTCATCTTCGCTGCTCTTGTCATCCCCGCTCTCTTCCTCTTCTTCATCACTACCCTCCTCTTCTTCGCTGCTCTCTTGGGCCAATCAGGTTTGGATGGGGGCTTGTTGTCGTTCCCGTTTGGTCCAGGTGGTGGATGCAAACAGAGTTGGGAGGCGCGAGAAATCTTGCGGTGGGGCAATGCCGGCGTCGGCTAGCATGGATGTGATGATCCGGGGAAAGGGGAGAGGGGTGATGCCCTTTTTATCCGTGGAAGCGAAGAATATATCCTTATAAATGCATGCAACCAGGCTAATTGAGGTGTCATTAGTTTGTCGGGATTGACGGTTTTCTCTAATATGTGCTTGATTTCACAATTAGCCAACTCGACGTGTCCATTGGTTTGTGGGTGATATGTCATTCCATCCTTGTGAATGACACCATAATTTTTCATAAGTCTTTCAAATGGCTTGTTGCAAAAGTGTGTGCCGTTATCACTGATTATCGGTTTAGGTGCACCGAAGCGAGAAAGTATGTGTTCGTGCAAGAACTTAATCACCACTTTATTGTCATTGGTCTTGGTAGCTATAGCTTCCACCCATTTAGAAACATAGTCTACCGTGACTAGGATGTATAGGTATCCAAAACACAGGGGAAAATGGCCCATGAATTCAATACCCCAGTAATAAAAAATCTCAATGATGAGAATTAGGGTGAATGGAATCATGTCTTGTCGTGTAATCGCTACCATCCGTTGACACTTGTCATACGATTTGCAATAATTTTTAACATCCCGAAACATTATTGGCCAGTATAAACCGCTTTGGAGAATTTTATTGGTTGTATTTTTCACGGAAAAGTGGCCTCCACATGCTTTCGAATGACATAATTGGATGACTTTTGGAATTTCATCATCCGGTACACGTCGTCGGATGATTTGATCAACGCAATATTTAAAAAAGAATGGATCATCATAAAAAAACATGCATGAACAAGTGATGAATCTCTTCTTATCTTGCGGTGTCCAATCGGGAGGGACGGTTCCCGTGACAAGATAATTCACTATATCCACAAACCACGGCAAAGAAGAGTTGGCAAAAAGTTGCTCATCCGGAAAATACTCGTCTATGGGTGTGGGATTACTAGGTACATCGGACGAAAGTTGTGATAAGTGGTAGGCAACGACGTTTTCTACTCCTTTTTGTCTTTAATGGAGGGATTAAACTCTTGTAGGCCTAAGATCCACCTTATGAGGCACGACTTTGCATCTTTCTTCGCAAGTAAATATTTTAAAGCTGCGTGGTCAGTGAAACAGGTGATCGGGGAACCAATAAGATAGGACGGAATCTTGTCAAGAGCAAACACTACTGCTAGCAACTCATTCTCCGTAGTAGTGTAATTGAGTTGTGGTCTGGTAAGAGTCCGGATAGCATAGTAGATGACATGAGCCTTGTTGTCTTTTCTTTGGCCCAAAACAGCCCCTATCGCATAATCGCTAGCATCACACATAATCTCGAATGGTAAGGACCAATCCTTAACTTGCATGATGGGAGCGAACACAAGCATGTTTTTCTGTTTTTCAAAAGCACTTTGGCATGCTTTCGTCCACTCAAATGGGTTGTCCTTCATAAGAAGATTGCTTAAGGGTCTAGCGAGGGATCTAAAGTCCTTAATGAACCTTCTATAAAACCCCGCGTGGCGCAAGAAAAAGCGCACATCTTTCAGAGATTTAGGTTGGGGTAAGTCATCTATGATATCTATTTTTGATCGGTCAACCTCAATCCCTTTGGATGACACGATGTGGCCAAGAACTATACCCTCGATTACAATGAAATGGCATTTTTCCCAATTCAATACTAAGTTCTTTTCCACACATCGGGCTAGTACTTTCTCAAGATTAGCTAAACATAGGTCGAAGGAGGTGCCAAAAATACTAAAGTCGTCCATAAACACCTCTAGCCCTCTCTCAACCATGTCATAGAATAAGCTCAACATGCAACTTTGAAAGGTCGGCGGTAAATTACACAAGCTAAATGGCATACATTTATAGGCAAATGTTCCAAAGGGGCAAGTGAAGGTTGTCTTCTTTTGATCAAGTACATCTACCTCAATTTGGTTATATCCGAAATAACCATCTACGGAGCAATGATAGGGGTGGCTCGCTACTCTTTCAAGCATTTGATCGATAAATGGCAAGGGGAAATGGTCTTTCCTAGTTCCTAAATTGAGTTTACGGTAATCAATGAAGACGCACCACCCAATAGTGGTACCTTGGGTAACTAACTCTCCCTTGGCATTTTCAATCACAGTCATGCTTAAATTTTTTGGGACGACTTGAATGGGCCTCACCCACTTGCTATCCGAGATTGGGTAGATAATCCCGACATCCAATAAGTTTATAATTTCAGTCCTCATCACATCTTTCATTGTGGGGTTTATCCGTCTTTGCATTTCTCTCGAGGGCTTAACATCCTCTTCGAGGTGAATCTTATGGGTGAAAATTAAAGGGCTTATCCATTTTAAATCATCTATGCACCAACCAAAATCACTTTGGTGTTTCCTCAAATCTTCAATAGCTTACCCTCATGCTCTTCATCTAAGCTAGAGGAGACAATAACAAGAAATGTCTCACTTTCACCTAGAAAAGTATATTTAACAGTGGAGGGTAGTTTCTTCAACTCGAGAGTCGAGAATATGTCGCTAGAGGGCACCATACGTGCTTCCCTAGGAGGTAACTCTTCGAATCAAGAAACCCAATTAACGTCTCTCGCATCCTCATCCGACGCTCTTTCATAGAGTAAACCTCTAAACTCCTCTATCTCCCTCTCGAACTCGGTGTAGGCTCCCTCACTCTCATAACTAGAAGCTAGGAAAGCTTCTAAGGCATCTCCACAGTAATTTTCCTCAAAGTGTTGTTCTACAATCTCCTAATTAGGCTCACCGCGTGAAGATCATCTTCTTCGCCTGCTTGTTGGGCTATATTGAAGATATTTGTTTTTAAAGTCATATTCCCCAAAGTGATTTGCATCTTCCTATTTATAGTATTTATAACTGCGTTAGCCGTAGCTAAGAATGTGCGGGCAAGGATAATGGGAACATTATTTTTTTATGCAAAGGAGGGATCCGTGTCTCAAATGACAAAATCTACCGGGAAGTAAAAAGTGTCCACTTGGACTATCACATACTCAACTATACACCATTGTATCTTCACGATTTCAATCCGCTAACTGGAGAGTTATCCTTGTGGGCTTAAGGTCACCCAGATCAGATTTCCTATAAAGCAAATAGGGGAGTATATTGACACTTGACCCCAAATCAAGGAAGGCTTTTTCAAATTTGTTCTCTCCAATGGTGCAGGAAATGGTGGGGGCACCGTGATCTTTGTATTTAAGAAGGAGATCATTAAGAAGAACTGAGCTCACATTTTGTGCTAGAAACACGTTCTTCTTTACCTTCATCCTCCTTTTGACTGTCAATAAGTCTTTTATGACTTTTGCGTAGGATGGAATTTTCCTTATTGCATCAAGGAAAGGTCAGTTCAACTTTACGTTCTTAAGCACTTCTAGCCCTTCTCCACTTATGGTCCCTTTATGGGAAGGAACCAATCTTTGAGGAAATGGTGCGGTGGAGAGTGGTTTCATTACTACCTTGAGCTCACTAGTCTTTTCCTTTTCACTCTCTTTCAAGGAGATATCTTTGGCCTCTTTCGTGCTGGTCGAATTCTCCTTGTCTTTTGAAATGTCGTGTGGGGGAGGTGATAAATCAATATCTCTCCCACTACGAAGAGTGGTTATCGCTTGGGAATGCTTATGTTGTTCGGTAGAGGTGGAGCTAACACTAGGTTGATCTTGGGGAGGTCTTTGGCCTTGGGAAGGAAACTTGCCCTTCTCTTGAATGCTCAATGCACATTGCATCTTAGAGATGTCTGCATTTATTTCGGTGAACAAGCATTCATATCGAGCATTATTTGCACCTCAAGAATTTATGAATTGGTTCAATGTATCCTTGAGGCTCCTCCGTGGTGGAGCTACATATGGGGATGTAGGTGGTGGAGCTTATTGGTATTGAGGAGGTGGTGGAGGTGGGACTCCCTGTGAATGTGGGTTCATCGTAGCTTGTGGTTGCCCATAGTTGAAACTGGGATGGTTCCTCCATGAAGGGTTGTAAGAATTCCCATGCGGGGCATTAAAATTCCCCTTAAATAATCCTATAGCATCCACCTGCTCGGTGTGCATGGCCTTGTAGGCATAAATCGTCGAGCATGACTTTGTGGAGTGGCCCGCCTCACAGATAGTGAACACTTTTTCTTTCGAAACATGGCTAGATCCAGAAATGTTTCTCCACCGACCATTAAACCACTCTTTCATATCTCTCTAAAACTGATCAAATCGATGATCTATTAAGGTATTTTAATCCAAATGGTATAGACCGAAGGCAGTTTGATTGATAGATGGTTGTCAAGGTCCATCTTGGTTGGGATCAGATTTGTCCCATGGTTGAGTAGTCTTTGGGACATACTTAAGATGGGCCTCAACATCGCATGCATCCAAATCCCAAAAGGGTCTTTCACACATTGTTTGCACAAGTTGTTTGGAATCTATTGTCAACCAATTATGGAAGAAAGATATCACTAGGTGTTTGTCAAAACCATGATGGGGAAATGTTCTCACTAACTCTTCAAAACGTTCCCAACATTTGTCAAAAGACTCATTATCATGTTGTCGAAAAGCTTGGATTTGAGTCTTGGCAGAGTTGGTCTTGTGCTATGGGTAGAAATTTGAGACAAACTTAGACTGCATATCTTTCCAAGAAGTGATGAAGATCGGGGGTAGAGACCATAGCCAGGTCTTGACTTTGTCCTTTAAGTAAAAAGGAAAAAGCTTTAGGTGAACGATATCTTGCGTGCAAGCTTAATCACTAAATGTGCCGCACGCCTCTTCGAACTCACGAATATGCAGGTATGGTTTCTCCGAATCCATGCCATGAAACTTAGGGAGAATATTTATCATCCCATTGTGAAAGTGGAACTGACCGGCATTAGATGGAAGTAAAATTCAACTAGAGGTGACAGTCTGCTTAAGAAAGAGTAAGTCTTTCATGGGACGATAGGGGAGATATCCCTCTCTAGTGCCGAAACTAACTGCGTCAGACATCGCACTCGCGCTCTCTTCAAATGATTTTGTGTATTCACTCGGTGTCCTAGATGCGTGACTCAAAGTTTCACTCAGGGTGTAGCTACTGACAGAGTGCTTGGGAGTAGGAATATGGAACCAGAATTGTGGACCACGAGGTGGGGGGGGGGGGGGGGCTTTCGGAGTTATACTCAAGTATCGGTTTTTTTTGAATTTTGATTGGAGTATTATAAGGAGTTTGATTATGTTCAGGATTTTGCATTAAAGGTTTTTGAGAGATGATGAAGAATTTTTTTATAGATTTAAAAACAAAATTTATGTTTTTTTCTTTGGATTTTTTGGAAATTTTTGGTCAAAGTTTTAGATTGACTTGGTCTAACCTAAGTCGACCAAATTTCCCCGGCAATGGCACAAAAAACTTATTTAGGAGAGATGAGTTTAGGGTTTAAAACGGGTTAGGGTTTCTCTCTTCTCTGTCTTCTCTCTCCCTCTCTATCTTTTCTCTCTCTCTCTCTCTCTCTCTCTCTCTCTCTCTCTATATATATATATATATATATATATATATATATATATATATATATATATATATATATATATTTGGATGAACTGGAAAAAGTCCTCAAATGCAGAGGCTTGGCTGAGATTTAGTCTTGGCCATTTGACTTTGATCCAACGGAGAGATATAAGAGGATGAAAGAGTGTACGCTAATTGGTTAAGAAGCGTTTCACGTGGATTGATATTGGACGCATGCAGAGCGTTGATAAAAATAATCCAAGGGCTGAGATTGAAGATAGCAACCGAGTCTTCCAACAAACATAAATTAGGCCTGTATAACAATGACAGGTGTAGGACTGAGATTAATCTCAAACGCGTGTTTTCAAAATAATTACACACGCACCCTCAAGTCTCATGCACTTTCGAATCCTACCCAACTCAACTTCCAAGTATGAAATGGCAATAACAAAAATTCCAGAATGACCCCAAAGGTTTTATAAACCAAGTTTTAATTTCAAAAAAATCATTTAAAAATTATTTAAAATTCCTAAAAATTATCAAAATCAATTTTAAATGGGATTTAATACACACAACTCACACACAATCAATCAATTCAATATATGAACTATGTATTCAACCCTAGTGTATGTGTGATTGAGAATTATACCTTCAATTGAATCAAGTTTGGCATTATGAGAGGATTCTGAGGCTCTTTGGTATCTAAGGAATAGGACTCCAATTTTGTCACAATTTCCAAACTAGATGAGCACTTATACAATGTAGACTCAAGTGAGTCAAGAGTATAATGTGCTTCAATCTCCCCCTTTGGAAATATGAGACAAAATCTCCTTTGAGTCATCTAGGACTCATAGGGCGACCAAAAAAAAACCTATTCCTATACAATAATTATGTCTACCCATTTCCTAGAAAAAGAAAATTATATAACTCAACTAATTATAAACCATTACCCTAATAACATCTGTTGAATGCAACTGTATAGATTCCTGCAAATAATCACTAAGATCAAGCTTATTAATCAAATGTATAAACAAAGATGAACTCATAAGAACCCAACTAAGACTCAAACTTCTCCCCCATTTTGTCTAAAATGGACAAAGGAAAAAATACTTAAATCATAGGAGTTTATTCAGCACAAACCATTCCTATCAATTTTCACAAAGCAAGAAATCTATTGTAATCCAAAGGTTTGGTAAACGTATCTGCGAGTTGCAAATCAGTAGGAAGATAATTAATTTCTAATTCCTTAGTCTCAACTAATTCGCGTATGAAGTTATGTATAATTTTTATATGTTTAGTTCGTGAGTGTTGAACAGGATTTTTAGAGATATAGACCACGCTTTGATTATCACAGTAGAGATGTAGTTGATCTTCTTGAATACCATAGTCATTTAGCATTTTCTTAAGCCAAAGTTATAGAGCACAACAACCACCAACAACTATGTATTCAGATTCAGTCGTGGACAACGAAATGCAGTTTGTTTCTTACTACTCCATCCTACCAAATTATTACCGATATAATAACATGCCCCTGATGTGATCTTACTATCATCAGAACACCCTACCCAATCGGCATCAGTGTATCCTATTACAGTACTAGGAGTATCATTGGTGTACCAGAGTCCTAAATTTAGAGTACCTTTTATGTATTTAATGATTCTTTTCACATATATTAAGTGGCTCTCTTTAAGATTATTTTGATAACGGGCACACACGCAAACTGCGTACATAATATCAGGATGCGAGGCAGTAAGGTATAGTAAGGTTCCTGTCATACTAAGATATAGAGTAGGATCTATGGATTTTCCACTCTCATCCTTAGATAATTTGACTGTAGTACTCGCGGGAGTTCTAGCTTCTTTTGCACTTTCAAGCCGAAATTTTTTGACAATATCAAAAGCCTATTTTGATTGCAAAACAAATAAACCTTCTGAATTATGTTTGACTTGAAGACCCAGGAAATTTTTTGACTCCCCCATAAGAGACATTTGGAATTCTTTATGCATAATTTCAGAAAAATATTTAACTTCTGAGGGGGATGTTGACCCAAAAATGATATCATCAACATAAGCTTGATCTATAATAATATGTTTGTGAAAATGTTTGACATATAGGGTTTGATCATTTCGACCTCTCTTAAAACCTTTATCTAAGAGAAAATTGGAATGACGCTCATACCAGGCTCTTGGCGCTTATTTTAGACCATACAACGCCTTTTTAAGATGATAAACATGGTTTGGATAGTGAGGTTCAATAAACCCTTTTGGTGTTCAATATAGGTCTCTTCATTCAAAATTCCATTAAGAAAGGTCGACTTTCCATCCATTTGATAAAGCGTAAAATGCAAGTAACAAGATATGGAAAAAAGAAGACGAACAGATTCTAAGCGAGTAATAGTAGCAAATGTCTCATTAAAATCTATTCGTTCAATTTGAGAATATCCTTGAGCCACTAATCTGGCTTTGTTTCTAATGATTATCCCAATTTCATCAGTTTTATTTTTAAATAACCAACGTGTGCCAATAACCTTTTTATGATCAGGCCTAGGTACAAGATACCAAACATCATGAATGACAAATTCAAGAAGTTCTTCCTGCATTGAAAAAATCCATTGAGGGTCATTCAATGCCTCATTTACATTCTTTGGTTCCACAAGGGAAACAAAACATGCAAAATGAGCATAATTTCTCAATTAAGATCTTTTACGGACAGGCTCACAAGGTTTACCAACAACGTCATCTATGGGATGATCTTTAGAAACCAAGTTAGGTACTTCAGGTTTCTCAATTGGTAAAGAATCATCTATTTGTGGAGAGTCTTTTTCTAAAACATTTTCAGACTCTTCCACAATAGTTGGTTCTCCAGTCCTGCTCTCAACAGTAGTGTCACTTATAATCACATTTATGGATTCCATTAAAGTCTTTGTGCGAAGATTATAGACATGGTATGCTTTACTGTCAGGAGAATATCCTAAGAAAATAGCTTTATCTCCACGAGTCTCAAATTTGGATAAGTGTTCTCTGTCTTTACAGACATAACATGTACTACCAAAAGTTCTAAGGTATTTAAGATTGGGCTTCTTCCCATACCATAGTTCGTAAGGAGTTTATTTTGAATTCTTCCTAAGATAGACCCTATTAATAATGTGACAAGTTGTACGAATTGATTCTACCCAAAAATATTTTGGTAAACACTTGGCATGAATCATAACTCTTGCCATCTCTTGAAGGGTACGATTCTTTCGCTCAATAATTCCATTTTGTTGAGAAGTGTTAGGAGCACTAAATTTATGTTTGTAACCATTATAGTCACAGTACTTTACAACACATGTATCTATGAATTCTCCTTCTCTATCACTATGAATCCTATTTACTTGAGTGTCCTTATCATTTTTAATACGCAATAAGATTTCTAAAAACGTTCTGAAAGTGTCAGACTTTTTTTTCAAGAAGGCTACCCAAGTAAACCTGGTGAAGTCATCTACCATCACTAAAATATAACTTTGTCCACATAGACTCATAGTACGAGAAGGACCCATTAGGTCCATATGGATGAGCTCCAAGCGTTTAGAGGAAATGATATCTTTAACTTTTTTGTGAGGTGCTTTAACAATTTTGCCTTCCTAACATGATCCACAGGCAATGTTATAAATAAGTTTGATCTTCAGAATTCCTCTAACTATTTCTTGTGAAGACAGTCTACTGAGGCTATCGTAATTTATATGACCCATTCGATTATGCCATATCTCATTGTCATCCATTCTAGCAATGATACAGGCCTCAGTACTATTCTGGATAATATAACAATTATCAGGAGTCCTGAGTCCTGTAATTATGCACTCACCGTTTTCATTTAAAATTTTGCAATTATTCTTTGAAAAGGTGACAGTATGATTTGAGTCACAAAATTGCAAAATACTAAGTAGATTATCCTTAAGACGTTTTACTAGAAGAACATTTTCAAGAACATGCATTCCTTCTTCTTGGAGTGTTCCTTTACCAATGATTTGAGATTATACACCATCACCAAAAATAACTTTTCCTCCAGCAAAGCTGGTTTTGTTTAAAAGTTTTGTATCATCCTTAATCATGTGCTTTGAACACCCAGAGTCTAAATACCAACCAGAGGGAGTTTGTTCATCTTTTAAAGCAGTAATCACAATGTTACACTTCATGTGGGGAAATAGCTCATCTTTTCTAACCCAAATAGCTCTTATTTTTGTTTTGTGAATATTTGCTCTCAATTGATAAAATTTGTGAGCATTAGATTTTTGTTGAAAGTTATTTTGTGCATGCATTTGAGTTTTATGAAGGATATGAGAATTTAGTTTAGTACAGTGCCTAGGAATCCTTCTTGGAAAATATCTTTTAGGTTTGGTCTTTCTCTTTCTATAGTTAGACTTTTTATCTGGTTGTCTAGGCAGGACGTAATTGTTACGACTTCTCCTAGAGTAGTTAAAGTTTTGGTATAAAGGAGTATTACAGATAGGTATTACTAAACATATAGAGTAGCAACCTTCAAAGGAATGACTGTATATGTCACATTATGAGCAATACATATTCCTTAAAGAGGGTATCTCCTTAGGGAAGTCTCTAAACATAGGTTTCATGGGATTTTGGCGTTGAACTTTATTCCTAGGGAGTACAGTTTGAAACGTAGAAACACTCTTCCTAATCGGAGGGCAAACATATTGAGACTTAGGTAAACTATCACACTTAGAGTGACTTGATTCCCCAATATCCAAATTTTTTTGTTTTTTGATCAAACTCATCATTTAAAGCTTCAAAATCTTGACAGGTTTCTGTAGGTCTTTTTCCACCAGACCCAAACTTGATTGGTTCAAAGTTTTTAATTTGTGTCTTTGAGTTTGTGCAAAATCCTATTCCAGTTCGATCATCAGAATTGGTTTTTGAATCAACAACAAAACCATCAAAACAATTGGAATTATTTTCAAATTTAGCAAATTTTTATAAAATTGTTGTTGTCTTTTCTTTAGCCTGTTCCAATTCTAATAATGTCCCCTTATAGTTTTTCTCCAGAGTTTCATTTATTTCAGTCAAATTCTTCAATTTTTGATCAAAAGTTTTGACTTGATTTTCATGATTTAGACATTGGGCAGTATACTCTTCAGCATTAAGTTTAACCATTAAACTTAGTTCTTCTAGTTTCTTAGTGAGATCTTTCACTACCTTCTCTAGTCTATAGATTTTCGTGAGAGTCTTGGCATAAAGTATGTGAATATCAAGGAGGTCTTCAGTGTTTGAATCAATAAGTGAACTGTGTGAAGTGACCCCTAAGGATTAATTTCTTAAACTCACACACATTGACATCGTCATTATCGTTTTCCTTTTGACTCACACACCCCGTAATAGAACTAGAATTGTTCTAAAAAATTAAGGCATCTAAACTAGTAGCAACATGATTCATAACAGCAGAAGTAGAGCTACAAACATCATTCTCATACATAGGCACATGCATATCATCCTTATAGACTATCTTGGCAAAGAAAGACATGCAAGGATCAAAAACATCAGATGACTCAGGTTCCTCATTATCAGAATCACTTTAATCATCCCATGTCTTGCAAATGTTGGCCATAGTATGTTTATTTGTTGTGTTCAAGTTAACTCTACAGTCTTGTGCTATATGAACCAATTTACCACATCTAAAATATTAAATATTCTTGAAGTCTTTGTTAGGTCTCGTATGAATGTCCTTGTGATGTTTTTCTTGACCTTTCTCATGAGGTTTATGGTTAGATTGAGTTGGATAATTTGGCTTGCCTTGTCTGTTTTCCATTTTATTTCTAAATTTCACAATCTTCTTAAACTGCTTTGACATCAAGGCAATTTGATTATCCAAACTATCTATATCACATTCCTCATCAGAATCATTATTGGCAATACTAAGCTCAGGTTTCATCAGCTTAGAGGAAAAACTCAAATTGGAACTAGTCTATTTCCTATGGGACTCGGTCAATTATTTTTTAAATTTTAATTCCATTTCCACAGTTCTCAGTTTACTACTGAGTAATTCAGGAGTGAGATTTTGATCACTCATTTCCTCAATAGCATATCTTTTGTTATCAAATCTCTGTGGTAATGACCTTAGATTTTTAGAGACATTTCATGTTTATCATAAGTTATCCCATTAGCATGTAATTTGGTCACAATATCAGTCAAATTCATGTAAAAGTCATCAAATGACTCAGAGTCAGACTTGATTAAAGAGTTATACTGCTGGATAAGAATTTGTGTTTTAGCAGCCTTAAATCTAGTGTCGCCTTCATGTTCAGTAACAAGTGTATCCCAAGCTTCCTTAGAAGTGGTACAAGATGAGATCCTTTTGAACTCATGTTCATTTATAGACATAAAAATGGCATTCTTGCCTTTTTTATTGTTCAGAGAGGCTTGCTTCTCTCCTCGAGTAAATTCACTTAATATTTTCTTAGTCATCTCAATGCTTCCTTTAGTGGCTGGTTTAGTAGGATAAGTATATCCATTTTCAATAATATCCCAGATATCATCTCCTAAAGTTCCTTGTATGAAAGCAACCATCCTTACTTTCAAGTAAGGGAAGTTGTTTCCATCAAAGAGAGGAAGTCTGGACAAGTTACCAAATCTTTCAGATTTCTCGTCCATTCTTTGATTTTAGGAAAACAATTTTAGAAACACCGGATCTTTAAAAAGAATTTCCAAAGCTCTGATACTAATTGAAAAAGCTATTACTCAAGTCGTTTAATTCAAGATTAAACAGTCTAAGTAACTCCAGACTGTTTTTTGGAGAAACTCTTTTCTTTAAATCAAAACAGGTTAATCACAAGATGTGTTTAATGAAAAATGTACGAGATATGATGAAGATTTTGTAACTAGTTTTGAAAACCAAAACTAAAAATATTAATTCAACTAAATCAACACTACTACAAGAATGAGATGAGGAGATGTAGAAAAATTAAGGACAAGGAATTTTTAACGTGGTAAAACCTCACCCAAATGAGGAAACATCCACGGTGACTTGTAAGTCACAAACCAAAAATCCACTAAAACAAAATATACAAGTTACAAACTGTGTAACACACATGCATAAAAAATAGACCTATACAAGTTTAGAATAAGTACCCACTGTCTTGATTCTAACTTTTCTGCAGATATGATGATGATGTTGCTTTCTCAGTTTGCTAACTTCTCCACTTTGTTCCAGCTTTACGTCGACTCTTGAAGTTTCAAGATCTTACAGCCAAAACTACTTGTGTTGTAGTGTGACAAGTGTTTGTGAAAGTATTCTAACACATGCATGCACACACTCACACTTATTTATACAAACAAGTCCTAGAAAATTACAAATCAGATCTAAGTGATACAGTTTTTAGTTTCTCTCTTCTTTAGAAACAAAAGACTTTATTTGAACTTTCAAATAATCCCAGAATCCAAGGTTACCTTGATCGGAAGACTGCTAAGGTCTTAAACAATTTCAGGAGTTTTGAAAATGATTTTGAAATTGTAAACCACCAATTGCGATTCCAACTAGGTCAAAAGTCTTGTTTCATAAGAACTAGAAACCAAAAATAGATTTGTTGATTCTTCAGTGGTTAAACACATTTACTGAAAAATATTAAATCAATAAATATGATTTCTCAAGACGAAAAACTAAAATATGCAGATCTAAGTGTAATATGACATGCAATATCCAGATCTATAGTTTCTATAAAAAAGAAGTAGAGATCTAATATGAAATTTCTAAGTTGGAAATAAGATCTCGAACTCAAAGGATAAAACCCTCAAACAACTTTCAAACTTCTATGAAAATCACTCTCAAACACTCAGGTCTGGTGTTTGGTGTAAACTATTTAGGAGGAATGAGTTTAGGGTTTAAAACGGGTTAGGGTTTTTGGTTGGTTTCTCTCTTCTCTCTCTTCTCTATTTACACTAACTGGCAAAACTCCTCAAAAGCAGAGGCTTGGCTTCCTTTTATACTAAGATGCGAAGGTTTGAGAAAGGCTCATCAAATCAATGGCTGAGATTTGGTCTTGGCCATTTGACTTTGAAACACACACTAGGGTTTCACGTGGAATGATATTGGACGCATGCAGAGCGTTGATAAAAAAAATCCAAGATTTGAGATTGAACATAGCAACTGAGACTTCAAAGAAACACAAATCAGGCCGGTATAACAATGATAGGTGTAGGGCTGAGATTAATCCCAAACCCGTGTTTTCAAAATAATTACACACGCACCCTGAAGTCTCAAGTGCTTTCGGATCCTACCCAACTCAACTTCTAGGTATGAAATGGAAATAACAGAAATTCCAGAATGACCCCAAAGGCTTTATAAACCAAGTTTTAATTTTAAAAAATCATTTAAAATTCCCAAAAATTATTAAAATTAATTTTAAATGGGATTTAACACACACAACTCACACACAATCAATCAATGCAATATATGAACAATATATGCAACCCTAGTGTGTGTGTGATTGAGAATTATACCTTCAATTGAATCAAGTGTGGCATTATGAGAAGATTCTGAGCCTCTTTGGTATCTAGGGAATATGACTCCAATTTTGTCATAATTTCCAAACTAGATGAGCACTTATGCAATGTAGACTCAAGTGAGTCAGTGGTATAAGGTGCTTCAACTGCGTGGCCATGGGACTCTTTTTTGATAATAAGGAAATAATTTTAAAATATCTATATTAGGCTTAAAAACTTGGCGCTAGAGGGGGATATCCCAAAATAGCCCCTAAACGGCCCTTTAAGAGGCACCAACACCTCGCACGGGACAAATGTAACTTGTAGGAACTGACCTCGTGGTCACAGGACTCCCGGTTTGATAATACGATGATAATTTGAGAATAACTATACTTAGTCTTAAAAACATGGTGCTAGAGGGGGAAACCTCGAAACAACCACCAAACTACCTCGTAAGAGGCACCGATACCTCGCACGAGACCAATGTAACTCGTAGGAACTAACCACGGGATCATGTGGCTCCAAGTTTGAGAATACAATGATAATTTGAAAATATCTAGACTTGGGCATAAAAACATGGCTCTAGAGGGGGACCTCGAAACAACTCCCAAACGACCCCGTGAGACGCGTCGACACCTTGTACAGGACCAATGGACCTTGTAGAAACTGACAACGTGGTCAAGGAGATCTCGACATGAGAATACGGAGATAATTTGAAAATATCTAGAGTTAGGCTTAAAAAATATCGCTAGAGGGGTGAACCCCAAAATAACCCCCAAACCGCCCCATGCGAGGCACTAACACCTCACACGAGACCAATATAACTCGTAGGAACTGATCGTGTGTCCACGGGATACCCATTTGATAATACGATGATAATTTGAAAATATCTAGACATAGGCTTAAAAATAAGGCATTAGAGGGGGAAATCCCGAAAAAGACCCCAAGTGGCCCATGAGAGGCACCGACACCTCGCACGATACGAATGTAACTCGTAGGAACTGACCTCGTGGTTACGGGACACCCGGTTTGATAATACGACGATAATTTGAAAATATATAGACTTAGACTTCAAAACATGATGCTAGAGGAGGGAAACCCGAAACAACCTCAAAATAGCCCCGTGAGAGGCACGGACACCCTGCAAGAGACCAATGTAACTCGTAGGAACTGAGCGCGTGGTCACGGAGCTCCCGATTTGAGAATACAATGATAATTTTTAAATTTCAAGACTTAGGATTAAAAAATGGCGCTAGACTGGTGAACCCCAAAATAGCCCACAAACGGCACCGTGAGAGACACCGACACCTTGCACAAGACGAATATAACTCGTAGGAACTGATCGCGGGGCTCTAAGTTTGAGAATATGGTGATAATTTGAAAATATCTAGACTTAGGCATAAAAACATGGCACTAGAGCTGGGACCCCGAAACAACTCCCAAATGACCCCGTGAGATGCGCCGACACCTCGCACATGACTAATAGAACTCGTAGGAATTGATTGCGTGGTCCCTTCGCTCTCGATTTGAGAATATGATGATAATTTAAAAATATCTAGAGTTAGGCTTGAAAAATGGTGCTAGAGGGGTGAACCCCGAAACAGTCCCGAAACGACCCCGTGAGAGGCACTAACACCTCGCACGGGACCAATGTAACTCATAGGAACTGATCGCATGAACATGGGACTCCCGCTTGATAATACGATGATAGTTTGAAAATATCAAGACTTAGGCTTAAAGGGGAAATCTCGAAACAGCCCCCGTACGGCCCAGTAAGAGACACCTGCAGCTGGCACGAAACCAATGTAACTCATAGGAACTAACCTCATAGTCACGAGACTCCTGGTTTGATAATACGACTATAATTTGAAAATATCTAGACTTAGGCTTAAAACGATGGCGCTGGAGGAGGAACCTCAAAAAAACCTCCAAATAGCCCTGTAATATGTGCCGACACCTCGCATGGGACCAATGTAACTCGTGGGAATTGACCGCGTGGTCACGGAACTCCCGGTTTGATACTATGATGATAATTTGAAAATTTGTAGACTTAGGCTAAAAAAATGGCGGTAGAAGGGTGAACCCCAAATAGTCACCAAACGTCCCCATGAGAGGCACCGACACCTCGCACTGGACCATTAGAACTTGTAGAAACTGACCACGTGGTCACATGGCTCTCGATTTTAAAATAGGATGACAATTTGAAAATATCTAGAGTCGAGGTTAAAAATGGCACTAGTGGGGTGAACCCCGAAACAACCCCCAAACGGCCACATAAGAGGCACTAGCCTCGCACGGGACTAATGTAACTCGTAGGAACTGATCTTGTGGTCACGGGACTCCCGACTTGATAATACGATGATAATGTGAAAATATTTTCACTTAGGCTTAAAAATATGGTGCTATAGGGGGAACCTCGAAACAACCTCCAAACATCCCTATAAGTGGCGCCAACACCTCATACGGGACAAATGCAACTCATAGGAACTGTCCGCGTGGTCACGGAGCTCCCGATTTGAAAATTAGATGATAATTTTAAAATTTCAATACTTAGGATTAAAAAATGGCGCTAGAGGAGTGAACCCTGAAATTGCCCCCCAAACGGCCCCGCGAGAGGCACCGACACCTCACATAAGACCAATGTAACTCATAGGAACTAACCGTGGGACCACAGGGCTCCAGGTTTTAGAATACTGTGATAATTTGAAAATAATTAAACTTAGTCTTAAAAACATGGAACTAGAGGGGGGACACCAAAACAACCCCAAAACGTCCCCATAAGATGCGCCGACACCTCGCAGAGGACCAAAGGAACTCGTAGGAACTGACCGCGTGGTCACGGGGATCTCAATTCGAGAATATGATGATATTTTAAAAATATCTATAGTTAGGCTTAACAATGGCTCTAGAGGGGTGAACCTCGAAACATCCTCCAAACAGCCCCATGAGAGGCACCGACACCTCCCACGAGACCAGTGTAACTCGTAGGAACTGGCTGCATGGCCATTGGACTCCCACTTGATAATGCGATGATAATTTGAAAATATCTAGACTTAGGCTTAAAATCATGACGCTAAAGGGGGAAATACCGAAATAACCCCCTGAATAGCATAAAGGGGCTACCATTCAGAAAGTCATAATGGCCTTCCCACTAAGCGTACAAACCATTTAGAGTCTATTCTAGTATCATCGTCGCAGGATTCTGACGGTAAGACATCCATGAAGCAATGTCTCCACTAACAATTTCACTATCACCAATAGTAATTTTTAAACTAAGCCAAGAATAACATCTCCGACATATCCCGCATCATCAACATCCTATAGATGCACAAAAAATAGCACATATGGGAGAGAGATCATTCCTCCCATAACCAACGGTTAAGCCATCGAGGGAGAGATATGGAGAATTCCTTCTAATAGCTCCTGAAGAGATCGAGAAAATTTAAGCATGGCCTCCTTAACACTGGGATTTATCCCTAACAAGGCAGAGTACTCTTCATAAGTTGGACATACTTCACTTAAGCCAAAGCAAAAGTCATGGTCTTCAGGGTACCAAAATTCTATCGCCACCATCATCATGTTCCATTCAATAGGACAATTATGCCATAATGAAGCCCGATGCATGTTGAAAGCATCGTAGTCGACATTGTAAAAGCACATAGACTTTAAGTTTTCAAGGTAAGAGGAGAATTCAACACTTTCGGGGAGAGGCATATTGAAAAATGATGAGATAAGAAGTAAGAAGGATGCAAAATAGAGGAAATACGGAGGGGTAGAGAAAATACACGACCATTACTCCCTTTTTATACTTGGAAAACATAGCCAAAATCAAAAATCTTGGAAATCTCGGAGGAAAACCTCCCCATCCAATGACCAAGTAATTGAAGATAGTGAAATTGAAGCCTTGGGTTGATTAGACTTGACTGACCTGCCAATAGGCAGGACAAGAGTCATGCCCATCAACAAACCCTTATTTTGGGAAAGTGCCCTTTTTCCTTTTTTTGTCAAAATAAAAATAATTCAATAAAAATAATTTTTATCTTGAGGAATTCAAAATTTCCTTCTCCATATATTTTTACTTATCGTATTCTAAAATAAATTTTCTCCCAAAACATTTTAAATCCTTTTTATGGTCTCAACAACAAAGTAAAAAGTGCATACGCATTAAGTCACTAAAGCAAAAAAATTTAGCAAAATCGCATTTCCTTGAATATATGTTTCTTTATTACACTCATCTTACAGGTAAACAACAAAAACAATGGGACTCAACCTGAACCCCCAACATACTCTCTCTCTCTCTCTCTCTCTCTATATATATATATATATATATATATATATATATAAGAACCTCCATCCCCGCAGCATACGCGCTTACCCCAACGACGAGATAATGAGATTTCTCTCCTTGAACTAGACCCCTCCCAAGATGAGGCATACGACACCAAATAAGAAGGAATTGGGATTGAATCCCAAATATGAATAGTCGCAGAAGCTACGCAATCCCAATTGTCCCTCAGCTAATTGGTCGACACCCAAATGTGCTGCAAGAAAAACATAAAAAAGGAAATCAGTCAGTGTGAGGCTAAGAAAGAAAACAAAAAATCGAAAGATAAATAAATTAAAGGTATACCACTGGCTGAAGAATGTCCTCTATCATCCCTTGATCCTCTGGGTCCATCACATTAGGATGATGCATCATATGCATCGAACCTACATCAGATCTACGAATTTTATAGGAAAGAGGAGCCAACCGCACAAACGAAACTTCCGATGTCGACGCACCACCTTCACTGTGGGCAGACCCCACTGACCGACTCGAGCCCACAGAGTAAAGAGGAATAATGTCTTATATGCTAGGTGGAATTTTCCAACTCGACATGAAATCCAAGTAATCATAGGTCTCCATCCTATCAGTATTCAATGAATATGGCTCATCGACCATCGCCTCCACCCTCGCCTCCTCTGACATCTCTCGCTCTCACCTCAGGTGGCACGATCACCTCGTCCTCAACCACCTGTCGGATTACTCTCCTCTAGATACTAAGAGTAACCAAACTCATGCACCAGCAAACAACGTAGATGCTCATTCTCAACGGTTACCCCCGTGTGCTAGATGGTCGTCCCTCAGGGATAAAAGGTCACCTGTAAAATCGCAAGTGGAAAATCAGTATCTGAAAAGATCATCCAGGAAAAATGATCTCAGAGGAAAGAAGAATTTACCAAATCGATAATATTGACCTACCCAAAAGACCATGCCACTGCTGTTTGGCACCTTCTATACCCTGCGGGTCGGCACCTCCTAAAATTTTGTACAAAAATTCTCCAAAATCCCGAGAAATAACCAAAAAATTCCTAAACTTTCAAAAAAAATTGAGAATATTTTTCCCCATGATTTTTTTAATACCACACTAACTTCCCAAGAGTAACATTTACTTCATGAGTGGAAAACAAATTCCAAAGATCAATTGGATATCTCCCATCAATGTCTCTAAAGGACACTGCAGAAATAAAAAAATCCCCTTAAAAGCCTACACCCAAGCCTCGAATTAATACCTTTTCCCTATGGAGTCTCTAAATTACCCCAAGAACACTATAATTCAATCCCTTAGAATTGGCTTCGACCCGTAGAATTGGTCACCCCTACTTAAGGTCCTAACAATTGACCTCAACCAGCAGCGTTAGTCGCTACAAATTATGCCCATATAATTATCTTTGAACCACATAATTGGTCGCTATAACTAATGCCATGAGAATTCACTTCGACCCACATAATCGGTCTCTATAACCTAAACCCTCATAATTGTCTTCGACTCGTAGAATGGATCACTTTAATGTAGGCCCTCAGAATTGTCTTCGACCTTCACCTGTGGTCCCTTCAACTTAGGTTCTCAGAATTGACCTCGGCCTATAGAATTGGTTGTGCCCTAATTAAGCCCTTAGCATTGACCTCAGCCCTCACAACTGGACACCTCTACTTAAGCACTCAGAATTAACTTGGGCCGACATAAGTGGTCGCTCCCACCTAAGCCCTCGGATATGGATTGGACCTGCAAAATTTTTCACTTCTACTTAAAGCTCGTAGAATTGGCTTCGACTTGAAGAATTCGTCACTTATACTTAAAGACCTCAGAATCCACTTAGACCCAAAATATTGGTCACTCCCAACCCTAGTTGCTCATTATTGACCTCGACCCGCAGAAACGGTCGCTCCCTACCTTAGGTCCTCAAAATTGACCTCGATCAAGAAAATTGGACAGTTCTTACCCTAGGTCCTCCGAATCGACCTTGACCCACAAAATTTTCCATCTCCAGTAATTTCTTAGGTCCTCCGAATTGACCTCGACTCTCTAAAATGGTAATCTTTGTCCATGTATGTCCGGAGAATCAACCTACTTCCCAACATATCATATGGTGTCTATTCGACAACTTTCACTTATTACAAGCTCACCCATCAAGGGGATATATAGACACCACATTCTTGGAGTGCCTAAGTCTCTCCTTAGGTCCCTAGCACCTCCCTATTTCATTATAAACCCTAAGTCATACTTTCGAGTACCGATCCATAGGCCATAGGGCGTTCTCGGGCCCTATTTGACTCTGGTCTCCTATATCATGACAGTGAAATATCTATGAATCTTCTAAGGTATCTGAATCCTCTTCAGAAAGATCCACCCCGCATGAAAATCGACATAACGATTCGGACGAACGAACCATTTTACCACCGAAAATTGATCTGGAGGCTATCGAGTGCTCTCGTGCCCCAATTTGACCCTACTCAACTTCATTGTCAGAGAAAAATCTTCTTGAATATTTAAAGGAACTAAAATCTCTTTCCAATGGTCTAACCCATATAGGAAATGGCATAACTATTTGAATGAACAATCCGTTTCCCTTAAAAATTAATCCAGAGGCAACCAGGCACTCTTGGTATCCATTTGACTATTGTCAACTCTTGAACTCTAATGTTACTGAAGGAATAATTTGGGGGCATTGAATACACTTTGCAATGGTCCTCCCCATGTGCGAATAAACCTTACGATTCGTTTTACTTCGAGACATCACCGGGTATTTTTGGGCCCTTATTGACCAAGGTGAATTTTGGAATGTTGAATTACCTAGCATAAACTTTACAATAGTCCACCCCGTGTGCAATTCGGACTTACCATTCGGACAAAATATCCATTTTCGTTTATACAATCTCCAGTCCAAAGGGCCGATGAGTACTTTCGAGCCTCATTTGACCTAAAGTCAACTCCCGAATCTAGGAGTAGACCAATGGACTCTTTAAGGTCTTTGAATTACCTTTATAATGGTATGCCCTATGCGCAATTTAGATCAATGGATTTCGTTCAACGGTTATTTTCAAGAGAAATATGCACGAGACTTGAGAAATCGAATAACAGCGGTGTGATAAATGATTAAATTAATTCACAAGTTTCCAAGTAACCCTTATTTAATTAGAGTCTACATTTAAATCAAACAAATATAGCCCTTAAACATGAATATAAATCAACCCATCAAATATAAAGCATGCGACACAGTAAATATGCTGAGACACAGATTTCAGGAAAAAAACCCTTTCGGGTAAAACCTTTATTCCACTATGAATATATAAATCGCAACTTACAATTACATAGAGAAATCTGCAATGGATCAACGCGCAGCCAACCCACAAAGATACACAGTCTTGAACTCAGCAAGAGAATACACGCAGCACCCTCCAAGGATTCGCAACCCAAACAACAAAGGAAGAACCACATCTCTCCTCAATGACACGCAGCCATAAAACTTTGTAGAGACTCCCTCATCAATGACACGCAGCCCTCGGCTGCAAAGATCTCCCCACAATCGTCTCAAAAGTCTTATCAAAACAAATCCCCGAAAATAGGTTGAAATAAGAAAACCACGAGAAGTTTTAAACATACACGGAACTGTCCGATTTTATCCCAGGCGAACCGGTCCGGTATGGATGCGGATCAGTCCGGGTTCGGACCGGTTCATTTTCTCAAGAGGCTCCTTTGGTTCGCATTCGATCCGGGTTCTTCTGTTTCTTCAGTAAGCTGATCGGTCCGGTAGAGGGGCGGACCGGTCCGGGGTCAGATCGGTTCTTTTAATCTGGGTGGATCGGTCCGGCTGTGTAGAAAAATGATTCCTTTCTTCTTTTGAAATTCGGATCCGTTGATGACGATACGATCTTTATTTTCTTCAACGGTGTAACGGATTATGACATACAAATTGATAATGGACAAAAATGTCCTTAAAAATCTCCCCCTATGTCTATGCCGGTACAAACATAAAAACAAAGATCCGAATTATCAAATATCAAAATGCCTATACAAATCTACCCTTCCATGAACCCAAAATTGGAAAGATACAAATGAATAAGACTTCATCGTTTGCTCTTCGAATCTTCAGGAATCATTAAATCTCAAAGATTTTTTCATCAGGGTGTGCAACATATTGATCTTCAATCTTCATACCTATACACATGAGGCAAAGAAAATAGCATGTGACATATCGAGTTTGAAATGAGATTAACATAGATACCAATTTATGATAAAAACATAAGCTAAATCTAAAAAATTCCCCCAAAATTCAAACTCCCGTATAATATGATAATTATTTGTCCCCCTTTTTATGATGTCCCCAAATAGACAAATGAGAAGAACGAATCAAATAAGCCAAATCGGGGTGTCACGGTTCACAAAACAGGGCATCAAACAATATGGCAAACGAGCTCTAGCAAGGAGATGCTCAAACAAATGCACAAACTATTTTTGATTTTTCAATTTTTCATACAAAAAATAAGATACATTTGAAAAAAAATATGCTACAAAAATCACACCATGGATTTATACTCAAACAACCAAGTCATGGAAATGGAATGAATGGGTGTGAACACATTCGATAGGTAAATCAACTCAATCAATCATATGTGCACGATGAATACGTGTACCCCTAACGAATGAACATAAAAAAAATCCTTAGGTGAAAAGATTGTTGAATTTAGATGACATCGTCTTATGCAAATCAACAAATCAAAGTCAAAATGATTTCCACCCCAATAACGTCCAAAACTATTTAGCGCATTTGCAAGCATTTCAAGGACGTGCAAACCCGTTTTAAATTCTCCAACAAAACTCCCTCGTATATATTTTCTTTTAGAGGTGAATAAACTAAATTCTCAAACTTTGGAGAATTGGTGCAAAAACCTAAACGGCCCATAATTGGCATGAATTTCTTTTTATTGCCTTTAAATTTTTTTCGGGCTCTTTTAGCTTCTTTGGACCTCGGATAATAAAATTGCTCCATTTTTAGGTCAAATTTAATGGTGGCTTAGTATTCGCAAAGGCAAAATGAACCTTTCGCAGCCCTTCCCCGTTTTTAAACAAAGCACACAAACTCACAAAACGGTTCTTGTATGCACAATTTCCTTATCAAAAATTTTCACGCTTGGTTCATTTTAAAGGACATGATTGAAGTGAAAACACCAACCAACATGTGATAAGACAAGCACAATAATCAAACAAATCCGTGCATGAGTGCAATAAAGGAAATCATGAGTCAAACATGTAGGAAGTAACACTAAATTACATCTCAATGATTCCAAACATTCTAAAGCACATGGATGAATTGACCTATTTTCTCAAAATACTATGAAATAGTCACATGAAGAATGGAATGATGTTGTGACTTGGTCATCCTAAGTGTTTATCCATAAACGGTACAAACAAAATACAAAAATCTTTTTGAATTTTCTCAAAATTTTAGCAAAAATAAAATAAATTTGTATTTTTCAAAATTTTTCAAAAATAAAAAATTTGTACAAAAAGTACATGTCACAACGCTAGCAAACATAAATATCATGAAAAAAAAAACTAGCATATGACAAATATGCAAACACAATCATCTATATGATATGGCAAGAGAAGAATCATGTGCAAGCAAATGAGAATCAACTATTCTAAAATCTAGCATATCCAAAAGTGATTTCCTAACCCAAGCGGATGTAACACGTCGACAAGGGGTTTTGGGAACCAACAAAACACTAGACTTCAAATTCCTAGGATCTCTTCCAAGATCAAAACAAAATCTCCTAAGGTGACCTTTCCTACCACAATATGAACATGTGTAAACGGGTGGAATGACACCTAAAGTGTGATCTTTTCTAACATCCTTGAAATTAGTTAACCCTCTAAAACAAATAATGGTTTTGGCTGTAGCATTAGAAGCATGAGAACAAGATGAGCCATTACCATCACTATCAAACCTACTTGAGTCTGTCAAATTATTTTTTAACTTCAATATTTTTGACTCAAGCAAAGAATTAAACTCTTCCAATCTGAGGGATTTCTTTTTCAAATTATCAGGTAAACTTAATAGTTTATCGTGCTCACCCTCAATTAAAACAAACTTATACCTAAGAGTCTTTTCACGTGCCGTAAAATCATCGATTAATTTTTTATCCTCGACGGAAGAAACGGGAACCCTAGAATTTTTTAAGTCCTCGAATTCCTTCTCTAAAACTAGGAATTTCTCATCACTCTTCTTTTTGGAAATTTTCAAAGAATCAAAGTCAATACACAAATTACCAAAGTGCTCACGACAATTATCACTTTGAGTTTAAAACGCTTACAAATATTCAATCTTACTTTTAAAGAGATAATTTTCTTTTTCCAAAACTTTAATTCTTTTGCAAAGTTTCAAGTTCAAACTTTTTAATTTTTCAGCACGATCGTGAACTTTTTCAAAAATAGGCTCCTCATTAAATGGACGTTCCATTGAAAAATTGCGATTTTTCACAAAACAATTTTTTCAAAAAAATCAATATCGCACGATTTTGCGGAAAATAGGAATACGCGATAAACTAGCGCAACCTGCTCTGATATCAATTTGAGAAGTCGAATAACGGCGGTGTGATAAATGATTAAATTAATTCGCAAGTTTCCATGTAACCCTTATTTAATTAGAGTCTACATTTAAATCAAACAAATATAGCCCTTAAACATGCATCTAAATCAACCCATCAAATATAAAGCATGCGATACAATAAATATGCTAAGACACAGATTTCAGGAAAACACCCCTTTCGGGTAAAAACTTTATTCCACAATGAATATATAAATCGCAACTTACAATTACATAGAGAAATCTGCAATGGATCAACGCGCAGCCAACCCACAAAGACACACTGTCTTGAACTCAGCAAGAGAATACACGCAGCACCCTCTAAGGACTCGCAGCCCAAACAATAAAGGAAGAACCGCAGCTCTCCTCAATGACACGCATCCATAAAACTTTGTAGAAACTCTCTCACCAATAACACGCAGCCCTCGGCTGCAATGATCTCCCCACAAAGGTTGAACAAAACAAAGTTCGTGTTCTACGGTTCCAAAATATTCCCAAAGATTTGACAATGTTTATGTGAATCAAAACATGAGTCATGGGACTCAAAAAGTATGAAGACTTGAGGAAAAAGGACACTCAAAATCGTCCCAAAAGTCTTATCAAAACAAATCCCCGAAAATAGGTTGAAATAAGAAAACCACGAGAAGTTTTAAACATACACGGAACTGTCCGATTTTATCCTAGGCGAACCGGTCCGGTATGGATGCGGATCAGTCCGGGTTCGGACCGGTTCATTTTCTCAAGAGGCTCCTTTGGTTCGCATTCGATCGGGGTTCTTCTGTTTCTCCAGTAAGCTTATCGGTCCGGTAGAGGGGCGGACTGGTCCGGGGTCAGATCGGTTCTTTTAATCTGGGTGGATCGGTCCGGCTGTGCAGAAAAATGATTCCTTTCTTCTTTTGAAATTCGGATCCGTTGATGACGATACGATCTTGATTTTCTTCAACGGTGTAACGGCTTATGACATACAAATTGATAATGGATAAAAATGTCCTTACAAATCTCCCCCTATGTCTATGCTGGTACATACATAAAAACAAACATCCGAATTATCAAATATCAAAATGCCTATACAAATCTACCCTTCCATGAACCCAAAACTGGAAAGATACAAATGAATAAGACTTCATCGTTTGCTCTTCGAATCTTCAGGAATCATCAAATCTCAAAGCTTTTCTCATCAGGGTGTGCAACATATTGATCTTTAATCTTCATACCTACACACATGAGACAAAGCAAATACCACGTGACATATCGAGTTTGAAATGAGATTAACATAGATACCAATTTATGATAAAAACATAAGCTAAATCTCAAAAATTCCCCCAAAATTCAAACTCCCCCATAATATGATAATTATTTCTCCCCCTTTTTATGATGTCCCCAAATAGACAAACGAGAAGAACGAATCAATTAAGCAAAATTGGGGTGTCACGGTTCACAAAACAGGGCATCAAACAATATGACAAATGAGCTCTTGCAAGGAGATGCTCAAACAAATGCACAAACTATTTTTGATTTTTCAATTTTTCATACAAAAAATAAGATACATTTGAAAAAAAATATGCTACAAAAATCACACCATGGATTTAGACTCAAACAACCAAGTCATGGAAATGGAATGAATGGGTGTGAACACATTCGATAGGTAAATCAACTCAATCAATCATATGTGCACGATGAATACGTGTACCCCTAACGAATAAACATCAAAAGAATCCTTAGGTGAAAAGATTGTTGAATTTAGATGACATCGTCTTATGCAAATCAACAAATCAAAGTCAAAATGATTTCCATCCCAATAACGTCCAAAACTATTTAGCGCATTTGCAAGCATTTCAAGGACGTGCAAACCCGTTTTAAATTCTCCAACAAAACTCCCTCGTATATATTTTCTTTTAGAGGTGAATAAACTAAATTCTCAAACTTTGGAGAATTGGTGCAAAAATCTAAATGGCCCATAATTGGCATGAATTTCTTTTTATTGCCTTTAAATTTTTTTCGGGCTCTTTTAGCTTCTTTGGACCTCGGATAATAAAATTCCTCCTTTTTTAGGTCAAATTTAACGGTGGCTTAGTATTCGCAAAGACAAAATGTACCTTTCGCAGCCCTTCCCCGTTTTTAAACAAAGCACACAAACTCACAAAAGGGTTCTTTTATGCATAATTTCCTTATCAAAATTTTTCGCGCTTGGTTCATTTTAAAGGATTGGATTGAAGTGAAAACACCAACCAACATGTGATAAGACAAGCACAATAATCAAACAAATCCGTGCATGTGTGCAATAAAGGAAATCATGAGTCAAACATGTAGGAAGTAACACTAAATTACATCTCAATGATTCCAAACATTCTAAAGCACATGGATGAATTGACCTATTTTTTCAAAATACTATCTAATAGTCACATGAAGAATGGAATGATGTTGTGACTTGGTCATCCTAAGTGTTTATCCATAAATGGTGCAAACAAAATACAAAATTCTTTTTGAATTTTCTCAAAATTTTAGCAAAAATAAAATAATTTTGTATTTTTCAAAATTTTTCAAAAAATAAAAAATTTGTACAAAAAGTACATGTCACAACGCTAGCAAACATAAATATCATGAAAACAAAAACTAGCATATGACAAACATGCAAACACAATCATCTATATGATATGGCAAGAGAAGAATCATGTGCAAGCAAATGAGAATCAACTATTCTAAAATCTAGCATATCCAAAAGTGATTTCCTAACCCAAGCGGATGTAACACGTCGACAAGGGGTTTTGGGAACCAACAAAACACTAGACTTCGAATTCCTAGGATCTCTTCCAAGATCAAAACAAAATCTCCTAAGGTGACCTTTCCTACCACAATATGAACATGTGTAAACGGGTGGAATGACACCTAAAGTGTGATCTTTTCTAACATCCCTGAAATTAGTTAACCCTCTAAAACAAATAATGGTTTTGGCTTTATCATTAGAAGCATGAGAACAAGATGAGCCATTACCATCACTATCAAACCTACTTGAGTCTGTCAAATTATTTTTTAACTTCAAAATTTTTGACTCAAGCAAAGAATTAAACTCTTCCAATCTGAGGGATTTCTTTTTCAAATTATCAAGTAAACTTAATAGTTTATCGTGCTCACCCTCAATTAAAAAAACTTATCCCTAAGAGTCTTTTCACGTGCCGTAAAATCATCGATTAATTTTTTATCCTCAACGGCACAAACGGGAACCCTAGAATTTTTTAAGTCCTCGAATTCCATCTCTGAAACTAGGAATTTCTCATCACTATTCTTTCTGGAAATTTTCAAAGAATCAAAATCAATACACAAATTACCAAAGTGCTCACGACAAATATCACTTTGAGTTTAAAACTCTTACAAATATTCAATCTTACTTTTGAAGAGAGAATTTTCTTTTTCCAAAACTTTAATTCTTTTCCAAAGTTTCAAGTTCAAACTTTTTAATTTTTCAGCACGATCGTGAACTTTTTCAAAAATAGGCTCCTCATTAAATGGGCGTTCCATTGAAAAATTGCGGTTTTTCACAAAACTTTTTTTTCAAAAAAATCAATATCACACGATTTTGCGGAAAATAGGAATACGCGATAAATTAGCGCAACCTGCTTTGATATCAATTTGAGAAGTCGAATAACGGCGGTGTGATAAATGATTAAATTAATTCGCAAGTTTCCATGCAACCCTTATTTAATTAGAGTCTACATTTAAATCAAACAAATATAGCCCTTAAACATGCATCTAAATCAACCCATCAAATATAAAGCATGCGACACAGTAAATATGCTGAGACACAGATTTCAGGAAAACACCCCTTTGGTGATAGTTATGAGGACTTAGAGGATGGGTAAAAGAGTTTAGTTAGGTAGGGCAGCTTAAGTAGTTTTTTAAAAATGTATACGATAGGTGTGAACCATTCGAAGAGGGGTGAGGTATATCTCATGAGAGTGTGATACCAGTTTAAATATGAGAGATTTCATATTTAAAAAATATGGCATTTATGAACTTGCTAAATATTTTCAAAACTCGAACTTTGACCCATTTCTCTATTTTCCCCTCTTTTGCTATATATGTATATATATTAGGTGTCTGGTCACAAGGATGTGTGGATGATGATTCTTTCGAGTCAGACGTCTGCTGCAGCAGATGTGGATGCAAGTAGGTTTATTTTAGACGCTTTTATCCTTGTGATCTAGATAAGAAGCGTTGTAGTAATATTTGACCCCATAGCTCAATTTTTTTCATTTATTCTTTAATCGCCTTTTTAGTACGACATTTGATTTGGTTGTATTACGTTAAACCGAGTGTTCGATTATTTTCTTTCATTTCAGTTTTTATGTATATAAACTGTTATGATTGTTTTAATTGGTTGGTTTAGTTAAAAAGACTAGTTAAATAAAATTTTGGGGCCACCCTAATAAGTTATTAGTAATTAAATTGGTTTTCGACAATGATACTGAGAATGAACCATATGAGACTCCTGTTTAGTTTGGTATATGATTGATCGACCGGTATTTTATTAGGCGGGGTGTCACATTATAATAAATGGTTTTAATTTTTCAAAAAACATTTTATCATGAAAGTTTGGGATAAATGTTTCTGAACTCGTAAACAATTTACAGTTTTAAGGTTAGCTAGATATTTAAAAGTCTGAAGCTTTTTGGGACTAGTGTATGATGTCATTCGAGCGACATCGTATAAGGTTCAAACGAGATCTTATCTCGTTCAAAAGACACCGTATGTCGTTCGAACGAGATGTGTTTTGTTCTGACAAGTCACCGCCTTAAATTTATTATAAATAGGGTGTCAGACATTTGATTTTCGTGTGGAGAAAAACCGGTTTTAACAAAATACATTTTTATACTATTCTCCAACCATTTGAGGGTCCATAACTTTTTGTTTTACAATTCACAATCCCAATTGATTTTATGTGAGTTGTGTTTTGGAACGCAAAACATACTTTTCTATTGTTAATACTTTGTGGGGAGATATCTACAACTGAGGGCTATGCATTATTGTGGAGTGAGTCTCGATGGAGTTTTGTGACTGCGTGTCATTACGGAGTGTTGCGATGTTCCTGGATTGAAGACTGAACTGCGATTCATGTAGGTTCCTTGAGTGTGGACTTATTGCTGATGATATCGATCGACGCCAGCAGGTATTTGAGTGTCAAACCGTATTTCATTATAATCCAGGTAAGTTGCTATTTACAATTATAGTGAAATAAAAAGGTTTTGCCCTGAGGGAATTTTTCTGAATTTATTATCGGATATTTTATTTAGGTTTGTTTGACACTACATGCACGTAGCTATTTGAGTTTAAGGGATGAATTGATTTGATTCATAAATTTACTCTAATTAAATAAGCTTATGATTGGAATTTGCACAACTATTTAAATCGGTATCACACGTAGGTCTCTCAAATTGGTAACAGAGCATACCTTGACAAATGAGATACTCCTAAAGAAAGAGCTTAATTTCAACCGCTGATACAAAAATAGTGAACAAACTGAAATTGAATAGACTTATACAAAATACCATGAATTTTAATGCTTCTCCAATCAAAATCGCCAAACTATTTAATGTTTTTAAAGGAAGGACATTGTTAAAACCTATTGATCACCACCTAATAACACCCTCAAAATCGCACAATATAAGCATACACTCTCAAATATTTTAAGGAATCATATTTCTCATCTAAAGAAGCATAAGTGAAAGAAAAATTTCACTTCAAAATTCTGTTTTTCTGTGCGGAAATAATCTTTTAAGTTCTTTTCAATGGTCTCCTAAAGAATATTTCTTCTTTCGTAGCCCCTTTCCACTAATTTATATTAAAATCAAATTTTTCGAGACAATACATCTGGACAATGGTTCTTACAATCACAATTTGTTCCTAGTACATTTGGTTAGTTATTAAACACAATTTGTATGAGAAAATCGTATCGAAAATGCTAACCATGTATTATTAAGCACACTAAAGCAACAAAGTTAGTTCTCATAACACCATGAATAAGTTTCATGAATAAATATGATATAGTTGTGAGTCAAAAATCTTAAATGAACATTCATATATGGTGTTAAACAAAATACAAAAATATTTTTGAATTTTTTGAAATTTTTATAAAAAATAATATTTTCTGACTTTTTTGAAACTTTTTCTAAAAGAAATCTTTTTGGATTTTTCATAAACACATTAAGAAACAAATACAATCTAGTAATAGCGACAAAAGATATCATTATGATAATCACCCTATACTAGTAACTAGTCTTGACCTCCATCATTAGTTCGGGAGGTATTCTCAAAAGAGTAGACAAAAGATTGCAAGCAACTTCTAACTACTTATAATCCATCAATAGTTTTCCATCAGTCACACTCACCCCCATATAAGTAATAACAAATATTACTATAATATATACTATTTTCCCTCAAAATTGATAAGTCTTTGGTGATGTGATATTTTTTCAACTTTAATAACTAAAATCAACAAAAACTAGAGAGTCTGAGATTTCATCCTCGATCTCTTCCCCATTTCCATCTGACCCATAACTCGCATCTGAATATCCCTGCATATTTTCATCACCTTCCTTTTCGTAACACATAATTTCACCATTTCCATCATTGTCATCATCATCACAACTTCTTTTCGCCAAATTCCACTTATATGTTTTAGAAGAAACATGAACACATGAGGCCCATCTCCCTTCCTCATAATGATTGCATTGGTATTTTTATTATCACCACCATTATTAACATGAAATTCATTTGGTCACGCACTGGTGCTAGGGTTATTATCCTCAACTTCCATATTCCCATTATTCTCATCATCTTCATTATTGATTGTTTTGATTTTGTGACTCATACATTCCTTTCACCCTTCTAAACCGTAGCCATGGACGAAAAAGAGGGAAACATACCTAGCTACATAAAAAAAATGTTCTATAATGTGTTTCATAGGTATAATCAAAATTTGATCTCTTTGCCAAATTTTGCTTATGTGTCTTAAAAGTAACATTGAAACCTAATCCCCATACCCAGTCATCAAAACCAATTGTATTTTTAGTTTTATTATCATCATCATCAGAAACAAATTCAATTGTTTACACACTGTAACCAGTGTCATCATCTTCAATTTCAATATTCCCATCATTCTCTTCACCAACCCAACACTCTCGTCATCTTTGTTATTTATTATCTCAATTTTAAAATTCATACTTTCCTCTGGTTTATTGTAAGCATTAACAGTAACTAAAAAAAAGGAAACACACCTATCAACAAAAAAATGTGTTATGATCAACTTCCCTCCAAGTATGGGCTTGGAAACTACTTATTGGGTATATCTTATTTCGGAAATTCCATAATATACACCCTTATCTTCATTTTCTAATTTTTATAACCACCTTAAAATTAATAACCATATCACATACATATAAATTTTCTCCCACTATTTGAAATTCTAGTGGCTATGAAAATATATTTTCCATCAATTTCCCTTCATCATTTTCATTTTCTGGATTTCTTCATCTTCTACACCATCTTCTTGATCTCTCAACAATTCATAAAGATCGTTTCCATTTTTTTACTTTCAATTTATTTTTCATTTTGTTTACTACAATCCCTTATTTATTTAATGGTGGCAAAGTCTGTTTGTTGATACTCCTTGATTTGTGGCTTAGATTTTGATAGATGTAAAACCAATAAGCTAAATGATGATCTATACATTCTAATTGTCATAATAATTGAAATAATTGATTAATTTATGTCGATATCCTTTTAATCCATATTAGTTAAAGTTACTATATTAATATCATCACGGAAAAACAAATAGATTGTTATGTGAATAATTGTCCTCGTTAGTATTTTTGTGCTAGAATTTAATTCCATCTTGCAAATATATAGACTATATTTTTGTTGTAAAACTATAATATATGAATTGTAAAGTTCATGGATTGCTGAAGATAAAGATAAATGCTCATACACTTGGTGTTTACTTAACATTGTAATATTTATTTTTGGTATAGACACTTATATACATCTAATATCTAATATATAATTATAAAAATGGTGTCTCTTAACGTAGTTTCGCCATGCGTCTCATCAAATATACATAAAATGTCATTGCATTCGTTCTATGAACTGGGCTTCCAAATAAAACTCCAAATACGAACCTCAGACTACCTTCTGCCTTTAAATCATTTCTCTTTTCAGCTTCCCTAAACCATACCCATTTATATTCCAATCATTTTCCTTCCTTTTCTCTACCTATATGGAACTCCTCCTTCCCATCTCCAACCATTTCTAATACGATACTTCTGGAACATGTTGGATCACTGCTAATAACTCATTTTCATCCTCTTTTAACAGGGAATTAATTACATCATATATACGGTGTCGTACAAACAAGTATTACAATTACACCTATCGTATCCTCTACATAAGATCTAACATGTAAATGCATATGTGGTGTCATGTAAACAAGTTAGGATCCATTTCCATTTTATCTTTTACATATTGTTTTTTTAGGTGGGGTTGGGTGGTGGTGGTGGTGGTGGTGTTTGGGGTGTGAAGGGAGAACAAAAAAACAAAACACAAAAGAGGTTGAATTACAATACAAAATTCTAATGCCCATTTTGAATTTTGAAAACATATTTAGGGGCATATAATCCTTTGGAAGAAAACACATTATAAGAAGCTTTACAAAGTAGTGAAATGAGTTCCACACAGAGACATAGAAGTTTTACTTTTCTCCCCGATATTTGTATAAGTCACATCTTCACCCCCCGCTCCCAAAATATTTGTCCGTAGATGTGACTTATATATATATATATAAAGATTTGGTAGAAAAGGAAATACACAACATTATTAGAATTAATTGGTTGTTTTGTACATTAAAGTTTTTTATGGATAAAACTTGAATTGATTTTCAGATTTGGGTTATGTTGGTTGACCTTACTTTTATGTCTGAATAGTGGGATCGGTTATTACATAAGATCGATTTGATATATATATATATATATATATATATATATATATATATATATATATATGTGTGTGTGTGTGTGTGTGTGTGTGTGTGTGTGTGTGTGTGTGTGTGTGTGTGTGTGTGTAGTTACTTGGTTCACACCTCACTAGAAAAAGAAACTTTTTCTTATTTTCCTTTCTATTCTAATATTTACATTATGTTTTGTTTTGTTTTTTAATCTTATTTTCTTTTCCAGATCCCCCCAATTCATGCTCTTATTTTGAATGAAGGAAGGCTGGAATTGATGCTTTTATTGGAACTATTAAAAATATAAATGTAAATCCTTGTAACTACACATCAAATTATGTAGTGTCCAACCTTTACATCAAAGAACAATGTAAAGGCTGGAATTAAAGCTATAGAGCATTTTTAATAATTCCAGCCTTCATATAGTGTCGAGCCTTTACATCAAATTATACAGTGTCCAGCCTTTACATTGTCCTGTAATTTGAATTGATGCTTTTATTGGAAATATTAATAATATAAATGTTAGTTATATACATGGGGTAATTTTTAAAATGTCAATCGCAAGCATTTCATTTATAGATACTATAATTCTCTATAATACCCCGTGACTGTGGGACTGGGAAATTAAATTTTTGGGAGAAATAAAATTTTATTTAAATTGGAGAAATTTTAAACTTTGGAATGTGAGGTCCAACCATTGAGGAAGTTACAAAGTATTTTGGATGATGATTCGGAGTGCGCCATTGATTCCGGATAGATTGAGATAGTCGAAATGACTGTCCTTGGGTTTTATTTCGGTTTCGAAATATTTTTGAGTTAGTTTGACTCGAATTGGAGTAAACGAGTCATTTAAAGTGTGTATTACTATATAAAACTGGGACTTCTGTTTTAAAGGTTTAAGAGGCTTACGAAATCAGTCGATCTCATTTGTGAGAAAGAGAGAAAGCCCTAGAAAGGAAAAGAAATAGAGAAATAAGAAGAAAGGAAGAGAGAGAGAGAGGATAAATCTTGAAGATTTTCGGCCTGTACGCGATTTCGGGGATGATTCAACCTCTACAATTCTGAGCCAAGTGTTTAATCTTACTAAATATTTCATTTGTGTAGTTCACTTCATAATTTATGGATAAAAGAAATGGATTTCTGGGTTATATGTGAAAACCTAGGTTTTTGGGACTAAACTTTGAATTAGATGTTTATATATGGGACTGATGGAATTTAAATTGATGAGATGAGATGTAGGATGGGCTTTGATGTGAGTAAAATGATTTAGTTAAATATTGAGGGTTGGACGATAATGTTTGGGTGTTTGGAGAGTTGGTTTTGTTCAAGAATGGAAATCAGCCAAGATATCTGGCATAGCCGGTCGACTGCGGTCAGGGGACCTATCGATCGTGCCTTAAGGAAAGAGCCTACAACTTTCTTCATAGGACAAAAATTATAATTGCGGTCAACCGGGGGATTGGGACCGGTCGACCGGTCCTCTCTTTTTAGCCCAAGAATGGAATTTTCTTCTACCACTTTCCTTATAGGGTTAAAACTTCATGAGCTTATTAGTGGATGTCTTATAGAGGGTTTTGTTATTGTATTAAGAGATTGGTGCCTTAGGATTAATAGGGTCTTTTGGACTTATATTAGAAATGGATTATGAGGATGGGATGCCTCTTTTAGTAAGGAAATGATCGTGGGACTAAAGGATAGGCGGATTATATTTATACGATCGTGGTGGGCTATCATAAAATAGTTAGAAAATGTAGAGATAGTCCCTTTTTGTTTATGTTTATATTAGTAACATATACTTTGAGGTATTGTGGGGAATCTAATTGGGGATGGAAGTTGTGATTAGAGGTCATAAGTGAGTTTAGCTATGGTTTAAGGTTTAGGACTCTTTGGGAGAGTGGTGAGGGTATGGCGTGACATTGTAGGCCGATATTTGTGCCGAATCCTTATAGAGATAGGTTTCTAGTTAAGGTACGATTTGGGACCGAGGATAGAGAGAAATATCGTATCCTTAGTGATGATAAATTCAAGGAATAAATCGTAAATGTGTTAATGGTAAGCGTTCATGGGGGCAATTGAACCTTGGTCGGAATTGAGAGCGATTGGGTCATACTATCAACAAGAATAGAGTGTGTTCTAAATCTAGTCGGGATAGTTGTTATATATATCATCATGTGTTTAACAATGGGGATTCCAATAATGGGTGGGATCATGAAATAAATTTAGGATTGAGCTGGAGGTTTGTAGACTATTAGTTACGTGCACACATATAGTCGGGGTTATTATTATAGATATCAAAATGAATTCGGATTTCAGTGGATTGTATTATGATTGTTATATACGTTAAACTGGGGATTTAGTAACCTCATTCTTATATGTATTGTAAGACTATTCATATCATAGGGGTAATGGATGAAAATGATTCAAGTGAGGGATCGTATTTATATAACGAATTAAGTTAAGATGCTTGGAGTGACGACTAGTATAATGAGGACCATGAACATATATAGACAAGTTTATAAATCTCATACATACAGATGAGAGATAGTTTGTATATATGTGAATATGTTAATGTATATATGTGTAGATATGTATATTTGTGTGTACATATGGAGTGAATATCTATACCGTGTGTGATGGTTTGTATATATGATGTGATCATATGGATGTATATATATAGTGTGAATGATATATATACTTATGGTGTGAAGCGTACCTGGCACATGCTATCATGGGAAGTTGCACGATAAGGGTGATCCCCTAGATTGAAGAGTAGGGTGTGGATATTCCCCAGGTCATAGTCGTCCTTTATTATTTGTGTGATTTTATTTTTGGGGGTGAGAAGTTTTGGGTATGGGTCATTCTCACTTGCCGATTAGGAACTATGATCGCTTCCCATACGTTATGATTGATTTTTTCGCCATGGCATTGTGATAATAGTCCGATAGGTGGTGACCCCGGGAGAAAGTGAGTAATTCCTGGAAGATAATAGCATGGTGTAGTATTTTGGCATCCTATAGCCGTTTATGTTATGTGGATTGCAAAGTCTACATTTTGTGTGTTATGTATACGTGGTTATTGGAATGAATGATTACTTATATATGTTTAGAGTATAAATATATATTTGTATATCCTATAGGTGAAGAGGATATGAAGTTTCTATTATGTACATCTAGGGTATTTTGGTGTACTAGTTCATTGGGGTCGAAGGATCATACTTAGAGACAATTGCGGTATATCGACCCAAGAATTTCAATAGAGATTTATTTGTGTAATTACAGATGGTATTCTATATTTAGGTAGTTGTAGTAATAGAATTTGTGTGGATGACATAATGGATCCCTACGATCAACATTGTCAAGGAGTAGTGTATCAGGGGGTTCTTTATTTGGATTTCACTTTGCGAGACGCCCCACGCACGAAACACAGTGCAATGTTGAGAGTGAAGAGAAGTTTTGTCCTTATTAACTGTATGTATGTTGTTTGGAAAATAAACTTTTATATTGAAGCCTAATGTTGAAATGTGACGTACTAAGATTTATAACTGGTTTGAGTTAATAATTTGAACCAATGAAGCATGGTAAGGCATATACATATGTGTATATATATTTATGTGGGGTTACAATAAAAAGTATTCTTGGGTTATATTGTGATAGCAGGTCATGCGGTTATATGCCACGCGGGCAGTTGATGTAGGTTGTCCTTTAGCGGATGGGGTAACTTAATTAAGGTTCTAGGACACGATTAGGTTGGCGTTGTAGATGAGAGGTGAGTTTAGGGTTTCACGAGAGTATGACTCCACTTAAATTATGAAATAGTGCATTTATATTTATTATGCATAGTTAACACACTTGCTAAACATTTTTACTCCTCGGGCTCTGACCCGTTTCTTTCTTTCTTTGGCTATGTATATATACATATTATACTACAGGTGTCCCGCCACATGGATGCCGAATGATTTTCTATCCAGAGTCTTGGGAGTCGTGGCAGTTGCGGACTTTTGTGGGATTTAGATTGTAATCACTTCCTATTCCTATGTAAATATAGATAGGATTCATGTTGTACATCGGGTTTACACCCAAGAGTTATTTTATAACTACCTATATTTCTTCTTTATGGATGTTGTACTGTTTGTGACCCGATAGCTTATTCAGGTATATTTTCCTTCTATGTATTCTTTTCATTTTATTCTAGCACTTTCTTTGGTCATGGTACTTGTGTACAATTTTATCTTTGCTAGATATCTATATTGTTGGTTTGTTGTTTGTTACATGTCTTACTTAATTTTGGCATCCTCTTTTATGGTTTCGGGTAGTTAGCCTTATCTATTATAGTATAGTATGTTGATGATGAGAATTAGCCATCTGAGATTCCTAATTTAACGTGGTATAGGGCCGGTTACCCGTTATTATTTTAAGCAGGGTGTCACAGATGGTATCAGAGCGTCAGGTTCTTGTGTCTTTCGGATCAGTGTGGGTTTTCTGCATTCGTCTGTAAGCGTTCTTGATGTAGAGCCCTACTATTAGGATTATTGTGTTCACTACGTCTATTTTCTTCTCCGAGGTGTACTCACTTGAATGATGTTCTGATATAGTTGCTTTCATCTCAGACGTCGCCAGGAATAAGTTGTCCAGGAAGGGACAAGGTGAGATATGCAATACCCATAAAATTTTTTTTGTACGCTTTGACTGGAAGTGTTTTCTTTTCGCGACTCATGCGGAGATAAGGAGGAGAATTCTAGAGGTGATTCTAGGTGATCTAACGATGGTCGAGTAAGAAAGAGAATTTACTCGGATGGAGAATTTTGTGATCGATAAAGTAAGTACTGAGTTTAAACGGATTGTGAAGTCCTGGGGAGGTTTAGATTGAGGAATTAGTCAGTATTTGTTAGGAAAACCGATGTTTCTAACTTTTATCGATGTGGGGTGTGTGGCATTGTCCCAATATTAGGAGTATCGTCTTTTTGGAAGAGGGAGTAAGGAATTTGGAGACTTGGACCCATTAAGTAGGACTGAAGGAGTTTTTAGGGGGTCGCAATAGCGCCTTTTCCTTCAAGATGGTTAAAAAGAATTTTCAGGAGGATGTCTCTTTGAGGAGAATTAGGCCTTAGGAAGAAGGGCTTGTTCTGGAAGGAGTAGAGGGACTCATGGATGATGTGAAGCAATTGGAATATGGAAGTATAAGGAAGAATACCTGTTGATACCAAATTTAATCTACTGACGTGGACCAATAATAAGAAGACACATGTCAATCTACATGGCACAATAACAACGAGGAAGTTTATTTCCCCCGACCAAGTCATGTTCGCTCCGAGCAACAAGGATACCCCGAGGAACTACAACACTCTGAGGAACTCCAGCGTTCCGATGAACTCGTGAACGACGAGCAACTAAGGCGGTCCGAGCTGCATCTCGGCCGTATCATTAAACGGACAACTGTTCAACTGTTCATTGAATGTTTATATTCTTGACGCACACGCTGCATTAAATGTATTACCCTTTCATATGTATTTCATTTAATGTATCGGACCTTTCATGTACAGCCTAAGGGCTATAAATACCTTGTATCATCCTCATTCAAGGGGACCGGAACTTCTTGAGAGAACTTGTAATCAAGAATTCCACAAACACTCAGCAATAACATAACAATGGACGTAGGCTTTATTCCTAGCCGAACCACTTTAAAAATATCTGTCTTATTTATTTATCTGTGATTGAAAAATTAGAGCGATCTAGTTTTTTACATCAACAGATTGGCGCCGTCTGTGGGAACGTGTTGCAAGCGTTGTTCTCCACCAAAAGCTAAGTTTTTATTTTCTCTACGTATAATCAATTATACATACATCTTTTGATTGAATCGTGATTTTTATGTTTCTATACATAAATTAATTGTCCAATTTTTATCTGCAAAATGTTGCATCTCATGATTTTAAAATCATAACTGTTAGATTCATCCTTATTTAGAAATCTGAAAAATAGTAGATTTCATAAATCATAACTCTTTGCTTGATTCTCAAGTTTTAATTTTATATCATGGAATAAATATTTTAAATGATTACATATACCAATATATACGACGATGATAAGATTTGATCATTTTCATTGTTGATTTTGAAATAAATTTTGTAAGATATTTGATGTCTATTCAAATTCCCATCATATTTTTAATAAAAGAATGGGAAAAGGTTAAAGACAATAAAAAGTCTTCTCATGGAAATCATGATCCATATATATTCTCTCTCTTCAAGTTTGAGTCTCTTTGCATTCACTTTTATGAATTATATACTTAATTTGGTTCATCTTCCATCTATGTCAATAAAGTCAAATTGATTGATGTTTGATATAAATTTGGTAATAACTTTAATCATTCACCATATTTTTATCTCTCCAAATTGGCAATAGGAAGGGATCAATATAAAAAATCATTTTCTCTCACCTGAAAAATCATTACCCACCTCTTGTAAAAGAGGATCAGTAAAATAATCATGATCATATCAAGACTCTGGGCACAAATTTGATATGTTGGCCCCTCGTTCATCACATCACATGGTTTCTTTATCGGAATCACACGATATAGTGGATTAGATGATTATTCATTTAATTAACATTCTTAAGGCTTAAATTTTACATTGAATGTTATTTTTTGATCTAAAGATTCGATATATTCTGGTCATCCAACCATATATTCTATTACTTGAGATATCCTTAAATGTTGGTCGGCAACATCCATGTTGTTTATCGACAGCAGTAGAATCTTGGGGTATTAAAAAAATGCAAAGCACCCCTGATATTTCTTTAAACACGAATTCGTCTTGGGGACAAGCAGGGGGCTTAAGTCTTTTTTAACTTATGATCACCCCAAAAATATTTTCAAACAGCAAACTATACCTAATTGGTTGTTGAAGATTAAATAACTTTACAAAAAACTCTACGTCTTATTTATGGCGCATATCTAATAAAAATTTGTACATCTCACACACGTGTGGCACAAAAATATTATTTCATATTTTGAAATTTTTATGCTGATACATATCATATATTAATTGGATGAGTAAATTATTCTCATGACTAATCAATTCAGCCTACATATATGGTAGAGCGAATTATTAATTTTTACAGGCACAAGATTCAATGCCGACGAATGCTGAAGCACAAATTATTCTATATCCGTTCGGATTCATATTTTATATTTATCTCAGCATGGAGCTCGAAAAATTTCTTCTCTCTATATATATTCGGCTCCGAGGAAAAGCTACAATAGTTATTATATTTCACCCCCAACGGATAGTTGGTCGGGGTAATTCTTATTTATATGCAGGCCTAGCAAAGTTCTCGGCCATATTCTTATGTTCTGGAAAATATTATTCTTATTCGGCATTCTGCAATTATGCCTCGACAAGATACTTATTCAGCTTTAAGGAGAATTACAACATTCGTTCGGATAATTCTTATTTATATTCAGGCCTGACAACGTTCTCGGCCATATTCTTATGTTCTGAAAGATCTTATTCTTGTTCGGCATTATATGATTCTACCTCGACTGATCGGCGAGGCACTTTATTATTTTTAATTATTCTTTATATCTATCTGGATGCATATTCTATTCTCATTTCAGCATGGAGCTCAACAAATATTTATAATCATATATTCAGCTCCAAGGATATCTCCAACATTTATATTATCTTATTCCCAACAATCTGTTGGTCATCGCCGAGGAGGTATCCTGCATTTATATTATCTTATTCCCAACAATCTGTTGGTCATCGCCGAGGAGGTATCCTGCATTTATATTATCTTATTCCCAACAATCTGTTGGTCATCGCCGAGGAGGTATCCTGCATTTATATTATATCTTATTCCCAACAATCTGTTGGTCATCGCCGAGGAGGTATCCTGCATTTATATTATCTTATTCTGCATTTATATTATCTTATTCCCAACAATCTGTTGGTCATCGTCGAGGAGGTATCCTGCATTTATTATATCTTATTCCCAACAATCTGTTGGTCATTGCCGAGGAGGTATCCTGCATTTATATTATCTTATTCCCAACCATCTGTTGGTCATCGCCGAGGAGGTATCCTGCATTTATATTATCTTATTCCCAACAATCTGTTGGTCAGCTCCGAGGAAGTCTTCATTATTTATTATCAATTACCACCAACTCCGATTGGTAGATAAAATCCAACTCCAGTTGGTAGAAACAATCCAACTCCGGTTGGTAGATAAAATCCAACTCCGGTTGGTATTGGTCGATAAATCTCATTCAAAGTTCACATTCCACAGTTGGGGGCTTCTATTACATATATATTTGTTCATTTGGTGGCACATTCTTATATCATCATGCAGTCGAGCATCAAATTCAACCCCGACTAATCATCATTCAAGAGTTGTTTTTCTTTCTCAGGAATTACTTTTGATATTGAAGTTCAGGAGGAATATTGAAGTTCAGGAGATATATATTGAAGTGCAGGAGATATATATTGAAGTGCAGGAGGTATATTGAAGTTCAGGAGGTATATTGAAGTTCAGGAGGAATATTGAAGTTCAGGAGGTGTATTCAGAAGTATCAGTACATGATGAAAGAAAGCGACAAGTATTCCACCGAGGAACTCTGTCAGACCAGAAATTAGAAGACAAGTTGCCTATATGGAGGCTATATGTAGATGGCTCATCTTGCACTACAGGCTGTGGGGCAGGGATCGTTTTGAACAGCCCAGACGAGGTCGACATGGAATACGCCCTAGGTTTCTAATTCAAAGCTTCTAATAATGAGGTTGAGTATAAGGCCATGATTGCAGGTCTTAATTTGTCAAATACTATGGAGGCACAGCAGGTTATTGTCTTTAGTAATTCTCAATTGATCGTAAACCAAATGTTGGGAATATATGCAGCCAAAGGAGAATTGATGATCAAGTATCAAGCAAAGGTGATGGAGTTGGTATCAGAGTTTGTTGCTATTCAACTGGTAAGAATATCAAGAATGGAGAATGTGAGAGCATACGCCTTGGCCCGATTAGCATCAGCTACTTGTACCGAGCTGCGAAGAACGATACCAATTGAAGTATTAGAAAGTCGGAGCATAGATGAAGACCTGACGATGAATATTATTACCCTTGATTTAGGACCATCTGGGATGGATCCCATCAGAGCATATATTGAGGAGGAACAATTACCGGAGGATAAGCTCGCTTCCAAGAAATGGAAGTTTAAAGCTGCTCGGTATGTACTAATTAATGGTATTTTGTATAGACGAGGAATTACGGCAGGTTTGCAAAGATGTGTACATCCCTTCGAGGTGAAAGAATTGATTAAAGAGATCTATGAAGGGTCCTGTGGAGCCCATCTAGCAGGTCGAACACTTTTGCAAAAGGTAATGACACAGGGATACTATTGGTCAACGATGAAAGCTAACTATATAAGCCTATGCCAAGAAATGTGACAAGTGCCAACGCTTTTCCTCCATCCGAAGAACTCTATAAGCATTGTTGACACCCATAAATTTGCCATGGGGGATTGATTTGGTTGGACCATTACCGATGACTCGAGGAAGATTCAAATACCTCGTCATCGCAGTAGATTATTTTACTAAATGGATAGAAGCTGAGCCACTTATTGACATGACATACGAGAAGGAAGGTGTACCAGTTTGTCGATATGGTCTCCCTCATGCCTTCATCAGAGACCATGGAACACAATTTGATAACGAGGAGTTTGCTGCCTATTATCATCAGTCAAACATTTTGAAGATTCATTCAGCGCCAGGATATCCTCAGAGCTAATGGACCAGATAGTTCGAAAGAACAAAAAAAAGTACTCCTTTGGTTAGGAGGCGACACTAGTGTGACCAACTACGGTTGGTAAGATATCTAGTGGACAGCTCGTATGAGCCAAAAAATACTCCTTTGGTTAGGAGGCGACACTAGTGTGACCAACTACGGTTGGTAAGATATCTAGTGGATAGCTCTAAAGAGCCAAAAAGCTCGTATGAGCCAAAAAATACTCCTTTGGTTAGGAGGCGACACTAGTGTGACCAACTACGGTTGGTAAGATATCTAGTGGACAGCTCGTATGAGCCAAAAAATACTCCTTTGGTTAGGAGGCGACACTAGTGTGACCAACTACAGTTGGTAAGATATCCAGTGGACAGCTCGAAAGAGCCAAAAAGCTCGTATGAGCCAAAAAATACTCCTTTGGTTAGGAGGCGACACTAGTGTGACCAACTACGGTTGGTAAGATATCTAGTGGACAGCTCGAAAGAGCCAAAAAGCTCGTATGAGCCAAAAAATACTCCTTTGGTTAGGAGGCGACACTAGTGTGACCAACTACGGTTGGTAAGATATCTAGTGGACAGCTCGAAAGAGCCAAAAAGATCGTATGAGCCAAAAAATACTCTTTTGGTTAGGAGGCGACACTAGTGTGACCAACTACGGTTGGTAAGATATCTAGTGGACAGCTCGAAAGAGCCAAAAAATACTCCTTTGGTTAGGAGGTGTACACCAGCATGATCAATTACGGTTGGTAAGATAAAAATATACTCTCACATTACAACTTATGTTGGTAGGGAGGTAAGATTATTACAAAAAGTTCTTTGAAGAACAAAATATTCCAAAATACACCAAGTATGGTTGGTCGGGGATAAAAACTCACTAACTGTAGTTGGTCGACGAGGACAAATTATTGACCTTAGTTGGTCGGACACATTTTATGAAAATATTTGAAATTGAACCAAGTATGGTTGGTCGGAGATAAAAATCCATCAACTTTAGTTGGTCGACAAAACATTATTTATCCACCCTGGTTGGTTGGAAACAGTTTGAACATTTTTATACTCGTTACTTTATTATTAAGTGATCGAGCAACGTTACTAATACTTGTAACTTTTTATTACTAAGTTGGTCGATGAACAACACAATATTGTTATCTTTTTAACTTATACATAAGCGCAGATGTAAAGTGTTTGATATTTACAAGACAATAGCAATTAAGATTGCGAACAAAAATGAAAGTCTTTCATTAAAATAAAAAAACAAAATACATTGAGAATGAGAATTTATACTAACTATTACATTGAGATTCCTATTCTATTGGTTTCTTTTCCTTCTACTTTTGAAACAGGTTCCTCACCAGCAGGAGGATCATCTAAAATATAAGGGGAGTTTATGAAGTTAAGACCTTTCAACATTCTGATATTCATCACAGATGATCTATCCGAGAAGCATTATCTCATTCCCGAGAAGCACTTGCTCGACCATGAGAACCTCTTATTTGTCCCCGAGCATAGGTAGAAGTCAAAATCAGCATCTACAGCACTGAGATCTTTGTTAATACTGTCTCGACCAATAATGAAGAAGAATTTATGAGAAAATGTTTCGAAGTCCACCACTAGCCTGGTACTAATCAGATTGAAGAGTTGGGTTCAAAAGCTATATGTTACTCGACAAAGTATTCAGATAAGCTTAAATCAGAAAAATCAAGCACGTGAAGTTAGCACTCAGTTGCTCGACACAGGAAGCAGTTGGTCGGATGGCAAACCAATCAACATACTTGAAGATTATGACAAGCTACAAGTTTCATACTATGGCATGGCTGCATCCAAATTCCCAGGGGTGATACGTAGCACACGGAGTTCCTCTAAAGAAAGATTAGCAACCATCGATCAGACTGCATCATACTTCGTCCAGGAGATAATGAACTTTATGTTGAACAAATCAAGAAGGTAGATCAAGAATTTCACGAGCACCGAGAAACATTGCAGAATAAATACTCCATCCTTTCAAGTAACCCATCAAGCATGAAGCATTGGGGGCTTCTGTTGATACCAAATTTAATCTACTGACGTGGACCAATAATAAGAAGACACATGTCAATCTACATGGCACAATAACAACGAGGAAGTTTATTTCCCCCGACCAAGTCATGTTCGCTCCGAGCAACAAGGATACCCCGAGGAACTACAACACTCCGAGGAACTCCAGCGTTCCGATGAACTCGTGAATGACGAGCAACTAAGGCGGTCTGAGCTGCATCTCGGCCGTATCATTAAACGGACAACTGTTCAACTGTTCATTGAATGTTTATATTCTTGACGCACACGCTGCATTAAATGTATTACCCTTTCATATGTATTTCATTTAATGTATCGAACCTTTCATGTACAGCCTAAGGGCTATAAATACCTTGTATCATCCTCATTCAAGGGGACCGGAACTTCTTGAGAGAACTTGTAATCAAGAATTCCACAAACACTCAGCAATAACATAACAGTGGACGTAGGCTTTATTCCTAGCCGAACCACTTTAAAAATCATTGTCTTATTTATTTATCTGTGATTCAAAAATTAGAGCGATCTAGTTTTTTACATCAACAATACCTTTCTTTGGATTTACATCACACTTTATGCGGTAGTGGGAACGTCGCACGTAAGGTATAACGAGTGGTTAACCGCTATAACTATAGTGTGTAGATAATTTCCTTCGAGGAAGGAGTAAGCAAGTGTGGCCCTTGTTTGACATCTTTTGGGATAATAGATCATCTCGTGAGGATCTAGTAGAGAGTTATGCTATTGATTTCTGGAAGAGCGGACTATTAAGGTTTGTTGAATACTAGTTATAAGTTTATTGTTTTATTAATAAGCTAGGAAGGGTAATTGTGGTATTCCAATGAGGAAAAGACTTACCTTGTGGCAATGTTTTAATGTGATGTAAAGGATTGGTATAGTTGAGAAGGTTCAAAGTTTAGTATATTTAGTGTTGAGCGGGGAAGTTAGCTCAGGGTTGGGCCAGTTTTGACAACTAGGTATTGGTTAGAGCATTGTATTTGTTGAGGTATTGTGTCTTGAACATAAGGTGTTGATTAGCGTGTCGTAAGACATGGAATTAATTTATATTATATTGTTATGTAGGGATTCGAGCAATATATATGATTTGAAAATCTTTTATAAAACCTTAATCGTGGTTCAACCGATCTGAATCCCCGACATAGCTACATAGTAGTGTATTGGGAGGGTTCCTTGTTTGGATTTCTCTTGCGAGACCTCCTCCGCATGAAGTTAACTTATGTCAGGAATTGAGAAGAGTTCAACGATTGGAAATTTTAAATTTTTATATATACTTAATATGCTATTATAGATATTTGTTGAGAGTATATTATGATTTGAGGCTAGTGGAGCCGAGTTATGGTTTTACGAGTTGAGCTCAGAAACCGGGTGTATGGGCGCCCTAGATAACTAGTATAACTTTAAAGTTATATGGTTCAATGTGAGAACTGAGAGAGATATGTATAGCGATGTTGAGGGTAGATGTAAGGACTAGATGAGATTCGAAGTCCTAGGCATAACTTAAATTTAGCGAACGAAATTCTTGTAAGGGGGAAGTATGTAATGCCCCGTGACTTTGGGAGTGAGAAATTAAATTTTTGGGAGAAATAAAATTTATTTAAATCGGAGAAATTTTAAAATTTGGAAAGTGAGGTCCAAAAATTAAGGACGTTATAAAGTATTTCGGATGATGATTCTGAGTGCGCCATTGATTCCGGATAGGTTGAGATAGTCGAAATGACTGTCCTTGGGTTTTATTTCGGTTCCGAAATATTTTTGAGTTAGTTTGGCTCGAATTGGAGTAAACGAGTCATTTAAAGTGTGTATTACCATTTAAAACTGGGACTTATGTTTTAAAGGTTTAAGACGCTTACGAAATCAGCCAATCTCATTTGTGAGAAAGAGAGAAAAAAAGGGAAAGAAAGAGAGAAAGAAGAAGAAAGGGAGAGAGAGAGAGAGAGAGAGAGAGAGAGAGAGAGAGAGGAGAAATCTTGGAGATTTCTGGCCTGTACGCGATTTGAGGGATGATTCAACCTCTATAACTCTGAGACAAGTGTTTAATCTTGCTAAATATTTCAATTGTGTATTTCATTTCATAATTTGTGGATAAAAGAAATGGATTTTTGGGTTATATGTGAAAACCTAGATTTTTGGGACTAAAACATTAATTTGATGTTTACATATGGGACTGATGGCATTTAAGTTGATGAGATGAGATGTAGGTTGGGTTTTGATGTGAGTAAAATGATTGAGTTAAAGATTGAGGGTTGGATGATAATGTTTTGGGTGGCTAGAGAGTTGCTTTTATTCAAAAATGGAAATCGGCCAAGATATCTGGTATGGCCGGTCGACCGCCGTCAGGGGACCGATCGACCGCGGCTTAAGGGAAGAGCCTACTACTTTCTTCGTAGGGAAAATTTTAGAACCTCGGCCGATCGGGGGTATAGGACCGATCGACCGGTCCTCTGTTTTTAGCCAAAGAATGGGATTTTGTTCTACCACTTTCCTTTTAGGGTTAAAACTTCGTGACCTTCTTAGTGGATGTCTTATAGAAGGTTTTGTTATTATATTAAGAGATTGGTGCCTTAGGATGAATAGGGTCTTCATACTTATGTTAGAAATGGATTATGAGGGTGGGATGCATCTTTTAGCAAGGAAATGGTTGTGGGACTAAATGATAGGCAGATTATATTAATACGATGGTGGTGGGCTATCATAAAATAGTTATAAAATGTAGAGATAGTCCCTTTTTGTTTATGTTCATATTAATAACAGATATTTCGAGGTATTGTGGGGAATATCATTGAGGATGGAAGTTGTGATTAGAGGTCATAAGTGAGTTTAGCTATGGTTTAAGGTTTAGGACTATTTGGGAGAGTGGTGAGGGTATGGTGTGACATTGTAGGCCGATATTTGTGCCGAATCCTTATAGCGATAAGATTCTAGTTAAGGTACGATTGGGGACCGAGGATAGAGAGAAGTCGCGTATCCTTAGTGATGATAAATTTAAGGAATAAATCGTAAATGTGTTAATGGTAAGGGTTCATAAGGACAATTGAACCATGGTAAGAATTGAGAGCGATTGGGTCATACTATCAACAAGAATAGGGTCTGTTGTAAATCTAGTCTTGATGGTTGTTATATATATCGGCGTGTGTTTAACAATGGGGATTCCAATAATGGATGGGATCATGGAATGAATTTAGGATTGAGCTTGAGGTTTTTAGACTATTAGTTATGTGCAGACCTATAGTCGGGGTTAATATTATAGATATCGAAGTGTATTCGGATATCGATGGAATGTATTGTGATTGTTGTATATGTTATACTTAGGAGTGTGTAACCTCATTGTTATACGTATTGGAAAACTATTCATATCATAGGGGTAATGGATGAATATGCTTCAAGTGAGGGATCGTATTTATATAACGAATTAAGTAAGATTCTTAGAGTGACGACTAGTATAATGAGGACTATGTACATATATAGCCAAGTTTATAAATCTCATACATACGGACGAGAGATAGTGTGTATATATTTGGATTTATATATGTGTGTACATATGGCGTGAATATCTATACCGTCTGTGATGGTTTGTATATATGATGTGATCATATGGATGTATATATATAGTGTGAATGATATATATACTTATGGTGTGAAGCATACCCGACACATGCTATCATGGGAAGTTGTGCGATGAGGGTGAGCCCCTGGCTTGAGCAGCAGGGTGTGGATATCCCCCAGGTCATAGTCGTCCTTTATTATTTGTGTGATTTTATTTTTAGGGGTGAGAAGTCTTGGGTATGGGTCGTTCTCACTTACCGGCTAGGAGCTATGACCGATTTCCATACGTTATGATTGATTTTATCGCCATGGCGGTGTGCTAATAATCTGATAGGTGGTGACTCCGAGAGAAAGTGAGTAATTCCTGGAAGATGATAGCATGGTGAAGTATTTTGGCATCCTGTAACCGTTTCTGTTATGTGGATTGCAAAGTGTACATTATGTGTATTATCTATACATGGTTATAGGAATGAATGATTACTTATATATTTTTAGAGTATTGTGGTGACAATTATTATTCAACACAAATAGATAAGAGAAACGTAATCACTAAGAACAATAAGAAACACAAAATGCCAATCACACAACAAGAGATGTACGTGGTTTGGCAAAAATGCCTACGTCCATGGTGGTGCTGTATGTATTATTTCTATGTATCTTGGAGAGTGATTATAGAGAATACAATGTGTCCTTTTCCCTCGACCTAGGGTTTCTTATATACATGCCCATTTCAGGGAGTAGGGGTGTTGGACTCCCCCACGTTTTCCATCTTATCCTGGAACCCCTCTTAATGGGAACATGGGAGAAGACTAAATCATAACCGGTTAAGATATGCGGGGTCTGGACTTTGGGCCACTATAATTGAGCTACTCGTCCAGGCCCATCATTAAATTTTTGGGTACCCACAATTGCCCTTAAGTTTGTTAGGCCATACTTTGGGCTCAATAAATTTAAATGATTTGTCATAATGGCTCATTTGTACACCGTGTAACTCTTCCCAGAGTTCGAGGACTGAGTTTAGGAGGAACTTGCTTCATGGTCTGTGCATTATGATTAGTAACACTCAAAAGCTATCCAAATCAGTCATTTCTCGATCGTCGTTTCAACCTTCTCAGTAATCTCCCATTTTCTGTGAGCTCTAGCGATTCACGTTCTCTTCTCCCAGTCTCCATTCTTATTGCTTCCTTGTCATTTGGGCTCGTGATTCTTCATCGTTCGAGTCGAACTCTCGTCTTGAAAGTCTTCTGTGCCTTCTCCTTGTATTTTCTCTTTGAATTTGTAGTTTTTTAGTGCTTCCCAATGGCAAAGATCAGTAATAGGTCAGTATATGAGTTTAAGAAGTTTATAATATCCCAGAGTGGGTAGAGATTGAGTGTGTCCCTACCCCTAGAAATGTTAGAGAGATAGAGGGTGCCAATTGGATCCATGTCTTGCTGCTTTCCCAAGGGGGATAAATTTTCCTCCCAACAACCTATTCTTGCACTTCTTTGGTTATTTCAACATTGTTCCTGGACAGTGTTCGCCCAATGTGTGGAAGATAATCAAAAGTGTTCATAGAATAAATCAGTTATATGGTACCAAGTTAGGGCTCGCTGAGGTCTGATTTTTCTATTCTTTCTCTCGAACTAGTTCTGGTGTTCTCTATCTCAAAGCCAGGAGTCCTGATAGGGTATTGGTAGTAAACCTACCTGATTCCCATAAGGACTATTTGCAAGAGGGGTTCCTTGCTAGAAATTGGCAGTTTTGTCCTCATTTTGAAGGGTCGAGCTCTGATAGGTTCTCTGTTCCCTTTTATGGGAAAGAATACATAGGTAGAATTTGTTATCTTCCTTCAATTTCTTTACTGATTTGTGATCTTTCTAAATTTCCCTGTTTTTTCTTCGACGAGGTCAAAGAACTTGGAACCTGCTCTCAGTGAGGTTCACCTTTCTAAATTGGTCAAGGCCTGGAATATCAGGGAGCCTTTAGCTGACGGCGAGCATCCCCGGTCCACTACTTTCTTGCTCGAATACAAAAGTATTAGTTCTTGTTTTACAGTGAGGCCGGTAGATAGTATCCATGAGTTTGATACCTCTGAAGAGACTGCTGCTGATCCTATTCAGTTGGAGGAGGAGGAGAGCAGTTCTGAGAGTGATATCGCAGGTGGTATTGAAGGAAATTTTGGTGAAGGGAGCACCTGTGGTGGTAGCTCTTGTGATTCGAAGGAAGTTTCTGAAGCTCGAGAATCTTCGAGCACGTCTAGCACTTCAAGTGAGGAGATGGTTCCTCCCAGGAAAAACTTGATTCGGGATGATGACGATGATGATCACGTGATCCTCACACAATAATCAAAGAAGCAGAAGTCCAGTATTGGGGTTGTTGTTACTGGTTCTCATTCTTTTTCTCAGGAGAAGGAGGGAAAGAGGAAGAAGAAGAACATTTGAGAGAAAGAGAGAAAAAAAGGGAAGAGGAGAGAAAGAAGATAGAGGAGAGGAAAAGGATGGAGTAGAAGAGGAGGATAGAGAAAGAGAAATAAGAGGAGAGGAGAAAGATGGAATCGAGGGCAAAGGCTGGGCAGGCCTTAGTTCTGGTGTCCGCATTGCCTGATGGGGCATCTATTTCTATTTCTCCTCAATTGGCCCCCGCGCTGCTCTAGAGGGCAGTTCTTCCTGCTGATCGCCAAAGGGAACTGGGGTCTGATCAATTGTCCCTACAGGCTAGCTAGAGGTTAGACTTGGTAAGACCTTATCTTTTCTCTAATGTTCTATTAAGTTTTAGTTGTTTCCTGTTCTTGATGTCTTCTTTGTTTTTGCAGTTTATGGCTGACTTTGCTGTGCTCTATCACTCTCGCGACGAGCTGGTGAGCAGGAGCAGGGAGTTTGAGCAGCAAGATGTTGCCTTGAAAGTGAGGGGCACTCAACTGGAGGATGATCTAAAGACTTTTGATGCTGCCTGAGCTTCTTCTGACCTGGGCCTCGTCAATTCCAATCGAGAGAGGGATGCGGCGGTTAAAGAACTGATCGAGCTGAGGCAGGCCTACGACCTGGTCTGCTCGAGCAAGTTGGCCATCATAGAGGAGAATAAGGTGTTGGCCGAGCAGCTGAAGGAGAAAGAGTCCCAGGCAGCCACCATCAAGGAGGATTCATACAAATTCGGGTGGGCTGCTTCATATGAAGACGCCGAGGTTCAGATAGGCTACATCAGCCATCTGAATTTCAAGAAGGGATGGAACAAGGCCCTCTTAGCTACTAGTGTCGATGCTAACTCTCCTTTGTTCGACGAGAATGACCCGAGCCCCAAGCTAACTGTGGATGAAGAAGCCCCTGCCCTAGCCATCAAAGGCGTTGATCCTGCCTCTCAGATAATTCCTGTCGATGCTCGCCCTGTCCAGATGACTGAGGTTATCCCTATAGAGGGGGATGCCTCTACTGCTGCTAATAAGGGGAAGCAGTCAGATACCTCTAGGCAGCCTGAGGTTGCTAGTTAATTTACTTCTAGGACTACTTTTGTATTTTTGCTTGTAATTTTCCTTTTTGTTGCTCGATGTACTTTAATCCTTATCAATGAAATGAAAAGGCTTCTTTTTTCCAGTGCAATGATTTATTTTTCTTTCCATTGCCCTTTTACTGCTTGTATTCGATTGATGTCGATGGTTATATACTAGCCACTTCTCAATTAGGAAGAATGTTTGAACCTGATGTAAGCTTTGAAGTTCGTCATACTTTTTTGAAGATTTGCAAATCACTACGATTGAGGAGCAAGAGCTTTATGGAGCAGACTGAGCTTATCGTCAAACTAAAGGATAGGCTCAAAGAGATAGAGGAATTTGGTGCCCCGATCCAAGAGGAGGTGAATACACTAAGAGCAAAGCTTTTAGATGCTTATGAGATCAACCAAGTTGGGGAAATACTTAAGCAAGAAAATGAAGCTTTAAAGAGATAGGTCTCTCATCTTAGGGAGCATGCGTCAAGCATCACTCCTGCTGTATTACGAGGTTCCTCCTTATCGCAAGCTGGAACTGGCCTGAGCGATATTCCTCCGGTGCTGCGAGACCCTACTCCTTCGACTGCTCCGTGAGTTGGTATTCGAGCAAAGAGTCCAGCTGTGGAAATGGAAGAGCTCCGTGGTGATGTCCAACGAGCGTATGTGATTGTTGTTGTCCTTCAAAGGGATGTTATTAGGAGAGGTCCACGAAAAGTATGAGCTGATGGTTACAATCAGGGTTGGCTAGATGCCCCAACGAGGCTGATAGAGTTTGACGAGCTCGCCTTCATCAGGGGGTGGTTGAGTGCCTTGAGGGAGCTGTAAGTCCCGAGGAACTCGATGCTCTGGTATCTTCATGAGATCAATCCTTCTACTCTACTTCCTAACCCCTTCCGGAGAGATGATCAGTGGATCCCCATTGATGCCGTCCCTCGGCAGCTATTGGAGCCGAGTGTGAATGAAGTCGCGGAAGAGCTAGTGCCTCATCCTGACAACGGTCGAAGAGCCCAAGTGGCTGATTATCTCGTTCAGAGGCCTCACCCTCACTAAGATTTTGCCACTAGTAAACCTGTGTATTTTGTATTGTAGTGATGCAACGTTAATGTTTTGGGCGAGCTCGCTGACTAAACATGTATTTTATTTGCTGTAAATGTGCTGAATTAATATAAAATTTATATTTTGGGTGAATTTTTCGACTAAACAAGTGTCTTATATTTTTCAACCCTTTGCTTAAAAATCTTGAGCCTATCTTGGCTGACTATATTTGTATGTTCGCATTATCAAGTAAGTGTCCTTCCAGTCCAGTATGCTAGCGAGATGAAATTATTTTTGATTCCATGCTCGTCACAGAAACTCTGAAAGCAGCCGCTTTCGAAATGCGTTCTATTGTCAGTGATGATGGTTTTGGGGATGCCAAAACGGGTGACTATATTTCTCCATATGAATCTCATCATATCTGCATCTCAGATGTTCGCCAGGGGTTCCGCCTCGATCAATTTGGTGAAGTAGTCAGTAGCGACCAACAGGTACTTACGGTTACCAGTGGTGGTGGGGCGCGGTCCTACGATGTCCATTCCCCATTGGGCGAAAGGCCATGGGTTGGAAAGTAATTATAGGTCGCTAGCAAGTTGGTGGACCATGGGAGCGTGAAGTTGGCATTTCAGGCACTTGCGAGCATACACCGCAGAGTACCTTTTCATATATGGCCACCAATAGCCTTCTTTCATTGCTCGTAAAGCTAGAGACCTTCCTCTAATGTGGCTCCCACAGATTCCCTCATGAAGCTCATGTAGAACTTGCTCGACATCCATTGGATAAACGCATTGAAGGTAGGGGCCAAAAAAGGATCTTTTATATAACTTGCCTTCTGGAGATAAGTGAAAGCGAGAAGCTTTGACTCTTATCTGGCGATTAGTCTTCTTATCATCTGGGAGTGTGCCATCCTTCAAATAGTCCCTTAGAGGGTCCATCCAGCTGGGTGCTGACTCAATTTGGAGCACTTGCTCCATGCCTTGTGACTTGCTGTTACGGTTAATGCTTGGATGGTCCAGGAAATCGATGAGGGTTATTCTTTTTAAGTCAGAATCGATTATTGAACTCAGGGTTGCTAGGGCATCGACATCGCTGTTCTGTCCTATGGGAAACTGCTGGACACTCACTTCGTCGAAGCTAGCTATTATCCTTTTTGCTAAGGTGAGGTAAGCTGCCATTCTTTCATCTTTTGCATTGTAATCTCCGCTTATCTGACTAGAGACTAATTAAGAATCGCCGAACACCTGTAAATGCTTTGCCCCCAAAGTGCGTGCCTTCTCGAGCCCGGCTATTAATGCCTCATATTCTTCTTCGTTGTTGGAGGCTACAAATCCAAGCCTGATACCCTGTTCGAGGATTGTATCCTCTGGGGTGATGAGGACAATGCCTACTCCTGCCCCCTTTGAGTTGAGGGCTCGATCAAGGAATAACTTCCAGATCCCCCCATCGCGTGGTTTGCTAGTTGAGGTTTGTCGCAAGGCTGTTCACCTGTGAATTCTGTTATGAAATCACCAAGGACCTGCCCCTTTATTGCGTTCCTTGGTTGAAATTGGATATCAAATCGTCTGAGCTCGACTGAACATTTAGACAGTCTGCCCGATAAATCCACCTTCCTCAGGATTTCTTTAAGGGGGTGCGATGTAAGGACGATGATAGTGTGGGCTTCGAAATAGTGCTTTAGCTTTCTTTAAGCCACTACTAGTGCAAAAGCGAGCTTCTCCAGTGGTAGGTACCTCTGCTCGGCCTCTAGTAAGGTCTTTGTCGTATAGTAAATTGGGGTGCTGGATCCCAACAATTTTGAACATTAATGCAGAACTGACAGTGTGGTTAGAAACAAAGAGGTACAGGTACAAAGAATCTATTTACTGTGGTATGACGAGCAGTGGTGGGGAGCTAAGGTAAGCCTTGAGCTCATCCAGTGCCTGCGATCAATCTGGGTTCCATTCTACCATTTTGTTCCTCTTTAGAAGATGGAAGAAATGTTTACACTTCTTAGAGGATTTAGAGATAAATCAATTTAAGGCAGCGAGCATACTAGTGAGCTTTTGTATGTCCCGAATTGTTCGAGGAGGTTGTACCCTGTTTATTGCATCGATCTGGTCTGGGTTAGCCTCGATGCCTCTCTTACGGATGAAGTACCCAAGAAATTTTCCTGACTGGACACCGAAAGAACACTTGCTCGCATTAAGTTTCAATCGGTACTTCCTAAGGATTTTGAAAGTGTTCGATAGGTTTGAGAGGTGGTCTTCTTTCTGCTTGCTTTTAATGAGCATATCATCGATGTAGACCTTCATGGTGTCTCCCATTTGATCCTTGAACATCTTGGTGACCAGCCGCTGGTACATTGCCCCTTGCATTTTTTATCCCGAAGGGCATGAACTTATAGCAGTATAACCTAATTATGGTGATGAATGATGTTTTGTCCTGATCTGGGGCATATAAAGGGATCTGATGATACCCTGAGTATGCGTCAAGAAAACTCATTCTCTCGTGAGCTGTAGTGGCGTCTACCAGTTGATTAATTTTGGGGAGGGGGAAACTATCTTTAAGGCATGCTTTATTGAGGTCGGTGAAGTCTATGCAAACTCTCCACTTCCCTTTGATTTTTGGAACTACTACTGGGTTGTATAACCATTTGGGAAATTGCACCTCCCGTATGGATCCTACATCCAACACTTTTTCCACTTCTTTTTCCATGGCTTTTGCCTTCTCAGGTGAAGTTCGCCATGCCTTCTACGTGATTGGTTTGAAGGTGGGATGGATGTGTAGCTGATGAAAAACCATACTGGGATCAATTCCAGGCAGCTCATATGGTTCTCACATAAAGACGTCTATATTGTTCCTTAGCAGGGTCGTCAATTCCCCATTCTCCTGATTTGTGAGAGAGGCTCCAATCAAGAAGACCCTCATATCGTCGCAATCTGCAGCTGTGATTTCCTCCAAGTCTTCGATGACACGTTCAGAGGGGAAGAGCCTGGTCTCCTCTATTCCGGTCCTTCCAAATTTTAATTATTATTTTGAAGGTGTTAAACCTTCAGGTTTCTCAACTTTTTCTCTGGGCTTGTCGGTCTTCTTCTCTGTCCCTGGTCAGATGGAAGCTATGAAGCACCTTCTTGCCATTGCTTGATTACCACGAATCTCCATTACTCCTCGCTCGGTTACATACTTGAGTTTCTGATGGTAGGTCGAGGAGACTGCCTTCATCGTATGCATCCATCGCCTGCCAAGGATGGCTTGGTATAGTGAGTCGATGTCAACTACCAAAAACTCAATCATCTTGGAGACATTTCTTGCTTGTACTGGTAGCACGATCTTTCCCAAAGGCATAGTCACTTTTCCAGTGAAGTCGACTAAAGGGATAGTGGCTTCCCTTAGGTCGGCGATGCTTAACTTCAACTTCCTGAATAGGTCGAGATACATTACCTCAGATGAGCTCCCTTAGTCGATGAGTAATTTATCGACGTCATAGTTAGCTATCCTGATGGTAATGATCAGAGCTTCATGATTTGGGGTTCTCACTCCCAAAATATCTTCATTTGTGACTATAATATGCTTATTATAGTCGACATCATCTGCTCGTTGACACTTTCCTGACAGTGATTTTGTTGGATCGATCTGAAAAGCTTGCATCATCGCTGTAAGCTTCTTCACCTCCATTCGAGATGAATTTCCTTGGATTTGTTTGGCATCAGATGCCCCATGAATTACTGCGAACTCATGCCCATCATCATCTTCGAGCACATTATCAGGTCTTGCCTCTCCATTAGCAGCAACTTTCTCTGCCTTCTTCTCCATAAAGTTGTTCAAATGCCCGGATTGGGCTAGCTCCTCGAGGTGAGACTTAAGAGCCTTGCAATGCTCGGTCTTATGTCCCCCCTCTTTATGAAAAACGCATCTCAGCGCGTTGTTTCTCTTCGAGGGATCCCCTCCCATTCTTCTAGGCCACTTAATAAATGGCTCGTCCTTGATCTTCCCGAGAATCTTGTAGATGGGTTCCTTAAATACAGTGTTGATTGCCTGGAATTTCTTCGACGTATCATTCTTTCCACCTTTATTGGGGCCATTGTTCCCCCTATTCTTCCCTCCTTTCTTCCGGTTCTCATTTTTATTAGTGCTTTTGTCAGCGATCTTGGTTCGACCATTTTCTACTGTGCTGGAGCGAGTGACATCTTCTACCTTGGCGTATTTCTCAATGCGGGCCATCAAGTCGTCGATGGTAGTCGCCTCTTTCTTTGTCAAGGACTGGTATAGGAGGGAAGAGCTGGGTAGCCCAATCTTGAAAGAGGCAACCGCTACCTACTCCAAGCAGTCCTCGACTTCATTGAATAACTCCCAGTACCTCTTCACATAGTCTCAGAGGGTCTCTTAAGGTGTCTTCTTCGTTGTGAGTAAAGCATCCATCCTTTTGGGATGGGAGTTGCTAGTAATGAAGCGGGTTGTAAAGAGCTCGGCTAGGGACTCGAAGCTCCTGATAGACCTGTGTGGGAGCCTTTCAAACCATTTTTGCGCCACATCATGCAAGCTTGAGGGAAAGATTTGGCACATCAGTGCATCTCGATGGCTCTAGAGGGTCATAGCCTGCCTAAACTGTTTAACGTGATCGATGGGATCAGTTTTACCATTATAAATCTTGAATCTAGGAATATTTAATTTCTTGGGGGCTTCCGCTTCTTCTATTTCTCTTGAAAAAGTGGATTTCATCTGAGTTTGGAGTGCTCGTCTAGTGAGCTCTCTAGTCGATCTGGCACCGCGATCCGAAGGGTGTTGGTCCATCTCTCTTCGGACCAAATTTTATATGTTTTCGTTGCTGCGAGCTGGGCTCTGGTAACGACGAGCTTGTCGCAGCTACTCGTGCAGGACGTCCTCTGACTCGTTTCCTTCAACCTTTTGGGATCCTCATCTAGTGCTCCTTCCTCGGTTGCGAGACTTGCTCGCCTGAGGGCTAGGAGTGTGGTATGAACGTCTCCTAGTGTCAAGATGGAGCTCTTTCTCCATTCTTTCTAACCTTCTTTTAAGGCGAGCATTTTCTTCCTCATACCTTTGAGAAGACTCCCTCTATTCCTGGAGCCTCGCCTCATATGCATCAATCAACCTGGAGAGTTGTGTGGACCTCCCTGGTCCTTGGCTCTCCTCTGAGGCTGGCCTTTCTAGGAGAGCCCTATAATCTGAGCGCCGAACTTCAAATCTGATCCTTCGAGGATTAGGCTGCTCCTGGATGTCTCCCTCTTATGGAACATTACTAATGTGATCGAACATTTCAAATTTCTCTGTTGATGGGAGCTCCTCAGTGAAGATAAATGCTTCCCACAAACGTCATCAAATGTGGTGACAATTATTATTCAACACAAATAGATAAGAGAAGAGTAATCACCAATCACAATAAGAAAAGCAAAATGCCAATCACATAAGAAGAGATGTACGTGGTTCAACAAAAATGCCTACGTCCACGGTGGTGTAGTCAGTATTATTTCTATGTATCTAGGAGAGTGATTACAGAGAATACAATGTGTCCTTTGCCCCGGAACTAGGGTTTGTTATATACATGACCATTTCAGGGAGTGGGGGTGTTGGACTCCCCCACATTTTCCATCTTATCCTAGAACCCCTCTTAATGGGAACATGGGAGAAGACTAAATCATAACCGGTTAAGATACGGGGGGTCTGGACTTTGGGCCGCTACAATTGGGTTACTCGTCCAGGCCCATCATTCCATTTTCGGGTACCCAGAAGTATAAATATATATTTGTATATCCTATATATGAAGAGGATATGAAGTTTCTATGATGTACATCTGGGGTGATTTTGGTTTACTAGTTCATTGGGGTCGAAGGATCGTACTTAGAGACAATTGCGGTATATCGACCCAAGAATTTCAATAGAGATTTATTTGTGTAATTAGAGATGGTATTCTATATTTAGTTAGTTGTAGTAATATAATTTGTTTGGATGACATAATGGGTCCCTACGATCAACATTGTCAAGGAGTAGTGTATCGGGGGGGTTCCTTGTTTGGATTTTGCTTTGCGAGATGCCCCATGCACGAAACGCATTGCAATGTTGAGAGTGGAGAGAATTTTTGTCCTTATTAACTGTATGTATGTTGTTTAGAGAATAAACTTTTATATTGAAGCCTAATGTTGAAATTTGACGTACTAAGACTTATAACTGGTTTGAGTTAATAATTGGAACCAATGAAGCCTCGCAAGGCATAAACATATGTGTAGATATATTTATGTGGTGTTAGAACGGAAACGACTCTTGGGTTATATTGGGATAGCAGTTCATGCGGGTATTGTCCATGCGGTCAGTTGAGGTAGGTTGTCCTTTAGTGGATGGGGTAACTGAATTAAGGTTTCAGGTCATGATTAGGTGCGCGTTATAGATGAGAGGCGAGTTTGGGGTTTCACGAGAGTACGACTCCACTTAAATTATGAAATTGTGCATTTATATTTATTATGCATCGTTAACACACTTGCTAAACAGTTTTACACATCGGGCTCTGACTCGCTTATTTCTCTCTTTAGCTATATATATATATATATATATATATATATATATATTGTCCTATAGGTGTCCCACCGCATGGATGCCAAATGCTTTTCTATCCAGAGTCTTAGGAGCCGTGGAAGTTGCCGACTGTTGTAGGATTTAGATTATAGTCGCTTTCTATTCTTGTGTAAATCTATCTAGGATTCATGTTATACCTCGGGTTTACACCCAAGAGTTATTTTATAGCTACCTATATTTCTTCTTTATGGATGTGGTACTGTTTGTGACCCAACAACTTATTCGGGTATATTTTCCTTTGTATGTACTCATTTCATTTTATTCTAACACTTTCTTTGGTCATGGTACTTGTGTACAATTTTACCTTTGCTAGATATCTATATTGGTTGTTTGTTGTCCCTTGCATGTTTCATTTAATTTTGGCATCTGCTTTTATGGTTTCGGGTAGTTAGCCTTATCTATTGTAGTATAGTCTGTTAATACTGAGAATGAGCCATCTGAGATTCCTGATTTAAAGTGGTATAGGGCTGGCAAGCCGTTATTATTTTAAGCGGGGTGTCACATTCTCATTGGTGGTCTAGAAGTCTTATATTTATTCATGTAACCTTATTAAATTTTGTCATATAATTGTCTATTTTTTAAATCTGTATATATATTTTTTAGTAAATAACGTTGAAATTATTCTCGTGCCATAATTTCTGTGACAAATTTTAGTAGCCATTGTCAATATCTATTTGTATTTAGGAGTACGTACTGTTGTTGTAAATGTGATAATATATCTTCAAAAAAATTTACACCATATTTTATGATAATAGTACTTTAATACATATATTTGTATAGTATTAAAGAGATATTCAAATACAATTATATATATTGTTTTTTTAAAATGCCCGTGCATCGCACGGGATTAAAATCTAGTCTAATATATAAAATGATATCTCCGTTTGAAATTATGCAATGTGCCATAGTATTATCATTCAATTAATATAATATTAGAGTTGCAAAGAGACCATTCTCCTAAAACCTTCTGTATTGTTCTTACCCAATTCCTTCAACTATTAAATGCCTTTTAGGTGCTCTCTTAATTACAAATATTCAATATGGTGAGTCATTTCCCCAAGGAGTATGTGGTGTCTTTGCACCCTCCAACTTCCCAAGAAAGTTCGTGTCAGTTGTCTCCCTCTCTTATACGGAATCTCTGTCTCTCGCACTACCCCGCATCTTGATGGTATTTTTTTTCTCTATGCAAGTATGTTGAAAATTACATTTTTCTAATTAGGATTTTAATACTGGTTTCTATCTCGATTTTTTTGTAGTACTCATGTATGAGAAAAATGAGGTACTCATTGGAACCCCTGTGAAAAAGAAGAATATTAGAATCTAATTCCAAGTCTTTCTTTTCAAATTTTGTCTGAAGAGGACAAGTATTTGGTAGAATTTGTCTATTTTTTCAATATTCTTTGTTTTTTCTGATTAAACAAGTGTTTTTCAATATTCTCTGTATAAGACTGGAATTTTGGACTGCAAAAAACTTATTTTTCAATTAGTCATGCTCTCCTATTCCCGGAAACTTAATTTTGAATTATGAATCCTTTGGGTATACGATAGAATATTTTTGGGCTATCATTTGGGTCAATATGTTTTCTGCGTGAACACATGCTTGGGGTTGTGATAAAAGAATTGTGGTCCAATGGTTGAGCATCATTCGACGAGGCTGCTAAAGATTATAATTTGTATTTTTAATTTGTAATGAGGACATGGAAAATGTTATTTGAGGTATTTGGGCGCTTTTTATTTTGAGCCTCTTTAAGGGTGATTTAAAGTTAATTGTTATGTTAAAATTTAAGTGTTAAGTTCCTTTCTTTATATCATATGAATTATTTTTTTTAACTATCTTTAAAAATATATGTGTAAGCACCTTATAGTAAAGTAAATATGTTTATTTGTGTTCAAAAATTTAGAAGAACCCAGAAATAAAAATGTGTGTAATACATATAAAACATATCATCTAAAACAATTATATAGCGTTGTCTAACATAGCCACTACATTTGTCTAATATAATTTAGTTCTTATGTAAATAGTCACGACATTTGACAAAGTTATATCGTTATTTTAGATGATAATTTTTTCTTTTTTTCAATTTGAAAAAGATATACTTGAAGATAATTCTTTTATTTTTTAATTTTAGGAAAGATGTGTGTGTCTGTGTGTGTGAGAGAGAGAGAGATAATTTTAAAAAAATTTGAAATTATAGAAATTGATATAAAGAAAATTTCAAAGTACCCGCGTATCGCGCGGGATTGAAATCTAATATATAAATAAGGGAAATTTACAATTGATATCCCTCGTAGACAGTTTTTAAACACTCAAGGATAATTTACTCTTAGATCTACTTGTTTTGCCACTCGCATGGAATTCTACAGTAAGAGAATTAGTGGACCTAAGTGTTTAATTTTTGACAAATTTCCCTTAGTGTTTAAAATTTGTTTGCGAGGGACCTAAGAGCGCTTTCCCTTATAAATAATGGGGGTTTGGGCCCAAGACCTACAATTGCTCAATGCTTTTTTTATATAAGAAATATATGAATGAAACTTGGTAAACCATGTTTAAAAGATAAAAGGTAGTTGAGTTAAACTAATAATTGTTTAATAAAAGAGACAAAAAAGATCTTATAAGTATATAATATAATAGAAGGCCCTAAAATGTAGAATTATTTATTTTAATGAATTCTTTAAACATAAGGACAAAGGGCCCTAATGGTAGAATAAAAGTATAGAAATTAATTATTTTATAGGAAAAGTGTTTCTCAAAGTAAAAATAAGAAAAGAAGGCTGTAAAAATAGTAGTCATACAATTTTTAATGACATTTGGGACACTTACAAATATTATAAGATAAATTACACCAAATCCCCATTAAGTAACTCAGGTTTACGGGTCTTACCCCTCAATTAAAATACTCGATAAACCGACGCCCTAAGCTATCCACTCGTTATAAATAAGTCTAAAAAGAAGGTTACCTCCATATTTGTCTAAATGAATAAAAAATATGCCTCATCCCTATTTAAAACCCAAAACTGAAAAAAAAAACTAAGCCTACCTTACTTCGAAAATCCATTTTAAAACCCTACACCCACCTCCCACCCTTTCTATTTCCCCTTCCTTACTCTGCCTCCTCTTACAAACACCAAACCTCCACCTCCTAAAAAATTTATCACCACACCATATAAATTATGTGAATGGATAGTTATATCTTACTGTAGCTTTTTCGAAACGATGAAATTATAAATGATTACACCTTTCTCTTGGTAATCAATTTGTAGGCCGTGAAGAGTCAGGGTTTCGAGCTCGTGTCACACCCCATTGGATATGTTTTGAAGACCCAAATTGGAAATTATCAGAACATATTTCCCCGTCATTCCTTCTTTCTCGACATTTTTTTTGCGTGCATGGAATAAATTATGTTTTTAGATCATTTTTAATCTCATCAATCACGCGATCAACATCTATTTCAACATTATACAGTAGGATTTATGTTTATCTTTTAGCTCAACCGCAGGATATGAAAATGGTTTGATTCAATTTTGTTCTTCCATCATTACCCCAAATTTATCGTAATGAATTAAAAATGAGTTACTATGGAGTTGCAGACAACATAAGTCTTACAATATTTGTAGATAATATTTAATAACCCAGAATTGGTGGTGGATGAGGAGGTGATGGTTGGTGGTGGATTTAGTAATGGAGGGGGGGGGGGGGGGAGAGGGAAAACGGAGACAGTGTGGAGGTGGGTTTGGATTTTGAAATGGGTTTGTAGAGAGTGAGATATAGGGGTTAGTTTTTTGTTTTTTTTTTACTTTTACGTTTTTAAATTGGGTTGAGTGGTATTTTTGTCCATTTAGAAATTTATTTTTAAGGAAACCCAAATTTTGGACTTATTTATAATGGGCTGACAATTTGTGGGGTGACCCATATACTCAAAATAGTAGAGGGTGTTGGTGTAACTTAACTGATTTTATATGTTTGGGACATCAACTAGTAAATTTTAATTTTTGGCTTATTAATAGTGTTTAGTACCAATCTTCCCTGGGAATTGCAAACATAAAGGAATATTATGATTTCTAATGTGAAGGAATACCCACAAAGTGCATAATAGTGTCATTTTTTATGATAAACATAATACTTGAAATAACTTATATGTTTTATTTCCATTATTCCTTAGAGAACTTCCTATCTAGTGACCAATAGGAACTTTTGGACCCTATTTGACCTCGGTAAACTTTCGAACCTGGGAGTGGCTCAATGAATTCTTAAAGGGATCTAAATACCATTTCCAACGGTCAACCCCTATGCGATTCTGACCTACAGTTTTCATTTTATGATCGTTTTCCAAAAAACTTATCCCAGATTTCTGACTGGCATCTAGACCCTACCTATCGACTGTGTGTCTAGGGATCTATGACGATAGGCAGGTCCTAGAACCTACCGATTGACACCCCTTTATATCTATATATAGAGGCCATTACCTCATTTTGACACTCACTCTTGAACATCCCTATCAACAATTCAGAGAACATTCTCTCTCAAATTGAGAGTTGTTTATTTACTCAAAAAAAACATCTCCAACATTCCATTTCCAACATTTTCATGCTTCACTTAGTAAATTCAACCATCCCCTCTTACCACCTTCTTCCCATTATAATATCAACATATCTACACTCAAGGTCCGCTTCAAGTATTCATAAGGAGGATGAATTCAGTCCGTCATTTTCCATAACGAGAATTGAACGATTCCATTCTCCATCTATGTTATGAACATAATCACACACTTCATGGAGTTGAATAGGAGAACATTAACACATGATCATGAGAGACCTAAAGGTCAGGATGGGTTCTTGACACCTACCCATTTTGCAACTTAGTCCGTGGACCTTTGAACTATTTGGTGTCATAAGCATCAATATTGTCCTTGATGTAGTTCTCTTAAGGTGGCAATATTTATTTTGCCTGTTTTACGCAAAAAACTTGGAGAATCTATTTCTACACATTATTCCACATTGACGACAACCGAGCGCCTCGAGAAAGAGCGCAATCCTAGGCGGATGTCTAAGGGAACTGCAAAAAAGGAAAAGGGAGAAGCCTCCAAGATGTCCACATTATTCATAATAGAAAAAAGGTTAGAAACTAATCCTGAGATATCAACATCACATGAAACCAAATTTAAAATATCATCACAAAGATAGATAATTAAGCATATGCTATGAGAATTCAATGAAGCACGAAACTATTTGCAAAAAAATTTCAAATTTTTGTGTATATAAAAAAATACATATGTATAAAAAGTACATATAAGTACAAATACAAATAGGAACTCCATGGAGTACCAATGAAATTATGTGACCATAAATCATGGAAAAATCAACATAGGCATATGAAACAAAGGTGCATGAAGTCAATGAGATACTCCTAAAGAAAGAACTCAATTTCAATCATTGATATAAAAATGGTCAACAAAGTCAAATTTAATAGACTTATACAAAATGCCATAAATTTTAATGCTTCTCCAATCAATAGCGCCAAAATATTTAATGTTTTTAAAGGAAGGACATTTGCAAAACTTATTGATCACCACCTTATAACACCCTCAAAATCACATAATTTAAGCATACACTCCCAATTCTTATAAGGAATCATATTGCTGATGTAGTGAAGCATCAATGAAATAAAAATTGCACTTCACACTTCTTTTTTTGTGCGATGAAATAGTATTTTATGTTCTTTCCAATGGTTTCCTTTATTACAATGAAGATTTCTTCTTTCGTAGCCCCTTTCCACTAATTTATATAAAAATCAAATTTTTCGGGACAAGAAATCTGGGCAATGGTTCTTACAATCACAATTTGTTCCTAGTACATTTGGTTCATTATTAAAAACAATTTATATGAGAAAATTGTATTCAACATATGACAAGAAAGTTCAATGTTCAAAAGGCACGTGCACTTGTGCAATAAGGGTGATAACGAGTCTAGCACGAAGATAGTAATCCTCGAAGAATAATTAAAATGCTAACCACGTATAATTAAGCACACTAAAGCAACGAAATTAGGTCTCATAACACCATGAGTAAGTCTCATGAATAAATATCACTGTTCAAAAAAACCCGCCTAGGCTTGAGGCTTGGGAGAAACGCCCCGCCTTAAGATTTTGACGCCTTATGCTTGGTAAAACCGTTAAGGCGTACTTTTTCTCTAAAAACAACAATGCTTTAGTGATACGATATCACCTTTTAAAGATCTTTTTGCAAATCGGACCATTATCTCATCCAAAATAACCAAATAGTATTTTTATTTGTAAATATTCAGACATATTTTTATGATATGTACTGATATACCCATTTATATCCGCCGCCTGGCTGAGGATAACCTCCAAACGGACGACCCTACGAGGGGTCGACCCCTCTAACAGGCTCCATACGGCTCCTCAGATGGGTCGACCCTTCGCCAGACCCAGACGAGGCTACGAGGGGCCGACCCTTCGCCAGGCCCAGACGACCATACGAGAGGCCGACCCTCTACCAGGCTTCAGACGACAGTACGAGGGGCCGACAGTACGAGGCCAGAATTGGGCCAGGCTCATTGCTGGAAGAACTTTGCCCTCGGCCTCGGCTCATAGGCCGATGGTGGTATCATGATGGCGCGTGGTTTGGGGCACGCGTGGAACAGTGCGCGTCAGGCTCATATGACACGTGGCAGACCGTTATAACTGAATCACACCCTCACGTGAGGGAATATTATGTCATCATTTGGCATCTACAGGTGTCAACAGGGGATTGGATAGATCATCATTCACATGCACCATGCTTACTTGGGGGGTACACTACACCCCCCAAGACCTATATATACTTGTCACCTACAACCCTACAGGGGATCGATCCATGAACAGTAGCCCTAGCTAAAACTCTGCTTGTACACACACAGTAGAGAGAGAGAGAGAGGGTTATGTGCATTGTATCCAAGGCCATTAGTGCCCATACTTAGTGGATCACACACTCACAGTGGATGTAGGGCAAATTGGCTGAACCACTATACATCATTGTCTTATTTCCTCTTATACTCATCCCTTTCTATACACTTACACATCTATATGGCTACCATGGCTGCTACTGCTTGAGCTCACTATCATTTATCCGGTGGTGCTAAATCTTAGCATCATCAGTTTGGCGTCGTTTGTGGGAACACGAGAAGACATCTCTTCCCTAAGTACAGCTTGACCTCACTGGGCACTTTGGTGGTGAACCAACACTCCCCCTGAGAGGAGGTGTTTCACCATTGAAAGAGACCCACTAAGGGATTCAAGCTCACCAGTATTTTCTTCAGTCCAACTTTTCATAGCTCAAGCACATGGCACCTGAGATGCCACCACCACCACTTCCCCTGTTGGATGAGGGGGGAAGACCCAGTTCCAGTCAGCCGCCACCCCAGTCTGAGATGGCTGATGTGGCGGCAGCCCTAAAGTCTCTGGTAGCAAGCCAACGGATGATGCAGGAGCAGTTCACAGCTCTAAGACAGAACATACTAAGACCACCAGGGGTCTCACTTAAGATGATTACTCCGACAGCAGCTCCAGGACAGCATGAGGTCAGGGGACCACACCTGGCACCACGCAAAGACCTACCACCCCCTCAGCGGCGTAGGGATGTTGCTGACCCCCGGCGTCTACGCCTGGGGAGGCAAGGAAACCCTTGCCCTGAGGACATGTATGACGATCTGGAGGGAGAGGAAGCCCTAGTAGAATGTTGGGAACCCTATGAGGTCTCCAACAATACTGTACGACCCCTCCAGGACAGTAGAGGGAAGTGTGGGAGACCAAACCCTGATGATCGTCCAAGAGGCTCTGCTTTTGATCGCTTGAGCAGGGGGTCGGCCTTTGAGAGGCTAGGCCCAGTAAATGACCTGCGGGAACAGTTGTCCAGACCAAGAAGCGTTGCGAGATCCAGGCGGGAGGCGGCAGATGGCCGACCCCAAGGACGAGATGATGGCCAAAGGGAAGTAAACAGCCGACACAGGCCTGCTGCAGCAGAACCCTCCGTCCACCTCGGAGAGGCAGCAGGGGATAACATCGGCCAGGCCGACCCTGTGAGGCCCTGGAATGATTCAATCCAGCGGCTAGAGGATAAGATTGGTGATATATTGAAAAGCCGAGACCCTCTTCAGAGGGGGTACACCATAGGCTCACCCTTTGTGGCAAAGATAGTCAACTTCCCCACGCCATCAAAATTCAAGCCACCTATGGTCACCCCAAGGTATGACGGGAGTACCAACCCCGTCCACCATGTGGAGATGTATCAGTCGGCGGCAGACATATACTCTATCTCAGATGAGATGAGGTGTCGTGCCTTCTCCGGTACCCTGACAGGGGCTGTGCATGTCTGGTACATGTCTCTTCCAAAAAATTCCATCGAAAACTTTAAGCAGGTGGCCGACCTGTTCATCCCTAATTTCTGCTTCGGGGTGAGGCCACAGAAGAAGACCACCCACCTGCTCTATGTCAAGCAGGGGAAGAGTGAGAGTCTGAGGGACTGTATAGCCAGATTCAATAAGGAGAAGCTGGAGGTGGAAGACTATGAGGAGGGCATAACTATGACAGCCCTGATTGGAGGACTCCAAAAGGGGAAGCTGTTATGGAAGCTTGCTGAAGACCCTCCGAGGACGATGGCCGAGCTGTTGTCGACAGCAGGAAAGGTGATGAACGCCGAAGAGGCGATCGCTGCAAAATATGAGGACGAAAGAGGAGGTGCTAGTGGGAGTAAATACCCCAAGAAGAACAAAGAGGGGAAGAAGAGATCCGCGGATGACATGTTCGCTGGGTACACTCCTCTGACGGTCAGCTGTGAACAGATTCTCAATGAAATAAAGAGTGACCGATCACTGAAGTGGCCTGAGAAGTTGAGGGCAGCCCCCGGTAAGAGGAATAAGAACCTGTGGTGTGAATTTCACCAAGACCATGGCCCCGTGACGGATAAATGCTTTGCTCTGAAAGACGAGATTGAGAAGATGCTGAAGGAAGGGAAGCTCAGAAAGTACGTCGACAAAGGTGACTTCAAGAGGGGCCGAGGGGACGACCCCAGAAAAAAGCGATTCGATACCTGCAGAGAAGGTCCTCAAAAAAGAGGGGACGACCCCTCTGATGATGAGGACGACCCTGACCTCCCACCGAGAGACGACCATGGCCCTGTCAAGAGGCTTAATATGATCTCGCTCGGAGTGGGAATGATCTCCGGTGGACTTACAGGAGGAGGGTCTGAGGTCGCCGACAGAAAGGCCCATGAGGCTGAGGCAAAGGCAGTGACGAAGATGGTACACGCAAAATCCCTGGAGGTCAAGTCAGAAAAGAGGAAGAAGGTGGATATGGACACACTGATAATAGGGTTTTCAAGGATGGACTTCAAAGGCCTCTTAGCCCCACACGATGACCCTCTCGTCATCACTACCAGGGTGCACGGATGCGAGGTGCCGAGGATCTTGGTAGATGGGGGTAGCTCTGCAGATGTCATGTTCTGGCCTTGCTTCAAGGCCTTGGGTCTCAGCCGTGCTAGACTTGTCCCCTACCACCATCCATTGATTGGGTTCAGTGGGGAAAAGGTTCACCCCCTTGGGGTATATGAGGCCGATGTGAGGATGGGGGACGAGTGGCCGAGATGGCTCACCAAGAAGGTCAGCTTCTTTGTGATGGACGAGCAGGTGTTTTCGGCCTACAACATCATACTGGGGCGTGTGGCCCTCAAGGGGTTTGAAGCCGTTCCATCTACGGTCAACCAGATGATCAAATTTCCTACCCCTTACGGAGTAGGGGAAGTTCAGGGAGACCAGACGACAGCGCGAGAGTGTTACTACAACTCCGCTGAAGAAAGGGAGGCACACAAGAGGGTTACAACCACTTACAATATTGATACCCTAGACCCCAGAGATGAAACGAAGCTGAAAAAAGGAGAGGTTGCGAAAGAGGTAGAATCCATCATCCTCGACGAGGATGACACAAAAAAAACCGTCCAAGTGGGAAAGTCTCTGAAGCCCAACATCAAGGAAGACCTCATTAAACTGTTGAGGAGAAGGCGAAGCGTCTTCGCCTGGAGTCATGTAGATATGCCAGGGATTGACCCTGAAGTCATGTGCCACAAGCTCAATGTGGTAGAGGGAGTGAAGCCGGTGAAACAGAAGAGGAGAATTTACTCCAGAGAAAAATATGAGGTCATCAGGGATGAGGTCAAAAAATTAGAAGACGCTGAATTTATTAGAGAGGTCATCTACCCTGAATGGCTATCCAACGCAGTTATTGTCCCAAAGGCCAACGGCAAGTGGAAAATGTGAGTGGACTTCACAGACCTTAACAAGCATTGTCCCAAAGACAGCTTCCCTCTCCCCCGCATCGACCAGATGGTAGACGCTACCGCAGGCCATGAGCTCATGAGTTTCATGGATGCCTACTCAGGGTATAACCAGATTTTCATGAACCCTGAAGACTCGGAGAGGACCGCCTTCATCACTGACAAGGGGACATACTGCTATAGGGTCATGCCCTTTGGCCTAAAGAATGTAGGGGCAATGTACCAGCGCCTCGTAAACAAAATGTTTAAAGATCAGATTGGGAAGTCTATGGAGGTCTACGTAGACGACATGCTGACTAAGAGTCTGAAGGCAGAGGATCATGTGGCAGACCTGGAGAGGACCTTTAATACGATGGACAAATATCAGATGAAGCTTAACCCCGCCAAATGTGTCTTCGGGGTCAGAGCAGGGAAGTTCCTGGGGTTCATTGTCAACCAAAGAGGCATCGAGGCCAATCCTGAGAAGATAAAGGCCCTTATTGAGATGAGGACCCCGAAGTCCATTAAAGACGTTCAGAGGCTCACAGGGAGAGTTGTTGCCTTGAACAGGTTCGTGTCTAGGGCCACAGACAAGTGCTTGCCATTCTTCAAGATCCTTAGGAAGGCCTTCGAATGGAGTGAAGAGTGTGATGAGGCTTTCAGGGACCTAAAGTCGTACTTAGGGTCTCCCTTAGTGCTATCAGGACTTGTCCAGGGTGAACGACTTTATGTGTACCTCGCTATCTCAGAGTCGGCCATCAGTGCAACCATTGTAAGAGACGAAGACGGGATATAGAAGCCTGTGTATTTTAACAGCAAGGCACTGTAGGGGGTAGAGAAAAGATACCCGAGGATGGAGAAGCTGGCCTATGCCTTGATCCATGCCTCGAGGAAGATGAAGCCATACTTCCAGTCCCATACAATGGTTATCCTCACTGACTATCCTCTTAGGCAGGTCCTACACAAGCCAGAAAAATTGGGTAGGTTAATGGCCTGGGCTATAGAGCTGGGGGAGTTTGACATTGTGCATCGGCCTAGGATGGCCACTAAGGGGCAGGCATTGGCAGACTTCGTGGCTGAGTTCACTTGGGAAGATGATGAGGCCGAGGATGAGACTCTCGGGAAGACAGATACAGATAGACCCGCTGACACACCCGCAGATAGGGCTGAGACAAGAACCGCTAGAAGGAAAGAGACTGAAAATGAAGAGGGAAGGTACATCTTTAGACAGGGGTCCCTCTCTGTGGGAAATTTTTTAGAGGAAAAGGCTCTGTGGAGCCTCTTCGTTGACGGGTCTTCCTGTGACAGCGGAAGTGGAGCTGGACTGATACTATCAGCACCCGATGGCACAGACGTTGAATACGCCCTGAGGTTCAACTTCAAAGCCTCCAACAATGAGGCTGAATATGAGGCCTTAATAGCAGGCCTCTCCTTGGATAAGTCTCTTTGTGTCGGACAGATTTTGGTCCATAGTGATTCAAGGCTAGTAGTGAATCAGATACTAGGAGCCTACGAGGCTAAGGACGAGAGGATGGCTAGGTACCTTGAGAAGGTGAGGTCATTACTGAAGGGCTTCAGAGAAGTGAAATTAAGGAGTGTACCTAGGCTTGACAATGGCCGTGCTGATGCCCTTGCTAGGTTGGCCTCGGCAACAAGAACAGACATCAGGAGGATGGTCCCAGTAGAAATTTTGCTTCGGCCAACTATTGAGGACGCTGAGGGAACACCCAGCAATTGCCTAAGTGTTTCCCAAGAAGCTTCGTGGATGGACCCCCTGATCAGATACATTAAAGAGGGTGAGATGCCAGAAGCGAGGCAGGAAAGGAAGAAGCTGAGGTAAAAGGCTGCAAAATTCACTGTCATCGAAGACACCTTGTACAAAAAGGGGTTCCTGCTCCCCTTACTTAGGTGTGTGCATCCCTCGGAAGTCCCTTCCATTTTGCAAGATGTTCATGAAGCGTCGTGCTCAAGACACATTGGGGGTAGATCCCTAGCGAAGAGGGTAATCACCCAGGGGTACTGGTGGCCGACCATGGGGAAAGACGCAGCGGCATACGTAAAAAAGTGCGACAAATGTCAAAGATTAGCCACCATCCCTCACCGGCCCCATCAGCCTCTTACTTCCATTACATCCCCATGGCCATTTTCAGTGTGGGGGATCGACCTAGTAGGACACTTGCCTTGTGCCATCAATAACTATCGATTCCTCATCGTAGCCATTGATTATTTTCAAAATGGGTGGAGGCGGAGCCAATGGTGACAATCACAGAGCAGAAGACCTTCCAGTTCATCTGGAAAAACATCATATGCAGATATGGTCTCCCCAACACCCTCATCTCGGATAACGGGACTCAGTTCAAGAATGCCTCTCTACAGAAATACTGTGAGAGGGTAAGTATCAAACAATTTTTCTCCACCCCAGGCCGACCTCAGGCCAATGGGCAAACCGAAGTTATGAACAGGACAATCCTAGATGGAATCAAGAAGAGGCTTGAGGGGGCAAAAGGAAGATGGGTCGAGGAGTAATATGCCGTGCTATGGGCATACAGGACGACGGTGAGGACCTCTACCGGAGAGACTCCATTCATGCTACCTTATGGATCAGAAGCCGTCATTCCCACCGAGATTGAGTTTCCTACGCATAGAGTCCAGGTGTATGACCCCCAGAAAAATGCGGAGGAGAGGAGACTCGACTTGGACCTGATTGAGGAAAGAAGGGAGAACGCTGAGATAAGGCAGGCCTCCTACCAACAGAGGACCGCAAGGTTCTACAATCAGAGGGTGAAACAGAGGCCCATCGCAGTGAGGGACTTGGTCCTCAAGAAGACTTGGCAAAATCCCAACAAGCTTCACCCTAATTGGCATGGACCATATAGGGTCATCGATGAAGTCATCCCTGGGACCTACAGGCTAGAAAACCTAGAGGGGGAACCTTTTTCAAACCCCTGGAATGCAGATCATTTGAAGAAATACTATCAGTAGCGTTGTAAGGTCTTGAAAGAACATAATTGTAATGAGAGTTGCTCCAACAGAACACTTTGAAAATTAATAAGAAATATCAGTGTTTCCCTCATCCTTTTGTCAGTCCTAGGACGCATGGAAACATCTACAGAAATCCATTGATTTGGAAAGTTGATCCCTCGGCTATAATGGGGACCAATGGAGGGGACGACCCCACCACTGTCCTCAAGAAAGATGAGGGAAGACTTTAAAATCCATTAAATTGGAAAGTTGATCCCTCGGCTATAATGGGCACCAGTGCAGGGGACGACCCCACCACTGTCCTCAAGAAAGACGAGGGAAGACTTTAAAATCCATTAAATTGGAAAGTTGATCCCTCGGCTATAATGGGGACCAGTGGAGGGGACGACCCCACCACTGTCCTCAAGAAAGACGAGGGAAGGCTTTAAAATCCATTAAATTGGACAGTTGATCCCTCGGCTATAATGGGGACCAGTGGATGGGACGACCCCACCACTGTCCTCAAGAAAGACGAGGGAAGACTTTAAAATCCATTAAATTGGAAAGTTGATCCCTCGGCTATAATGGGGACCAGTGGAGGGGACGACCCCACCATTGTCCTCAAGAAAGACGAGGGAAGACTTTAAAATCCATTAAATTGGAAAGTTGATCCCTCGGCTATAATGGGGACCAGTGGAGGGGACGACCCCACCACTGTCCTCAAGAAACACGAGGGAAGGCTTTAAAATCCATTAAATTGGAAAGTTGATCCCTCGGCTATAATGGGGACCAGTGGAGGGGACGACCCCACCACTGTCCTCAAGAAAGACGAAGGAAGACTTTAAAATCCATTAAATTGGTAAGTGAATCCCTCGGCTATAATGGGGACCAGTGGAGGGGACGACCCTACCACTATACTCAAGAAAGACGAGGGAAGACATTAAAAACCATTAATTTGGTAAGTGAATCCCTCGGCTATAATGGGGACCAGTGGAGGGGACGACCCCACCAATGTCCTCAAAAAAGAGGAGGGTAGACTTTATTTAAAACTCATTAATTTGGTTACTTGAACCCTCGGCTATAATGAGGCCACATGAGGGGCCGACTCCACATTGGTCCTCAAAAAAGACGAGGGAGGGGTTAGTAGCATCAACATTGAGCAAACCATAATAGAGTTAAATATGGAAGACAAGAATTATGGAAGACAGTAGAAGTAGAGACGATGGTATTGACAAAACATAAAATATCAAGTGTTTTACAATACAAAGCACAAAAATACACTAGAAGGGTATGGGCTACAGGTAGCCACCCTATGGGACGACATTAGAGGACAAGGCCTCTACATCTATAGGAATGGTCTCCTCAATAACCAGAACGGGGTGGTCTTCAGAAGTGCCGATCCCCTCAACCTGAACTTGGGATTCCACTTGGTTGAGGGCCTAGGCAATTAGTGGGTCGTCCAGTTGAACACCCTCCAGTGAAGGACGAACCGACGAGACGACATCACCGAATTAGAGGATGACCCATCGGCAGGCCGTCCTAATCGCCCTTTCCAGATACTCAAGGCCGAAGCCCTGAAATTCATCTGAAGTCTTATAAGCCTCAATAGCATCGGCCTCAGCTTTCTTGATGGCTACTTCCAGATCAGTCTTATGCTGGGCCTCCAGGTTGATCAAGTCCTTGGCGTGAAGGTCGGCATCGTGATGCCTGATCAGCTCATCTAGGACCCTAACATGCTCGGTCCTAGCACTCTCAAGCTCAGCCCTCGCAGTATCAAGCTCAGTCTTTGCAGTATCAAGCTCTGTCTGCAAGACAGCCTCATGCTGAATAGCCCTTTCGGCCTCATGGAACTTCATCTGATTCTCGGCCATCCATTTGGTGGCTGAGGTAAGGGCACAAATAGACTGCACGAAAAATGAACAGATATCAAGAGAGGCCGAGAGAACAGTTAGTGAAAGAATGAAATTAAGGAGGTGGGTCAAGACCAATACCTGAGCAAGGGAGTGCAGACTATAGTCGTACACTTTAGCAGGAGGCATCTTTGCTAAGAACTCGAAGTCAGAGGCCTACGGTGCAGAGAACATCGAGGCCTTGGCAGGCCTTAAGTTCGTGATCAGTGACGAGGGGTCGGCCCTCAAGTGTTCCAGGTTTTTAGACCAGAAGGCCCCCATGCTGGAAGAAGAGGTCGTTCCCTCAGAGGCTTCGACCCTTGCTCTCGTCCGAGAATCAGGCCGAGGCTCAACAGGGGCCTCAGGCTCCTTCCTTTTGTTACTATCAGCGGTCGGCTCCACCACTGTCGGCCCAGCGGCCTTTGTCTTCCTCGGAACCTACTGAGGCTCCTTCCCCTTCTTCTTGACCAATCCAGACAGTAGGCTGGGAGCTGTCATTTCCCAAAGATAGTCTGGTGTACCTGCAGGACGATCTGATAAGAGGACGATATGTTAGAAAAGTGCAGATCTAAAGAAAAAACACTTTGGAAAAAGCAAATAATAGGAAATGTTCAGTATAACTCGCGTAGTTCAGACAGGGGGCCGACCCTCAGACCAGCTTCTTTAAGGAACCGAGGGGTCATCAAGTCTTCGAATTTTGCAAGCTCACCCTCTCGCCCTCGTCCTCTCAGATAATCTACAATGTCCTTTTCCTCCAGACTAAGTCCAGGGTCTGACCTGGCCTTCATGGAGGGGTTGGCCCATTTTCTGGGGACCCTCGGAACATAGGCGGTGGGCTCCCACTCCCCGGAGATAAAGAAAAACCTCTTCTTCCAATCATGGTTGGAAGTTTGTGCTGCGTGAAGGAGTTTCTTCTCAGACCTCCTTGCCCCCAGATGATAGTATCCGGGTTGTTTGGACGAGGAGGTAATGTTGTAGCAGCCCAAAAATAGGGCAGCCGAGGGCTCGTCGATGAAAGAATTCTTCCACAAAGAGATATAGCCCAAGATCGTCCTCCAAGAGTTGGGGGGTAGTTGAGAGGGGGCTACGCCGAGGGCAAACAGGATATCAGCAATGGCAGGGTGCAGAGGGAGCCTGACTCCAACCTTGAACATTTGTTCATAGACTGCAACCTCTCCCTCTTCACGATAAAAAACCCTCTCAGTCTCAGAGGGAACCCTCATAGTTACCCCGAAGGGCACTCCGTAAATATGCCTCCATATCAGAAGGTCTCTATCCCTAACAGAGGAGATAAAGGATGAGGCGTGGGAGGTATCAACCTCGTCATCCGTATCGTCGTCCTCGTCCTCATCCCATTCTCCCTCATCACCTGCAGGAGGACCCTGAGGAAAAGCCACTTGGAAGGCATTGGGGGATAGGGTTGTCACAGGGACAGCCTCAGAACGGGCCGTACCCTCGGCCTCTCGGCCTGGACTAAGGTCAGATGTGTCCATTCTACCAGAAGTTCCAGCACCAGTTGGCGAGGAGGCTCTCTCGTCCATTTCACTTGGGTTGGGAGTTTCGACCGGACGAGCAGACGGCCCACAAGCCTCAGAAGGTTCAGATGGTCATATGGTGGCAAGAGGAATGGGAAGGATGGGTCGTACCCAATTAGGGTCGGCCCCTCGTCTCCTCTCTTCCTCTTCCTCTATTCGTCTGATTTCGGTAAAGAGCTTCTCTCTCAAGGACGGGAACTCAAAGACTAAGTTGTAAGGCCTCCTAAGCATTAAGGGGAAGACTCTACACTTAGAGAAATTACACTAGACTTAGCTAATTCAGCTACAAACAAGTGGGGAATTGACCAGGTTTGACTTTTTGATTAAACAAAAGAACTCAAAGGTTTTCGTCAAGAACGTTCAAGAACCTTTAACCGGAGAAGGCACCGGAAAAAGCTATGGGGAACTCGAAGGAAGTGCAATCCTATGGCCTTAAAAAACAAACAGAATTGAAGACAAAAGAAAACGCTGGATGAAAGAGGTTACCTGATGAGGAGAGAGCAAGAACGCTGCTAGACTTGGAAGGATTGAAGGTTGCAAATGGCAATGGGAACTGGTTCTAGAGAGAGAAAAGGCTTGGGCGCGAAGAAGAAGAAGAAGGAGGAGAGAGAGTTTGAAAATCTCTTAAATACTTTGGTAATGAGTGGACCCATTTACCAAGAAAGGTATGATTAGGGCACAGGGCCCAAAGTGCACTGCACAGCCGCCCTGACCTTGGGAACTGAAACAGCCATGAGTATCTGCCCAGGTGTCACTCATCTAACTGATCACACAGGCATCTCATTTAAAACACTTATCCCTCAGCCATCTCAACAACACCTATGGCTAAAGGCTGGGGGGTGATTGATATACCCGTTTATATCCTCGGCCTGGCTGAGGATAACCTCCAAACGGACGACCCTACGAGGGGCCGACCCCTCCAACAGGCTCCATACGGCTCCTCAGAGGGGCCGACCCTTCGCCAGACCCAGACGAGGCTACGAGGGGCCGACCCTTCGCCAGGCCCAGACGACCATACGAGAGGCCGACCCTCTACCAGGCTTCAGACGACAGTACGAGGGGCCGACAGTATGAGGCCAGAATTGGGCCAGGCTCATTGCCGGAAGAACTTTTCCCTCGGCCTCGGCTCATAGGCCAAGGGTCGTATCATGATGGCGCGTGGTTTGGGACACGCGTGGAACAGTGCGCATCAGGCTCATATGACACGTGGCAGACCGTTATAACCGAATCACACCCTCACGTGAGGGAATATTATGTCATCATTTGGCATCTACAGGTGTCAACAGGGGATTGGCTAGATCATCATTCACATGCACCATGCTTACTTGGGGGGTACACTACACCCCCCAAGACCTATATAAACTTGTCACCTACAACCCTACAGGGGATCGATCCATGAACAGTAGCCCTAGCTAAAACTCTGCTTGTACACACACAGTAGAGAGAGAGAGGGGGTTATGTGCATTGTATCCAAGGCCATTAGTGCCCATACTTAGTGGATCACACACTCACAGTGGATGTAGGGCAAATTGGCTGAACCACTATACATCATTGTCTCATTTCCTCTTATACTCATCCCTTTCTATACACTTACACATCTCTATGGCTTCCATGGCTGCTACTGTTTGAGCTCACTATCATTTATCCGGTGGTGCTAAATCTTAGCATCATCATGTACAATTTTAGTATTTTAATAGCCTTGTTATGGTTAAAAAATATTAAAATATATTAAAAAGACCTAAACGCCTTTTTACGCCAAGGCCCGCCTAGGCTTCTAAGGCTTTAAGGCTTGGCCTCCACGCCTCGATCACGCCCCGCGTTTTTTAGAACCTTAATAAATATAATGTAGTTGTGATTCGAACATCTTAAATGCACATTCATAGATGGTGTTAAACAAAATACAAAAATATTTTTGAATTTTTAAAAAAATTATCAAAAATATGATCTTTTTGACATTTTCGAAAATTTTTCTAAAAGAAATGAAATCTTTTTGGATATTTCACAAACATGTTAACAAACAAATACAATCTAGTAATAGCGACAAATAATATCATTATGATAATCACCCTATACAAGTAACTATTCTTGACCCCAATCCTTAGTCCGGGAGGTGTTCTCAAAAGAGTATACATCCTTTGAAATTCCTCCATCAGATATTAAGAAGTTTTGAATAAAAAATCCACTTTCTTTTCAATACTAGAAAAATATCTAAGACAATGTGTTGGAACATGTCTGTGAACTCGTGTGGGAGCTTGTGCGGGAACACGTGTGTGAGAAACTCTCCTTAGCTTATAATAAAATTCTCGAAGGTGTAATCTTTGTTTGAAATTGAAACAAACACATATTTGTTTTATTATACCTTGGTTAAAATGCCTAGTATGATCTCCTTCGTAGTTTAGGTCGAGGCCCATAAGGATCCATCACAAATTCGAGAACCAGTTTGAGTGAAGTATTAGAAGTGCATGCACTATATTAACCTATTACTACCTCTCCTTAAGACCTAACATGGGATCGAGAAACATCTTTCCAACCTTCTTATATGTGTCCTCTAATGTTATGTTGACCTACCGAGCATGTTTGAGATATTTCTTGAGTTGAAAAATATGGGCTTCAAGTTCTCAAAAGTCTCCAATCAAGCTTGCAGATCTCTCATAAGACTAGCCACTTTGTTTGTCAAATTGGTATTTTCTGTAGTAATTATAATAAGTTGCTCGAACAAAGAAACTCTCAACTTCTAGAGTTAACTCACCGACGCCTCATACTCTCTCTAAACACTTAAATCCTTTTTTAAAGCTAACACACTAAGAGTTAAATTTTTATTTTCCTTTTTTATTTAAAGAACTCTTTAGAAAGTTCGGTGTAAGCTTTTTGGAGGCCACATTTTCCCTCACTCAAACTCTCTTAACCCTTACTCTTTCTATAATGGTTCGACATATTGTTGAGTCTATGATATTTAGAAATGTCCTCATGGGCGTGGGATGAACTATAAGTACTAACATGACTGTCCATGAAGGAATAAAAATTACATTCGTGTGGTGATTCATCTCCAGAATCCATTGACTCAACATCACTATCCTTCAGAGTGGCATTATATGTAGCTTTGCCTTTGCACTTTCCCTGTATCTTAAGGCTAGTGGGACACTCATGGGTTTTATGTCATTTTCCTTCATATTCAAAAAATCTCTCTAGTTTAACTTTCCTACGGAACTCACTTATACCTCTTTGTTGCTCATTCTAAAAAATATTGTTTCGCGCATTGTCACTTTTATATTTCTCAAAACATTTATTTTCTTTGGAAGAGTTTTCTTTGTTACATTTGAGAAATTGTTTTTAAATAAGGCAAAATCATCTATATTGAAATCAAACTCGAAGTCAGGGTTAGAAACCTTTTCTTTCTTCCTATATTGGGTTGTCAAAGAGACACCTCCTTCTTTCTTATTTATTTTGGGGAACATATATTTCGTAAGTATGAAGGTCTCCTTTGAGTTCTTCTAATCTAAAAGTATCTAAAATTCCAAAAGAATTAAGGGCCATAACTTTTACACTAAAGCAGGACGGAAGAGATCTCAGAATTTTCTTAACTACCCTCTTCTCAGGAATTCTCTCACCCAAATTAAAACTAAAGATCCCAATATCAGACAGGCGAGCATAAAATTCATTAAATGCTTTAGACTCAAACATGCTAATGGTTTGAAATTGTTTTGTGATATTATAAAGCTTAGAAGATTTCATAGCATTGGCATCCTCATGAGGGAGTTTGAGGATATTCCACGCTTCCTTAGACATAGTACACATCTAATACGACGAAACTATTCGGGTGTGATTGCAAAAAAATAGCACTTAAGCCTTAGCAGTTATAGTTAATCCATCTAAAATCATCCTCTGTCCATGTAGTGACAAGTTTAAGACTAATGACATCATCATTAGTCATAATGGATCGTGTTCATCCTTTTCAAGACATTCCTAACTCGCTCGTTAATCGATTTCAGTAACTACCACATTCTATATTTTCAATCGGTACAATTAGACCCATAAAAATAGGTTCCCTATTGTACGAGTTATCTACATAACTATAAGGATTCATACACCTAACTTGAAAAAAAATATCCGATACCAATTTGAAAATCTGAGTGGTCTGATTATATAAATAAGTCATAGAGTAGGTCGTAGACATAAAAACAACAAATTCTTATTTAGACCAAATTTTATATTGATTAAAGTAGTTGAGCATGCAAGATATTTTAATATTAATAAATCTAACAAAACCAACAACAAAACCAAATCAAGAAGAAGATGAGGACAAATCCATCTCGAGCAAAACCTATATTCAACACTATGTTTGAACAAGACATATAAAAACAAACTTATAAAACACAAAAAGATGCACTAAGATATGAATTAATATCTCTAAGTCATCCACAATAAATTATGTATATCCAACATTATCCCACAATAAGCAGCTCTTGCCTCTGTATCCATCGTTTAGCCTTAGGAATCGATATTGGACATAGAAAATTAACTCCAGAAGTTGAACCGTATAGAATCTCTCTACAAGGGTATGAAAATGAAATGGTTTTTTCTAGGGTTTAATTAAGATCAGGAAATCATTCAAGGAATTTGATTTCAAAATTAAAGTGTCTAACAGAAAATAGGGTTTGGTGACCTTTTAAATATGCATACAAAATAAATCTTGCCAAAAGTTGTGATAGCAACTGATCCCAAGACCCAATTTTATAGAAAACAAAAATTTCACGACATCCTGAAAGTTGAGGCAACTCTTTCGAATGAAAACATAAGGTTCTTTCAAACAAAAACTTTAACTCGATCAAACTAACTTAATCCTTATTCAAGTGAACACGTGATATCGTTCGAACCAACTTCGAATGAGCTTCTAATGTATATACCTCTAATAAACAGAAGTACCCCGTTTTATGTTTGTTGGAAGGTCATTTTAACGAACTCCACATCTCGTTCGAACAAATTCTTAAACTCATTCGAATGACAGAAAAAAGATTTTTTTCTATTTTAAAACGTATTTTAAAATTATCCCTTGAAGAAAATATAAAAACATCGCCGAAAAATGTTTTTATGCATAAATCAAAACCATTTACCTTATTGATCGATTTAGCTACGATTTTAACGAATTTGGTCTTCTATTGTGGCTCGATCACTAACTTATCTTTACTTTGAAGTTCTTTAGAAGTACATGATGATGAAGATGTAACGGAATACGCCAAAATCATATAGATGTTGAGATATTATAAAACTTTCTCTTAGATGGTTCTTCTCATCAGAGAGCTTTCATATTCCAAAAGGTCAGACTAAACCTTCAAAATGTCCCTCTCTATCTCAATAGCATCTATCTGTACGTTTTAACCATCGATTATCTTGTCCATGTGTTTTCGAGTGAGGTCCCAACTATTGGCCATTTTATTTTCCTTCTCAATGTTCTATTAACATCAAGAGAACTGTTTAGAAGTGTCTCCATAAAGTGTTGAACCTACATGAGCAAAAGATTAAGGACAATAAACAAAATGAAAGCTAACGAAGGAGATATGAAAATATACAACTACCTTGCGAATCAAGTGAGTAAGTTCTATAGAATTGGTACGGGAACCCCTAGACCATAAGGTGGCCACCATGTTGGATACATTTGTCTTGGCCAATAAATGTAGGTATTCCCCTACCAAGGTATGAGGGTCTTCCCCTTCGACGTACGGGGAAACTTAGTTACCCCTTGCAAAGTCCCCTCCATGTGAGGGGGAATTGCATTCCCTATATCTCAATCCATTCAGATCAAGGGCTACAAGTCCCTTAGAATATAAGGATATTCCTAGGTTACCCAAGGAATCTCACCTACCTCTAATTCTACTTGCAGTACGGGCAGGGTTTAAGAAAATCCAGACCTGAGCCTCTAACAAGTCCAGACCCTAGGTTGTTTTCCTCCACTAGTTTGAACCCAGGTATTAGAATGTCCACAAGGGTACCAAACCTCAAGCACTTTGTGGTCTTAGTCCTCCTATTTCTATTAACCTCCGCCTTGATAATAATTCTCCTTTCCTCCCATTCGTCCGCTGAATCGAACAGAGTTTAGGGTTATCCATTAGAGTAGACATGGTAAAATGAATAAGGATAGCGTACTTTAAAGTAGAATAATAAGAATGAAGAACGAGATTATCAATTGAAGCACAATCATAAATAATAATGGGCTCATCAACTAAAGTAGAAGCCCCGATAATCTTTGAGAGGTCACTTGCACCTTTGACCAGGTCATCCTCATCTTTAGAGGCCTGGAAAACCTCAGTGATAACGAAAAATACGACCTTCATCTTCTGAGAAATTGAAGCACAAAGCCCAACCTCCATAGTGGTACCCAGAATAATTGTAGGAACCTCATGAACTCCCACATACATTGGAGGCTTGGGATCAGGTCCCAACCCACAATTAAAAAGGTGTATAGCAACAACTAAGGCCTCGAAGGCAATGGAGGCCAAATCTAGACCATTACAATTCTAGTGAACTCTAACATGATGGGATCGGGAACCTCTACAAAAGGCAAGTGAAAAGTTCAAATCTAAAATCAGAGATCAGTTCAAGCAATGAAACAAAAATAAAGCATTTAATTACCCAAAAGCACAAGAGTGAACTAATGCGTGGGACATCACATGTCATTACAAGAAAAAAAAAGCCTTTTACGACCTTTTTTCTACTTTCATAAAATGCCTTTTATGACCGTTTATTTTCCAATCAAAACCTTCATAAGTTTGGGTGTCATAATTGATACCCATAAAAACTTTTATATTGGGTAAACAGTTATATATGAATGTTTTTTTTCTAAACAGACATATTTGCTATAAAAAAAATCATAATATACTCTACAAGCTATCATATTTGGTATAAAAAAGTCATATAAAACAATTTTCAAATAATAAAACCGATCAAATAAAATATTTCATCACATAAAGGTTTAACATAAAACGTCATAAATTAAACATATAATAAAAAATAATAACCAATATTAATTCCATAGTTGACAAATATATCAAAAACACAAATTAAAATTCATTGAAACATAAAAACGATTTTGAATTTTTTTGCATTCGAACTCACGTACATCTAAAATGAACCAAATCAAGTCACTTCTCCATGTTATAAAAATAATAGGTCAAAACTAGATATATCCACCATGTACATCATTCACACAAAAATGACCTACATCATGTATCATAGATAAATATACTTATTATGTACATCATTGCAAAAAAGGTCTACAAAAAATTGTACATCACGCATATATGCGTCGGTCTTCCTTTGGATTTTGCAAAATAGTGTCGACACCTCAAAATCTCCAAATAAGACAATATAAGCATGGATAAATTCAATGAATTCATGTTGAAGTTCATTGATCTCATGAGTTTGATATGATGGCATTTGAGCCAATTCCTTTATTTAAACAAGACAAATAAAATTACAATTAGTTTTTATCACATCTAAATAAAAAGAAATATACAAAAATATTAAAAAAAAATGTGATCTTCACTTTTATAGACTTGGATGAATTTTCCAAAAGTTCTCGCATGAATTTCAATTCGAAAAAACAACACACAAGTTCCCCTCGTTGTTTAAGACCTAAAAATAAAGGAGTTGGTATATTACCCATGTCAAATGTGAATACATAAATATTAAATTTAATTTATTGAGAAAATACCTTAACATTCTCCGAGTCTAGTAGTGATCTTTTTCATTTGATTGCTAAGAACGATCTAATTCCACTTAAATAAAAAATATAATGACATATATTTATATTATAATTATGTAAAATAAAATAAATAATTCTATTGAATTAATTAATTAGGACACTACTTACGAGTTTATATAGAGCTCAAGGTCCAAGAAACCCTATTCCATGGTAATTTACTAGTATTCGATCACAAGAAGCTCTTTTGCTTATTCATTCTAAAACATCCACTCCTCTAACCTTTTGTTGTTTATTATTTGAATTTTGTGATGACTTTGCTAAATCGTCTGGACTTTTTGAATGAAAATCATATTCCTCTTCCTTATACACTAAAATGACGAACAAATAAATTAAGGTAAGTGTGCATGTTGATGAATAATATGTTAATGAATAACAATTGAAGTAAGTGTTCAACTACATGCCATATATAACATTTTGATAAATAATAATTGAAGTAAGTCGACATAGTAGTAAATGCTCATAATTTGTATTGGAGTTAGTGTACATAATAGTAAACCTTACTTTTAATGCCATGTAGAACACTAAATGATTATAGTATGTAGAACATGTAAATGCTTATGACATTGTAGACAATGATACACCTTTATACGACTCTAAGTAGATGTTCTTGCATAAATTCAAAGCTTTAAGCCACATATTCTCTAATGATGAGAGCAACAAAAGTAAAGAATGAGGTAATAATTACAAACATGCATACTATACAAAGCCCAACAAAATGGCTAGACAAAGCCCAAATAAAGGATAAAAAAGCCCAAATAAGACCAGGCCCTTATAGACATAAAACTCGTACAAACAATCACTAACAACTTGCTAGTCAGCACCTCCGAGTAACACAATAGAACAACATGTTCAAACCAAGTACAAACCAAGCTACATAAAATCACGTTGCAATAATGAATATATATTAACACTAAAGGACGGCAATACAAACATCCATATAATGAGATCAATTCAATAAAACGATATAGACACACCCCCATAGATAGGATCAATTAACTGAGTAAGATTCAACAAGTCTTTCCTACAGATACCTGGGATCATTATTGCTAAATTCTCAATTTAGAGCTTCCATAAAACCTTATAAAATACACCATAAATAGATTCAAGGAAGGGCACCTTATGCTACTGAATAAATCCTATGTACCTGCTCCAAATCTTTTATATTAACTACATCATGGATAAACACATTTTCATTCTCTTGATTTCTTACTAAAGGTCATATGTTTGATTAATAAAGTAAACATACCAACATGTTTAGTTGTTCTGAGCTTCATAGGAAATTTTATTAACCAAAATTTGAAACTTTTGTATAATTTGCTACATAAATGTCATGTTGAAGGTCATTATCTTCACATTAATTTTAACTTAAACCATGTTTAGATCTAAATCTCAAAACAAAATATGTGACAACAAGGAAAATAACATACTTTATCCAAATTTTCAAAAGAGACTGTCTTTCTAGGTACACAACCATTGATAGTTTCTCCAGCCGCTGACCTCAACCAATCCAGCTAAAAAAGTCTTCCTATATGTCCTAATGATGGATTCCTACAATGTCTTCCTACATATATCCTAATGATGTTCCTTCTAAAAATATAATTAAACACATTAATTTAAACTTATTTGAGAAACTTGTTTAGTGCGCCGCATAATAGCCCATCATGGAAGCTTATGATGACCAAGATACTAAGAAGGGTAAGATTACATAAGAATATGTGGGCTTAAGTCGTTATAAAATGAATTTTAAACAGATTAGAATATGAAAAAAAAACTGACGTGCACTTGCACTATTGATTCACAATAATACACCTGGATATCGACATCAAGTTTCTGATCTCTTGCTCCCCAAACCTCATGTATATAAAGAACACAAGATAGTAGAAATGCAACAAAAAATAGGAATTACAATCCCATCATAAGTTCAATAATAAAAACTAAACTAGATTGGTAATATCTTTAAATATGACCCAATTGAGAATATTTTACTCATTTATGCAACAGTCATAGGGTAGAATAGCTAAAAGCAAAGGGAATAAATAAGAGATGAAGTCCAACTTTGCTCACTTTGTCTTGCCTCTCCTTTTTTATTTGGTTCAATGTTGTGAGATTTACAATCAACATTTGAGAGAAGTTTATTATACGGGAAAAACATACTTTCATGTCACCGAGTATATTTTTATTTTAAAATCAAATAAGACGGGATGATTTTTTTTGCAGAAAATGTTTTACAATATTAGTCATATTATCATTTTAAAAACATATCTTAGACTTGTTTTATGCATACAAATTATAATTTTGCATCTCAAAAGGACAAAAAAAATAATGTAGACAAACAGAAAGTATCTCAAGTGATGAGATAAAAAAAAAGGATGGGAATTTTTTGAAAAATGAGAAGGATACTTTCTTGAAGCCAAAGGATGTTGTCTTTCTATGAAATTATGAGAACGACATAGACATCCAAAGGAATCCAGAAGTTAGAAAAAAAAACAACCTAGTGAAAGAGCCAATAAGTTCTGTGAATCGAATGCTTTAGAAGGCATACCAATTGAAATTATTGAGCTCTTGGTTGAAACTCATCATTGTCATATGTGTTTTCTTCAATCTGAGAATGCAAACCCAAATAAGATCTTCCTATCAGATACAACCAACAATGTTAAAAATGCTCATATAGTATAATTCACTATACCTACTATAAGAGGGTAGTGTGATTGGGGTCTGGTAAGATACTAAATCTAGTTAGGCGTGACCCACCCCAATGGACTCTGCCTTCAAGGTCTTAAGAGTAGCTTGGTATGAAAATCTTCCACTTCTAGTCAAAATAGATTTCAATCTATGAACTTTCTCCTACAAATATGAAACTACATAAATAACAATATCAACTTGGAGAAGAAGAATCTCTTGAGAATGATGGCTATCATGGTGGGAGTGAAGAAACAAGCACTCAACACTTAGAGAGAGAGCCGGGAGAGAATACTATTTTTGGTGTGATTTTAACAGAGTAACAGTGCAATTGAGTTTTTCTCCATATCCTATGAGCCTGCCCAGGGGTCCTATTTATACATGGGCACTAGGATTGAAATGGCACTTTTGGCGCCAAAAATGAGAGGGAAACTTAGAGGTATAAGGTGTGCAATGTACCTTTTGTCCCTACTAGGTCTACCGCCACCCGTCCCCTCTGACAGACAACACCTAGTGCAAAACAAAGTGAAAAACCAAATGTGTCCCATAATGGAGACAAAATATTTGATTTGGTAAATATCTTTTAAAACAGTAACTTGTTGTACAAACTTTGTAAACTTGAGATTGGAAGCCTCGAGGACCACCTCTAAAACCATTAATCTTGGGGGGGGGGGGGGGGGGGCTTGAGGACACCTCTCCTCTAAAATAATTTTTCTTGAGGGGGCCTTGAGGACACTCTCTTCTAAAAATCACATTTGTAAAAGTTCATTTCTTGTAAACAACCATTTGGATCCTCAATTGACTTGTTACTAGGTGTGAGTTGTGTGAGGTCTTAAGGGACTCCTATGTTCTTTCTACTAGTATTATAATAATCCTAAAGTGCTAAGTGGTTGATCTTGCTTAACAAACCTCATTTCAAGGACGCTAACCCAAAAATCCTAAAAGAGAGATCCCAACTGGCCCATTTGAGCCCTGCCTGCTCAATTGGGCTACCTGTATAAGAAAGTAAGTGTTAATACTTTTATTACATAAAATAATAGCATTTCATGTTGAGGGGTTGATCATGGTAGCCCTCCATCATCCTTGACTATTTTCTAGAAGTTAAGGGAGAAGACCTTGAGGGTTCCTTACCCAATATTTTCTAGAAGCTGGGGGTGAGGACCTTGAGGTTTCCTCACCCAAAATTCTCTGGAAGCTGAGGAGGAGGAGCTTGAGGGTTCCTCACCCAAGATTTGTTGGAAGGTGAGTGGAATCCACTTGAGGGTTCCTAGACCAGATTTTCTGGAAGCTGAGAGGGAGGGCCTTGAGGGTCCCTCACCCAAAATGCTAGAAGTTGAGGGGGAGGGACTTGAGGGTACCTCACCCTAAAATTTTGTGGATGTTGAGGGGGAGGGCCTTGAGGGTTCGTCGCCCAAAATGTTTTTGGTAGTCTAGGGGGAGGGCCTTGAAGTACCTCCCCCCAAACGTTTTTAGAAACTCAAGAGGAGAACCTTGAGGGTTCCTGGCCCAAGATTTTATGGAAGCTGAAGGGGAGAACCTTGAGGGTCCCTCACCCAAAATGCTGGAATTTTAGGGTGAAGGCCCTTGAGGGTCCCTCGCCCTTGAATTTTTGGAAGTTGAGGGGGAGGGCGTTGAGGGTCCCTCGCCCCAACTTTTTCTAGAAGTTGTGGGGTAGGTCCTTGAGGGTTCCTCACAACCACATTTTTTGAAAAATTGAGGGGGAGGCCCTTGAGGTCCCCTCGGCCCCAAATATAACGAGTATGCATAAAACACCCTTCTGCATTAGCCTCTTGGGCAAAGTCTTTTCTATTGGGAAGACCAAAAGTCTTTGTACACCATAAATTCAATTTTCAATTATGAGGGACCCTAGAGTTTGTTCATCATTACCCCTAGGTTCATTAAATGCTCTGTCACTCCATCCCTGGTTTTGGAGATGATGTTGCTCATGGTGGACCGCCTTTTCCCGGGTATCATCTTGGGTAAATGTTTAGTTTGTAGTGAGTCCCCTCTCCTTGGCCTTTTCTTTAGCCTTCTATCTTGTTTATAGGGGTGGCTTGTAGTGAGCCCTCGTCCTTGGTCATTTTTTGTAGGCTTGTATCTTGTTTATAGGGGTTTCTCAGGGTGAGCCCCTCGTCCTTGGCCTTTTATTGTGGCCTCATTCTTAGGTATAGGGGTTGTTCATTATGAGTCCCTTCATCCAAGTATTACACCTCGTCATAGGGCCAGTCAAGTTGGATCCCCTTGCTCTAAATATTTTCTTGCTAACTTAGGTAGTAGGATCCCCTCTGGGTGGGCTCAGTGTCCCTTGGCTATTTTATAATAGTAGCTATACACCCCTCTATATTAGTCGCCTCGTACAAAAATCTTTGTGTTCGGTAGACCAAAGAGTTTTGTACAAAATAATCACTTCATCTTGGAATGCAAAAGTTTCATGCCATTATATCATGCCATTGTTTGGTTTGGAATGGCTGAGGGATTCCTTGTGCTGGACTCCCTCACCACAAAATAACTCTTTGTTGTGATCTTGGGAGATGGTTCCCTCATGGTGGAATCCCTCTGGCCATATCGTACCTTTACTGTGGTATTGGTAGAGGGGTCCCTCTTAGTAGACTTCCTCGCCTTCATTTGTTTGTGGTCTTGGAAGGATGGTCCCTCGTAGTGGATTCCCTTTCCATGAATTACTTTTTATTGTGGGGCATTACCCCTCTACAATAATCCTCTTATGCAAAGTCTTTTGTGTTGGGAAAACCAAAAGGCTTTGGACGCCACCACTAGTTTATTCTATATCGAGGGACCCTGGGGCTTCTTCTTAAATTGCCCCTGTAGCTTTTGGGGCCTCTGTTGCTACTAGTTCTGGTGGTAGCACATGATTATATATTCCTTCATAAGAGGCAGTTTGTTCTATGTACTATCCTTTTGCTAACATTTCTCTATTTTCTACTTGCTTTCAGGTTAGTTTAGCTAAGGTCCCATTGTCTCCGGGACTTGTTGTGAGGTTAGGGGTAGTGACTCCCCAAGTAATTCTTTAAAAATCAATTCATTTTGCTTAGATAAATTTCCTTTTCTTTTACGCATGATAATTTTTAGGTCTTTCTGAAATACTTATAATTATGGTCTCTATATCTGTAGGACATTCATCTTGAATTTCATGTTAGCATTGCACCAGTTCCTTTACCAGTAGGACTTTTAAATACCGTCCTAGAGGGGGCCATCTTGGTATGTTTGACATACCATACTTTTGACTCTCATTTTTTAGTGTAAGGGATTGCTAACACTTACGTAGCTTATTACTTTCAGGTTAGTGCTGCAGTTATTCCCGTCACTATGGGGCCTGTGACTAGTGTCTCAAAATAAACTATCTAGGAAAATGCTTGATATATAACACCTTTTAAACTTGCTCTCACTATGCAAGTGTTCACTAGCACTTACCTATTTCCTTATTTTCAAGTTAATATTGCAGTTAATCCTAGTTTTGCGGAACTCGTTGAGAGTTCTATTAAACTATCATACATGATTTACTTTTAACTGTTTCTTAAAAATTTTCACTTATCACTATGAAAAAGTACATCGAGGCTATCTTTGCCTTTGTGTCTGTTGATGTTTGTTAACTGTGACATGCTCTATTTACTGTGAGCATTTTGTCAATTAGAACCGCCCCATACTTTGGGGGCTATTTTCATTAGATAAGGTCAAGTTATCGTTTCTGAATATACCCCTCTAACTATGGTTTAGTTCTATATGATATAAGCAAGTTATTATTTTGATGTTGCCCCTACAACTGCGGGGTACTTACATATGAGTTGAGCAAGTTTTTATTTCTGAAGCTGCCCCTCTAATCGCAGGGTACTTGCATATAACTGAGCAAGTTAAAATTTTGAAGCAGCCCCTCTAAGTTTGGGGTACTTGCATATAGCTAAGAAAGTAAAAATTTAGAAGATGCCCCTCTAGCTGTGGGGTACTTGAATATAACTCAGCAAGTTAAAATTTTGAATCTACCCCTTTAACCATGGGGTACTTGCATATGAGCTGAGCAAGTTATTATTTTTGAAGTTTCCCCTCTAACTGCGGGGTACTTACATATAATTGAGAAAGTTAAAATTTGGAAGTTGCCCCTCTAACTACGGGGTACATGCATATAGCTATGTAAGTTAAAATTTGAAAGATGACCCTTTAGCTGGGGGGGGGGGGGGGGGGGGGGGGGTACTTGCACATAGCTGAGCAAGTTAAAATTTTGAATCTATCCCTATAACTATGGGTTACTTTTTAGTGTACCCCCGTGTGAATGTGGGGTTCTTGTTCCAATATTTTCTTAGGAACTTTTTTTTATTAAAAGAATAACAAGTTGGGGGGTGGGGGTGGGGGTGGGGGTGGGGGGGGGGGGGGGGTAGACCCTTTCTCCATTTTTTCTAAAAAACCCTTGAATAATTTTTTTTCTTGCGAACTGAGGGTAGGACTTGTTCTCTAAGCTATAAATTTGTATGTAATGATAAAAAAATAATATAAATTTTTAATTATTACTTACTCGGAGGATAACCTCCTGGTGGTCTGGTATAAAAAAAAATTATTTGTTGTGTCTGTAAGGACTTTGCTCAATATACTTTTCCCTTGGGATGGCAATTACAACAAGAATAATGAGGAAAGACTTTCATGTCATGGACCCTCTTATAATCTAGTTGATGATCTACTATTCTCTTAAGAAAGAGAAAACACCAATCCTATGTAAATTTTGTTTATCCTTGGAATTTACTCGTGTACATAACCTTCTTATTTGTTTTAAGGTTAATACTGTGAGCGATCCTTTTCCCTCAGAGCCTGAGGTACTAAAATGTCGTACCTTATATTTATACTTGGCACATGCTCAATACTGTGAGTGTTCCTAAGCCCATGGAGATTGAGGTACTGAACTATCATACCTTTTATTTATACTTGACAGTTGCTCAATACTGTGAACGCTCATATGCCCTTGGAGCCTGAGGTACTAAATTTTCATTTCTTATGTTTATACTTGGAACTTGCTTAAAACTGTGAGCGCCCCTATGTCCTTGGAGACTGAGTTACTAAACTGTCATACGTTATATTTACACTTGGTAGTTGCTCACTACTGTGAGCGCTCCCATGCCCTTAGAGCCTAAGGTACTAAACTACCGTACCTTATATTTATACTTGACACTTGCTCAAGACTGTGAGCACTTCTATGCCCTTGGATCCTGAGGTACTATATTGTTATACCTTATATTTATACATGGCACTTGATCAATACTGTGAGCATTCCTATTCCCTTAGATCTTGAGGTACTAAACTGTCGTACCTTATATTTATACTAGGAGCTTGCTCAAGACTGTTAGCACTTCTATGGCCTCGGAGCCTGAGGTACTAAACTGTCGTACATTATATTTATACTTGGCACTAGCGCAATAATGTGAGTGATCCTATGCCCTTGAATACTGAGGTACTAAACTGTCGTACCTTATATTTATACTTGACACGTACCCAAGACTGTGAGTGCTCCTATGCCCTTAGAGCCGAAGGTACTAAACTGCCATACCATATATTTATACTTGGCACTTGCTCAATTCTGTGAGAACTCATGTGCCCTTGGATCCCAAGGTACTAAACTGTCGTACCTTATATTATACTCGGCACATGCTCAATTATGTGAGCGCTCATATTCTCTTGGAACCCGACGTACTAAATTGTCATATCTTTTTATATACGTTTTATTTCTAGCTATTGTAAATATTTTTAGTGTTTTCACACCTATTATATTATTCTACTAGTTGGAGAAATACAAAGAAGTAAAAATGCACTAGGAGGTAACATGGTCTATATATAGAACTTGATATTTCATAAGCATTAAACTTTGCTAATAAGGTATAGTTGACAACTCATACATAGATTTTGTCTTTCCATCTGACTAAATATTCTCATGGAGCATGTTGGAGTCGAGCTTATTTCCATAAAGTCAATTTGAAACTTGAACTTTTTTTATCAAATCTTTATATATCTTCTTTCTATCCCCTCTCCTTGAATCCAAGCACGCGAGAAAATAAAGTTTATACTAAAAAAACTATGATCACTTATCTGTATAACATAACTTTTTGAATTGTATATGAACAGTTAACATCTTCAAACAATTAATATGACTAAAAATAAACCCGTGGTATAGTAATAGATTCTTTCAAACTCATTTATACGTTGAACACTTTGGGTACACATGTTTGAGTGAAGCATTAAGAGATCTTCCATTTCTTCCCATAATTAATTACCCTTATTCAATCTACATAACTTTAGTGAAATGTAAAATTACTCCCATGAACAATTTTGAATAAATAAATTTGAGGATTTTAAAGATTATTGATCGATTTACTCGGGTATATTCCTTGACATATATTATTTTATGTCCTATTTTTAAATAAACTTGTACAACTACATACGAGGTGAATCACTCAGACTATTTTAAGGATACAACTTGAGAAATCTCAATGTATCTCAATTATTCGAATAATAATAATAAAAATAATCATATTATTATATCAATTATTTTGTCCAACACAAAGTACATCAGCATGTCTGTGAGCTATATCCCTTGTACTTCGAGCAACCAGTAAGAAGTATGCCAATATAATTTTCATTTCGAGCAAGGAAACTTCCTTAATAAAATAGAAATGGTTCCTCGTAGGTGAATGCCCTCTTAAACTGGTGGCATGTGTCAAAACACTTATCTTATCATGTTTCACTTTAAATTACAAAAACATGATGAAACTTGGGGTCCTTTGAAAAAAGAACTTTGAGAACGTTGTCACTACTCAAAATGGAGGGAAGTCATCAATGTATTTGTTGGGGAATACACCATTTGTTTTCTTTTTCATTATCCGAAAAACCCTCTCGCTCCTTGTTTTTTTTAGAATTTTTTTTAAACTGAAGTCCCACTTTCAAGTCTGAGACACTCATGGGAGGGGTATAGTCGTCTCACTTTTTGGTGGCCAAAAGTGACATATCCGGGTTAATCTTTGGCATTTGTGTACCATCCAAAATATGAGCTTTCTCATATCATCTTTAGTGTACAAGATTTGTAGTCGAGATTTGATTTAGATGGAGCTAATTTCAATTTTGTGTTTGCCGATGAGATGGAGATTTATTTTCAAAAGTATAAAGGGACTTGCTCGCTCCACCTATGGAAGACAATGGATTTTATGGGAACTATAGACAATTATTTTTGTCACCTCAAACCAAATCAAACCCCTCTGATGAAGCTTCAAAAATTCTAGGGCTTCACCTTTTTATCTAGTTATGTTTGTGATCTTAGCTGGGTGAGAGGTTTGAAGTTTAAAGTTCTAAGAGATTATTTCTCTCATTTTTTTTATCTTTAACTATTGTATCTACAGAACTTGGGGATGCCCCATAGATTTGGTTCCTGTGCTAATTTTCTCAAATAGAGACGATCTTTAATTCATGTAGCTTATTCCACGACAAAAATTCTTTTCTGATTTATTTTTCTTGTTACTTCAACATTTGTTGAGTAAAACATGAAATTAGAAATTGCCAAGTAACTTCTCATGGAAAGTTCTATCTAATAAGAAGATCATCTTGATGGTTTGTAGGTTCCTTTCCAAATATCATCCTTTGGTCATTTTTTTTACTTTGAGAAATATTTTACTACTAGTCACTTATCAATTTGAGGGAGAGGAATCCATCTAATATAGATATATGTTTATTTTTAAATTTACTTATGTATCTGACTATTTGAGATATGGGTCTCTAAAATAATCTAAATTTCGAGCAAAAATTTCGAAGGCCCTGGCTGATGTTAACTTAACTAGAAATCTTTGGCGTTTTTTATTTTATTTTAAACCTCCTTTTTCGGTTCTCACCTCAGAGAAATTTTACCATAGGTGGTCTAAATAGCAATATTTTTGTCTGTGTCTTTCTCGAGCAACATATACTCTGAACTCTGAAAGACCCTCGCCAGATGTTTGATAAGCTGCGAGGAGCTCTCTCAAATATAAAGTGATTGATTTATTAAATCATCCGAACAATAGTTACTTAAAATAACATCACTGATAAAATCACCTTCTATGAAAAGTAAGGCAATGACTTGGCCACATGTAAGAGTAAGTTGTGAATATTTCCCAAACACAACACTTGATATCTTATTCTTAATAGTAAAGGACAATACCCACCTAAAGGGTCAAACTAAAGCAATTGTCATTACGACGTAGCTTTTTTCGTGAAGAGACATTTTTCTTATTTTTTGTTGGCGTAGGTTTACAACTACCTACAGTGTTAGTCGCATCCACTCTCATTAATGAAATTAGCGTAGGAACATGTTCCTTTATTAGTTTACTCATGCGAGAGTATATATTTCTTTCTTTTGGTCTTGACTTTGATCTTCCTTTACTCGAGTCGAGAAGCAGTCACTCGAAATTTATGTGTATGAAATGTGGACATCATGTGTAGTCAAATGTTTGAGATGTACATGATTTTTTTAAAAAAACAAATACCAATCCAAGGGAGTGGTCTACAAATATGATTTTCTGATTTGAGTAAGTTGTATACAATTCTGATTCGAGCAAGGAAAAATCGGATAGAGCATAGCACTATAATGTATAGTCACATCAATTATCACATGAATAGCATGTAAATTTCTTTTCACATCAGATAACTAGCATAGATGCAAAGTGCTAATAAAATATAAATTAAAGATCGGTGAGAGAGAATTTACTTAGTTAATTCAGAATAATTTGCGTATGAACACAGTTCTTGAACGTGCTATTTTCTTCTCGTTCAACATCTATATTCTATAAGTGAGTAAATAATCCTCTAAAGTGTCTTTGAGGGTGAATCCTCCAACTCCATTTTCGTTTGTCGGCGCCACCCATGGTGTCTCTGCTCTCTCCCGCCGGAATCGTTATTGGTGTAATTATTTTCTCCGGCATCACCTTCCACGGCGGAGCCACCTCTAGGATTGTTGGTGCTACTGTGGCTTCCCCTCCAGAGGGAGCTGCTGCTGTTAATGGAGAGCTTACTACTGCACTAGTCTGTCCTCCTTGAGGGGCAGGTGCTCTAGCTCCGGTCATTATCACCTCCTCTTAGGTGGTCTGGTCAATTTTAAATCCATTTCTAACTGGAGTGTCTTTAAAGACCAGCTCCTTCGAAACATTATAACCTTCTTTGTCCACGGAAGTGATGATACCTCCATAGCGGAGTAGGCAAATGTAAGAGTGTAGTGTGACTGGGTCCTGGTAAGATACTGAATCAGGTTCCAATGGACTCTGCCGTCAAGGTCTCAAGAGCAGATGGGTATGAAAAGCTTCCACTTCTGGTAAAAATGGAGTAATATCTATGAACCTCCTCCCGCAAATATGAAACTTCACAAATAAAAATATCAACTTTGATAAGAAGGATCTCCTGAGAATGATGGCTTTCAAGGTGGGAGTGAGGAAACAAGCACTCGACATTTGTAGAGAGAGAGCAAAAAGAGCATACTATTTGTAGTGTGATTTTGACAAAGTAATAGGGCTATTGAGTTTTTCTTCATATCATATGACCTTGCCCACTATTTATACTTGGGCACGGGGACTGAGCTGGCACATTTGGAGCCAAATGAGAGGAAAACTTAGAGGAACAAGGTCTGCAACGTAAATTTTTTCCCTACTAGGTCTACAGTCGCTCGTCCCCTCTGATAGATGACACCTAGTGCAAATCAAAGTCAAAGAGAAAATGTGTCCCATAATGGAGACAAAATATCTGATTTGGTAAATATCTTTTAAAACGGTAACTTGTTATACAAGCTTTGTAAACTTGAGGGAGGAAGCCTCGAGGACCACCTCCTCTAAAATAATTAATCTCGAGGGGTTGGGTGGGGTGGTGGTGGGGGGGGGGGGCTTCTTGAGAACCCCTCTCTTCTAAAATCATTTTTCTAAAGAGGGGCCTTGAGAACCCTATCTTCAAAAAATCACTTTCATAAAAGTTCATTTCTTATGCGTAGCCCTTTGGCTACTCACTTAACTTGTGACTTAAGTGTGAGCTATATGAGGTATTGAGTGACTCCAAGTGTCTTTCTATTAGTATTATCTCAATCCTAAAGTTCTATGTGGTCGAGATTGATCAACAAACATTATTCCTTAGCTGCCAAGCCAAAACTCCCAAGAGATCCTAACTGGCCCATTTGAGCCCTGCCTACTCAACCGGGCTACCTGGAAAATAAAATAAGTGTCATTACTTTTATTCTATAAAAGAATAGATTTTCATGATGAGTGGTTGCTCATGGTAGCCCCTCCCTCATCCTATCCGGCTATATGGAAGTTGAGGGGGAGGACCTTAAGGGGTTCGTTACCGCAGATGTTTTGGAAGTTAATGGGAGGGGGGTGGCTTTTAGGGTCCCTTGCCAAAACTACTGGAAGTTGAGTGGGAGGGCCTTGAGGGTCCCTCGCCCATGAATTTATAGAAGTTGAGGGGGTGGGCCTGGTGGGTCCCTCACCCTAAAATTTTCTGGAAGTTTAAGGGGAGGGCCTTGAGTTTCCATCGCCCCAAAATTTTCTGGAAGTTGTGGGTGATGTCATTGAGGGTTACTTGCCCCAAAATTTTCTGGAAGCTGAGGGAGAGGACGTTGAGGGTTCCTCTCCCAAGATTTTATGGTAGCTAAGGGGGAGGACCTGGTGGGTTCCTCGCCCAAAATGATTGAAGTTGAGGGGGAGGGCCATAAGGGTCCCTCGCCCCTGAATTTATGAAAGTTGAAGGGGAGGGACTTGAGGGTTGCTCGCCCCAAAATTTTTTGGAAGTCAAGAGGGAGGGCCTTGAGGGTCCCCCGCCCAAAAATTTTTGGAAGTTGAGGAGGAGGTCCTTGAGGGTCCCTCGCCCCAAAATTTTCTGTAAGTTTAGGGGGAGGGACTTGGGGGTCCCTTGGCCCAAAATTTTCTGAAAGCTGAAGGGGAGGACCTTGAGTGTCCCTCGCCCCAACATTTTTTGGATGTTGAGGGGGACGGCCTCGAGGGACCCTCACCCCCCAAATATAATGAGTAAACTTAAAATACCCTTATACACGAAAAAAAGATGAGAAGTTGAAAAAATCACAGGAAGAAAAAAATAGTTTTAGAGAAAATTTTAAGCACGTGTGGCGGCATGTCTACTAATAAAAGTTTGAAAGTGGGTCCCACTAGTGAAGTAAAATATGAAACTACCCTTCTTACTCTAAGAAAACATGTACTACATGTGATTTCAGTGTACATAACCATTTGGATGGGAAACAAATTGATAAAGATAATCCCCTGGACAAATTTGGTATTCAAAGTAGGAAAAATGAGGGAGGTATGTTGGGGAATAATTATTCAATTTTATCTTGTCCTACACGATGTAGCAAAGAATGTTGTGTTTTCTTCCCAAATTTCCCTTTTATAATTGATCGAATGCAGAGTAAAAACTTTGAGGTTCAGATATTGAAGAAGAAAAACAAAGAACAAAGGTGTGTTTGCATGCACAAGAAAATTATGAAGGTAAAAAAATAAGTTGGTCCATTTGACTTTATGGTGTCTCTTAGCGTTAAATATATCGTGAATATAAAAATTAAATGGTCTCGTGCAATTATGAAATCTATAGGTTTTAGGACAAATACACGCTCTGTTAATCGAAATCCAGTTGATTTGAGCATACCAGGTGAAGGAAATAAATTAATGATAGGATGTAAAGATTTAAAATGAAGAAACAAAGTTTTGAGTGGGGGAAGATATAGTCTCACTAATGCATAGGATTAGAAAATAATGAGGACTGTGAAGTAGCATATACAAATATCAATCTTATATACACAGTAGATGTGCTTTTAGTGGACTTAATTATGTAATTCGTGGGACTATAGTAGTTTTAGAACTTAATATATTTTGTATTTTAAGATAACAAAAACAAAAAAGAAAACTTTTTTAACTGTCTGTTTATATTGATGATCAAGTAACACTAGTTGGTTTTGGATTCCATATCTCTGCAATTCTGTTAAAATTCTTCAACCGTGTAGTTTGGACAAGTGAAAAAATTATAGCTAAGTTTTTTTAGAAAAAAAGATAAAAAGGGAATTGCAAATTATATACCCAGTTAGTATGCAATTAACATTATGAGGACTCTAATCAACCCAGTGAATATGATCATTATGATATTTCTCAATCCTCAACACGATGAATGTATCATTGTCAGATTTCTCAATCTACAATAAAAACATGTCCAAAAACTTTTAAGGCATATCAACATTAAATAAAAATAATGATCAGATAAATTAAATGAAAATACAATTAAGGACATGCAATGTTAAGGAAGAGGGACAAGTAACTCAAAGTCAAACTAAATGTAGTTGAATATGTGTTTGAGTGCTTTGATACCTTCCCCATTATAGATCTAACCCTCGAGATTGTAAACATGATATCAAATGATATATTTGAAAACAGATAGCTGAGCATATCCTTTTACTATCTAAGTTCACCACACAAAAAGGTCTCAGTTTCAGAGAAGTTATCCCGATAGAATTTTCCTGGAATACCATCAATCAAATAATAACAAATTTATAAATCCCCCAATAATTTTAACATAAACCTTAACAATTTCCCTATGAGTACTTTCATCATCACTTAGAAATATTCAAAATGATCATAAGGATTTTTGGACAATTGAATGGAAATAGTCGAATAATCATTCAATTTTGAGGGTTGCAGAATGGAATTGCATCAAACAATCTTATATATAACTGATATCGCACATCCGTTAAACTGGCCCAAATATTTCTTACAATGCATAAAAAAACACCTATATATTGTACCCATCTTGAAAATACCAAGTTGTGTATGAGAATAATCTAGGTTATAGGTCGTTAAATCAAACTACCCTTTTAAATGGTGTAATGAGTATCTATACCATGTTTTGAAGTAACTACCGGGCAAATCTGCTCATTATTGGTCAAGTTTACTCAGTTTCCATAATGGTACAAACCGATAATAAAACATGCAAGTCAATATGTGAATGATTTTTCCTAAACTCGGTCTGTATCAGCGGGATAGAATTTGAACAAGTAACATCGGGTCATAATGGGACCAAGTTCGACCAGTCAAAGAAAATAAAACAATAAACATTAGAAAAATAAAAAGGTACACCTTTTACAACAAGAAATACATATCTGATGATTCTCTCCTCTCTCTCTCTCTCACACCCACACACACACATGATTGGTTAAGTTATCATCAATCAGTGGAGTTTTTCCATGACAAGTGAGGAAGCTATTGGCTATAGACAGAGTACTTGAACTTATAATAAATTATATGTAATAACATAAAGATTTAACAAGTCTTTCCTAGTCAAATGTGTTTGTACAAAAAAATTTCAAAATCTCAAATTGGACGAGTGTTCTTGGAAAAATTATTAAGAATTTTTTTTCGAATTAAAACAAGGCCTAATCAATATATATCACATTTTCATTTTGTTCTTAAAATTGCCATGGTATTGTCTTATTGAGATGGAAAACCATAATTAGTAAACCTGTTAATAGAAACCATATGCATTGCCTACAAATTTTTTAATGTAATCGAATATATACATATATCACACTTTAGGTACCAAAATAAACCAAAACATCCAACTAAAATGCAACCCAATGATTGAAAAGGAAGAGTAACCATAAAAACTAGACATGTTAATAGACACCATACAGGCCACGTATAGAATTTTTAATGTAATTCAATATATACATATATCAAACTTTAGGTGCCCAAATAAACGACACTATGTAAGTAAAATGCAAAGTTTAGGGTATTATTTGCAAAGAAAAAAATTTAAATTTAAGCGAGTGTCTTGAACTTTAGCCTTTTTTCCCGGTAAGCACCAACGATTGAAAGACTTGAACCATGCAACAAATGACCTAAACAACTTAAACATAAAAATTCTTCAAGTGACAAAAAAATAGGGGGAAAATTGAATAAATAAACATGCATAACTGTCATTTCCAACAACATAATGCATATATTCAAGCATTAAAACTTATAATGTCATTAGGATACCCAAGCCATGGAACTTATTTGAATACATTATGTTATAAATTCAACACATGATTCAAAATTAAGTATAAAATTCCATACAACATACAAACTTATATCTAAAATTACATACACAATGCAAACTTATATAAGGAAAATTAAAGAAGCAAATCATTTCTCCAGCAAATAAACAAATAGGAGAGAAAAGGAACAAAATATGTATTGCAGTCACTCATGCTTAACATGTAATCATGCATATCTAAGCTCGATTAATTGGTATGAAACACAAGCAATTAGTTGTCATACATAAAGTCATGAGATCAAAGCTCAATATAACAAAATTGATGATAAACTATCAATATACATCCTCTTGCCAGAAATTAGACTCATGAACTCTTATGAATCGCCAAAACATTATTCAATTAAGAAAAATAATACTTACTTGATATATTGAATACAATTGAGGATGGTGTGGTGTCTATTGCTCTAGTTTTTAATTTTTTGTCCTTGACTTATATACCCTAGTTCCCACATTCATTTTATAAAGTATAGGTTTAAAATCATAGATTCATAAAAACCATGCACTGCATTAAACCAACTAAATCAATCTAATGTTTACAACACTCAAGTTACCAAAACATAATATTAAAACTCTAGTTCCTAGCATCACTGTTTCCACACCTCCACTAAGCTTGAGAACAAACACATGTCTTGTCATGAACTATAGTGACCATAATGTTGGTCACCACTCACCACCTACCACCATTGTGGTGGATGGATCAACCACCCACATCTTCACAAATATTTTCTCCACTCGCCACAAATGTAAACAATAAATGTCTAAAACCGAACCCAACCTATACCCACACAAACCAAAACAAGTCCTATAAAAATCCTACACTCATGAAAAAAACACGATTACAACAAATTTTTGACGAAGAACATAAACCAATATGTTTTATAAAATCCTAAACCAATGAACAAATTAAAACTAGAATAACACTAATTAAGAAAGAGAAAATTAAAAAAGAGATGTAAGATAATCTACCCAAGGAAGCTAAAGTAAGCCTCATATTCAACACAAGCGGGTCAATAAAAAGGCGATTTTGACCAAAAAATGAGAGAATGATTGAAAAGGTACTCCTCATTTCCGGCATGATCTTATTTTCATGCAAGGATATGAATAATACCTCGAGTTGACTATTAGTGTCCATTGTCTAAAGTATCTTAACTTTCAATTATAAAGTAAAAAACAAAAATAAGTGGAAACTAAACCTCTTTTATATCAATTAATTTGTAAGTACATAGTACAGATCAAGTACTTCATATTTTCAAGAAAATATATATTTTTCAACATTTGGACTTTCAGCATGTTATTGTCATACATTTAAAACCTACAGAAAAATTACATACGTCGTGTAAGTACTCATGTGATAATCTATTCATAAACATCCACGACTTGTCTGCTCCCATTTCTTAAAGTGTACCTATTAAGACTAGAAACCGTAGTAGTAGAAATGCGATTACCATGCCATATGATATAATTCACAATCCTCGAATCACTCGATTCATAATTATTAGGGCAATAAAATAAATTCAATGAACTTGATTGATGAAGGATGTTTTCAAGAAAGATCATTAAAACTAAAATTGACTACTCAATTGCATACAATTCCCAATAATAATGTCCATCAAAGTAAGATGGCATAATAAACCAAGTTCATTACAACTATTTGAAACAATAATTTACATTATTCATTTAACATATGAATGTTTAAAATTAATTAATTAATCATTATCGTTTTAAAAGCATAACCTATATTTATATTAAGAATGTAATAACATTTATAGGCACAACATTTCACTGTAATATTCTAGCACAATCACATGAAACTTCGCATCAACTAGTGACAACATATCTAAATTAAATCGAACTGTGTCAACAACATTAATCCAACCAATCACTAAAAATTAAAGACTAACATTTTGTCTACATATAAAATCCTTTTAAAAGCCCTAATTTTAACATTACTCCAAACAAACACAACGTCAAAGTTAAGACAAACATAAAGTAAATCACAAACGAAGAATCAAGATTGAAAAAAGCATATAAAAAATCAATTTATAGTATATAAAGACATATTAATAGAGAATGCAAAATGCAAGAGCCCAAAAAGTTCTACTAACACCAAAATGACCCCTAAAATTTTTATAGTTTCGAATTATTTTGTGCAAACAAATTTAAATAATGGTTTGCGAGAGGAAGAGCGAGAGAGTATCTATCAATGGATGAATGTTGGGTCGATTTTGGGTGACGAGTGTTGGTTCGATTATGGGTGTCGATGGGAACAACGAGTGTTCAGTTGATTTTGGAAGAGGAAAGCTAGATTTTTTTAAAGAAAAAAGGTTCAAATGTGAGATGGAGGGAAGAAAGGCCTCTTTTTTTTTCATTTATGAGTGTCCATGTATTCTTTGGTGAAAGAGAAACTATCATATATTACACTTTAATTATGTATGCATGGGCTTTTTATTAAAACATTCAGAATATGTATAAATAAATACGACTCTTATATTTAAATTATTATGTACATTAACAGTAATAGATATATAATGACAGTTTATAAATAATATGTCATGTAACCAATAGTATATACTTTTAATGATAATTTTCTTTAAACTGTCATAAAGTCATTTTTTAAAACTGTCATAAAAAGGAATTTTTCTTGTACTATGTTCTTAGTAGTATTTGAGGTAGCCCAAGCACCCCCCCCCCCCACCACCACACACACACCCAATCAAAGATTAATTTCTCCCTCAAACTTTTAGGGCCATTATGCTTACTTCCATAATTTATACCTCTAATAGTAGGATTGCTCTGCCATGAAATCCTACATAGTTTGAAGAAGTGAGATGGGGACACATCGTATTTCCACCCACTTGACTCCCTGAAGGCCAAGAACAGAGCCATCAATGTCCTTAAGAATTGTCTATTAGTTGAGAAACGATGAAGTGGATAGCCTTCAGAATTATGACCACATATACGGGAAGGGAGAATTTGACCTCAATTTGAAGGAAGGACTCATGGAAGCATACATAGTTGGCCACTATAGATCAGGACCCGTCATTGATCTTAACAACCCTCATAAAGACATTCTTCAGGATTTTATAAGTTCTACGAAACTCATTTAGATCTTATTCAGTGATCCATGAGGCGTGGTGAGCCTTACTAGTAAATTCAGGGTTGTAAACCCCATCATTGTTTATCACCATTCTACCTAGTGGAACTGGTTCAGTAGGAAGAAGAGTCGAGGGCTCATGTTTTTTCTTCACCAATGTAGGCAAAGAACCCTGAGACCTTATTACAAATAAAGGCTTGGAGGCCGGGACTTCAGAACAAGAAATTTTATCAGAATGAATCTAAAAGATGATTTATAACTTAAGGAAGTTTTAGGAAGAAAGAGAGAAAATAAAAGTTAGTAGTGAAGAGTTATACTCAGCCCAAGGGGCTCCTTTTTAACCTCTAAGACCTAGGGTTCGGATCGCTGCTACCCCTTAAGTTATATGCCTCAATCACATCAAAGAGCTCAATTTCCAACACATGTCCTAGGTTTCCTTCCTAATACAATCTAATGATGATAGAAATCTAAAGAGTCAGTCCACCCCCAACTTGTACATAGGATAAGTGTTGCCCCTTTTAACCTTTGAAGGAAGAAATTAGGGGCTACTAATGATACCCAGGTGACTACAAATGATACCCTATTTCACACTTGGTGTTTAAAATCTCATCCAACTCCCCCAACTTCCCTTGCGATAGGTTAGAGGTCCCAAGGCTATCCACTAGCCTCAGACGGATCACTACTTATCTGATAAGGGCTCCAATAACCTCAAGGGTGAGCTATGGTACTACGACAAAACTTAGTCATGCATCATTCCCATAGAGAAGGTTATTCGTTCCAGCGTACTGCCTCCAGAAAGCTCAGAGACCACAACATAAAGGTTGCATTATGGTCTGCGCTCTCAGCGACCTCAAATTAAAGGATGATGACCTGTATAGGTCACTTATACCTCAAATATAGGATGTGGCGACAAGTGGTACTTTAGGATCAAGCCTTAAAAAATCCTCTATCTCTCCATCGCCCTCTTCGACATTGGACGGTGATCCTGTAAGGTGTCTGATGGAGTAGGTGAGAAGTAAAACATTATTACACCTCTGCCACTACATAACTCCATTTTCATTGAATACTCCCATCAACATTAAATGCACTTAACAACATTCTTACTCCACCTAAAAATACTTTGCCCAACACCCTACCTTCTGATTAGCATCGGTGGATCTCAAACTTGTTAAAGTCATGCTATGACATCTCATTTATCCTTTATCTAATAGCTATCCTATAAATAGAAGGTGGAGAGGTATCGATCTCTAGCATCCCAAGAGATTAAAACATTAAAACAATTATACTCACAAGTATTACAACCTTGTTTTACACTAGTAACCCACTATTACGAGGTCTATATCTATATTTGAACCAATTCCACTGTTCACACACTTTGTATTTCTTGCAAGAGAACTGAAATAGTTGATAGGCATCCTTAGAGAAGTCAGTCATTAACTTTCGAAGGTCCTTTGTACCATTAAAAGAGGGTAAAAGACCACAGACTCCTTTGATCAAAGCTCAAGTGTATCTTAGATGGTAACACTTAATTACATTCTAATAAGCATGTATAAAACCTTTATACAATGGACGTAGGACCATCTCTTGAGATCCAAAAAAATTTAAACATTTATCTCACACTTTGACACTTCTATCATCTTACCAATTTAAAACCTTTATGGGTCTAGAGTCACTTATGATTTTAACACTCATCACATAAGAATAACCACAAAGTGTGTAAAAATGTCATTACCACAACGAACATAATACCTAAAATATCTATAAAATTTTGTTAATATTAGAAGAATTATTTTTTATGTTTACACGGGAGGAATAATATCCTATATTTTTATTAATATATGTTGATGTCTAAATTCCGATATCAAAGTACCAAAGTTATAATCACAGATAAATGAAATATAGTAAAAGACCAGAGGAATTTTGTGTGGTTCTGCTATAAGGGTGAGCTTAAATCCACATGTGAAACGGGTTATGGTTAAACTCTAGGCTTAAAATACAGTTACAAATTGTAAGGATCATTAAAATTGTCTCCGAATTGTCCCCCCATAAGCTGAGGTAGATGGAGGAGATTTATAATGTGAATAAAATTAAGAGGTGGAATGCCTTTGTAGATTCAATCATTTAGCGCTATATACAATGATATCCAGTTGGGTGCATTTTCATATGCATGCGCAGCATGACTGTTCAATAAATCACCTGCGAATTTTCATATGGCTGATGATTCAACATTTTGGAGGTGGTTGGTTGTAATACCTCGTATTTTTATGCTATATTAATTTAGGAATTTATTAAATTTAATGTGAATTAATTATTTAATAAAAATTCGAAAATTAATTATGTTATAATTATTAATGTGATGAGAGTAAGTAATTATGGAAAATTTGTTGAATATTACTAATGCGCAAAGTAATATATAATATTGGTTATATTGAATGTCATGAGTGAACAAAATGACAATTTTGGAAATTTGAGTCGGGACGGGCCCGTGTCGCGTCAGGACTAAATATTGATGAATAAAAGTAAATATATTATAATTCACTCATATGGTTGTTTTGAGTACGCCAAAGTATTCGGAAGGGTCGAGATAGTCAGAAAAGTGTACCTGGGGGTTTAGTTTGGGTCTCAGGGCGTTTTTAGGCTTAATTAGTACCCTGGGAGGGCATTTTGGACATTTTACATTTTGGGCAATTAAACCCACGAAAATTCAAGGGTTATATCAGGTGTCTAAGGTCGTCTTCTAGGGTTAGAACAACCAAAGACATGTGACAGCCATAGGAGAGGGAAGGAAAAGTTTTTCCAAGCAATCCAAGGCCAACGATTCACCAGGTTGCACCGCCACCACCACCAACGCGTAGATCGGGCGACAGGGAAACGCAACCACACCAAATTCGTCATCAAACCAGAACGTCGAAAATCCCAGGCAAGTGTTTAATCTTTCTTATTTCATTAGTGCATCACTCATGTTAGTCTAGGGATGATTACGATGAGTTTTGATGGAAGAAAACTCAAATTTGAGAGAGGAAATTGCATGTAGTATTGGTTTAAATGTTATTCTGGAAACCCCTTCACATGTAGAGGATTAAACCACGAAATTTTGATCTTTTAGAAGAAGAAAATTTTGGAATAAGACTAATTAGAACCGTGTTAGCAATAATTCTAGGGTTCTTGAGATTTACATTAATTTTGGCATGTTAATCCATGATTATTAATGGAAATTTGAATGCTTTACGTAAAAGATGTATGAAATGGGTTTATACTGTTAGTAGTACAAAGTTTTGGACGATTAGGAATGAAAAATTTAGAAATGACTGAGGTTAGAGGATGAAACCCGTAACTGCAAAACTGCAAAAATCGCACACCTGCTTGATCAATCGATCGAGCCAAGAGCTTCGATCGATCGAGCCCCAGACCTCGATCGATCGACCCCTTCTGGCAGACTCATATTTCCCCCTTTTTAAATTAGTTGTATTCAACTTAATGTGAAATGATTCTTGCACACCCTTAATGAAATGTTTTGGGAGATATAGAAGACCAGTAGGACATATGAATAATTTTGGGGCCTTTAATGTAAGACGAGAATTGTATTTTTGGGATATTTACTTAAGGAACGATGAAATTATGTATAAAAGGGAGAGACGCGTAAGAGAGTTACGCGGGAATATAAATGAATACCTACTGAATTGTACACTTGGGAGGATATATTCCATGAGTGTTACGTAGTAAGTTGGAAAAATCCTTCGAATTGAAGTTAGAGACAAACAGTTATACGTGATAACAAATAATGAGAAATAAGGACAAATGTCATAATTATAGGATTTGAGATATACCTAATTTGCTATGGTAATAGTATTATAGTTATATGACTGTATTTATACATATACTTTCTATGTGTGAAAATCATGCCCGCGCTACTGGCTATTCCTGAGGTTACTGCGCTGGGACCGTCTTATCTCGATGGGACCTTTATGGGGGATATTGACTCGTACCTTAGAAGATAGATATCCTTGGTACAGGCAATCTAATTGATGGTCAGATGGTTCTAAGAGACGGGAGGGTATGTACTAATCTCTTAGAGACTTGGAATCTATGCTTCGCCTCAATATTGTTTGTCTATGTGTTAATACAGTTCGAGAGTGATTTCGAACTTGTATTTCCCTTAGTACGAGTTATACGGGGATTGGATAGAAGAGTATGCACGCACCATAATTTTTATGTGGGGTGTTGTTAGTATATATATATATATATATATATATATGAAATTCTGAAATATGGAGTTACCAACTCTGTTATGGTAAGTAAGAAATGTATCTTGACTTCAAATTGGAAATACTTGTTTTGAAAAGTTTAATATGACACTGGGAAACTTTATTAATAAATAAAGATAAAATGATAGCTTTGTTCCTAAATAAAAATATCCTCTTAAACAATTATATTATTCCGTTTTAAATCTTACGAGTAACCTAAGACAAATTAAACCATTGGGAAGATTAGTGCGACATAAGTTAAGATGAACCGTTAGGAAGGTTAGTGCGATAGGTGTGCACATTAGAAGAGAGGTGAGAATTGCTCAAGAGAGTATCGCACTAATATGTTGTTGCATTGGCCTGTAAACATTTTAAATACTTGCTAAACGAATTTTAAAATCATATACACTATTGGGCTCTGACCCGCTTCTATTTCTCTTTCGCTCTTGTATATATATCTATATTATAGGTGCCCAGCCACAGGGGCGTATTGCATAGGGTCCTTTGGAAGGAACACGCTGCAACTTAGGTGGGAGTTGTAGGCCACTTGCTTAGACGACTTCATTCATTTGACTCCACTCCTAGCATATTCATTTAGTTGGGCATGTGTAGCCCTTTCCATTATTCAGTTGTTATTTGAACATTGTGGTTCAGTTATTTTCTAGTTTTATTACTTTGGGATTTATTACTGTCTGGATGTTTTACTTTAAGTTTTAAATGTTGGGATTCAGTTGTTGAATGTTCAAATTATTTGGATTATACGTTCCAGGATTATTTTGGTGTGATTCTTTAATATTGAATGGTTGTTAATAATTAAATTTTTGTTTTTAAAATAAAATTTGGAAAGAAATGTTTAAAAATGGTTTTGACACTTAGCTTAATTAATTAGGGTGTTTAAATTTGGAAAAGATATTTTTCGATAGTGATGCTGAGAATGAACCAACTGTTCACCTTGAATTAATTTAATAAAGGAGTGATCGCCCGGTATTTAATTAGGCGGGGTGTCACAGGTGGTATCATAGCATCAGGTTCTAGTGTCCTTAGGATCTGTATGGCTTATTTCGCTTTCAGCTTAACATTTTTTCTATAGAGCCATAACATTAGGAATGTTGTATTCATCTTTATGCGTTGGAAATTCGTGCTTTTGCGACTTATCGATACGAATGTTAAACTTATTCGGATGTAATTTTAAAACTTTCAGATGGCCCGTCAGGAAGAACAAGCTAATACCATTGGGGAAGTTAATGAGAAAGGACAACTAACGCCTCAGGTGTCTCCGAAAAGGGTACCAATCGCCAAATTTGCGGGCATTATGGCACAAGAAGTTACCACTGTAGTTTTACAGTACCACGAACGCAGCATAGATCTTTGAAGAGGCAAAAGATCTAGAGAGGTTAACCAAATGCATGAGACTAAAGTTGACAATTGTGCGAAGGCATTGAAATTGCGACAACAAACCACTCAAGACCGTGTCAGTTCAGAAAGTAACAAAATTTGTGTAAAGGGCCAAAAGTGTCAGGGCCAACGAAGTCAGATTCAGATTGAAATCACAAAGAGGTGTTTCTGTTGTAGAATGGACGGTCACAAATGTGAATCATGTTCGAATCAGACTGGGGATAATCTACAATCCGACCTGCAAAGAATTTCAAAAATCTGCTATAAATATGTACATCCGGGTCACAAATGGAGGGATTGTCTTCACCCTGACATGGTTTTTCCGCAAATTTCCCCTCAAGGCGAGCAAGACCCGGGAAAAAGCGAGACTAGTCAACAACGTGGTGAAGTGAAGCAGTTTTAAGAGAAGTGTTTTCGATGTGGCAGGAAAGACCATAGTTGTCAGAATTGCCCAGAGAGGGAGAAAGTCCCAAGTCAGCAAGGCCAGCAAGGCTGACACCGACAGCAGCAGGGTCAGAGGGGGAGTAACTTTGAAGGCCGATGTTATGTGTGCAACAAGCATGGCCATAAGCGCCAAGATTTCCCAAAGGGTGATAGGGCCCCACAGTAGTAGGGTGCCCGTAATGAGCCACAGAGGCCACTTTTTCCAGCCACCCTCGTAGCACCAGCCCAGGTGCCAGCCCTACCAGCCATTCCAGCAGCTCCAGTGCAGCAAGGGCAGTTACAGTATGGACGTTACTATAAGGTCCACCAGGCAGCATCTCTGTAGGCACCACCCGCGACTGGGGGTATGTTTTCCTATCCATGGTACTATGAGTCGAATTTTATTTGATACTAGGGGACGCACTGTTTTAATAGCTACGCATTTTGCGAAGGCCTTAGGGTTATTAGCCAACGCAGAGAGCACTGTGACGTGTGTAGACTCACCACTGGAGAGTGGGTCACTCATTTTCTTTATATGCCGGGGTGTGGGGGCAGAGATTGGTAGCTTGGTATTACCTGCAGACATGTTAGTCTTAGATATGCATTAGCACGATGTGATTATCGGTATGGATTCGCTCGCAGCTTACAGAGCCATTATTGATTTTTTTGGTGGGAGTATTGTCTTTGACATTCTGGGGCAAGAAATGTTTGTAGTGGCGATGCCTCGCCCAGAGGGAGGCTCGACCGCTCACATGTATTACATAGAGGAGGATACCTCTAAGGAGGTTGTGATTCCCTTAGATTCGATCCCGGTTGTTCGTGAGTATACCGATGTATTTCAGGAGATACCATACCTACCCCCAGTCACGAGATAGACTTTGTCATAAATTTATTACCAGATACCAGACCGATAGCATGCGCTCCCTACCGTATGGCTCCGACAAAGATGCGAGAGTTGCGAGATCAGATAGAGCAGCTGTTACTCAGGGCTTCATTCGCAGGAGTACCTCACCTTGGGGCGCTCCAGTCTTGTTTGTGAAGAAGAGAGATGGTTCACTGAGGTTATGTGTCGACTATAGGGAGTTGAACAAGGTCACGATACGGAATAAGTATCCGTTGCCTGGAATTGATAATTTGTTCGACCAACTGAGGGAAGCAACTTTCTTTCCGAAGATATATCTAAGTTCATGGTACCATTAGCTACGTATTAGGGAGCAGGATGTTTCAAAGACTGCCTTCTTGACAAGATATGGGTCTTAAGAGTTCAGACTGATCCTATTCGGCCTCACAAATGCTCCAGCCGTATTCATGGACTCGATGAACCAAGTGTTCAGAGAGTTCTTGGATCAGTTTATCATCATCTTCATAGACGACATTTTGTTATATTAACACTTCGAGGAGGAGCATGCCGAGCACTTGAGGTAGGTTCTTCAGACTCTACGAGAGCATCAGTTGTATGCTAAGTACGAGAAGTGCGAATTCTGGCTGCGAGAAGTACAGTTCTTGGGCCATGTTGTTTTTGAGCAGGAGATAGCAGTTGACCCGAGTAAATTGTCAACGGTGAGGGAGTGGGGATAGCCCACGACATCGACGGAAGTGAGTAGTTTCTAGGGGTTAGCTGGATACTACAGGAAATTCATTCGGGGATTCTCCAAAATATCGGGTCCATTGATGAACCTGACTCGCAAAGGGGTACCATATGTTTAGGATGATGCTTTTCAATTGGCTTCGATGAGCTGAAAGACAAGCTTACTTCAGCACTAGTCCTTGCTTTACCGAAGGCGGGTGTGGAGTACCTGTTTTACACCAATGCCTCTTTACGAGGACTTGAGGGAGTACTTCAGCAGGAGGAGAAGGCTAGAGCTTTTTCTTCCTGCAAGCTTAAGCTGCATGAGAATAATTACCCCACCCACGACCTGGAGTTAGCAGTGGTCGTTTTTGCATTGAGGATATGGAGGCACTACTTATTGGGGGAGAAATTCCGCTTGTTCACAGACCACAAGTCACCTGAGTACCTGTTCACTCAGCGAGAGATGAATATGCGTCGGCGCAGATGGTTAGAGTTTTAAAGGACTATCAGTTCGACATACAATATCATCCAGGTAAGACCAACGTAGTTGCTAATACGTTGAGCCGTAGTCCGGTAGATGGTGTAGCGGACATCTGAAAAGCAAAATGGAAGGAGTTGGGTCACCAGGACGCAGTAGCCCATTCCTTCATATCTGTTATGACAGTAACACTCGAGATTGTTACGATGGTGATACAAGCACAAACCACAGACCCGTTTTTCTAGGAGCAGATTGTATGACTTTTAGCCGAGGCTGCTGAGTCCTATTATGTTAGTTCTGATGGGGGTCTGAGGTTTAATGGGAGATTGGTGGGTCCAGAAGGAGCGAAATTACGTCAAGCAATGATGACACAGTCTCACGGGTCCCAATTTGCGGTACATCCTGGAGGAGATAAGATGTACAGGGTATGAGGAGGCAATACTAGTGGAGTGGGATGAAGAAGGACATTGATGACTTCGTGTCCAAGTGTTCTACCTGCCAGGTGGTAAAGGTGGACCATCAGAAGCCGTCAGGGTTACTTCAGCCATTGGAAGTACCCGCGTGGAAATGGGAGAGTAATTACATGGATTTTACTACAGGGTTGCTTACATCACAGCGGGGGCACGACTCTAACTGGGTGATTATAGACCGTTTGACCAAAGTGGCTCATTTTCTGCAGGTGCGGACGGATTATACCACGGGTCAGTATGCTCAGTTGTTCATTACTGAGATTGTTAGATTACATGGGCTGTCCCTAAATATTGTGTCAGAAATAGACAAGATTTTTGTGTCGCATTTTTTTTGGGAAAACTTTCAGGAGGCTATGGGTACTAAGTTGAGGTTGAGTTCAGCTTATCACCCACAGGCAGATGGACAGACAGAGCGTACTAATCAGATGTTGGAGGATATGCTACGCATGTGTGTTCTTGATTTTGGAGGAGGATGGGAGCCACATCATCCACTGGTAGAGTTTGTTTATAATAACTCTTATCAGTTCACTAATGGCATGGCTCCATTCGATGCTTTGTACGACAGGCCTTGTCGTTCCCCAACTTATTAGCTCGAGGTGGGGGATAAAAAGTTGCTAGGACCAGAGGTGATTCAGGAAACCTCCGTGAAAATTGAGATGATCAGGAATCGCATTCGAGTAGCCCAGGACAGGCAAAAGAGCTACGCCGATGCGAAACGATTCTTTCGGGAGTTTAATGTGGGGAAACAAGTGTTACTATGTGTACCTCCTATGAAAGTAGTGATGAGTTTCGGGAAGAAAAGGAAATTGGCCCCGAGGTACGTGGGACCATTTTCCATTATCTAGAGGATTGGGTCGATAGCATATAGATTGGGACTGCCAGAGAATTTACATCGCATTCACGATGTATTCCACATCTCGTCGTTGAGACGATATCTTCGGGATAATATGGCCCATAATCACATTGTGATAGATGAGATAGACTTACATCCTGATAGATCTTACGAGGAGAGACCGATGGCTATCCTAGACTATAGTGAGAGGAGATTGAGGTCGAAGATAGTTCCACTTTTAAGGGTCAAGTGGGAGCATCATAATGTGGAGGAATCCACTTGGGAGCGCGAGGTAGATATGTGCAAGAGATATCCAGATTTATTCTTACCAGGTACGCCTTATTTTTTGAATTTCGGGACGAAATTCAGTTATTAGGGGGAAGTATGTAATACCCCTTATTTTTATGCTATATTAATTTGGGGATTTATTAAATTTAATGTAAATTAATTATTTAATAAAAATTCGGAAATTAATTATGTTATAATTATTAGCGTGATGACAGTTAGTAATTAAGGAAAATTTGTTGAATATTACTAATGAACAAAGTAATATAAAATATTGGTTATATTGAATGTCATGAGTGAAGAAAATGACAATTTCGAAAATTTGAGTCGGGACGCGCCCGTGTCGCGTCAGGACTAAATATTGATGAATAATAGTAAATATATTATAAGTTACTCATATGGTCATTTTAAGTGCGCAAAAGTGTCCGGAAGGGTCGAGATAGTAAGAAAACTGTACCCTGGGGTTTAGTTTTGGTCTCGGGGCATTTTTATGCTTAATTAGTACCCCGGGAGGGCATTTTGGACATTTTACATTTTTGGGTAATTAAACCCACGAAAATTCAAGGGTTATATCAGGTTTTTAAGGTCGTCTTCTAGGTTTAGAACAACCAAAGACAAGTGACGGCCATAGGAGAGGGAAGGAGAGTCTTTTCCAAGCAATCCAAGGCTAACGATTCACCCGGTTGCACCACCACCACCACCAACGCGTAGATCGCGCGACGGGGAACGCAACCACACCAAATTCGTCATTAAACCAGAACGTTGAAAATCCTAGGCAAGTTTTTAATCTTGGTTATTTTGTTAATGCATCACTCATGTTAGTCTAGGGTTGATTAGCATGAGTTTTTATGGAATAAAACCCAAATTTGAGATAGGAAATTAAAAGTAGTATTGGTTTAAATGTTATTCTGGAAACCCCTTCATATGTAGAGGATTAAACCACGAAATTTTAATGTTTTAGAAGAAGAAAATTTTGAAAAAAGACTGATTAGAACCATGTTAGCAATAATTCTAGGGTTCTTGAGATTTACATGAATTTTGGCCTATTAATCCATGATTATTAATGGAAATTTTCATGCTTTACGTAAAAGATGTATGAAATGGGTTTATACCGTTAGTAGTACAAATTTTTGGACGATTGGGGATGAAAAATAAGTAATTGACTGAGGTTAGAGGATGAAACCCGTAACTGGAAAACTGCAAAAATCGCACACCTGCTTGATCGATCGATCGAGCCAAGAGCTTCGATCGATCGACCCCTTCTGGCAGACTAAATTTGAGTCGGGACGCGCCCTTGTCGCGTCGGGACTAAATATTAATGAATAAAAGTAAATGTATTATAACTCACTCGTATGGTCGTTTTGAGTGCGCCAAAGTGTCCAAAAGGGTCGAGATAGTCAGAAAAGTGTACCCGGGAGTTTAGTTTGGGTCTCGGGGCATTTTTAGGCTTAATTAGTACCCCAGGAGGGCATTTTGGACATTTTACATTTTTGGGTAATTAAACCCACGAAAATTCAAGTGTTATATCAGGTGTTTAAGGTCGTTTTCTAGGGTTAGAACAACCAAAGTCAAGTGACGGCCATAGGAGAGGGAAGGAGAGGCTTTTCCAAGCAATCCAAGGCCAACGATTCACCCGGTTGCACCGCCACCACCACCAACGCGTAGATCGCGTGATGGGGAATGCAAGCACACCAAATTCATCATCAAACCAGAACGTCAAAAATCCCAGGCAAGTGTTTAATCTTTCTTATTTCGTTAATGCATCACTCATGTTAGTCTAGGGATGATTAGGATGTGTTTTTATGGAAGAAAACCTAAATTTGAGATAGGAAATTGCATGTAGTATTGGTTTAAATGTTATTCTGGAAACCCCTTCACATGTAGAGGATTAAACCATGAAATTTTAATGTTTTAGAAGAAGAAAATTTTGGAATAAGACTGATTAGAGCCATGTTAGCAATAATTCTAGGGTTCTTGAGATTTACATGAATTTTGGCCTGTTAATCCATGATTATTAATGGAAATTTGCATGCTTTACATAAAAGATGTATGAAATGGGTTTATACCATTAGTAGTACAAATTTTTAAACGATTGGGAATTAAAAATCTATAATTTACTGAGGTTAGAGGATGAAACCCGTAACTGGAAAACTATAGAAATCGCACACCTGCTTGATTGATCGATCGAGCCAAGAGCTTCGATCGATCGACGGCTCGATCGATCGAGCCCCAGACCTCGATCGATCGAGCCCTTCTGGGAGACTTATATTTTACCCTTTTTAAATTAGTTGTATTCGACTTAATGTGAAATAATTCTTGGACACCCTTAATGAAATGTTTTGGGAGATATAGAAGACCAGTAGGACATATGAATAATTTTGGGACCTTTAATGTAAGACGAGAATTGTATTTTTGGGATATTTACTTAAGGGACGATGAAATTATGAATAAAAGGGAGAGACGCGTAAGAGAGTTACATGGGAATATAGACGAATACCTATTGAATTGTACACTTGGGACGATAGAGTCCATGAGTGTTACGTAGTAAGTTGGAAAAATCCTTCGAATTGAAGTTAGAGACAAACAGTTACACATGATAACAAATAATGAGAACTAAGGAAAAATGTCGTAATTATGGGATTTGAGATATACCTAATTTGATATGGTAATAGTAGTATAGTTATATGACTGTGTTTATACATATACTATCTATGTGTGAAAATCATGCCCGCGCTACCTGCTATTCCAGAGGTTACCGCGCTGGGACAGTCTTATCTCGATGGGACCTTTATGGGGGATATTGACTCGTACCCTAGAAGATAGATATCCTTGGTACAGGCTATCTGATTGATGGTCAGATGGTTCTAAGAGACGGGAGGGTATGTACTGATCTCTTAGAGACTTGGAATCTGTGCTTCGCCTTAATATTGTTTGTGTATGGCTTAATACAGTTCTAGAGTGATTCTGAACATGTATTTCCCTTAGTATGAGTGATACGGGGATTGGATAGCAGAGTATGCATGCACCATAATTTTTATGTGGGGTGGTGTTAGTATATATATATATATATATATATATATATATATTATACGAGTATTTAATATATATATGAAATTCTGAAATTTGGAGCTACCTACTGTGTTATGGTAAGTAAGAAATGAATCGTGACTTCAAATTGGAAATACTTGTTTTGAAAAGTATAATATGACACTGGGAAACTTTATTAATAAATAAAGATAAAATGAGAGCTTTGTTACTAAATGAAAATATCCTCTTAAACAATTATATTATTCAGTTTGAAATCTTACGAGTAACCTAAGACGAATTAAACCATTGGGAAGATTAGTGCGATATAAGTTAAGATGAACCGTTGGGAAGGTTAGTGAGATAGGTGTGCACATTAGAAGAGAGGTGAGAATTGCTCAAGAGAGTGTCGCACTAATATGTTGTTGCATTGGCCTGTAAACATTTTAAATACTTGCTAAACGAATTTTAAAATCATATACACTATCGGGCTCTGACCCGCTTCTATTTCTCTTTTTCTCTTGTATATATTGTCTATTACAGGTGCCCAACCATAGGGGCATCTTGCATAGGGTCCTTTGGAAGGAACGCGCTGCAGCTTAGGTGGGAGTTGCAGGCCTCTTGCTTAGACGACTTCATTCATTTGACTCCACTCCTAGCATATTCATTTAGTTGGGCATGTGTAGCCCTTTCCATTAGTCAGTTGTTATTTGAACATTGTGGTTCAGTTATTTCTAGTTTTATTACTTTGGGATTTATTAATGTCTGGATGTTTAACTTTAAGTTTTAATTGTTGGGATTTAGTTGTTGAATGTTCAAATTATTTGGATTATACGTTCCAGGATTATTGTGGTGTGATTCTTTAATATTTAATGGTTGTTAATAATTAAATCTTTGTTTTTAAAATAAAATTTGGAAAGAAATGTTTAAAAATAGTTTTGACACTTAGCTTAATTAATTAGGGTGTTTAAATTTGGAAAAGATATTTTTCGACAGTGATGCTGAGAATGAACCAACTGTTCACCTTGAATTAATTTAATAAAGGAGTGATCGCCCAGTATTTAATTAGGCGGGGTGTCACAGGTGGTATCAAAGCATCAAGTTCTAGTGTCCTTATTATCTGTATCGCTTATTTCGCTTTCAGCTTAACATTTTTTCTATAGAGCCCTAACATTAGGAATGTTATATTCGTCTTTATGCGTTGGAAATCCGTGCTTCTGCGACTTATCGATACGTATGTTAAACTTATTCAGATGTAATTTTAAAACTTTCAGATTGCCTATCAGGAAGAACAAGGTAATACCATTGGGGAAGTTAATGAGCAAGGACAACTCATGCCTCAGGTGTCTCCGAAAAGGGTACCAATCGCTGAATTTGCGGGCATTGTGGCACAAGAAGTTACCACTGTACTTTTACAGTACCACGAACGCAGCATAGAGCTTAGAAGAGGCAAAAGATCTAGAGAGGTTAACCAAATGCATGAGACTAAAGTTGACAATTGTGCGAAGGCATTGAAATTGCGACAACAAACCACTCAAGACCGTGTCAGTTCAGAAAGTAACAAAATTTGTGTAAAGGGCCAAAAGTGTCAGGGCCAACGAAGTCAGATTCAGATTGGAATCACAAAGAGGTGTTTCGATTGTGGAATGGACGGTCACAAATGTCAATCTTATCTGAATCAGACTGGGGGTAAACTACAATCCGACCAGCGAAGAATTTTGGAACTCTGCTATAAATGTGTACAGTCGGGTCACAAGTGGAGGGATTGTCCTCACCCTGACATGGTTTTTCTGCAAATTTCCCCTTAAGTCCAGCAAGACCAGGGAAAAAGAGAGACTAGTCAACAACGTGGTGAGGTGAAGCAGTTTCGAGAGAAGTGTTTTCGATGTGGCAGGAAAGACCATAGTTGTTAGAATTGCCAAGAGAGGAATAAAGTCCCAAGTCAGCAAGGCCGACACCGACAGCAACATGGTCAGACTGGGAGTAACTTCGGAGGCCGATGTTATGTGTGCAACAAGCATGGCCATAAGCGCCAAGATTTCTCAGAGGGTAATAGGGCCCCACAGTAGTAGGGTGCCCGTAATGAGCCACAAAGGCCACTTTTTCCAGCCACCCTCCCAGCACCAGCCCAGGTGCCAGCCCTACCAAACATTCCAGCAGCTCCAGTGTAGCAAGGGCAGTTACAGTATGGACGTATCTATAACGTCCACCAAGAAGTAGCTCCCCAGGCACTACCCACGATTGAGGGTATGTTTTCCTATCCATGGTACTATGAGTCGAATTTTATTTATTACTGGGGGGACACAATGTTTTAATAGCTACGCATTTTTTGATGGCCTTTGGGTTATTATCCAACGCAGAGAGCACTGTGACGTGTGTAGACTCACCACTGGGGAGTGGGTCACTCATTTTCTTTATATGCCGCGGTGTGGGGGTAGAGATTGGTAGCTTGGTATTACCTGCAGACATGTTAGTCTTAGATATGCATGAGCACGATGTGATTATCGGTATGGATAGGCTCGCAGCTTACAGAGCCATGATTGATTGTTTTGGTGGGAGTATTATCTTTGCATTCTGGGGCAAGAAATGTTTGTAGTGGCGATGCCTCGCCCAGAGGGAGGCTCAATCGCTCACATGTATTACATAGAGGAGGATACCTCTAAGGAGGTTGTGATTCCCTTAGATTTGATCCCGGTTGTTCGTGAGTATACCGATGTATTTCAGGAGATACCAGGCCTACCACTTAGTCACGAGATAGACTTTGTCATAAATTTATTACCAGATACTAGACCGATAGCATGCGCTCCCTATCGTATGGCTCCATCAAAGATGCGATAGTTATGAGATCAGATAGAGCAGCTGTTAGGTCAGGGCTTCATTCGCAGGAGTACCTCACCTTGGGACGCTCCAGTCTTGTTTGTGAAGAAGAGAAATGGTTCACTGAGGTTATGTGTGGACTATCGAGAGTTGAACAAGGTCACGATACGGAATAAGTATCCGTTGCCTCGAATCGATGATCTGTTTGACCAACTGAGGGGAGCAACTTTCTTTTCGAAGATAGATCTGAGTTCGGGGTACCATCAGCTACGTATTAATGAGCAGGATGTCTCAAAGACTGCCTTCTTGACAACATATGGGTCTTACGAGTTCAGTGTGATGCCATTCGGCCTCACAAATGCTCCAGCCGTATTCATGGACTTGATGAACCGAGTGTTCAGAGAGTTCTTGGATCAGTTTGTCATCGTCTTGATAGACGACATTTTGATATATTCAGACTCCGAGGAGGAGCATGTCGAGCAATTGAGGTAGGTTCTTCACACTCTACGAGAGCATTAGTTGTATGGTAAGTATGAGAAGTGCAGATTCTGGCTACGAGAAGTACAGTTCTTAGGCCATGTTGTTTCTGAGCAGTGGATAGCAGTTCACCCGAGTAAAGTGTCAGCGGTGAGGGAGTGGGGATAGCCCACGACACCGACGGAAGTGAGTAGTTTCTTGGGGTTAGCCGGATACTACTGGAGATTCATTCGGGGATTCTCCAAAATAGCGGGTCCATTGACGAACCTGACTCGCAAAGGGGTACCATATGTTTAGGATGATGCTTGTCAATTGGCTTTAGATGAGCAGAAAGACAAGCTTACTTTAGAACCAGTCGTTGCTTTATCGAAGCCAGGTGTGGAGTACCTGTTTTACACCGATGCCTCTTTACGAGGACTTGAGGGAGTACTTCAGCAGGAGGAGAAGGCTAGAGCTTTTTCTTCCCGCAAGCTTAAGCTACATGAGAATAATTACCCCACCCATGACCTGGAGTTAGCAGTGGTCGTTTTTGCATTGAGGATATGGAGGCACTACTTATTGGGGGAGAAATTCCCTTGTTCACAGACCACAAGTCAACGCAGTACCTGTTCACACAGCGAGAGATGAATATGCGTCAGTGCAGATGGTTAGAGTTTTGAAGGACTATCAGTTAGACATATAGTATCATCCGGGGAAGGCCAACGTAGTTGCTGATGCGTTGAGCCATAGACCGGTAGACGGTGTAGAGGACATCTGGAAAGCAAAGTGGAAGGAGTTGGGTCACCAGGACGCAGTAGCCCGTTCCTTCATATCTGTTATGACAGTAACACCCGACACTGTTACGAGGGTGATACAGGCACAGACCACAGTCCCGTTTTACCAGGAGCAGATTGTACGACTTTTAGCCGAGGGTGCTAAGTCCTATTCTGTTAGTTCTGATGGGGGTTTGAGGTTTAATGGGAGATTGGTGGTTCCAGAAGGAGCAGCATTATGTCATGCAATGATGGCCCTATCTCACGGGTCCCGATTTACGGTACATCCTGGAGGAGATAAGATGTACCAGGATATGAGGAGGCAATACTAGTGGAGTGGGATGAAGAAGGACATTGGTGACTTCGTGTCCAAGTGTTCTACCTGCCAGCTGGTAAAGGTGGACCATCAGAAGAAATCAGGGTTACTTCAGCCATTGGAAGCACCTGCATAGAAATGGGAGAGTAATTCCATGGATTTTATTACAGGGTTGTCTACATCACAGCGGGGCCACGACTCTATCTGGGTGATTGTAGACCGTTTGGACAAGGTGGCTCATTTTTTGCAAGTGCGGACGGATTATAACACGAGTCAGTATGCTCAGTTGTTCATTGCTAAGATTCTCAGATTACATGGGGTGCCCCTAAATATTGTGTCAGATAGAGACAAGATTTTCGTGTCACATTTTTTTTTTGGGAAAGCTTTCAGGAGGCTATGGGTACTAAGTTGAGGTTGAGTTCAGCTTATCACCCACAGGCAGATGGACAGATAGAGCGCACTAATCAGATGTTGGAGGATATGCTACGCATGAGTGTTCTTCATTTTGGAGGAGGATGGGAGCCACATATTCCACTGGTAGAGTTTGTTTATAATAACTCTTATCAGTTCACTATTGGCATGGCTCCATTCGAAGCTTTGTACGACAGGCCTTGTCGTTCCCCAACTTGTTGGCTGGAGGTGGGGGATAAAAAGTTTCTAGGACCAGAGGTGATTCAGGAAACCTCCGTGAAAATTGAGATGATCAGGAATCGCATTCGAGTAGCCCAGGACAGCTAACAGAGCTACGCCGATGCGAAACAATTCTTTCGGGAGTTTAATGTGGGGGAACAAGTGTTACTACGTGTACCTCCTATGAAAGGAGTGATGAGGTTCGGGAAGAAAAAGAAATTTGCCCCGAGGTACGTGTGACCATTTCCCATTATCGAGAGGATTGGGCTGGTAGCATACAGATTGGGACTGCCAGAGCATTTACATCGCATTCATGATGTATTCCACATCTCGTCGTTGAGGCGATATCTTCGGGATGATATGGCCCATACTCACATTGCGATAGATGTGATAGACTTACAGCCTGACAACTCTTACGAGGAGAGACCGATGGCTATCCTAGACTATAGTGAGAGGAGATTAAGGTCGAAGATAGTTCCACTTGTAAGGATCCAGTGGGAGCATCATAATGTGGAGGAATCCACTTGGGAGCGCGAGGCAGATATGCGCGAGAGATATCCAGATTTATTCTTACCAGGTACGCCTTATTTTTTGAATTTCGGGACGAAATTCCGTTATTAAGGGGGAAGTATGTAATACCCCGTATTTTTATGCTATATTAATTTGGGGATTTATTAAATTTAATTTGAATTAATTATTTAATAAAAATTCAGAAATTAATTATGTGATAATTATTAGCGTGATGAGAGTTAGTAATTATGGAAAATTTGTTGAATATTACTAATGAGCAAAGTAATATATAATATTGGTTATATTGAATGTCAAGAGTGAACAAAATGACAATTTTGGAAATTTGAGTCGGGACTCGCCCCTGTCGCGTCGGGACTAAATATTGATGAATAAAAGTAAATGTATTATAACTCACTCGTATGGTCGTTTTGAGTGCGCCAAAGTGTCCAAAAGGGTCGAGATAGTCAGAAAAGTGTACCCGGGAGTTTAGTTTGGGTCTCGGGGCATTTTTAGGCTTAATTAGTACCCCAGGAGGGCATTTTGGACATTTTACATTTTTGGGTAATTAAACCCACGAAAATTCAAGTGCTATATCAGGTGTTTAAGGTCGTTTTCTAGGGTTAGAACAACCAAAGTCAAGTGACGGCCATAGGAGAGGGAAGGAGAGGCTTTTCCAAGCAATCCAAAGCCAACGATTCACCCGGTTGCACCGCCACCACCACCAACGCGTAGATCGCATGATGGGGAATGCAAGCACACCAAATTCATCATCAAACCAGAACGTCAAAAATCCCAGGCAAGTGTTTAATCTTTCTTATTTCGTTAATGCATCACTCATGTTAGTCTAGGGATGATTAGGATGTGTTTTTATGGAAGAAAACCTAAATTTGAGATAGGAAATTGCATATAGTATTGGTTTAAATGTTATTATGGAAACCCCTTCACATGTAGAGGATTAAACCACGAAATTTTAATGTTTTAGAAGAATAAAATTTTGGAATAAGACTAATTAGAGCCATGTTAGCAATAATTCTAGGGTTCTTGAGATTTACATGAATTTTGGCCTGTTAATCCATGATTATTAATGGAAATTTGCATGCTTTACATAAAAGATGTATGAAATGGGTTTATACCATTAGTAGTACAAATTTTTGAACGATTGGGAATTAAAAATCTATAATTTACTGAGGTTAGAGGATGAAACCCGTAACTGGAAAACTACAGAAATCGCACACCTGCTTGATTGATCGATCGAGCTAAGAGCTTCGATCGATCGACCGCTCGATCGATCGAGCCCCAGACCTCGATCGATCGAGCCCTTCTGGGAGACTTATATTTTACCCTTTTTAAATTAGTTGTATTCGACTTAATGTGAAATAATTCTTGGACACCCTTAATGAAGTGTTTTGGGAGATATAGAAGACCAGTAGGACATATGAATAATTTTGGGACCTTTAATGTAAGACGAGAATTGTATTTTTGGGATATTTACTTAAGGGACGATGAAATTATGTATAAAAGGGAGAGACCCGTAAGAGAGTTACATGGGAATATAAATGAATACCTATTGAATTGTACACTTGGGAGGATAGAGTCCATGAGTGTTACGTAGTAAGTTGAAAAATCCTTCGAATTGAAGTTAGAGGCAAACAGTTACACGTGATAACAAATAATGAAAAATAAGGACAAATGTCATAATGATGGGATTTGAGATATACCTAATTTGATATGGTAATAGTAGTATAGTTATATGACTGTGTTTATACATATACTATCTATGTGTGAAAATCATGCCCACGCTACTTGCTATTCCTGAGGTTACCGCGCTGGGACAGTCTTATCTCGATGGGACCTTTATGGGGGATATTGACTCGTACCCTAGAAGATAGATATCCTTGGTACTGGCTATCTGATTGATGGTCAGACGGTTCTAAGAGACGGGAGCGTATGCACAGATCTCTTAGAGACTTGGAATCTATGCTTCGCCTTAATATTGTTTGTGTATGTGTTAATACAGTTCTAGAGTGATTCTGAACTTGTATTTCCTTTAGTATGAGTGATACGGGGATTGGATAGCAGAGTATGCACGCACCATAATTTTTATGTGGGGTGCTGTTAGTGTATATATATATATATATATATATATATATATATATATATATATATATATATATATATATATATTATACGAGAATTTAATATATATATATATATGGAATTCTGAAATTTGGAGCTACCTACTGTGTTATGGTAAGTAAGAAATGTATCTCGACTTCCAATTGGAAATACTTGTTTTGAAAAGTATAATATGACACTGGGAAAATTTATTAATAAATAAAGATAAAATGAGAGCTTTGTTACTAAATGAAAATATCCTCTTAAACAATTATATTATTCAGTTTTAAATCTTACAAGTAACCTAAGACAAATTAAACCATTGGGAAGATTAGTGCGATATAAGTTAAGATGAACCGTTGGGAAGGTTAGTGCGATAGGTGTGCACATTAGAAGAGAGGTGAGAATTGCTCAAGAGAGTGTCGCACTAATATGTTGTTGCATTGGCCTGTAAACATTTTAAATACTTGCTAAACGAATTTTAAAATCATATACACTATCGGGCTCTGACCCACTTCTATTTCTCTTTCTATCATGTATATATATGTATATTATAGGTGCCCAGCCACAGGGGCATCTTGCATAGGGTCCTTTGGAAGGAACGCGCTGCAGCTTAGGTGGGAGTTGCAGGCCTCTTGTCTAGATGACTTCATTCATTTGACTCCACTCCTAGCATATTCATTTAGTTGGGCATGTGTAGCCCTTTCCATTATTCAGTTGTTATTTGAACATTGTGGTTCAGTTATGTCTAGTTTTATTACTTTGGGATTTATTACTGTCTCGAAGTTTTACTTTAAGTTTTAAATGTTGGGATTTAGTTGTTGAATGTTCAAATTATTTGGATTATACGTTCTGGGATTATTGTGGTGTGATTCTTTATTATTGAATGGCTATTAATAATTAAATATTTGTTTTTAAAATAAAATTTGGAAAGAAATGTTTAAAAATGGTTTTGACACTTAGCTTAATTAATTAGGGTGTTTAAATTTGGAAAAGATATTTTTTGACAGCATTCTCAGCATCACTGAGAATGAACTAGCTATTCACCTTGAATTAATTTAATAAAGGAGTGATCGCCCGGTATTTAATTAGGTGGGGTGTCACATTGGTAAGGATTCAACCAACTTCTAACTGTGACGACTAATCATAATCTAGCATGGTAAGTCCCATGATAATGTATGACACGTGTCACTATATTATTGGTCCACTAATTTTTACGTATAACCACAACCCTTAATGCTCCATAGTTAAAGATTTTATCATGGGAATATATAATTTTCTTCAGGTTGCTGCTCAATGCTCAAAAAGGTTAAAGGTCGACAGCCTACCTATTGGACTAGTAAATATTTCATTACTGTACTAAAACGGTGTCACTTTGTAAATTACTTGAAAACTGATAAATTACCGTACATTGGTCTTTTTTCCTTCCCGAGATTTGAGAACTTGTTGTTTGGTTTAGTTAATCATTTCAAATCACGAATATCAAGAGCCTTTCCTCTATTTATAAAAGGTTAAGTTTCCCTCCATTTTGTTTACCTCGGCATTCTCCAACTCCCTTTTTTCGACTGTTGCATTTTCCCTTGCTGCTTAAGAGTTTTCCACCCCCGCAATAGCAACTGAGGACTTTTCTCTCCTGTATTTTTTTTTGAATTTGTTAAGATGGATTATATGGTTGATGAAGGGTCTTTAGTGGAGTTTAAGGAAAGTAAGAAAATTCCAAACTGGGTAACAGTGGAAATGGTATCTGGGCATTCTGATTTGTGTGCATTAGCTGAGGGTCAGTAGTAGGACACAATATTTGTAGCTGAATGTGGAATCAATTTTCCACCCCAAACCTATTTTTTGAAGTTTGTCAATACTTTAATGTGGTCCCTACCAAGGTAGACCCCAATAGTTGGAGAATAGTTAATTGACTTAATCGCCTCAATGAGTTGTATGGAACCCACATAGGAAGTAGTGAGTTAATATATAGCTATAAGTGGGGAACCACTCGAGACAAAACGTATTGCCTTAAAATATGTCAACCTAATAGAGATTTAATAGTTAATCTTTCTGACTCAAATAAGGATTATCGGGATTACGGAATTATTACAAATATTTGGCAGAATGCCCTTCTTCTTAAGGGTTTCTCTAAGAAGTTTGAGATTTGACTATATGTTAATTTTTTTGTACTCTCATATTAGTTGCACAATTAATTGGTTCAAGGTCAGAAACTTCATCCAAATAAGTTTATACACAGATGTACATAAATCAAAGATTATATAAAAAGAATCATCACAATTCACATAGACTCTACTTGGTTGCGCAAATTATTTGATTATGTAAATTAGTTCATTGTGAATTATAAAATAATGGATTTGAAATGAGTTAAATTCAATTTTTCACCCCAAAGAAGTATACTGGTCCCAGATGCCCTATGAAGTGCGTGGCATAGGTAGGTAATTTGCATTATTTCTATTTTCTTGTATGCATACTTTCAATTTATTAATATGTCGAGTAATATACTATGTCTTTTCTGCAGATAAAAGGAAGGAAGAGTGCCCCCTTGACTCGGAGGTGAATTTTGAGGAACTGAAATTTATTTGGTCCATTTAGCAAAGAATGAGAGAAGATAATCCTAGGTCGGATTTTTTTCTGTTGGAGTAAAAGAGATCCATCATGTCCTTTGTAGCTCAACCTACAGAAGACAGTGCTTTATCCTCCGTATATATAAAGGACTCAGACTCCTCCATTACAACATCTGAATTACCTTTTGAAGAAGGAGATATTATCCCTGTAACACCCCGCCTAATTAAATACCGTGTGATTAGTCCGTTATTAAATTAGAAATCAAGGTGAACGATGTGGTTCATTCTTAGCATCACTGTTGAAAACAATTTCCGTTTTAATCACCCTAATTAATTAAGCTAAGTGTCAAAAAAGTTATAATATTATTTCATTTTATTAAATCCCATCGTAAAAACCTTTTTAAGTATAAATCAATTAAGCATAACATAATTTCTAAAGATAACAATCATCTAAAAGAAACATCCGACCTAGATTATCTAAATCAAATTAATAACCATAAGTGAAATCATGATGACATGAAATAACTCCCAAATGAGTCAGAATACTGAAAACGTATATAAATACAAAATCTCTAATAAGTCTAGACTGAAATAAGAAATCGGTCGACACATGCCCCGGCTATGCAATACTAAATAAGGAACTAAATCAATGAAGAGGTAGTCTAAAGCAAGGCCTTGCAACTTCCACATAAGTTGCAGCACGTACAATCGTAAGAACCTATGCCGGACACCCCTGTGGTTGGGCACCTGTATATATATATATACACACACACACAGGAGAGAGAAAATGACAGAAAACGGGTCGGAGCCCGAGTGTAAAATAGTTTTTAAAAAGTGATTTAGCAAGTAATTAAATGCTTACTAATTGATAAGACATCCATGTTAGTGCACGACACTCTATTTAGAATCCTCACCTCTCATCTAGTGTGCACGCATAACGTACTACTGAAGGCCTCATAAGTCTATCTAAATCATCTCACATAAATTTTATCTTGAGGAGTCATAAGGCTATGATTTTGGTTTAGAGATTTAATATCTTAAAGTCTTCTTACATTACTTAAGTGTATTTCAATGCTGTTATAAAGTTCCCGAACAGTTACAATAATTTTGGAACATTATTTCAATATTTATCTACTTATACGCACAATAGAAGGATTTCATATATATATATATATATATATATATTAATCACTCATATATAATATATATATACTATTGGCACCCCACATAAAGTCTTATGTTGCCGGCATAATCTGCTATCAAGTACTCGTATCTCTCGTACTAGGGGAAACACTAGTTCGGAATCACTCTCGAATTGTATTAACACATTACACATAAAATGGAGTCGAAGTATATTTCCAAGTCCTTAAGAGGTCAGCACATACCCCTCATGTCCGTTAGGACTGTCTGACTATCTTTCTCAGATAGCTTGTACCAAGGAATCCTATGTTCTAGGGTACAAGTCAATATACCCCGTAAAGGTCCCATCGAGATAAAACTGTCCCAGCGTGATAACCTCTATAATAGTAAGTAGCGCGGGTATGATTATACACAAATATAAGATAGATATATATACACATGCACTCGATCATATATATAAATATTCTCATTTTCTAATTTGGTTCGGCCATGACCCATAATAATATCTTAACTGTACATAATATAACTTTACCCAATTCTTAAGCATAAGGAACTCATCTATTTTTGTTCTCAGTTAATTGTCATTTCGTAATTACTTCTCATCCCTGAAAGTATTATCTCTTCCTAAAGCTAAATTCAGTAGGTACACCTTCTCTAACATTGTGGTCTAAGTCTTTCACCAATCTCCCAATTCCTTAGTTAACGTACACACGATTTCCAATATGTGCCAACCCCCATTAGTCCACGGTGACACCCCATATAAATTATATTCAACGAAATCTACGTAGATCCTACTGGTTCTCTTCATGCCCATTATGCTCTTCAAATGATATTCAAGGGTTCTTACGCATTTTGTCCGAATTAAACAAAAAGAGGAAAAATATGCAGTTTCTAGGAGGGTTCGATCGATTGATGAAAGGTGGTCGATCGATTGATCAGTCGATCGATAAAAATTCTTGAGTCGATCGATCGAGCAAACATGTATTCTGAATTCTGTTATTGTTAACTACGGGTTTCCTTCATCAACCTCAACCAAAACTCCATAATTGAGTCCCAAAATCCCAACTAATTAAACTAATAGTTATATTAACCTACATGAATGATTTCCTACGTAAAGCATGTACGAATTTCATCAAAAGTATATGATAAAAGGCCCAATTAATAATATTTATCCAGAACACTAGTTTCATTATAATTTCCAACCTTCTAATTCTTTTTCCCGATTTCTCTCTTCTAAACCATTACAATTTCGTGGGTAATCCTCTACATATGATGAGATGTCAAGAATATACTTATTTATTCTAAAGCATGAGATTTAAGTTCCCTAAATATGCAAATTCTTCAAATACACATATACTAATTAATCCTATTATAACATGGTCGAATTATCCACTAGAAATCCGCAAGAAAATTACTTGCCTTAAGATAGTAGGTCTGATTCCATGAGTTTGACAGGTATAGGCTTGATCCCCTCGCTCCGATCTATATTTTAGTGGTGGTGGTGGTGCAATTTGTGTTGGTTCTTGGCCTTGGCTTCTTGGAAAGATTTTCCTTACTTCCTCTCACTGTCGTTCTAACTTTTGAGAATGTTAAGCCTAGAAGACTCTCCTAACATCTGATATTAATTTCCCAATTTTTGTCATTTAATTAAGGCCTAATTTGGAAATGATTAATCGCCCTCTCGGGGTACCGGTTAGGCCTAAAACGCCCCGATAACTAAACTAAACCCCTCGGGTACACTTTTCTGACTATCTCGACCCTTTTGGACATGTTGGCGTACTCGAAATGACCATATGGGCGACTTATAATTTACTCACTTTTTATAATAATAATAATAATATAGTACCGACACTACACATGCACGTCTCGACTTAATTTCCATAATTATCATATTATTCACTCATGAAACTTTTACTAAATCCAATTCTACATATTACTTTACTCATTAAGTAATATTAAACAAATTTCAAATAATTACTATCTCTCGTCACTGATGATGCTAAGATTCAGCACAACCAGATAAGAGGTGAGAGCTCAAATAGTGATAACAATGGAAGCCATAGAGATATATATGTGTGTATAAGTGTATTAAGGGGATGAGTATAAGAGGAATAAGATAATGATGTATAGTGGTTTAGCCAATTAGGCCTACATCCACTGTGAGTGTGTGATCCACTAAATATGGGCACTAATGGCCTTGGATACAATCCACAATTATCGATCCATTTACAAGGTTGAAGGTAACAAGTATATATAGGGCTTGGGGGGTTTAGGGTACCCCCACAAAAGCATGCATGGTACATGTGAATGATGATCTAGCCAATCCCCTGCTAACACCTGGACGTGCCACTTGCAATTAATGATGACACAATATTCCCTCACGTGAGGGGGTGATATTGTTATAATGGTCTTGTCCACGTGCTATATGAGTCCCATGCGTACTGTTCCATGCGTCTTCCAAATCACGCGCTGTGATGATGTCACCCTCGACCTAAGATGCCAGGCTGAGGCAAAACTTGATGGTGGCATCGGGTCTGGCTGAATGTGGCCTCGTACTGTCGCCCCGTCATACTATCATTCTGGCCATGATGAGGGGTCGACCCCTTGAAGGGTCGTCTGGACCACGATGGGGGTTGTCCCTTAGAAGGGTTGTCTGGGCCATAATGAGGGGTCGGCCCCTTGAAGGGAAGTCTGGGCCATGATGAGGGGTCGGCCCCTAGAAGGATCATCCTATCCATGATGGGGGGTTGGCCCTTTGAAGGGTCGTCTGGTCCATGATGAGGGGTCGGCCCCTTGAAGGGTCATCTGGGCCATGATGAGGGGTCTTCATGGCCGATCCTTCCTATAATGGAGTTGTAGTCTTTGGGATCGTCTTGGGCCTGAGCCCTCATCTGGGTGAAGGACACTCTCGGCATGGCCGAGGGTATATATGGGTATATGAGTCACGCTTGTAAAAATTTAAAGTAAATTTTGGGATTAATATTAAATTAACAGCTCAATTAAATTTAATAAATTCCCAAATTTAAAAGCCATAAAAATATGGGGTATTACATACTTCCCCCTAATAATGGAATTTTGTCTCAAAATTTAGAAAATAAGTCATACCTGGTAAAAACAGATCTGGGTATTTTTTGCGCATATCTGCCTCGCGCTCCCAAGTGGACTCCTCCACATTATGATGCTCCGATTGAACCCGTACAAGTGTTACTACCTTCGACCTCAATTTACTCTCACTATGGTCTAGGATAGCCACTGGTCTCTCCTCATAAGAACTATCAGGATGTAAGTCAATCTCCTCTGTCGTGATGTGAGTATGGGCCATACCATCCCAAAGATATTGTCTCAACGACGAGATGTGGAATACATCATGAATGCGATGTAAGTGCTCTCACAACCCCAATCTATATGCCACCATCCCTATCCTCTCAATAATGGGAAATGGTCATATGTACCTCGGAGCCAACTTCCCCTTATTCCTAAACCTTATTACTCCTTTCACAGGAGACACACGTAGTAATACCTGGTCCCCCACGCTAAACGCTCTGAAGGATCGTTTTTCATCGGGGTAGATTTTCTATCGATCCTACGCTACCTAAATGCGACTCCTTATTAGTTCAATCCTAGATGATGTCTCCTGAATCACCTATGGTTCGAGAAACTTATTGTACCCCACCTCTAGCAAACAAGAGGGAAAACGACAAGGCCTACTATACAATGCCTCAAATGGGGTCATGTCGATCATGAACTGATATGAGTTATTATAAGCGAACTCCACCAGTGGAAGATACGGCTCCCAACCTCCTATAAAATCAAGTACACACATGCATAGAATATCTTCTAGAATCCGATTGGTACACTATGTTTGTCCATCCGTTTGTGGGCGATAGGATTAACTCAATCTCAACTTTGTACCCATGGACTGCTGAAAGCTCTCCCAGAAGCGCGACACAAAAATTTAGTCTCTATCAGACACAATATCCAGGGGCACCCCATGTAGCCTAACTATCTCGACAATAAATAATTGTGCATAATGGTCTGTGGTGTAGTTTGTCCATACTGGCAAAAAATGAGCTACCTTAGTTAACCGGTCCACTATGACCCATATGGAATCGTGACCCCGCTGTGATGTAGGAAACCCAGTAATGAAATCCATGGAAATGCCTTCCATTTCCACGTAGGTATCTCCAATGGCTGAAGTAAACTTGGTGGTCTTAGGTGGTCCACCTTTACCATCTGACATGTGACGCACATAGACACGAACTCTATAATGTCCTTCATCCCACTCCACCAGTATTGTCGACTCACATCCTGGTACATCTTATCCCCTTCGAGATGTACCATAAATCTAGACTCGTGCAACTGTGTCATCACTACATGACGTAAATCATCTCCCTACGGGACCACCAATCTCCGATTAAACCTCAAACCCCTATCAGAACTCACTAAATAGGATTCAGTACCCTCAACTAAAAGTCGTACAATCTGATCCTGATAAAAAGTATTCGCTGCTTGTGCCTATATCACCCTCATAACAATCTTGGGTGTGACTGACATAACAGATACAAAGGAATGGACTACCACGTCCTGATGTCCCAACTCTTTCCCCTTCACTCTCTATACTTTCTCTACGTCACCTATCGTCATACGGATTAACGCATCGGCAACCACATTATCCTTCCCTAGATGGTACTATATCTCGAATTGGTAGTCTTTTATAAACTCCAGCCACCTGCGTTGACGCATGTTCAACTCTCGCTGAGTGAACAAGTATTGCAGTGAATTGTGGTCTGTAAAGAAGAAAATTTTCTCTCTCAACAAGTAATGCCTATGAATCAGCAATGCAAACACGATCGCTGCTAGCTCCAAGTTGTGGGTGGGTTAAATCCTTTCCTGAGGCTTAAGCTTGAGGGAGGCAAACGCTATAGCCTGCTCCCCCTGCTGAAGTACTCCACCGAGTCCCTGGAGAGAGGAATCTATATACAGCAGGAACTTTACTCTTGGCCTGGACAAAGAAAGAACTGGCACCAAAGTCAGCTTATCTTTCAGCTCATCAAAAGCTAATTAACAAGCATCATCCCATACATACCATACTCCCTTGTGAGTCAGATTTGTCAGTGGACCCGCTATATTTAAAAATCCTCGAATGAACCACCTGTAGTACCCGGCTAACCCCAAGAAACTACGCACCTCTGTCGGTGTCGTGGGTTGTCCCCACTCCCTCACTGCTGACACTTTGCTCGGATCAACCAAAATCCCCGACTTTGACACAATGTGCCCTAAAAATTATGCCTCCCATAACCAGAACCCGCACTTCTCATATTTAGTGTATAGTTAATTCTCTAGTAGAGTCTAAAAAACCTATCGCAAGTGTTCGGCATGCTCCTCCTCAATTTGTGAATAGATCAGGATGTCATTTATAAAGATGATGATAAACTAATGCAAGAACTCTCTAAACACTCGGTTCACCAAGTCCATAAATACGGCTGGAGCATTTGTTAGTCCAAACGGCATGACTCTAAACTCATAGGATCCATATATCATTAAGAAAGCAGTCTTCGATACGTCCTGCTCCATAATTCGTAGCTGGTGGTATCTCGATCTCAAATCTATCTTAAAAAAGATGGCTGCTCCTCTCAGTTGGTCGAACAGGTCATCGATTCTAGGCAACGGGTAATTATTCTGTATTGTGACCTTGTTCAACTCTCTATAGTCCACTCACAGCCTCAGTGAAACATCTCTCTTCTTCAAAAATAACATCGGAGCGCTTATAGGCAAGGTGTTCCTACGAATGAAGCCTTGGCCTAATAGCTGCTCTATCTGATCCCATAACTCTTTCATTTCCACTAGATCCATGCGGTACAGTGCACATGCTATCAGCCGAGCACTCATAATCAAGTCTATGACAAAGTCTATCTCTCGACTGGGAGGTAGGCCCGGTATCTCCTGAAATGCATCTGAAAACTCATGAACAACTGGAATAGAATCCAGGGGAATCAAAATCTCCTTAGAGGTCTCCTACTCTATGTAATATAAATGGGTGGAAGATCCTCCCTCTAGGAGAGGTATCACCACCAAAAATATCCCCTGACACGGAATAGCAAAGATGATACTCTTACTGAAATAATCTATCCTGGCTCTATACGCAGCGAGCCAATCCATGCCCATAATGGCCTCGTGCCCATGCATATCTAAAACTAGCAGGTCCATAGGTAAAATCAAGTTACCAATATCTATACTTACACCCAGCCATTTAAAGAAAATCAAAGACTCATTCCCTAGTGGAGAGTCTACACATGTCACGGTACTCTCTGTATTGTCTAATAAGCCTAAGGACCGTGCAAAGTGAATAGCTATAAAACAGTGCGATGCTCCGATATTAAATAAAACTTGACCCATTGTGCCATGGATAGGAAATATACCCTCAATCGCGGATGGCGCCTGAGGTGCTGCGGCCTGATGGACATTATAGACACGTCCATACTGCAATTGCCCCTGCTGAACTGGGGCTACTGAGATGGCTGGCATCTTTGCTGGCGCTGGGAGGGCGATTGGAAAGAGTGGCCTATGTGGATCATTACGAGCACCTATCCCCCTCTGGACAATCATGACACCTCTAGCCATTCTTTCCACATCGAAAACACATACCCCTGAAGTTTCCTCCCCTCGATCCCTACTGACCACGATCCTGTTGGCCATTACCAGCCCACCACTCGCCTTGTTGGAAATGTTGTTGGTCCTAGTGGCCCTACTACTGACCCTGCTGCTGACAGTGTTGGCCCTACTGGCCATGCTGACTGGACTAGCCCTACTGGGCCTGTTTGAATCCCCCAAATACCTACATGGAATCACCGGATCAAAATTTCTTAGCAGGGTCCCTCGAATTGGAACTGTGCTCACTGTGATGGGTCTATCCTTAGGTTGTTATCGCCCCTCCAGTACTACTGCCCCCTGTCCTGCCCTACTGGATGGACTCCCGTGCTCATTTTCTTCCCTGCTGATGGAAGCGATGATCATGGTAGTGAAATAGAGGGGCTTGAGTACGTTAGTGTAAGTACCCAATGATAGATTGCCTATGAGGTGATGACAAATCCTCTAGGCCAATCCATAAAAAAATATGAATATCTTCTTCTCCTCAATGGGTGACTCATTCAGAACTATAGTGAGAAGTCTTGTAAACTCTTTCTCATACTCACCAACGGTCATACTCTCCTTCTTAAGATTCAGTAACCTCTGCCTCAACTCGGCCTACATGGCGAATGGAAAATACTTGCGATCAAACCGTACCCAAAATGACTGAATCGATATACTGCCCCTCTCATCCAAGGTGGTGGTGGACTCCCACCACTACAAAGCGGCCCCCGCTAGCTTAAAGGAAGAAAACAACTATCTCTTTACGTCAGTGCACTCATACATGCGCAGATGCCTCTAGATATCCTTCTTTTATTGGCTCGCGATCACAAGGTCCAAACTACCCAAGAACTCCGGGGTATGTGCCTTCTAAAAGGCCTCCCTGACCCTCTCCCATGCAGTGGGAAGCTGTGCTGGTACTGGCGCTATTACCTGAACCGGGGTGGAGCCTGCTGCGCCACCACTAATGCGGCATTCACCATGTAACAATCCGCGTAATTTTTGGGGTATTTTCAAAATATAGAGGTAAAATAAATTTTGAGATAAAAATATTTTTAATACTCAATTATGTTGAGAATTATTTTTAAAGTGAGGAATTTTAAACGGTTTCGAATTCGGAGTTAAATCGCATTTTATAATGATTTTTCTATTATTGTCCCTTATAAAAATTTTAGGGCGAACTATTAGCTGACCTGGGCTATCGATCGATTGACGCCATGGATGGATCGATCGATCCCCTCAGGTTTTGTGAACAACAAGTATTTTAAGAAGGTTGTTTCGGTTTCCAACTCTTATATTTTTACCTTATAAAAAGGGATCGTGGGCAAGTATTTCAGAATAGCCTTGTGGCACACAAAAAACCAGAAAATATATTTTATTTTCCTCTTTTATATACACAAACAGTACCCTTTAATTTATGCTTTCAACCTTAGGTTTTGGGGTGTTCTTGGGGCTATTTTGAGGTTGATCTTGGAGGAAGTTTTGATGATGTTCGAGAACTGATTTTGATGGTTATATCTGCGTTTCTGGGCAGATTTATGGTTGGTTTATCACCGTGGTTTGAGGTATAGGATTTTACATAATATGCTCCTTAATCTCTTGAGTGTTATTCTCGTTGTTTTCTTGTGATTATAGACTCATATTTGAATTGCTAAATTCATTGGAATCTAGAAATATTTGTTGGAATGTAATTTTGATTCATATGGTATTATATTTGGTGTTGAGAATGTTGTCATGCGATTTTAATATGGCACGGAGGTTGGGCACCCGCCAATATTCCTTTTTTCGGATATGCTAAAAAAGGCATAGCTTTTGAGAAATTAGTGGTGAGTCTTGGTTACCCGATTAATGTGATGTTGAGAAATTATATTGATATAATTGCTTTTGAGATTCACTTTTGATTGAATATTCGTACCCGCATTGTTACGTTTTATTCACCGCTAATATTTGTTGAACATCTTTTCTATAGTCTTGTGTACTTCCCCATATTTCTTTAGTTGGCAGGCTGGCGTCGATTTGGGATGCTATGGACCAATTGGGATGATTTTTTAGCATAAATGATTTGGGAAGAATTTTTAAATCAAGATGAGAAGACTTGTATTTATTTTGATGTATAGAGCATTGGAGATTTATTTTATTTCGAGAGATTTCTTGTATTTATTTGAAGACTGAGATTCATGGTTTCTTTTCTATTGTGATATTTAGATGCTTTATACCTAGTTATATTGTGGATGTAGTATAGTTTTTATCGAATACCGCTCCGCTCCCTCCATGCAGGGTGTTACAAATGGTATCAAAGCTTAGGTTTATGACCACCCTCAGGTATTGGGTTTTGGGTCTATTACATTTTTTGTGGCCCATATTTGGAGTTAGTATTTTAGATGATAGTTTTACGTTAGGCATATAGATTAGATGTAAGGAATTTATTTTTGGTGACCAGATTATTTTTGGAGATTATTGGCCTGATTTTTTAGAGTTAGGCATTCAGCGAATTTCGAGGGTGAAATTCAATTATTAGTGGGGAAACGTAACAACCTACTTAATTTTTGGGGTATTTTCAAAATATCAAGAAATTTTGAGATAAATTATTTTTATTGCTCAATTATGTTGAGAATTATTTTTTAAAGGCGATAATTTCAAACGGTTTCCAATTTGGAGTTAAAATGGATTTTATAATGATTTTATATTGTTGTCCCTTATAAATTTTTTAGGGCGAACTGTCAGCAGACCTGGGCGATCAATCGATCGACGCCATGGATCGATCGATCGATCCCCCTAGGTTTTGTGAACAGCAAGTATTTTAAGGAGATTTTTTCGATTTCCATCTCTTATATTTTTACCTTATAAAAAGGGATCGTGGGCAAGTATTTCAGAATAGCCTTGTGGCACAAAAATACCCATAAAACATATTTTCTTTTCCTCTATTTTATACACAAACAGTACCCTTTAATTTATGCTTTCAACCTTAGGTTTTGGTGTGTTCTTGGGGCTATTTTTAGGTTGATCTTGGAGGAAGTTTTGATGATGTTCGAGAACTGATTTTGATGGTGTGATCTACGTTTCTGGGAAGATTTATGGTTGGTTTATCACCGTGGTTTGAGGTATAGGATTTTATATAATATGCTCCTTAATCTCACGAGTGTTATTCTCGTTGTTTTCTTTTGATTATTGACTCATATTTGAATTGATAAATTCATTGGAATCTAGAAATATTTGTTGGAATCTAATTTCGATTCATGTGGTATTATATTTGGTGCTGAGAATGTTGTCATGAGATTTTAGGATGGCACAGAGATTGGGCACCCGCCAATATTCCTTTTTCTGGATATGCTAAAAAATGCATTGGCACGGTACAGTGCTGAGGCCTGGTGACCCGGTTAATGTGATGTTAAGAAATTATATTGATATAATTTCTTTTGAGATTCGCTTTTGATTTGAATATTCGTACCCGTATTGTTACATTTCATTCACCGCTAATATTTGTTGAGCATCTTTCTTGTAGTATTGTGTACTTCCCCATATTTTCTTTAGTTGGCAGGTTAGCGTGGCTTTGGGACGCTATGGACCAATTGGGATGATTTTTTAGCGTGGATGATTTGGGAAGAATTTTTAAATCAAGATGAGAAGACTTGTATTTATTTTGATGTATAGAGCATTGGAGATTTATTTTATTTCGAGAGATTTCTTGTATTTATTTGAAGACTGAGATTCGTGGTTTCTTTTCTATTGTGGTATTTAGATGCTTTATACCTAGTTATATTGTGGATGTAGTATAATTTTTATCGAGTACCGCTCAGCTCCCTCCAGGTGGGGTGTTACAAATGGTATCAAAGCTTAGGTTTACGACCACCCTCGGGTCTTGGGTTTTGGGTTTGTTGTGTTTTTCTGGCGCATATTTGGAGTTAGAATTTGAGATGATCATTTTGCGTTAGACATCTAGATTAGATATAAGGAATTTATTTTTGGTAACGAGATTATTTTTGGAGATTGTTGGCCTGATTTTTCAGAGTTAGGCATTCGGCGAATTTCGAGGGCGAAATTCCATTATTAGTGAGGAAATGTAACGACCCGCGTAATTTTTGGGGTATTTTCAAAATATAAAGGAAAATAAATTTTGAGATAAATTATTTTTATTGTTCAATTTTGTTGAGAATTATTTTTAAAGGCGAGAATTTCAAACAGTTTCGAATTCGGTGTTAAAACGAATTTTGTAACGATTTTTGTATTATTGTCCCTTATAAATTTTTTAGGGCGAACTATCAACAGACCTGGGCAATCGATTGATCGACGCCAGGGATCGATCGATCGATCCCCTCAGGTTTCATGAACAACAAGTATTTTAAGGAGGTTGTTTTCGTTTCCATCTCTTATATTTTTACCTTATAAAAAGGGATCATGGGCAAGTATTTCGGAACACCCTTGTGGCACAAAAATACCTAGAAAACATATTTTCTTTTCCTCTCTTTTATACACAAAGAATACCCTTTGATTTATGATTTCAACTTTAGGTTTTGGGGTGTTATTGGGGCTATTTTGAGGTTAATCTTGGGGGAAGTTTTGATGATGTTTGAGGAAAGATTTTGATGGTCTTATCTGCGTTTCTGGGCAGATTTATGGTTGGTTTCTCACCGTGGTTTGAAGTATGGGGTTTTACATAATATGCTCCTTAATCTCGCGAGTGTTATTCTCGTTGTTTTCTTATGATTATTGATTCATATTTGAATTGCTAAATTCGTTGGAATCTAGAAATATTTGTTGGAATCTAATTTCGATTCATGCGGTATTATATTTGGTGTTGAGCATTGTGTCATGAGATTTTATTATGGCACAGAGGTTGGGCACCCGCCAATATTCCTTTTTCCAGATTTGCTAAAAAATTCATACGCGCGGTACGGTAGAGAGGCCTGGTGACCCGACTAATGTGTTGTTGAGAAATTATATTGATATAATTGCTTCTGAGATTAGCTTTTGATTTGAATATTCGTGCTCGTATAGTTACGTTGTATTCACCGCTAATGTTTGTTGAGCATCTTTCTTGTATTATTGTGTACTTCCCCATATTTTCTTTAGTTGGCAGGTTAGCGTGGATTTGGGACGCTATGGATCAATTGGGATAATTTTTTAGTGTGGATGATTTGGGAAGTATTTTTAATACAAGATGAAAAGACTTGTATTTATTTTGATGTATAGAGCATTGGAGATTTATTTTATTTCGAGAGATTTCTTGTATTTATTTGAACATGGAGATTAGTGGTTTCTTTTCTATTGTGGGATTTAGATGCTCGATACCTTGTTATATTGTGGGTGTATTATAGTTTTTATCTAGTACCGCTCCGCTCCCTCTGGGTGGGGTGTTACACACCGCATGAGCAACAATGGCAGTTACTTCCGTTGCATTCATCATTCCTTGAGCCGGAGCTGCTGGCTGCTCCGGCTGGGTATTCCTTTATTGAGGTGCATGCCTCAAAGGCATTTGAAATGAGAAGGAAGTTTATTAGTCTACAATTATTATTAAATTTTAATAGCTGAAGACGTAAGCGTAAATACAAGAAACAACAGTCCTAAAAATAGGGCTCTATATCAAAGACGCTAACATGAAAGCGAAATAAGTCGTACAAATCGTAAAGGATGCTAGAACCTAATTTTCTGATACCACCAGTAACACCCTCCCTAATTAAATACTGGGGATCAATCCTTTGGTAAATTAAAAATCAAGGTGAACGATGTGGTTCATTCTTAGCATCACTATCAAAAACAATTTCCATTTTAATCACCCTAATTAATTAAGTTAAGTGTCAAAATATTTATAATATTATTTCATTTTATTAAATCCCATCGTAAAAACCTTTTTAAGTATAAATCAGTTAAGAATAACATAATTTCTAAGGATCACAATCATCTAAAAGAAACATGCCAACTAGATTATCCAAACCAAATTAATAACCATAAGAGAAATCATCATGACATAAAATAACTCCTAAATGAGTCTGAATACTGAAAACATAAATAAATATGAAATCTCCAAAAACTCTAGACTGAAATTGAAAATCGGGAGACACATGCCCTAGATATGCAGTAATAAATCAAGAATTGAATCAATGAAGAGGTCGTCTAAAGAAAGGGTATGCAACTTCCACATAAGCTCCAGCACGTCCAATCCAAAGAATCTATGTCTGACGACCCTTTGGGTGGGAACCTATAATATATATATATATATATATATATATATATATATATATATATATATATATATATATATATATATATACACACACACACAAGAGAGAGAAAAAGCCAGAAAACAGATCAAAGCCCGAGTGTAAAAATATCTTTTAAAAAGTGATTTAGCGAGGAATTAAATGCTTACTAATTGATAAGACATCCATGTTAGCACACGACACTCTCTTGAGAATCCTCACCTCTCATCTAGTGTACACGCCTAACGTACTACTAAAGGCCTCATAAGTATACCTAACTCATCGCCCAAAAATTGTATCTCGAGGAGTCACAAAGCTTTGATTTTAGTTTATAGATTAAATCTCTTAAAGTTTTCTTACGTTACTTAAGTGTATTTCAATGCTGTTATAAAGTTCCCGAACACTTACTATAATTTTGGATCATTATTTCAATATTTATCTACTTATACGCAAGGTAGAAGAATTTTATATATATGTATATATATTAATCACTCATATATAATATATATACTATCGACACCCCACATAAAGTCTATAGTGTTGGCATACTCTGCTATCAAGTCCCCGTATATCTGGTACTAAGGGAAATACTAGTTCGGAATCACTCTTGAATTGTATTAACACAATACATATAAAAAGGAGTCGAAGCATAGTTCCAAGTCATTAAGAGGTCAGCACATACCCCTCACGCCTCTTAGGACCGTCTAACTACCATTCTCAGATAGCTTGTACCAAAGAATCCTATCTTCGAGGGTACAAGTCAATATCCCCCATAAAGGTCCCATCGAGATAAGACTGTCCCGACGCATCAACCTCCGTGATAGCAAGTAGCGCGGGTATGATTATACACAAATATAAGATATATATATATATATATATATATATATATATATATATATATATATATATAGACACACACATGCACTCGGCCACATATATAAATATTCTCATTTTCTAATTTGGTTCGCCCACGAACCATAAAAATATTTTTAACTCTACGTAATAAAATTTTACCCAATTCTTACGCATAAGGAACTCATCTTTTTTTTCCTCAATTAATAGTCATTTCGTAATTACTTCTCGTGCCTCAAAGTATTATCTCTTCCTAAAGGTAAATTCAGTAGGTACACCCTCTCTAACATTCTGGTCTAAGTCATTCACAAATATCCCAATTCCTTAGAAAATATACACACGATTTCCAATATGTGTCAAACCCCCGTTAGTCCACGATGACATCCCATATAAAATTATATTCAATGAAATCTACTTAGACCCTACTATTCCTCTTCATGACCCATTATGCTCTTTAAATGATATTCAAGGGTTCCTACGCATCTTGTCCGAATTAAACAAAATGAGGAAAAACATACACATACAAATATAAGATATATATATATACACATGAGCTCGGCCATATATATAAATATTCTCATTTTCTAATTTGGTTCGCCCACAAACCATAAAAATATTTTTAACTCAACGTAATAAAATTTTACCCAATTCTTACGCATAAGGAACTCATCTTTTTTTTTCCTCAATTAATAGTCATTTCGTAATTACTTCTCGTCCCTCAAAGTATTATCTATTCCTAAAGGTAAATTCAGTAGGTACACCCTCTCTAACATTCTGGTCTAAGTCATTCACAAATATCCCAATTCCTTAGTTAATGTACACACGATTTCCGATATGTGTCAAACCCCCGTTAGTCCACGATGACATCCCATATAAAATTATATTCAATGGAATCTACTTAGACCCTACTATTCCTCTTCATGACCCATTATGATCTTTAAATGATATTCAAGGGTTCCTACGCATCTTGTCCGAATTAAACAAAATGGGGTCGATCGATCGATGAAAGGGGGTTGATTGATCGATCGACATTCTTGAGTCGACCGATCGATCAAACAGGTATTCCGAATTTTTCCATTGTTAACTATGGGTTTCCTTCATCAACCTCAACCAAAACTCCATAATTGAGTCCCATACTCCCAACCAATTAAACTAATAGTCATATTAACCTACCTATATGATTTCCTATGTAAAGCATGTACGAAATTCATCAAAAGTATAGGATTAAAGGCCTATCAAGAACCCTAGTTTCATTATAATTTCCAACCTTCTAATTATTTTTCTAGATTTCTCTCTTATAAACCATTACAATTTCGTGGGTAATCCTCTACATATGATGAGATTTCTAGAATGTACTTATTTCTTCTAAAGCATGAGATTTAAGTTCCCTAAATCATCAAATTCTTCAAATACACATATACTAATTAATCCTATTCTAACATGGTTGAATTATCCACTAGGAATAAGCAAGAAAATTAATTGCCTTAAGATAGTAGGTATGATTCCACGTGTTTGACAGGTGTAGGTTTGATCCCCTCGCTCCGATCTACGTTTTGGTGGTGATGGTGGTGCAATTTGGGTTAGTTCTTGGCCTTGGGTTCTTGGAAAGATTTTCCTTCCTTCCTCTCACTTACGGTCTAACTTTTGAGAATGTTAACCCTAGAGGACTCTCCTAATATCTGATTTTAATTTGCCAATTTTCTTCATTTAATTGAGGCCTAATTTGGAAATGACTAAATCGCCCTCCCTGGATGCCGGTTAGGCCTAAAACGCCCCGAGACCCAAACTAAACCCCCGAGTACACTTTTATGACTATCTCGACCCTTATGGATATGTTGGCACACTCAAAATTATAATATGGATGACTTATAATTTATTCACTTTTTATAATAATAATATAGTCCCGACATGACGCAGGGCCCGTCCCGACTTAATTTCCATAATTGTCATATTATTCACTCATGACAATTTTACAAAATTCAATTCTATATATTACTTTACTCATTAAGTAATATTTAACAAATTTCTAATAATTACTAACTCTCATCACACAAGTAAAAATTTAAAATAAATTTCTGAATTAATATTAAATTAATAACTCAATTAAATTTAATAAATCCCAAATTTTAAATGCCATAAAATACGAGGTATTACATTCCCGAGAGGAACCTCTTCCTCTTTCAAATATTTGGATCTAGCTAAAATTGTACCTACCTCTTCGCCTCTTATCAAGATTGTGAAAAGAAAGATCCCAAACTTCATGTCTGGATCCATGTCTCCCCCTCCTATTGAGAAGAAAAAAGACACTGGTGATGGTAGGTCCAAGAGGCTAATGGTTATTACCATCGAGGATGTTAAGGATAGTAAATCTCAATTTGAGATATTGAAGAGAGGTCCTGCAATCCAACGGGAATTTTCCCATAAATCACAGGACAACCAGGTCTCTACTTTATCTGCCTCCGTGGCAGTGAACCCTTCGTTGGCTAGGAATTTTATTCATTCCAGAATGTTTCCCATGGATAGGCCAGTAGTTTCTCCCATGTCTATGGCTAGAATGCTGGAGAGGGCCAATGAGAATATAGCTCTGGTAATTGTGTACACACATCTAACTTCGTTATTTTTTTATTCTTCTTTGTAATGGTTGATAACAAAAATTACACACCTACGTGGACCAATTAGAAGTAATAATGTGTACTCATACATGGAAAAAACACTAGTCAACAAATAGTAGCTTTGCAGATTACCATGAAGAATGCCGACCAACACAAGAAATGTCAACCAACACAAGGAAGACTGGCCAACAGAACCAAGGAAGCCTCACTATACAAAAAGTCACATTGGACGATATTTATACAATCAACCATCACATTCATTATGTAAGGGTGTAAATTATTGAATATAAAAGTAGTCCATCGCTTAAATTCCCACTCTTGGCCTTCGGGTCATTATAAATACATTGTATCCCTTTCATTAAGGGCAAGACACAAGATGGAAATCTATTAAAAAGATTAATACCATAACAGTGGACATAGGCTTTGATACATAGCCGAACCACTTTAAAATATTGTGTCATTTTCTTTTTATTTACATATTTTAGCAATGATTAAAGAATTATAATTATATCTAGTCTAGTTTTTTACATCAACAAATTGGCACCGTCTATGGGAACGATTTTCTGATTGTCGTTCCCACTCTCATACACCCTTGTTCAAGCAAGATGAACGATCCTATTCCCAGTACCATAAATGATGTCAACCTGCCTGCTCCACTTGCTCCACCACCAAATAGTGATCTGAATGGAATTCTCGTCAGTCTCACCAGAGGACAGGAGGCCATGCAGGACACAATAAGACAACTGGGTCAATCATTGCAAATTAGATAAGGTGTAATGATACCTCCACCTCCAAGATCTGAGAGACGTAGTTATTCTAGAAATTCATGAGATACTTTTTAGGGCCTAAGAGAAAGTTCATCCCTTAGGTCTATAGAACCCTATGAAGTTCATTGCGTTTCTACTGAAAGGCCACCTGTCTTGGAAAGGATAAGCAGAGCTTCGCCCTTTGATCGTCTGGGACCTAGAAGAAATAGAAACCCTCCCCGGGCATTATCCATGATTCTTCAATGTCCAGTTGACCAATATGAGGCCTCAGTCTGAAAAGGATCAAGTGTCTGATGATTTGTACGTGCCGATCATACCTCTCAAGAGGACAGTTCAGCGTAGATAAATGGTCGAAACAACCGAGATACTTCGCATAGATCCAACGCAGGTAAACCTTCATGGAAAGGATCAATTTAGCAGCTAGAATATAGATTGGGTGAAACCACAAAAGCAAAGAATTCTTTGTAATAGAGTTTTATTAAGGGATTTCCTTTTATTCACACAATTGTGGACTTTCCTATTCCTTCTATGTTTAAAGCCCCTATGGTTACCCCTAAATATGATGGTAAAACTAATCATGTTCTCCATATCAAGAAATATCAAGACGCAATGGATATTTATGCGATCCATGATGAAATGAGGTGCAGGGCATTTTCAAGTACCATCACAGGTTCAGCACAAATATGGTACAATAGTCTACCTCGAAGACAAATCACCAACTTTAATTAGCTTGCTGAGCTATTCATTAGTATTTATGTTTTAGATCTAAGCCAGTGAAAAGAGTAGCTCATCTTTTAAGTGTAAGACATCAAGTATGGGAAAGTACCAGGGAGTAAATTACACGTTTTAACAATGAAAAATTTAAAGTAATTGATTAAGAAGAAAAAATATCCATCATCGTTCTGATGAGTGGTTTTCTTCCTGAGAAACTTTATTATACTCTTGCCAAAGATACCCCCAAAACTATGGTTGAACTAATGATGAAGGAATTAAAATTAATGAACGTCAGGGCAACAATGGCTGCAAAGAAGATTCCAATCATGAAGCCTGACGAAAAGTCTGACAAGAAATAGAAAAAGGAGTAAAAGGAGCGTAAGACAAATAAGGAGGATAAACTAAAAAAATATGGGAACTACGCTCCATTGAGTGTTAGCATCCACCCTATCTTGGAAGATATCAAGTACAGTAAGGAGTTGCGATGGCTTGAGAAGTTAAGGGCACCTCCTAATAAGAGGAATAAGTTCAAATATTATGAATTCCACAAAGACCATTTCCATACATTGGATACTTTCATCACATTGCAAAATGATATAGAATCCCTCATCCGCCGAGGAAAACTAGATAAGTATGTTGATTGACGATATAGCAGAGAAACTAGAAGAAGGTCAAATTCTCCATACAAGACCAAAAATGACAAAAAGATATATTAAGAAGATGACAATAAGGATGATTCCGACCTGTCGAAGAAGCCCAAGCATCCAGAACATGAGGTACTTATGATCAATTTTCGTTTATTTGACTATAGTATGATTATAGGTGGAGATGAAGGAGGAGGTTACCATACTGTTGAGTGAAAATCTTACCTAAATAAGGCCCAAGCTTATTCTTAATCCAAATGATTAATATAGCCAAAGAGGATCAGCCGAGGAAGGTTAATAAAGATAAGTCATTGATTGGTTTCTCCAAAAAAGATCTCTATGGGGTACTTTATCCCCATGACGATCCCCTGGTGGTCAAATTCAAAATCCAAGATATTTTCATAGCCAGAATATTGATCGATAATGGGAGCTCGACAGATATAGTGTTTTATCCTTTCTTTCAAAGTCTTAATTTGAAGCTTAGTCAGTTAGAACCATATCACAGGCCACTAATAGGTTTTTTTGATGAAAAAGTTTATCCTTGGGGAAAAATAAAATTATGGGTGTTATTCAACACCTGGCCAACAAGTCGGGTAGAGAAAAAATGCTTCTTCGTGATGGACAAAAATGTTCAATCCGCCTATATTATGATCCTCGGAAGGGTAAGGTTGAAAAAGTTTGAAGTTGTACCATCAACATTCCATTAGTGCTTGAAGTTTCCAACTCATTTTGGCTTAGGCATTGTGATGGGCGATTAGAAGGTGGCATGAGTGTGTTAATACTCTTCAATCTAGCAAAAGGACCTGATTAAATTGAAAAAAAAAAGACTACAACTTATCAGGTGGATACCACTGAGCCTAATCGTGAATATGAGGTTCAAACCTTAGATCCACAGGATGAAACATAGTTGGTTAAAGGCCATATTATGGAAGAGACTGAAAGCATCATTCTAGATGATAAGAAACTAGAAAGGACTACACAGATCGGCTCAACACTGGATACTGCCCTCAAATAGGAGTTGACTATATTTCTGAGGCAGTAGAGAAATGTATTTACTTGGAACCATGAGGATATGCCTGGGATTGATCCCGATTTCCTCTATCATGAGCTCAACTTCAGTAAGTATGCGAATCCGATCAAGAAAAGAGATAGGGTTTTCAGTCCTAAGAAGAATTAATTTATCCAAGAGGAGGTAGAGAATCTTTAAAAAGCCCGGTTTATTGAAGATGTTAAGTATCCAGAAATATTGGCCAACATTGTTATGGTCAAAAAGAAAAATGATAGATGGAGGATGTGCGTTGATTTTATAGATCTAAATAAATCTTTCTAAGAGGATCATTTTCCCTTACCAATAATTGATCAAGTGGTAGATACTACGTCGGGACACGAGCTTTTAATCTTTATAGATGCCTATTCTTTTTATAACGAGATAAAAATGACTGAAGGCAGGGAAAGTATAGCCTTCATCACCCGCCGAGGAACTTATTGCTATAATGTAATTCCCTTTGATCTCAAGAATGCAAGAGAAACATATCAAAGGTTGGTGAACAAGGTATTTAAAGAGAAGAGAGGCAAGAATATAGAGGTTTATGTAGATGATATGATGATAAAAAGTAAAAAAAGGTTCAGATCATAGTGCCAACCTTAGTTAGACTTTTGATTAGTTAGATAAGCATCAAATGAAGCTGAATCTGACCAAGTGTGTGTTTGCAGTACATGAGGGAATGTTCTCGACTTCATAGTTAACTAGAGGGGAATTGACTCCCATCCAGTAAAAATAAAATCCTCAATTGAAATGCAATCACCGACCAACAAGAAGGAAGTACAAAGGCTCACTGGGCGAGTAGACGCTGTAAACATATTTATTTTCGGAGCAACAGACATGTGTTTACCATTTTTCAAGGTGTTGAGAAAGACTTTTGAGTGTAATGCAGAATGTGAAGAAGCATTCCAGGAGTTGATAAACTACTTAGGGTCACCACTATTGCTCTCCCGACCAGTCTTGGGAGATAAATTATACTTATATTTAGTTGTTTCTGAGTCATCTATGAGCTTAGACTTGGTCAGAAAAGACAATGGAATCCAAAAACCAGTCTAGTATACTAGCAAGGCATTTAGAGAAGCTAAAATCAGGTTTCCACGTTTAGAAAAACTATCCTTATCACTTATTGAGGCTTTTAGACATATGAAACCTTATTTCCAAACCCACACCCTAGTTGTGTATACTGATTTCTTTTTTGGGCAAGCACTCCACAAACCTAAAAATTTAGAAACACAGATGTGCTGGGTAGTAGAATTAAGAGAGTATGACATTGTTTATGAGCTAAGATCTTTATTCAGGAGACAAGCTTTGGTAGATTTCATTATATAATTTATTTATCCAGAGGTCCCCGAGCAACAACGCTTACCTGCCAAGAAGAATTTAGAAGAGGAGTCTTCAGATAATATTGTTGTTGATCAACCTGAGTCATCTAGAATTCAATAAATGGACCAAAAATATGCGGAGGGAAGTAAGAATATATTTCATCATGGATTATTAGCATTAATAAGTTTTGACAACAACATTCTATTATGTAATTTTTATATGGATGGATCGTCACGTGTTACTGGCTGCGGAGCTGGCATAATACTTAATAATACTAATAATGTTGATGTTGAGTATGCTCTCAGATTCTAGTTCAAAGCATCAAATAATGAGGCAGAATACGAAGCCCTGGTAGTGGTATTGAATTTAGCTCATTCATTAAGCGCTGAAAAAGTTATGGGGCGCAGTGATTCACAGTTGGTTGTTAACGAAGTATTGAATTTGTGTGGAGCCAAAGGGGAATTGATGACCAGGTATCTTGTTAAAGCCATGGAGATAATTATCAAGTTTCCATACATTCAGATGAATAGGATTCTAAGAATAGAGAATGTCTGAGCTGATGCACTTTCTCTACAAGCATCAACAAAAAGGAATGAGCTCAGAAGGATGATCCTAATAGAGATTTTGAATAATCGAAGGATCGACGAAGACCTAATGGTCAATTTTATTGAAGTATATTTGGGACCCTCTTGGATATATCACATCAGATCTTATATTGAAGATGGAACTTCACCAATAGACCCCATAGAAGCCAAAAAGATAAAATAAAAGGCATCGAGATATATATTAGACAAGGGAATTTTAGACAAAAGTGGATTGATGACCTCCTTAAAGCATTGTGTTCATCTAATAGAGGTGAAAGACATGATCTAAGAAGTGCAAAAAAGTTATTATGGAGCTGATTCAGCTGGAAGGACATTGCTCCAACAAATCAATACTCAGGGATGCTACTAGCCAAACATGAGGGAAGATTATATAGCCTTTGTAAGGAAGTTTGATAAGTGCCAAAGGTTCTCTAATGTTCGTAAAACACCAAATATTGCTTTAACTCCAATTACCTCACCTTAATCATTCTCTATCTAGGGAATAGATTTGGTCAGACCATTGCTGACCACTAAAGGCAGGTTAATATATTTAGTTGTTGTTGTTGATTATTTCACCAAAAGGGTTAAGGAAGATCCACCAGTCATTATGCCATATTAAAAGGTGTATCAGTTTGTATGGAGGAACATAATTTGTAGATATGGTCGACCATATGCTTTTATTACAGATCATGGCACATAGTTTGACAATGAGGAGTTCAAAGCCTATTGTGTCCATTCTAACATCTAGAAGATGCATTCTACAGCAGTACATCCTCAAAGTAATGGTTAAACAAAAGTGATAAAGAGAACTCTGTTGAATAGATTAAAGAAGAGGCTTGATGCTGCTAAAGGAAACTCGATCAATGAGCTACACTCAGTCCTATGGGCTTACATAACTACACCAAGAATAATAACAGGAGAGACGCCATATATGATTGCATTTGAGACTGAGGCCATGATACCAGTCGAGATCGATTTACCAACTCATAGGGTGTTGAATTTTAATTCTCCAGTAACTGACTTGATGAGGGGAATAGATCTAGATATGCTAGAAGAAGTCAGAGAAGACACTTATTTGACAAATACTACCTACCAACAAACTTGTATAACAAAAGGGTAAAGCCGGCCAACCATAAAAAAGGAGATTATGTTCTTAAAAAGGTAATACAGAATAACAACAAGCCATAATCTAGTTGTCATGGCCCATATTTCATATCAGTTGTCGTCTGACCAGGAACTTACAGACTTGAGACGTTAAAAGGTGGATAGTTTAAAAACCATTGGAACATCGAGCATGTACGAAAGTATTACTAGTATTTCAAAGGGTTTCAATTATTTTATTTTGTTTGCGTTTATTTGAATATCAATAAAATGTTGGTTTCAGTCTCTTTACTTTTTCGATTTTTATGGAGTATGATGATATGCATCCCCACATATATTATTCCATTTCGATCCAGTAAAAATAGGGGTATAATCCTCAGTACTTTGTTGACAATAAAATAACCAAACAAGTCAAAACATGATTCCAATCCTTAGCAGTTGGTCAAGAATGTGTGGTAAAACTTTGTATAAAAATCAACACGTTTTACTCGAACTAAGCCAAATGCATGAAGACTTGTAAAAATTCCTAAATGTTAGAATATAGACATATATTCCTCATACGCTTGGTCACCATTGATAACTAACACTAAATTTACTTCAATAAATCTAAGTGCATTAGTAGAATCTATGGCATCACTAATGGTAACCAATACTAAATTTGGATAAATATAAGTGTATTGGTTGAAACAATGGCAACCAATGGTAACTAATACTAAATTTGGATGAATATATCGGAGTGTGTTAGTATAACCAATGGCATTACAATCACAAGTTAAATAAAATAATCGCAAGTTAATAAAAATAAACATATTCCGTTCATATAAAACTGTAGTACATTCAAATTAATTACAAAATACAGGATAATCATTCAATTGAATGTTTTCCCTCATCTTTATAAGATGATTTCACTCTCTCCATACCAACATGAGGATCATCCAGGGTATAAGGAGAATTAACGAAGTTGAAATCTTAAAGCCACCTTTTGTTACTGCTGCACGACATGTTGGTCAAATGAGAAGGTCGAACTATTTCATGATCACCATGTAACTCATAATCCCCTAGGTATTTTGAAATCAAGCATTTGGGAATTGATTATATAAGAATCTAGCTGGCATCCAACTTGAATGGACGTTGTTGGCCGTGTAAGAAACTGGGATCATGCCAGTACCATAGTTTCCTATCTTGATCAACCTTCATCACAGTTAAACAATTATTCCAACCCCATTTATAACCTTTGTGATTAGATTGAGAGAGGTGATCATCTATATTGCCCAAATCTCCATTATAGCCATCCATCCATACTTCTATGGGTTGCTTGTGAAATTGGAAGGTTAATCCTTCAACTTGATGCTGAAGTCTCTTTAAAACCTCAACACTCACCTTCAACTGGGATAATTAGTCGATAAGGAATTTGTCTTTAACTTCCATCTTTCTAAAAAAATCAATAATAGCTTAGTTTTTGGCCTTCAGCTGGACTAACTTATCAGTCAAAGTCTTCTTCATCCAAGGCCCTTCTACATTTGGTCGGCCAACCCTCTATTTGGAAGATTGTACAGGTTTGGAATTTTTTAAAGCTTCAAATTCTTCTATTAATTTAGCATTCTCATTCTCCAGGAAAGAATCTCATTCGTTGGCAAAAGCAGTATAAGAGCTCTTCAAAGATCGAGTTAATTACTCTACGTATTATTCTCTTCTTCCAGAAGTTTAACAATCTCTTTGGCCTCATCAACTTTACGGTTCAATTAAAACTCCTCTTTTCTTAAAGCAGAAGCGTATTTATCCAACTTCTCTTAAAATCCCCAGGCTTCACTCAATGCCTTGTACTTGGACTCATAATCATCATGGAGAAAAGCTTTGGCTTCATTATGCTATGCTCGCATATCTTCTATCATCTTAAATAATCCACATTATTGGCCACAACCTGATCAAGAAGGAATTTGAGGTAAGTGTATGCATTCCTAACATGAAGAGAAGCATCCGCGCTGAGTAAGTTAATCAAGTCCCCATATGGTAAGTCCAAGTGACCAGCGTTGAATAGATCATTACAATATTTGAGTAGGTCGGACTCAATAGCATAAATTTGTTCCATATTGTCCATGAACTAATCAGATAGAGCAAGAATTAATTAATCACAAAAGAACACAAAAAATAACAAGAGGAGTTCTTTCATTAATAAAGGATGGTGATATAAATAAATGAGAGGAAACCAAAACAAGATCCAAAAAGATGCAAAATATAAAGATTATCAGCGGAGAAATCTACACCTTGTTCTTATCATCTTCAATATTAAGGGTCTCTTGCTCGCCAGATGGAATGGTAGAAGTATCTCCTTGGTCATAATGAGGGGCTACGGAATCAATAGACAAAGAATATTCCTTTAAACCATTGTCATCCTCAATCTCTTCATCAAGGTTGGGGGAGATCTAGGGTTAAGCCTAAGGAATAATTCAGAATCCTCCACAATACTAACTTCCTTCAATGCCCCCCACCAACCACCGTGAAGAATTTTTCCTGGCATACCCAATTTGAGCAGAAGTGGGAAAAATAGCTTCACCCTTGTTAAAGGAATCCTCCCTAGCCTTTTTCCTCTTATCCTTCTCATCATAAAGGTCCTTTGTCAGCTTAGCTACTTGTTATTCGGTAGCCTTTGCCTTATGATGTAGTTGAATTAGCCTTATGTCGTGCGTCCTCGACAATCTTGATCTTCTCTTCCCATGACTTCTTATCCATCTCTAAGGCTTGTTGGGAATCTAGTAAAGAATTCCTAAGACCTGCAAAATTCCTACTAAATATCGTCATAAGAAGAATGGAGAAGATCATCCTTATCCAACATTTGGTTGTGGTCAACCAAGAACTACAAGAAAACGTTAAGTATGTACAAGAAAGAGAAGATATAAATAATATTTGATCAACTATGAAGATAAAATTACCATAGCTAAGATCTTGGTTGCCCTCATTGACAGTTTTAATCGGGGCAAGGAGTTAGCAAAAACTCTATGGTCTGGGAAGGTGCCAGTCTTAATCAATTTCCTATCCAAGCTAGGACTCAAAGCTACAGATAAACCAGTAGCAGATGGATCAATACCAACCAAGCCTTGTTGGTTGACATCAATATCTTTCTCAACATGCTTGTTAGCAGGACCTCTCCTCAGTCTTTTCAAAGGATATTCGTCACCCTTGTTGTATGAGGTCTCCTCACCAACATCAGTCTTCTTCTTTGAAACACCAGCATCTGTATGGTTCTTGGTGCCAACAACAGAGTCATCTTCTAAGATATTAGGAATTTTCCTCATAGCCATACTAACAGAAAGGGGAAGGTTAGAACCAAAATAGGTAGAAGTACCAAGTTCAACAACCACTCCAGTAGAGGCATTGGCTGAGGAAGTAAATATTTGATCTCTCTCCGTGTCTATCAAGTTGAAAGGAGCAGAAACTGTTGGCCGAGCAATAAAAGAATTCATAGAACTTCTATATTTTAGCAGATAAGAGGCTGATCGGATGTGCTCCTAGCCAATCTTCCGATGAAGACTCCATAAAAACTTGAGCTTGCCAAGAATGATGTCACTATCCTTGGGACTTTTATTCTTCGCATTAACTGCAACCAAATAAAATAACTAGATTCAATTGGCACATCAATAAATAGTCCATTAGCATGAATATACAAAAAATACATTACAACCTATGCCATGACCCTCCTGAGGATATGTGGGCCCGTCATACACCTCCCCCCCTTGAAGAGGAAGATATTTACAGTTCTTCACAATAACCCCATGATCGAAGTAATATTTGTTGAAGTCATGCAAATTAATAACTAGGGATTTCTTGACAAACCTAGTTTTCAAATAATATGTACTGTCACTAGTGACCCACTTGTTATAGAATAGGAGTTCAGGGATACCGATATGGGTCCCATGGAATGGTTCAGCCTATGAATCCCATTAACTATTCTCCATGTACTGGGGGTTATTCTTGCAGATATAATATCAAAATACTGATAGAACTCTAAACAAAAGCAATTTGGGGGGAGAGTGAAACCACACTCAGCAATGAATAAAGAGCGAATCTAGTGACCCTAAGCTAAAGAAACAATATCAATAGGACAAATGGGAAATTCTAACTCCACCCAATTAGGAATATTCCATTCCCGCCTAAACTCGTCTAAGGAGTCAGCATGAACAATATAAACCATTTTTAACAAAGAATAAAAGAAGGAGAAGGAAATAATTATTATAGTAATTTAAGGATTCACCAAGAACTGCCAAAGAAAGGACGAATAATGGAATATGATCGTACAGAAACTTGGAGATGGCTGCTACAGTTAAAAAATTTGCGGTAAGGAAAAACATACATAAATCTCTCGCCTATTATAGGCTACCTAGAAATTAGCAAAAGTAATGATTAAATAAACCAACGATTGACATTCCAACAGTTTCGCGAATTAGATGGTGAAAAATGCGCATTTATTATTTGGAAGTTCATTAGAATTCAAATTATTTGCAAAAATGCCATTTTCAAATAGTGACAACAAAAATTTACAAGTGTGGAAGGTCGGCTACCGATCAAACATCATCAAAATACTCCTAGATATTCCCAGATTTAAATGCTCTATACTTTCAAGCAAGCACCAAGGATGGAGTATTGGCGACTACTATTGATACCAAAAATTACACATCTATAAGAACGAATTAAAAGTAAGCACATGTCCTCCTGCATGGAAGAAATACCAGTAAGTAAATAGTAGCTCTGTTGATTTCCATGAAGAATGCTGACCAACACAAGCAATGTCGACCAACACAAGGAAGGCCGACCAATAAAACCAGTGAAGTGTCACTATACCAAAAGTCATGTTTGCACGATATTTATACAATAAACCATCACATTCGTTATGTTAGGATGTAAATGCTTGAATATAAAAGCATACCATCCCTTGACATTCCAATTCTTGGCCTCCGAGTCATTATAAATACATTTTACCCCTTCATCAAAGGCAAGACACAAGCAAGCAAGCTATTGAAAAGATTAATATCATAACATTGAGCGTAGGCTTTGATACATAGATGAACCACTATAAAATCTTGTGTCGTTTTCTTTTTATTTATATAATTTATCTGTGATTGAAGAATTAAATCTAGCCTAGTTTTTTAGATCAATAATAACTTTTTATACTTGCCTTATGCTTGCAATTTTCGGTCAACTATGACTAGCTGCTGACCAGGGATGATGAAATAATGAAATCATCAGTGGATACTGAAGAGACATCCAAAATCTTGAAGGTTTCTTTAGAGGAAGTAAGGGATGCCCACAAATATGATGAGGAGAAATAGTAAAGTCTTCTTAATACTACCGTACAGTAAAAGAAGGATGTCGAGAAATCTGCTGCTAGTTTTAGTTTAGAAGTTGTTGAGGAAAGGAGGAAGTAGTAAAACCTAAAAGATTTCACAAAAAGGGAAAAATATGCCTTCACTATAGGATTAGATAAAGACTTTATTGTTGTTGTACTCCAGATTTAATCCATTAAGAGGGCATCTTTCTAGGAAGGATGAACACTAGCTTTAAAGAAGGTTGATGCTGTTGCTGACACTTAACTCTATCGGTAGAACAACTTGACACTCCTCCTAATACTGATGAAGAGATAGAGGATGAGGAATGCACTCAATAATCTTCCATGGTGCTTGAGACTTCTATGGTGGTGGCCAGGTCAGCAAGAGATGTGTCCCAAGACAAGGAGAAAGTGTAGTTTTCTTGGAGTTTTTCTTTGTCTTTTTATGCTGTTTGTTTGCTTTCTATTTTAACCAAAGACAATGATAATTTGTTTACCCATTTAATAAACTTGTCTTCCACTTGCGAAATGTTTATGTTTACCGAATTAGTTTCTTGGTTTCCCATATTTCATTCTTCAGTTAAACTCTAGGAGATCTATCATAGTTGTTCATGAGGGTGATCTTTATAGGAGAAGTATTCATCTCTTTGGTGTAGGACATGAGGATGAGGATGATCTGGAAGAATTTCTTGTCTTGGATGCTTTTAATTAGGTTAAAGAGGAATACGTATGTTTGCACTGATTATTTGACCATGGTATATGAACAAGTTGTTTATAATGAAATGATTCTTAAAATGAAAGAACATCACAAATCATATCTTGCCAATCTGCACTCATATTATGAACCAAAAGTATGCTCGGCTAAGTTAACAAAGAGGTTTCGATTAGAGGCTTCAAGATATATTTATAACAGATTAGAAAAGGGAATTCCTGTGGCACAATGAGCTAAATTGTTCTCGGGAAGTGGCAGGCTTCTTAGAAAAAGTAAATAATGCTCTTAAGAAGGAATTGGAGAGCTTAAAAAAGTCCTCGGGGATCATTAAAGATAAATGTGCTTCTTTCTTGGATCTAGAGAATGCAAGGTTAATGCAAGGACTACATATATTGAAGAAAACCAAGTCTAGCCAGTCGTCTTGACAATTGGGGGTTGCTCGGCCAACCGTTGATGAGAAAAGACTAAGAAGACCTTACCTGACCAGGCAGCCTTACTGAAATCTAAGGACATGACCATTATCAAACTCAATAACAAGGTTAATCGACTAACTTTTGATTTCAACAAGCAACCCAAGGATGTATATATGGATGGATATTATGCAACCTTATCTCATATAGAGGACGAGTTGGAGCAAGCTTGGCGTGATGTTGAAAATTGGGTGGGTTGGAGGTATTGATAATTATGAAAATTCTAAAGACAAACCAACTATGGCATTGGCATGATCCAGGTGTGCTGGATTACATTAATCCTCCTTCAAGAATTAATGCTAGTTGGATAAACAATGATGAGATTCCTCAGAGTTTGGTTATGAAGTATTTGGGTGATTTGGGGTTCAATGGCGAATACACTTACGTTCTCCCATGAGCACTTATTAAATAGACTAAGCTCAAGTGGTCCTGACAGGCTGAGAGACTAGAATTTTACCATTCTTCCTTCTACTATTGATACTCATCCTACGGGGCCGGACAAAGATCAAGGGAAACGCCTTGCCGAGTGAAATTTATTTTATTTTTTTTATTCTGAAGAATATCCCGTAATGAACTATTGAGAACCTTTGAATAAAATATTTTTTGTTTGGCAAACACGTGTTACTTGTGTATTTAAAATTTATTTATTGGTTCAAAGTTCTGATTATTTGGTTGGCATTTTAAGCCGACGAATCTACTTAACTAGGTTGATGTTCTCGGACAAACCCGAGTTGTTCGGCCTTAGGTTTGCATTTTGATCTTTTTGTGCAGGATGACTGTTGAATATCTCATGTGTGGCTTTTCATATGGCTGACAATCCAACTTATTGGAGGTGGTTGACAGGGATCCAAAAAATTAGTAAATGTGGTGACTAATGATAATCCTGTGTGGTAAGTTCCATGATAATGTATGATAGGTGTCACTATTTGATTTGTCCACTTGGTGGAGTAATTTTTAAGTACAATAACATGTTTGATGGATTTTGAATGGATGGTCAGAATATGTAACCCTAGGGTTTAAAAAATAATTGTAATACACATCACAATTATATCTCAAATTGTAGGAGATAAAGTCCTTCACTACTCATGACTCTTTAGTAACATTCATATATAAATTAGAAGTAATTACTCACTATTATACCATGGTAATTATGATGATAAGTTGAAGAATATTTGTCAGATACATCAAGTCCCTTCATTTTGCACATATAGTGCACGCATAGTCATATAGGTCACCTTTTGATCTTTTTTAAAAAAAGATCATTATTATGAATTGTATATTGTGGTTGAATTAAACTGAATTAAATGTTTACAAAAATACATGTTGTTTGATTATGTTCTTATACGAATCACACAAGCTATTAACGACAAGGATGAATCATTATAATTACAAAAGATTTCAACCAACTTTTAACTTTTTACAATCCCTCAATTATTTCCCATTAGTCACACCCACTCCATATAAGTGATAACAAAGATTATTATAATAAATATTGTTTTTACCCCTGAAAATGGAACAATTTTTGATGATATGATATTTTTTTCAACTTCAATCACTAAATCTCCAAAAACTAGATAATCTGAGTCTTCATCCTCAATATCGTCTCTATTTCCATCTTACCTGTAACTCATAGATAAATATCCCTCCATATTTCCACCACCCTCCTCTTCATAACAATATATTTCACAATTTTAATCATTGTCATCAGCATCACCACTTCTTTTCGCCAAATTCCATCTACGAGTGTTTGAAGTAACACTGAAACTCAAGCCCCATCTCACTTCCTCGTAACTAATCGCATTGCTATTTCGATCATCATTATTATCATAATCATCGTCATCATAAAATTGACTTGATAACACACTGTAATTAGGGTTATTATCTTTAATCAATATTCACATCATTCTCATCATCTTCATTATTAATTGTATTGATTTTATTACTGATACATTCCTCTCATCATCTTTTGCTAAAATTTAGACATAGATGAAAAGAGGGGAAACATACTTGCCAACATAAAAAAATGTTCTCTAGTCAATTTACTTCCCAATACATGCTTGGAAACTACCTGTTGGGTATATCTTATAGTAAAAATTACATAATATTCTCATTCTCTTGATTTTCTGATTTTTACAACTTCCTCGACATTCATACCTAATCAGTATATATACTATACATATTTTCTTTGAATAAAATAAATTATTTGGGGTAAACAGACAAGTGGTAAGTTTGTGGAGTGTAGTGCTTGTGGTCTTGGGTTAAAACCCTAGGAGGCACACTAAACATTAATGATCATTCATTGGGCCTTGGGCCATTTGGTCTCTTTGGGCTTATATTGTGTGGCCACAATTGTTCCCCATTTACTATTTTCTTTGAACTCATTTTAAACACGTTTTTATTATTTTGATTTGATCTTTTAGTCTGCGTTCATATCCTGTTAGTGGAGAACAAAGTAGGTTAGTGGCTTAAAAATATTTTAGATATTATGTCTATAAATTAAAGAACTCAAAATTTCTACAACAATCTAAAATATGTATTTCTATCTATCTACCATTACGAAAACAATTATCGCTTTATTATTACATTTTTTATTAAAGTTTTGGTGTTGGATTATCGTGACAATTCAAGATTCTTCATTATTGTTGGTGATGGAATCTGATCATTGAATCCTGAAAAGCGTTTGTACAAGAGGATGACAACATCGATATCAGCGAGAAATTTCTTCTTTAGGACTTCGTGTCAAACACAAACCTCAATCGATAATTTATCCAATTTTATCATTTTTCGAATTTGGGGTTTTTTAATATGTTCTGAAACTTAATTTGCAACAACCTATCCATTTTTTCCCACTTTCTGGGATTCTATTAGCAATGAAAATATATTTGTCCTATATTTTCCTTCATCATTTTTTGTTCCTAATTTTTTTTCTACCCCATCCTTTTTATTTCTCAACACTTCATGAAGTATGTTTCCTTTTTATGTCCATTGCGTATTATTTTTCATTTCCATTTGACTGAAATTCCTTATTTATTTAAGGGTGATGAAATTTGTCTCTTTATAATCCCTTATTTACAACTTCCATTTTGATAATTCAAAACCAATAAGATGATAGTTTATCTATACATTATAATTGCCATAATAAAAGAAATAATTATTTATATTATTTTGATATCCTTTTAATTTATATTTAGTGAAACTTATTATATTAATACTAGCATGCAACTTGCACGATGCACGGGCACCTTGTAGAATATTTTTTTTGATAACTTCTTATATACATTTCTTCAACTATAAATTGAAAATTAATACAAAATGGAAGGATAACCAATGTTTTTACATAAGATGGGGTAAACTACAAATTAATCTTTTATATGGTGAATTATTAAGACCCGATGTGATCAACATGCAAGGTGATATCGATGTGATAAACATGAAAAGTGATATCACTTTACATTACACCTTCCTGTCTATCTACCTGAACATATGTGAACAAAATGATTGTTCTTAATGCATATATGGAAATATCATTATATTATCTAAAAACAATAATACCAATATTTCTCTATATTATTATTAAAATGTTCCCAATAATCACATGTGATCCTAGTTCAATATTAATTGAAGTGAGGTTGAATCATAATATTTTATTCAACAACAAACATTTAAGAATATTGAAAGAAATTAAGGGGACAAAGATACGTCGAATACAATTTTTAATACAACTGTAGACATTCAAGAACAATGAATGAAATTAAGGGACAAATTTTAAATAGTCAAAAGTTTCAACAAAACAACTATTAAAAAGTTAAATAAGAGAAAACTACATTATTTGGGCCGTAATTTTCTTTATTGTGACAACAACATTTTATGAACACACACAAAAAAAACATAAACATATAAACATATGTGACTGAGATATTGATGATAATGAATAATCATTTGCATGAGCGGATTAATTGACTATTCACATCTGAAAAAATCGACAGAAAGTTTGAAAACTTTCCAGTGCATATTTGTAAAGCCTTATGTGAGAAAGCCGTATATTTCCTTATTTTGTGTTTTTTTCTCATTATCCCTAAATCACAATAATATAAAATATGAACATAGGCAGTGAGACGATATATACAAAAATTATTATTAATGATCACTTTAAAAACACATGGAAAACAAAGAAAATGATAAAATTAAAAGGATGGATGCAATGAAAAACTGAAACCCAAGTTCCATGTCTATAAGCTTTTGTTTCTTCCGTCTCGTATTTAGTAGTCCGCCTTCAACGCTTCAAAACCAACATGTTATGAATTACTTAGTCTATTTCTAATGAAGGTAATGTTTTTATAGTACACATACTTACATATTGGCAAAAATAAGGTGTTAATGGAAGATTTTGGAGGTTTAGATGGCATTCTTGGAGAAAAAGTTACAACGAACTCCTTTTCAGACTCAAAATGACACTTAGACCCGAGATTTGTCTAAAAGTCAGAACCCATTTCTCCATCGAATTCCGGAGTAGTGACTTTAACTGATGTTGATAGTGTTACGAGGGGGAAATTTCAAGTTACAAAGAAATGAGAAGACGGTGAGTCTGTGACCTCAAACTTCTTTGTAATCATAATTGTCCTGCTTCAAAACCAATCTGTTAAGAAATTACTTAGTTTTTTTCAATTGAAGTCTATGTTTTTATAGAACATGTACTTACGTATAGGCAAAAGTAAGTAGATGGTTTTCAAGTGGTTCTTGATAAGAGGAGAGAGAGAGAGAGAGAGAGAGAGGGAGATTTAATTTGGATTTTAACATAATAGACATATTTAAATACATGGTGAGTGTATGTGTGAGTTATTTTGGTTGTTAAAGGAATACCTAAGATTATGGAGACGGAGGGGGTGAGGGTGAGGGATATGAAAAGATTTTGACAAAAAAAAAAAAAATAAGGGAAGAGAAAAAGATAGGAGAGAGAAAACATCACCTCTGGGATATAGAGGGCCATGGAGATAAGGAAGTGAGAGAAATCGTTGGGGGAGAAGAAAAAAGGGCTCATCAGACAAAAGAAAAATGTGATTTTTACATTAATTGCGAAGTTATGCATTAATTCCTTTAACACTACTGTCTTAGAGGTATAATAAGGATGAGAAGGAAAGAAAAGAGCAACTATATTCCTATGTGAGTAATTATTTTCAAGAACATTATTGTGTAAGAAGGTGATTCCAATATTAAAATATAGAGACTATTGTAATACCCCTTATTTATGAGTAATTATTTTTATATTAATTTGCGTTGTGGGTTAATTATATAAAATAAAGGAAGTTGAAGTAAATATTATTTTAAGTGATTAAAGAGATGATATTTACTGAGTTTTGCATATTTACTATTGAGTAAATATAAATAGCATCATAGTATGTTTTGTTACGTCGTTGTGATTTGAGCTAGTGTCATGACTTATACCCCATTCGGATAATTATTCATGAGTTATTTTGTTGTTGGAAGTATGAACGGAATTAGGGCGCGGTTAGTTCGGAAATGGTTGAAATAGTCAAAATAAGTACCAAGTTATGTTTTTGGGTTCCGGGATACTTTTGATTAGTTATAAGTTAATTATGATGTTACGAGTCATTTTAATTGTGTAGTGGAATTTACATGATTATACTTAATGTATTTGAGTATTTAGTCTAACAAGACCACTTTTCTTTCTCATTTAGGTTTCTAAACCTAAAAAGAGTTTGAGAGAGAGCTTGGGGGAAAAGGAGAGAAAGAGCAGATTTGATATTGTTGGCTTGAAATCGTTTCAACAACCAAGAATCAAGGGCTGCAATCTTGTGGAAAGTTTCTAACTTGAAATTATGTATGATTAAGTGTGAATAATTTGTATATATAGTTCTCCTGTTTTTTAGATTTAAATAATTTGGGGGTTTTGATGAGTTTGGTGTTTAAACACTTAGATTTTGATTTAGATAAGATTTGAGTTGGTTAAATTAGTTTGTTTTTATGTAGGAATGGTTGGGTGAATTTATTAGGTAATGGGGTTGAGGGAAGTGGAAGAAATAGGTTTGGAAATCTAGGTTTTGTAAAAGGAAATGGATGGTGGCCGTGGGATCTGGTACGAGCGATCGATAGAGGTCTAAAGATCGATCGATCGGGCCTAAAGAAAAAGGCCTACTACTTCTCTCGCAAGGAAAATTTTTAGGATGCGATCGACTACGATTCAAATGCCGGTCAACTGGGCCTTAAGAGAGGAGTCTACTGATTTTCTCACAAGGCCAATTTCAAGAGCGGGGTCGACCGGGGGTTAGGAGCCGGTCGACCGGTACCCTGTTTTTAACCCTAAAATTTTAGATTTCTTCTACTCATTTATTTTAAGGTTTGAGTCTTAGGAACCTTCTCTTATGAAGTAAAGTATTGTATTAGAGTCTTACATTAGAGGAACTAATACCCTAGGTTGGAAAGGGAGCATTCGTGCTTATGTCAGGAGTTAATTAAACTGATTAATTAATGGAAGTTAGGGTCTTTTCATCTAGTAAGCATGTTTAGGATTGAGGAAGAGTTGGTTGGTATTGTTGTGGAATTTTAAAGACTAGTATGAGGTATATTATACTTTGTATCTTATGATGTTGTCGTAAACTCTCGGAGGCTAGTATGGGGCAATTAAACTGTGTGGATTATGTCATTAAGCAAATATTGTTTCGGCTATAATAAACATGCATTTTAAATTGGCATATCTTGTGATTTATGTCTTGCACATACATACCTCTCCAAATTCTATCATAAGGGAAGTTACACGAATGAGGTAAATCCCCTAGCTTGTGATGCACGGAGAATATAGTCCTCCGTGGTTTCATTGTGTGATTTTTTTATTCAAAGTGGGGTAATTCCGGGTATGGTTATGACTCAGTGTCGACGGTATATGGCCGCTTCCCAGGCGACACAACTTAGGGTGCCCAGGTGGTGTTGGTTATAGGCCGTGGAAGATGATAGCATTTAGGAGCACATCCAGTGGGGTGACTCCCAGAAGGATGGTCTTAGAATCATTATGTTTTGACTGTAACTATTCTTACGAATGTAGCATTTTATAAATGAATAATGAGTCTATAAATCCACTAAATGGCTTATGATCCTTGATGATAAATAGACTTATGAAGTTATATTTTATTGAATTGGCAAGTCTATGCATGTTATGGAATTAAACTTCTTCTCTTAATTAGATGAGTAATCTAGTTTAAAATGTTCTAGTATGACGCTAGGTTGTGCGTTTAGATGAGAGGTGAGAATGATTCTTGATTTAGAGAGAGAACTCAACCTGCTTATGATTTTATCATCCATAAGTGTTATGCAGTCTCTTCACACGTATATCATATCAAATCGGTCCCTGACCGATTTATATTTGTCTTTATCGTGTGGTGCTTGTATATATGTTTAGGTTCTCCACGCAAGGATGCTCGTGTTGAGCTACCCTTTCCAGTGTCAGGGAGCTACAGCATTTTTGTGGATGTTGTAGGACTTTTGTAATCGACGCATCATTCTTTTGGATAATCTAGTTATGATCCGTCTATATATTTGAGCGTGTTGCCCTAGTTATTGTTATGCATGATTGATGTAATACCTGATGTAAATCTTATGTACTAGTCTGTCGACCGACATCTTATTCTTTTTTTTTGTTGAGTGGTTATATAGATGTTATATGTCCTTAATTTTGTATCCACCTTCTTTTATATAAATTGAATTATCGAAATTCTTTTTTTTTTATTAAATTTTCTAAATTATTTGGCATCCATTTTCTATAATATTTGGTGGTTAGCTCGTACTATTAATTTTATGACATTGGTGCTAAGAATGCACCATCTATGATTCCTATTTTTATTCGAGTATCGGGATGGCCACCTCTCATTTTATCAAAGCATCGGGTTCTAGAGTCCTTAGGATCTATGCGGACTTATCACGTTCTACCGTAGCGTTCTTTGATGTGGAGCCCTATTGTTAGGATTGATTTGTTTGTGTATGCTTGAGATCTTCTGCCAAGATGAACTATTTTTAAATTATATTCTGATTCAGTTGCTTTTCGTCTCAGATGCCACCTAGAAGAGGTTGCCCGACAAAAGTAAATCGAGCTGCCAAAAATGTAAAGCCCCCACCACCGCAAGGAACAATAAATGCAGCAGAGGTGGCTAATATTGTTGCCTAGGTAGTCAACACTGCAATGACCGCTATGGCACAACAGTTTCCCCAAGCCCAGCAATCGGTATCACCAATGGTTAAATCTCACATGGGATCCTCCGCATGGGAAAGAGCCAGAGAATCCTTCCTGAAAGGTCACCCTCCAAAATTTTAGGGTGGCGCTGATGTGATTGTGGCCAATCAATGGAAGAAAGATATGCAACTCCATCTTCGAATGGTGGAATGCAACGGGGAGAAGAAATAAATTCTTACCACTTTTAAACTTGTAGGATTAGCCCTACACTGGTGGGAGTCGGTGACAACTCCGGAATAGAGGGATACCATGACTATCTCAGAATTTTTGGTTTTATTTGACTGGAAGTATTTTCCTCCAGATGTCCAAAAAATATGCGAAGGAAGATCCAAGATGTTGCTCATGGAGAACGATCGGTGGTGGAATACGAAGAGGAGTTTACTCGTTTAGCAAACTTTGGGCCGGATGAAGTCATTGCAAAAGAAAACATGATTTCAAAATTTATCGGGGGTTTAAATTGGAGGATAAGGCAGCAATTTTTTGGAAACCCAGCTTTGTAAACTTTTGGTGATGTGATGAATGCCGCCTTACGCCATTTCCAGGATCACTGCCTTCACTTGAAATGGAGTAAGAAGATTAAAGACTCAAGTCAATCTAGTAACGAAGGAGAAAATGGTTTCGGTGGAGAACTACCCCCAACATAACAGTTTGGAAGTAAACAGAAAAAGCGGGATCCACATCAAGGGGACTCGGCAAAGAAGCAACTTTTGGGGTTTTTTAACTGTAACAGAAGTTCTTTTAGGCACGTTCAGGGTGCTCAGAAGTAGCATCAGTTCGACCAACAGGGACAAGCAGGCGGAGGGAATAAAGGAGGTCGAGGCCATCAGGGCCAAGGCAGGGGGTAGTTTAATAATAATAATCGGGTCCAATATCTGAAAAATTTTATGGGCCATTATTTTCAGTGTGGTGAACAAGGTCACTTTAAAAAAACTTGTCCACAGTTAATTAGGGGACAGTTACCCCAAGGTCCTTAGAATCAGTAGGCCCATCCACAGCCTCCAGCACCTATTCCAGTTGTCCCTCTTTAACAGGGGAAACTTCAGTATGGGCGTGTGTATAATATTCAGGATGCTTTGTTTCCTCTAGCACCGCTTGCACCGCCAGCTATCGAGGGTAAATTTCCTATTTTCGGATACATGGGTGCAGTGTTATTTGATACGAGTGCAATAAACTCATTTAATGCTAGGAATTTTGTTCATTCTACGGGGTTGATTAAATCTTCCTAGAGTAGTTTTACTAGTGCAGAGTCTTCTATGGGTGATGGTTCACTTAGAATTTTTATTTGTAAAAGGATAGAAATAGACCACGGTAATTTTCATTTTGAGGCCGATTTACTCGTCCTGGATATGGTCGGGTATGATGTTATTTTGGGTATGGACTGGTTAGTGAAATACTGAGCCATGGTAAATTGTTCAGGGAAGAGTATAGTTTTTGCCATTTTGAGGCAAGAAATGTTTTTTGTATCTATGCCTCTTCTGGAGGGAGGTTCGAGCACGCATTTGTATTGTATTGAGGAGGAGACTTTGCGAGAAATAATTATTTCCCTAGATTCAATTCCTGTTGTTAGAGAATTTGAGGATATTTTTTGGAGATTTTGGGCTTACAACCCAGTCGTGAGATTAATTTCGTAATTGATCTAGCGCCAGGGACTCGGCTGATTGCGAGAGCTCCATGCGATATGGCTCCTTTGGAAATGAGGGAGTTAAGGGATCAAATTCAACAACTATTGGAGCAAGGGTTTATTCGGCGCAGCACGTCATTATGGGGTGCTCTTGTGTTATTTGTGAAGAATAGAAATGGTTCCCTTCGGTTATGTGTCGATTACCGTGAATTGAATAAAGTGACCATCCGGAATAGATACTCGTTGCCTAGAATCGACGATTTATTTGATCAGTTAAGGGGAGCATCGTACTTCTCTAAAATAGACTTGAGGACTAGATACCATCAACTGCGAATTCGAGAGCAGGACGTGTCGAAAACTGCATTCTGGACTAGATATGTGTCTTATGAATTTTTATTTATGCCTTTCTGTGTAACCAGCGCCCCTGTCGTATTTATAGAACTTATGAATAGAGTATTTTTGGACTTCATCAACCAATTTATCATAGTGTTCATTAACAACATTTTAGTTTATTCTTAGACTGAAGCTGAGCATGCCAAACACCTATAATTGGTCCTACAGACCCTACGAGATCATCAATTTTATGCCAACTTCGAGAAATATGGCTTTTGGTTACAGGAAGTGCAGTTTTTGGGGCACATTGTATGACTTAGCGTATCTCCGTAGATCCAAGAGAAGTTGCAGCAGTGAGAGAATGGGGTCAATCCATGAATCCAACGTAGATTTGTAGCTTTCTGGGCTTGGCGAGTTACTATCGCCGTTTCGTTAAGGGTTTTTCCCAAATTGCGGGCCCTTTAATAAATTTGACCCGGAAGGGTGTGCAATTTGTTTAGGATGATTCTTGTCAGCTAGCTTTCGATGAGCAGAAGGATAATTTGACTTCTGTTCTTGTACTCTCGTTACCAAGATCGAGCATAGATGATTTGGTCTTCATAAATGCATCTCTACAAGGATTGGGAGGTGTGCTACAAGAGAACCATAGGGCCATTGCTTATGCATCTCGCAAGCTAAAGACCCATGAGAAGAATTATCTTGTGCATGATCTGGAGCTTGCCGCAGTGGTATCTTCCTTAAAGATATAGAGGCATTACCTCCTGGGTTAGAAATTTAGTCTTTTTACAGACCACAAATCATTGAAATATTTGTTCTCGCAAAAAGATCTAAGTATGAGACAACATCGATGGTTGGATTTCTTAAAATTCTATCAATTTGAGATCCATTATCACCCAAGCGAGGCGAATATAGTAGCGGATGCGCTGAGTCAAAAACCCGCGGGGGAACTAACGAAGTTGTGGAAGGCTAAATGGAAAGAACTCATCCAGGATGATGCTGTGGCTAGAGCTTGCATATCAGTATTGATGGTTACACCTGCTATTGTAATGAGGGTCATAAAAGCGCAAGGAGGTGGCAATGATTGTTAAGACCGAGTACACAAATTATTGACCTAGGGAGTGGAATCCTGCTCTATTAGTTCGGATAGTGGGTTACGTTTCCACGGGAGACTTGTAGTCCCCGATGATGGAGAGTTGAGATATTCCATTATGACAGAATCTCATGGATCAAGATTTGTAGTACACCTAGGTGGAGACAAAATGTACCAAGATATGCATCGTCAATATTGGTGGGCAGGCATGAAAAGGGACATCTCTGAATTTGTTTCTCAATGTGCCACTTGTCAATTGGTGAAGGTAGACCACCAGCGAGCAATGAGATTGTTACAACCATTATAAATACCAGTGTGGAAGTGGGAGAGTATCTCGATGGACTTCATCACAAGATTGTCGATGTCACAAAGCGGTCATGATTCTATTTGGGTTATCGTCGATTGTTTGACCAAATCGGCACACTTCTTACTAGTACAGATGGATTATAATACGTCCCGTTATGCCCCGATCTTTATCGTGAATATTGTTAAACTTCATGGAGTGCCCATCAATATAGTCTCCAATCGAGACAAGATTTTTGTGTCCCATATCTGGAAAAGTTTCCAAGAAGCATTGGGAACTGAATTGAAGTTGAGTACCTCTTACCACCCACAAACGGATGGATAAATCGAGAGAGCCAACCAAATGTTGGAGGATATGCTTAGAATGCGTGTACTTGACTTCAGAGGAGGATGAGAGTAATACCTTCCCTTGGTCAAATTTTCTTATAATAATTTTTACCAATTGACGATAGGTATGGCACCGTATGAGGCATTATATAGACGTCCCAGTAGATCACCTGCTTGTTGGTTGGAGGTAGGAGACAATAATCTCCTTGGACCTGAAATGATCCGAGATACTTCTTCTAATATTGAGCTTATTCGGAACCACATATGAATTGCTCAAGATCGTCAAAAGATATATGTCGATGCGAATCGAAGGCATGTGGAGTTAGAAGTGGGGGATCAAGTTTTGGTACAAGTATCTCCGATGAAGGGTATAATGCAGTTCGGGAAGAAAGGCAAACTTGTGCCGCGCTATGTGGGCCCTTTCTCGTTATTGCAAAGGTAGTCCCCCGTAGCGTATCAACTTGCTTTGTCGAAATTCCTACAACATATTCATGACGTGTTTCATGTTTCCTTTTTGAAGAATTACAAAAGGTGTGAGGGAGCTCATTGGAATAAAAGTAAGTAGATGTTTTTCATGTGGTTCTTGATAAGAGGAGAGAGAGAGAGAGAGAGAGAGAGAGATTTAGTTTGGATTTCAATTTAATAGACATATTTAAATTCATGGTCAGTGGATGTGTGAGTTATTTTGGTTGTGAAAGGAATAACTAAGATTATGAAGACAGAGGGGGTGAAGGATACCAAAAAATTTTGACAAAAAAATTAAATAAATAAGGGAAGAGAAAAAAATAGGAGAGAGAAAACATCACCTTTGGGACCGAGAGGGTCGTGGAGATAATGAAGTGAGAGAAATCGTTGGGGGAGAAGAAAATAAGGCTCATCAAACAAAGAAAAATGTGATTTTTACATTAATTGCATAGTTATGCATTAATTCATTTAATAATACTGTCTTAGAGGTATAATAAGGATGAGACATAAAGAAAAGAGCAACTATTTTACTATGTGAGTAATTATTCTCATGAGCATTATTGTGCAAGAAAGTGATTCCAATATGAAAATATAGAGACTATTGTAATACCCCTTATTTATGAGTAATTATTTTTATATTAATTTGCCTTGTGGGTTAATTTTATAAAATAAGGGAAGTTGAAGTAAATATTATTTAAAGTGATTAAAGAGATGATATTTACTGAGTTTTTCATATTTACTATTAAGTGAATGTAAATTGCATCATATTACGTTTTGTTGAGTCTTTGTGATTTAAGAGAGAGAGAGAGAGAGAGAGAGAGAGAGAGCTTGGGGGAAAGAGGAGAGAAAGAGGAGATTTGATATTATTGGCTTGAAATCGTTTCAACAAGCAAGAATCTGAGGCTACAATCTTGAGGAAAGTTTCTAACTTGCAATTATGTATGATTGAGTGTGAATAATTTGTATATATAGTTGTGTTATTTTTTAGATTTAAACAATTTGGGGTTTTTTATGAGTTTCGTGTTTAAACCCTTAGCGTTTGATTTAGATATGCTTTGAGTTGGTTAAATTAGTTTGTTTTTGTGTAGGAATGTTTGGGTGACGTTAATAGATAACGGGGTTAAGGGAAGTGAAAGAAATAGGTTTGGAAATATATGTTTTGTAAAAAGAAATGGGGGATGGCCGTGGGATATGGTACGACCAGTCGACTGTTGTCCAAAGACCAGTCGACCGGGCCTAAAGAGAAAAGCCTATTGCTTCTCTCGCAAGGCAAATTTTAATACGCGGTAGACCGCGATTCACATGACGGTCAATCGGGCCTTAAAGGAGGATCCTACTTCTTTTCTTACAAGGCCAATTTCAAGAGTGCGGTCAACCGGGGGTCTGGGGCCGGTCGACTGGTACCCTATTTTTAAAACTAAAATTTTAAATTTCTTCTACTCATTTCTTTTAAGGTTTGAGTCTTTGGACCTTATCTTATGAAGTAAAAAAGAGTATTAGATTCTTACATTAGAGGAAATAATACCCTAAATTAGTAAGGGAGCATTCGAGCTTATGTCAGGAGTTAATTAAACTGATTAATTAATGGAAGTTAGGGTCTTTTCATCTAGTAAGCTAGTTTAGGACTAAGGAAGAGTTGGTTCGTATTGTTGTGGACTTTTAAATACTAGTATGAGGTATATTATACTTGGTATCTTATAATGTTGTCATTAAACTTTAGGAGGCTAGTATGGGGTCAATTAAACTATGTGGATTATGTCATTAAACATGCATTTTAAATTGGCATTTCTTGTGATTTATGTCTTGCACATACATACCTCTCTAAATGCTATCATAAACGAATTTACGCGAATGAGGTAAATCCCATGGCTTGTGATCTAGGGAGAATATAGCCCTCGGTCATAGGACTGGAGGTTTCATTGGGTGATTATTTTATTCAAAGTGAGGTAATTTTGGGTATGGTTATGACTAACTGTCGATGGTATATGGCCGCTTCCTACGCGATGCGACTTAAGGTTCCCAAGTGGTCTTGGTTATAGGCCTTGGAAGATGATAGCATTTAGGGGCGCATCCAGTGGGGTGACTCCCGAAAGGATGGTCTTAGAATCATTATGTTTTTACTGTAACTATTGTTACGAATGTAGCATTTCATAAATGAATAATGAGTCTATCAATCCGCTAAATGGCTTATGATCCTCGATGATAAATAGATTTATGAAATTATATTTAATTGAATTGGAAAATCTATGCATGTTATGGAATTAAACTTCTTCTCATAATTAGATGAGTAATCTAGTTTGAAATGTTCTAGTATGACACTAGGTTGTGCATTGAGATGAGAGGTGAGAATGATTCTTGCTTCAAAGGGAGATGATAGGGGGAGAAATGGTATCTAAACCTATTATAATTGTACCTTAGTTTGGGGGAGATTTAACTTAGGGGGAGTCGCTATCTTTCTTAGGTTGATCATGTTTGATAAAAGGGAAGAATTGCTTAAGGGGGAGTAATTAATTATTTTAATTGAATTTAATATTTTGATATTACCTATGCGTTTAATGTGTTTGCTTAAGTGTGCAGGAATTCTTCTAAATGGCAACATTCATCATCGAGCAAAGATATTGATCCTTGGGTCGTTTGAGTCAAGCATTGTATTTTTATTTTGGGTGGGAAATTTTTTTCAGTCTAGTAGAGGTTGACGTCCCTTTAGGAATTTTGTTTTGTTTTTGTCCCGGAATACCCAAAGGGGGAGATTTGTAAGGACACAAATTTCCAATTGAGTCCTTTGTAATTTTGTCTCAATTCCGGACAAAAATAGTTGAGTCATAGGATAGAGTTATTGATTATCCTTCAAGACTATGACATACTAAAGTTGAAGACTTAGCGGCCAAGTTCATAAGGCTTCATCAAATGCCATATTTGTAGTGCCTCGTTTCTACATAAACAACAATGTTTCATTTACTCCTAAGGTATGAAAGCATTGTAAATACATATAGGAGCTTGGAACATGTTTCTTTGGGTGAATGGTTTATTTAAAATTGTTGTTTATTTTCATAAAGATTTTATTAAAACTTTAGAACAAACTATATAATGTTTTTGCGCTAAAAAAATAAAACTTTTCAAACTTTCTAGTAGTTCGTTTGAATTTTCATTCGAACGAGTTTTTCGTTCGAACGAGAATGTCGGTCGAATGAAGATGCCAACGAGTTCCCCAATAGGCCACTGGAATGTCATTCGAAATATCGTTCGAGCGAGAATGATGGTTCGAACGAGATATCCAACGAGATTTCTAACGAGTTCTCTCTGGAACCTCATTAGAAGGCTCGTTCGAACGAGACTTCGTTCGAATGAAAATCTCGTTCGAACGAGTTTTGGCGGGAACAGGTTTTTGGCAGTTTTTACCAGTTTTTGACCCACTTTCCCCCTTCTTTTCCCACTATCTTTTGACAGAACTTCTTAAGTACAAAAATGAACTTGAAGTTCTCTCAAAGTTCTGTCAAATTTCATTTCTGCACTAAAGAACTTCTATCAAAAGATAATTGGAAAAGAAGTGGGAAAGTGGGTCAAAAACTGCTAAAAACTACCAAAAACATGTTCCCAACAAAACACATTTGAATAATACTTTCGTTCGAACGAAGTCTCGTTCCAACGAGCCTTTTAATGAGGTTCCAGAGAGAACTTGTTAGAAATATCATTGGATATCTCGTTCGAACCATCATTCTCGTTCGAAGGATATTTCGAACGACATTCCAGTGGCCTATTGGGGAAATCGTTGGTAGCTTCGTTCGAACGACATTCTCGTTCGAACGTTCGAACGACAATTTGAACGAACTTCCAGAAAGTTTGAAATTTTATATTTTTTAGCCCAAAAACTTTATCTACTTTGTTTTGAAGTTTTAATAAAATATTTCTGAAAATAAACAACAGTTTTAAATAAATCGTTCACCGAAAAAAACATGTTCCAAGCTCCTATATATATTTACAATGCATTCTTACCTTAGGAGAAAACGAAACATTATTGTTGACGTATAAACGAGACACTAAAAACACGGCATTTGATGAAGATTTATGAAGTTGGCCGCTCGCTACGTCTTCAACTTTAGTATGTCATAGGCTTGATGGATGATCAATAACTCTATCCTATGACTCAAACATTTTTGTCCGGAATTGAGCCAAAACAATAAAGGACTTAATTGGAAATTTGTGTCCTTACAAGATAACTTAACCTGTTTATGATTTTAGCATCCATAACTGTTATGCATTATATTCACGCGTACATCATATCAAATTGGGCCCTGACCCATTTATATTTGTCTTTCTCGTGTGTGGTTGTATATATGTTCCGGTGCTTCGCCGTAAGGACGCCAGTGTTGACCTCTCATTTCCAGTGTTAGGGAGCTATAACATTTTTGTGGATGTTGTAGGACTTTTGTAATAGACGCATCATTCTTTTGGATAATCTAGTTATGATCCGTCTGCATATTCGGGTGTGTTTCCCTAGTTATTGTTATGTAAGATTAATGTAATACCTGATGTAAAATTTATGTACTAGTCTGTTGACCGATAGCTTATTTAGTTATGTTTGTTGTGTGGTTTTATTGCTATTATATGTCCTTACTTTTGTATCCACCTTATTTTATATAAATTGGATTGTCGACATTATTTTTTTCATTAAACTTGCTAAATTATTTGGCATCTGTTTTCTAAAATATTTGGTGGTTATCTCGTACTATTAATTTTTAAGACAGTGGTGCTAAGAATGGACCATCTATGATTCCTGTTTTTATTGGAGTATTGGGCTGACCACCTCTTATTTTAATAAGCGGGGTGTCACAACTATATATATTGTACTAATATATGGTGGAGTTCACGGATTTTCAAAGATAAAAGAAAAGAAACATAAGAAAGAATAAAATTATGCTCATAAATTGGAGAGTAAAAAGGAGATGGTGAAGAAAACAAAACGGGGAAATAGTGAAGAAAAGGGAGAAATTCGCATACAATTTGTGTTTACTTAACATGTTCAAAATTTTTAGACCAAAATAAAGTGTTGATAATGTATATAATCTATATACACCTATTACTTTAATATTGTGGAAATCAATTTTGTCTAACTGAAATCAACCATGTAAACAATTTGTTGTGGGAAATCATTTTTATGGATGGAAAATATATTTTTGTTGGAAATCATTTTTTTTGGTCTACACGGTTTTTTTCTGTTGCAAATTATTATTTTTTTTAATTAATTCCATAAATCAAATATTTTAATGTTTCTGTTTTTTTAGAAATTAATTTTTTGTATTTGTTGGAACTTATTTTTTTCATGAAAAACGATTACTTTTTTGCAAATCATTTTATTTGGTACTAAGAAGTTTTTTACTATAAATTAATTGTCACTCAATTAATTTTTTTAAACCAACTTTTATTTATTTTAATTTTTATATATTGCTGGAAATTTTTTTTTTTGGATTTTTTTTGTCGAAAATCATTTTATTTGGTGGGAAATATTTTTTCTCTTTTAGAAATAAATTTATTTAACGGAAATGATATTTTTGTACTAATTTTTTGTTTAGTTGGAAATTAATATATTAGGTGGAAAAGGTTTTTATTTTATTTTTTATGCATTTTTTGTATTTTTAAAAATATTTTATATCAAACTTTTTTTTATTTTTTTCATATTTCAATATATAAAAAAATCAGTTCCTGTTCTTAAAATAATTTTTTATATATAATTTTTATGCAATTTATCATTTTTGGAATCTATTTTCAGTCAAAAATTTTATTATTTTTTGTCATTTTTATATTTTTAAAATTTATTTAGTTTTCCCTAGATTTTTCTAAATGTTTTTTATTTTCCCTAAATTTATCCCATATTTTTGGTTTGCTTGATCTGTTTTAATTTTTTAATATTTTTTACAGATTTTTTACAATGTATTTACTTGATTTTCCTATTTTTTGTATTTAAAATTATTTTTCTATAATTTTAAAAGTTTTACATGTATATGTAATTATTTGTAATTGTTTTAAATAAGTTTTTAATATTTTTAGTGTTTTTTGAAAATTTTTGTTGTATTAAAATTTTATGTTGCCCTTTAAAGTAGGAATGTACAAAAATACTCGAATTTTTTCTCATCTGCAATGAACATGACCAAGATTTTGACCAAAAAATTAATGGTGTTAGCGGTAAAGGGTAACTTGAAGTTGTTTCGAAAGTTGAGGAGGTTAAGCCGAGCAAATGAAAGTTCAGGTGACAAAGTAAAAAGTGAGATAAAGCTTAGGTGGAAAGTGTAACTAACCCCTATATACAATAATAAAATATATAGAGAGAGAGTTGTTGTTGTTGTTGTTATTTTTTTGTGTGTGTGCGCGCCTGCGCGCGCGCATGTATTAAGTGAGAAAGGGATGAGGTCATGTCAGGAATAAAAAAAACACAAGAAAAGACTCATGTAAAAACCCACTCAATATTTGATTTGATTTTGAGACATAATGATTATGATGACTTACATTCCAACACAAAATGTACTTTGGAGTTAACAATGCAACTTTTAAAATTCGAATCTAAAATTAAAAATTACCTCACACATCCATATTAAATTTGTAGTTTTTCCCAAGTAAAAATAAAAACTCGTCACATGGAGAGTGAGAGTTTGAAACCATTTGATTTGACCATTGGTACTAACCACGGTTTATACCATGTACCCTAGCAATTCTTTTGCATTTTAGATGAAATTTGGTCCATATGATACAAATTAAGGATAAGGATTCTTCATATTATCATGGAATAAACATATCTTGGCATACGTAACTCTTAGTGACTAGACTTATTAATATAGATCTAGCATATTTAGGTTGACACAAAAATGTTGTTATTATTTATAATGTATGATTAGTTCTCTATTATAAGTTCAATTAAAAATGGAAATATAAACAATGATATTTACCGATTATGTTCTCAAGTAAATAACTTTTCCCTTTACTTCAAATTACACTTAGGTAAAATGCACACTAATGAAATTTAAATATTTTATGATATAAACCATTCATTTAATAAACCTCAAATAGTCACTTTCTAAAATGTTATGTTTCTATTTTAATAATATTTCGAAATTACTCAACTCAACTTTAATCTTTACACTAATTAGTCTATACTAATAACACTATTACTACCAAAATAGTTATTTTACATTAATAAATGAATATATTGGCATCATATTTCATATTAATGTGACACCCCACCTAATAAAACACCGGGCGATCAGTCCTTTATTAAATTATGATCAAGGTGAACGGTTGGTTCATTCTTAGCATTACTGTCGCAAAATTAACTTTTCCAATTAAACACCCTAAATAATTAAGCTAAGTGACAAAACCATTTCTTTTTTTTTTTTGCTTCAATTTCCAAATTTAATTTAAAACTAATAATTAAAACCTTACAAAATCCATAGTTTATGAATTACACAACAACTATACAAGAAGATATAATCCAAACAATTAAACATTCAACTAGATAATCCAAACTTTAAAACTTTAAGGAAAACATCCTGACAGTAAAAATCCCAAAGTGTAATTACTGGAAATAAATGAATCACAATCTCTGATAAAAACATCTGTATAATGGAAAAGGGCGACACATGCCCAACTGGATCAAATAGAGCTAGAAGTAGAATCAATAATGACATCGTCTAAACAAGAGGCCTGCAACTTCCACCTAAGCTGCAACACGTTCCTTTCAAAGGATCCTATGCAGGACGCCCCTGTGGCTGGGCACCTATAATATATACATATATATACAAGAGAGAAGAGAAAATAGGAAAACGGGTCAGATCCCGATTGTAAAATAGTTTAAAATTTTAGTTTAGCAACTATGTAAAATTCTTAACGGATAATGCAATAATCATATTAGTGCGGCACTCTCTTGAGAAATTCTCACCTCTCTTCTAATGTGCACACCTATCGCACTAATACTCCCCATAGATTAGCTTATCATAATTCACTCACAAGATTTCATGCCGACTTTCTCAAATGTTAAGGAAGTTAATTTTATTAAAAAGCAAGGTTCTCACATAAGCCTCATTTGATTATAAAGTTTCTCGATAACGCGTCATACTTTTCAAACACTTATTCCCAAGTTGAAATAATTATTCATTTATTACTTAACATAGTCACAGTAAGTAGTTCCCAAATTTTAAGTTTAAATATATATTAACTGCTCATATAATATACATATAACAACGGCACCCCACCTAACAGTATGGTGCTGGCATACTCTACTCTCCAGCCCCCGTATCACTCGTACTAAGGGAAATACTAGTTCGAAATCACTCTCGAACTGTATTAACACAAAACACATTCAATTTGAGGAGAAGCATAGTTTCCAGTCACTAAGAGGTCAGCACATACCCTCACGTCTCTTAGGACTGTCTGACTATCGATTTGATATCCTGTACCAAGGATTCCTATGTTCTAGGGTATGAGTCAATATCCCCCATAAATGTCCCATCAAGATAAGACTATCCCAGCGTGGTAACCTCTAGGATAGCAAGTAGCGCGGGCATGATTTCCACACGTATATAGTATATGCATAAACACAGTCATATATGTATACTACCATTCCCATAACAAATTTAGGTACCCTCTCATGGCCCATACTGATGATATTTATCCATATTACACATTACTAGGTTATCACGTATAACAGTTTGTCTCTTATTCTTATTTATGGAATTATTCCAACTTACTACGTAACACTCGTGCACTCCTCTATTTCCAAGTCTAATTTCAGTAGGTACTCAAATTTTACAACGTAACTTCCTTATGAGTCTCACCCTTTAACACATGTTCCCAATGTTCCTTATGTGTAAAATACCCCCAGGAAATGTTAATCTCGTCTTACATTAAAGGTTCCATAATTTTATAAAGTCCTACTGCCTTCTTTACATCCCAAAATGTTTTAATAGAAATGTCCAAAGATTACTACTCACTTAAATTGAAATTAATCATTTAAAAAGAAAAATATAAGTGTGCCGGGAGTGGTCGATTGATCAATAGCAGGGGTTTGATCGATCGATGCATCGATCGATCGATTCTCTTGGGTCGATCGATCAATCAAGCTGGTATGGCAAATATGCAGAATTTCCAGTTATGAGTTTCTTCTTCCAAAATCATCCAATTCAATATTTTTGATTCCCAAACTCCCAATAATTCATACTACAAGTTTTATATCCTCAAATAAGTTATATTCTACGTCAGGCATTCGGATTTTCATCATGAATAACGAATTAAATGGGTCATAATCCATGAAAATATCAAGAACCCTAATATTTTCATTGTTTAGTTTCTTCCCATTCTTTTACCAAATTTCATTCTCCTAATTTTCTGAAATTACATGGCTAAATCTCTGCATGTGAGTTTGACTTCCAGAATACATATATTACCCATATATCATGCAATCCAAGTCTTCAAAATAGGTTTTTCTTTCACAAAAACTAGTCCTAATCATTCCTAGGTTAATATTATTGAAGTATTAACTAAAATAGAGAAAGATAGATACTTGACTGGGAATTCTTGGTTCAGATTAGTGGACAAGATTGATGTGGTTTCGATCCTCGTTGCGCGATCTAATGTTTGGCGGCGACGGCGATGCAAACGGTGGAGTTCTTGGCCTTGAACTCCTTGGATAACTTATCCTCTTCCCTTCCAATGTTCGTCTTACTTTTTGCTTGTTCTAACCCTAGAAGAAAACTCCTATTATCTGATATACTCTTAGGAATTTCGTGGGTTTTCATGCCCAAAATTGTAAATGTCCAAAACGCCGTCCTGGGATGTTAATTAGGCCTAGAAACGCCCCGAGACCAAAACTAAACCCTTAGGTACATTATTTTGACTATCTCGACCATTATGGACACATTGATGCACTCAAAATGACCCTACGGGTGACTTGTAATTTAATCACTATTAATAGTCCAAATTTAATTCCGACACGACACAAGCGCGTCCCAATAAATTTCCAAAATTACCAAATTAGATTCTCGTGATAATTTTACTAAATTTAAATACACCTCTTACTTTACCCATAAAGTAATTTACAACACAATTCCAATAATTACTAACTCTCATCACGCTAGTAAGTATTTAAATGATTTTCCGGATTAATATTAAATTAATATCTTTAATTAAATTTAATAAATCCCCAAAAATTAAAAATCATAAAACTACGGTGTATTACATACTTCCCCCCAATAACAGAATTTCATCCCGAAATTCAAAAAATAAGGTATACCTGGCAAGAATAACTCTGGGTACTTCTCACTGATGTCCACCTCACGCTCCCAATTGGATTCCTCCACATTATGATGCTCCCACTGGACCCGGACAAGTGGGACTACCTTCGACCTCAATCTCCTATTGCTATGGTCTAGGATAGCTACTGGCCTCTCCTCGTAAGAGCTATCGGGATGTAAATCAATCTCCTCAATCGCGATGTGGGTGTGGGCCATGTCATCCCAAAGGTATCGCCTCAACGATGAGATGTGGAATACATCATGAATGCAGTGTAATTTCTCTAGCAGCCCCAATTTGTATGCTACCGGCCCAATTCTCTCGATAATGGGAAATGGTCCCACCTACCTCGGGGCCAATTTCCCTTTCTTCCCAAACCTCATCACTCCTTTCATAGGAGATACACGTATTAATACTTGGTCCCCCACATTAAATTCACAGAAGAATCTTTTTGTATCGGAGTAGCTTTTCTGTCTGTCCTGGGTTACCCGAATGCGACTCCTGATAATATCAATCCTAGCGGAGTTTTCCTGAATTACCTCTGGTCCAAGCAACTTGTTAACCCCCACCTCTAGTCAACAAGTTGGGTAACAACAAGGCCTGCCATACAATGCCTCAAATGGGGCCATGCCAATCGTGAACTGACAAGAGTTATTGTAAGCAAACTCTACGAGTGGAAGATGTGACTCCCAACCTCACCCAAAATCAAGGACACACATGCGTAGCATATCCTCCAACATCTGATTGGTACGCTCTGTCTGTCCATCTGTCTGTGGGTGATAAGCTAAACTCAACCTCAACTCTGTACCCATGGCCTCCTGAAAGCTCTCTCAGAAACGCGACATAAAAATCTTGTCTCTATCTGACAAAATATTCAGGAGCACGCCATGTAATCTAACAATCTCATCAATGAAGAACTGAGCATACTGGCCTGTGGTATAGTCTGTCCGTACTGGAAGAAAATGAGCTACCTTCGTTAAACGGTCCACAATCACCCAGATGGAGTCATTGCCCCACTGTGATGTAGGAAACCCGGTAATAAAATCCATGGAAATACTCTCCCACTTCCACGTGGGTATTTCCAATGGATGAAGCAGCCCCGATGGTTTCTAGTGGTCCACCTTTACCAGCTGGCAGGTAGAACACTTGGACATGAACTCAACAATGTCCTTTTTTATCCTACTCCACCAGTATTGTCGCCTCATATTCTGGAACATCTTATCTCCCCTAGGATGCACTGCAAATCGGGATCCGTGAGGCTAGTTCATTACTGCATAACATAAGTCTCCTCCTTCGGGAACCACCAATCTCCCATTAAACCTCAAACCCTAACTAACAGAGTAGGACTCAGCACCCTCAACTAAAAGTCGTACAATCTTCTCCTGGTAAAATGGGTCTGCTGTCTATGCCTGTATTACCCTCATAACAATCTCGGGTGTCACTGTCATGGCAGATATGAAGGAACGGGCTACCGAATCTTGGTGACCCAACTCTTTACACTTTGCTTTCCAGATGTCCGCTACATCGTCAATCGGCCTACGGCTCAACGCATCAGTAACTACGTTAGACTTCCTCGGATGGTACTATATGTCAAACTGATAGTCTTTCACAAACTCTAGCCACCTGCGCGGACGCATATTCAGCTCTCGCTGAGTGAACAGGTACTGCAGTGACTTATGGTCTGTGAACAAGCAAAATTTCTCCCCAAATAAATAGTGTCTCCATATCCTCAATGCAAAGATGACCGTTGCTAACTCTAGGTCGTGTGTGGGGTAATTCTTCTCGTGCGGCTTAATCTTGTGGGAGGAAAAAGCTATAGCCTTCTCCTCCTGTTGTAGTACTCCCCCGAGTCCCCATAAGGAGGCATCGGTGTAAACCAGATACTCCACGCTCGTCTTCGGTAAAGCAAGGACTGGTGCCGAAGTAAGCTTGTCTTTCAATTCTTCGAAAGCCAATTGACAAGTATCGTCGCAAATATATGGTACCCCCATGCGAGCCAGGTTCGTCAATGGGCCCGCTATCTTCGATAACCCTCGAATAAATCTCCTATAGTAACCGGCTAACCCCAAGAAACTATCCATTCTGTCGGTGTCGTGGGCTGTCCCCACTCCCTCACCACTGACACCTTACTCGGGTCAATCGCTATCCCCTATTCAGAAATAACGTGCCCCAAGAACTATACTTCCCGTAACCAGAATCTACACTTCTCATACTTAGCATATAGCTGATGCTCTCATAGAGTCTGAAGAACCTTCGGTAACACCCCGTACATTCATGCATTAAATATTTAATTAATTCGGGAATTGAAAATTACTTATGAATCGTAATTTTAATTGAATTAATTAGGGAAATTTTATTTAAATATTAATCGGGAAGTGAATGGCTAATATTTACGAGAATTTATTTACTAGGTGAATAGTAATCATTTATTTAAGTCATTTCGAGTATTAATGACAAGATATGCACTTATCTCAATCGGGAGTCAGTATAGACTAAAGGGGTCAGGGATAAGTATTTTTTAGAAATTAATTCGGATGCCAATTCTGAGTGTACGATTGAGTCCGGATGGGCCGAGATAGTCAAAAAAGTGTACCCGAGGGTAGTAAACGGGTCACGGTGCATCTTGAGACATAGTCGGGCCCACAAGAGGGCATTTGGGTCACTTGGGCTTGGCCCATAAGGCAAAAAACGGGATTTAGGTAAATTAAGGAATTAGGAGGAATAAGAAAACAACTGATAGAGTTTTAGAAAAAGGTTAAGTGTATTAAGGAACCCTAATAGCAGTTAAAGGCAGTTTTGGGATCACTAGAGAGTCAACAAGAATCATCTTCAACCTTGGAAATTCATCTCCGAATCAGACACTATGAAACCTAAGGCAAGTGGATAACTTGTAATAGAATTGAATCTATATTTCAATTCATATTCATGTGATGTGTTTAATCAGAATTTGTTTTGGGTGTTCATGGCATAAATATGAGGTTTTGAAAATAATAATCTGATTTACGAATTTGGATGAAAATTCTTGAAGAAATCTGATATTGATACGAGTCTGGTAGGATGATATCTGGATATTTAGAGACGAATTTGGTGAAGGAATTTGGGATGTAAATGGGTAAGAAATTAAAGATGAATAATTTCCCAAATTCAGTAATTGTAGTTAATGGACGAATTAATAATATTAGTGGACATTCTGGAGGTCCCTAATAAGGTTTAAAACATATATTAATGTTAAGAGGGCTTAAGATTGCTGGTAGAGAAAACTAGGGTTTGGTAAAAATCATCCATGGCTGAGTTTGTCTTCGCAAAGAAGACTAAGACATGCTCGATCGATCGATCGAAGGTCTGGGGTCGATCGATCGATGGTCGGCGGATTTTGACAGTTCGCCCAATTTTCTTGTATATGAAGAAAATTTAATTTAATCTTTTTCCATGAATTAATTTGGTGAGAACTTCATACATGGGTTAAAATCTAATTACTGGTGAGTGAAATTAATTAGAATTTGGAGACGACTTAGTATGACCTCATAATTTAAATTGGTTGGGTTTTGGAGAAATTAGGTGTCATACACTAAGGAAAATTTTTGGGAGGTGTTCGAAAGGATTAAATATGGATGTAGCGAACAAGCCCGGGGTTAACGGTTGAGGAATACCGAGAGATATATCTTGTATAGGTAAAGGCTAAATAATTCGGGAGTCGGGAATTTAAACTCGGGTGAGGTTAATTGGACTACGAGGGTAAGTCCAAATCTTATGGTGGGGGTGACACCAAAAGGTAACTTAATTAATTAATGTGCGAATTAATCAATAATTAGAGTTGGACCATAAACTCTTAATAAATTAAATAGGCTTATGTAACGGGTTTTGTACATGGTGTAGCCGTGACATTTTATATATATATATATATATATATATAGTGTGTGTGTGTGTGTGTGTGCATTAATATCAGTGGTGAAATATTATTGGTATATACTCTAGTGTTATAGGGGGAGGTTGCGCGTAGTGGATGAATCCCCTAGTTTGAGGAGTAAGGCGAGTATAATCCCAGGTTATAGCGTCTATTATATGGGTGGGGGGGCATCTCACTTTCAGGGAAGGAATATGACCGCCTCCAAATTCGTATGTTAAACTAAGTTAGTGAGCGAATCTAACTTGGATAACTAGGTTATGTGAATGCACCTAGTGGAATAGCACTTGGGAAAAATTTATATTTTGTGAGTATTATTACTCGGTCGAAAGTTTGTATTAAATGTTAGTTCAGTATGTTTGTGAATACTGTAATATGATTAAATATATAATTAGATAAATAATTATATATGGGATAACTAATACATAGCGAAAAATATATTATGTGCATAACAAGTGTGAGAATTATATGAAATTAAAGGGTAATGATTTAATTAAGTTTAACGTTTATAATAACTTAAAAATCAGGAATCAAGGAATACTCGGTAGAGTAGAAAAATTTCAAGAGTTAAAATAAGTATTGGGTCAGGAGCGTAGGACCTAGTAAATTAAATGGGAGCATTAGTAGTGCACATTAGAGGAGGGGTGAGGAAGTCCTTAAGGGAGTGTGCGGCACTAACTAAAATATAAAGAGCATGCATATTTATTTATTACTGTACGTTAATCATTTGTTAAATGTTTTCAAATGTTTTTGGGTACTAACCCTTGCTATAAAAAAATTTAAAAATCTTTTAGGTGTCCAACCACAAGGGCCCCAGGCTTGGCTTTATTCCAGGTATCCGTTGCTGCAGCACCTGTGGATGTTGCGGGTCTTTGATAGACGCCTCCTTCTTTCATTCATGTAGAGACTCTCTAGTAGTTATCTGAGCTTGTCACTCACAGTTCATTTATCAGTATTAGACTTGTTGAGATTTTTCTTCTTATCTTTACTTGTATTGGATATTTGGACCGATGGTTTATTCGGTTAGGTATTTTAATTGTGGATGGTTATTTTAGTTAACTGTGATTGCGTATTATTCTATGTTCCGCATGAGTTTTATTTAATTAATTGAAAGATAAAAACTAGCACCAGTCTACTTTTCTCAGTTAGGTGGTTGGTAATTAAAAAGACGACAGTGATGCTAAGAATGGACCAACTGAGAAACCTTTTCTAACTTTATTTAGGATTGATCACCTGGGATTAATTAGGCGGGGCGTCATACCTTCCTTAAGTGCTCAACATTCTCTTCCTCAGTTTTTGAATATATCAGGATGTCATCTATGTAGACGATGACAAATTGATCCAAGAACTCTCTGAACACCGGTTCATCAAGTCCATGAATATAGAGGAGCATTTGTGAGTCAAAATGGCATCACTCTGAACCCGTAGGACCCATATCTCGTCAAAAAAGCAGTCTTCAAAACATCCTGCTCCCTAATACGTAGCTGATGGTATCCGGACCTCAAATATATCTTCGAAAGGAAAGTTTCTCCCCTCAACTGGTCGAACAGGTCATCGATTCGAGGCAACGGATATTTTTTCCGTATCGTGACCTTGTTCAGCTCCCGGTAATCCACACATAGCCTCAGTGAACCATCCCTCTTTTTTACAAACAAAACTGGAGTGCCCCAAGGTGAGGTACTCCTACGAATGAAGCCCTGACCAAACACCTGCTCTATCTGGTCTCGTAACTCTCGCATTTCCTTCGGACCCATATGGTATGGAGCGCATGCTATCGGTCGAGTATTGTGTAATAAATCTATGACAAAGTCTATCTCTCGACTGGGGGTTACACCTGGTATCTCCTGAAATACATCAGAATACTCACGAACAACTGGGATCGAGTCTAAAGGAATCACGACCCCCTTAAAGGTATCCTCCTCTATGTAGTACAAATGAGCGATAGATCCTCCCTCTGGGAGAGGCATTTCCACTACAAACATCTGTTACCCCGGAATGGCAAAGATAATACTCCCACCAAAACAATCTATCATGGCTCTCTATGCTGCGAGCCAATCCATACCAATAATAACTCCATGCTCATGCATATCTAAGACTAACATGTCTGCTGGTAATATCAAGATACCAATCTCTACTCCCACGCCTCGACATATAAAGAAAATTAACGATCCACTCCATAGTGGAGAGTCTACACATGTCACAGTGCTCTCTTCTGTTGCTAATAACACTAAGGCCTTCGCAAAATGGGGAGCTATAAAATAGTGTATCTCCTTAGTATCAAATAAAACCCGACCCATAGTACCATGGATAGGTGGACGTTATAGACACGCCCGTACTATAACTGCCCCTACTGGAATGGATGGTAGGGCTAATACCTGAGCTGGTGCTGGGAGGGCGGTTGGAAAAAGTGGCCTCTGTGGCTCACTACGGGCACCCTGCTGCTGTGGGGCCCTATCTCCCTCTGGACAATCATGGCACCTATGGCCATTTTTACCACACCCAAAGCATTGGCCCCTGAAATTTCCTACCCTCTATCCCTGCTGATTACCGCCCTGCTGGTCATTACCACCTCGCCATTGGCCCTGTTGGCCCTTCTAAAAATGTTGTTGGCCTTGATGGCCTTGCTGTTGACCCTGCGACTAACGATGTTGGCCCTGCTGACCTTACCTAAATCCCCCAAATCCCTGCCTGAAGTCACCTGATCGGAACATCTTGGCAGGGTCCCCCTGATGGGAACTTTGCTCATGCTGACGAGTCTGCCCCTGAGATGTCGGTGATCCACTAGCACCACTACCCCCTGTCCTGCCTTACTGGCTGGACTCTCATACTCCCTTACTTCCCTGTAGATGGAAGTCGTGATCCTGGAAGTGTAACAAAGTAGCATCGAGTACGTCCGTGTAGGTACTCAGTGACACGTTGCCTATGAGGTGCTGACAGATCCGCCAAGCCAACCCGTTCACAAACAATAGTATCTTCTTTCCCTCAGTGGGTGCCTCATCTGGCACTATAGTGAGAAGTCTAGTGAACTCCTCTTCGTACTCGGCAACAGTCGAATTCTCCTATTTTAGAATCAGTAACTTCCGCCTCATCTCAGTCTGCACGGTTGATGGGAAGTATTTGTTGTCAAACCGCGTCCAAAATGACTGAATAGTGATAATATCCCTCTCCTCCAAGGTGGTAGTGGATTCCCACCAATGCAAAGCGGCCCCTACCAGCTTAAAGGAAGCCAATAGCTGCTTCTGCACGTCCGTGCACTCGTACATGCGCAGATGCCTCTGGATATCTTTCTTCCATTGGTTGGCTACAATAATATCCGAACTACCAGCAAACTCTAGGGGATGCGCCTTCTGGAAGGCATCCCTAACTCGCTCCCACGCAGATGGAAGCTGTGATTGTACTGACGCCACTGCCTGAACCTGGAGTGGAGCCTGCTGCACTACTGTTAGCGCGGTATTCACCGCCTGAGCAATGATAGCGGCTACTTCTGTGGAGTTCATGGTTCCCTGAGTCGGAGCTACTGGTTGCTCGGCTTGGGCACGCCTATCCTTGGGTGTGCGTCTCGGAGGCATCTGAAATGTAAAGAAATTTATTAGTCTACAGTTATTATCAAATCTGAAATAACTAAAGACGTAAACGTAAAATCAAGAATTCAACAATCCTAAAAATAGGGCTCTATAGTAAGAACGTTAAGATGAAAATGAAGTAAGCCGTACAGATCCTAAAGGACACTAGAACCTGATGCTCTAATACCACCTATGACACCCCACCTAATTAAATACTAGGTTATGTGTCCTTTATTAAATTATGATCAAGGTGAACGATTGGTTCATTCTTAGCATCACTGTCGCAAAAATAACTTTTCCAATTAAACACCCTAAATAATTAAGCTAAGTGACAAAACCAGTTTTTTTTTTTTTTTTACTTCATTTTCCAAATTTAATTTAAAACCTTACAAAATCCATAGTTTAAGAATTACACAACAACTATACTGGAACATATAATCCAAACAATTAAACATCCAACTAGATAATCCAAACATTAAAACTCTAAGGAAAATATCTTGACAGTAAAAATCCCAAAGTGTAAATACTGGAAATAAACGAATCACAATCTCTGATAAAAACATCTGTATAATGGAAAAGGGCGACACATGCCCAACTGGATCAAATAGAGCTAGAAGTAAAATCAATAATGAGATCATCTAAATAAGAGGCCTGCAACTCCCACCTAAGCTACAGCACGTTCCTTCTAAAGGATCATATGCAAGACCCCCCTGTGGCTGGGCACCTGTAATATATACAAGAGAGCAGAGAAAATAGGAAAATGGGTCAGAGCCCTATTGTAAAACAGTTTAAAAATTTATTTTAGCAAGTATTTAAAATTGTTACCGTCTAATGCAACAATCATATTAGTGCGGCACGCTCTTGAGAAATTCTTATCTCTCTTCTAATGTGCACACCTATCGCACTAATACCCCCCATAGATTAGCTTATCTTAATTTACTCACAAGATTTCATGCTGACTTTCTCAAATGTTAAGGAAGTTAATTTTATTAAAAATCAAGGTTCTCACATAAGCCTCATTTTATTATAAAGTTTCTCGATAACACATCATACTTTTCAAACACTTATTCCCAAGTTGAAAAAATTATTCATTTATTGCTTACCATAGTCACAGTAAGTAGTTCCAAAATTTCAAGTTTAAATATATATTAACTACTCATATAATATATATATAACAACGGCACCCCACATAACATTATGGTGATGGCATACTCGGCTATCCAGTCCCCGTATCACTCGTACTAAGGGAAATACTAGTTTAGAATCACTCTCGAACTGTATTAACACAAAACACATACAAATTGAGGTGAAGCATAGTTCCAAGTCCCTAAGAGGTCAGTACATACCCTCACGTCTCTTAGGACCGTCTGACTATCGATCTGATAGCCTGTACCAAGGATTCTTATGTTCTAGGGTACGAGTCAAGATCCCCCATGAAGGTCCCATCGAGATAAGACTGTCCCAGCGCGGTAACCTCAGGGATAGTAAATAGCATGGGCATGATTTCCACACATATATAGTATATGCATAAACACAGTCATATATTTATACTACCATTCGCATATCAAATTTAGGTACCCTCTCATGGCCCATACTGATGATATTTATCCTTATTACACATTACTAGGTTATCATGTATAAACGGTTTGTCTCTTATTCTTATTTACGGAATTCTTCCAACATACTATGTAACACTCGTGCATTCCTATCTTCCCAAGTGTAATTTCAGTAGGTAGTCATATTTTACAACGTAACTTCCTTACGAGTCTCACCCTTTAACACAAGTTCCCAATGTCCCTTATGTGTAAAATACCGCCATGAAATGTTAATCTCGTCTTACATTAAGGGCTCCATAATTTTATAAAGTCATACTGCCTTCTTTACATCCCGCAATGTTTTAATATAAATGTCCAAAGATTACTACTCACTAAAATTGAAATTAATCATTTAAAAAGAAAAATATAAATCTGCTAGGAGGGCTCGATCGATCTATGGTAGGGGTTCGATCGATCGATCAAGCAGGTATGGGAAATATGCAGAATTTCCCATTACGGGTTTCTTCTTAAAAAATCATCCAATTCAATATTTTTGATTCCCAAACTCCTAACAATTCATACTACAAGTTTTATATCCTCAAATAAGTGATATTCTATGCCAGGCATGCGGATTTTCATCATGAATAACGAATTAAATGGTCATAATCAATAAAAATATCAAGAACCCTAATATTTTCTTTGTTTAGTTTCTTCCCATTCTTTTACAAGATTTCATACTCCTAATTTACTGAAATTTCATGGTTAAATATCTACATGTGAGTTTGACTTCCAGAATACATATATTACACATATAGCATGAAATTCAAGTCTTCAAAATTGATTTTTCTTTCATAAAAACTAGTCCTAATCATTCCTATGTTAATATTATTGAAGCATTAACCGGAATAGATAAAGATATATACTTGCTTGGGAATTATTGGTTCAAATTAGTGGACAAGATTGATGTGGTTGTAATCCTCGTTGCGCGATCTAAAGTTTGGAGGCGACGACGATGCAAACGGTGGAGTTCTTGGCCTTGAACTCCTTGGAGAGCTTCTCCTTTTCCCTTTCAATAGTTGTCTTAGGTTTTTGGTTGTTCTAACCCTAGAAGACAACTCCTATTATCTGATATACTGTTAGGAATTTCGTGGGTTTTCATTCCCAAAAATGTATAATGTCCAAAACACCCTCCTAGGAGTTAATTAGGCCTAAAAACGCCCCGATACCCAAATTAAACCTCCGGGTACATTATTTTGAATATCTCGACCCTTTCAGACACATTGACGCACTCAAAATGACCCTACGGATGACTTATAATTTATTCACTATTAAGAGTACGAACTTAATCCCGACACGACACAAGCGCGTCCCGATAAATTTCCAAAATTACCAAATGAGATTCTCATGATAATTTTATTGAATTTAAATACACCTCTTACTTTATCCATAAAGTAATATACAACACAATTCCAATAATTACTAACTCTCATCACGCTAGAAAGTATTTAAATGATTTTTCGGATTAATATTAAATTAATATCTCTAATTAAATTTAATAAATCCTCCAAAATTAAAAGTCATAAAAATACGGGGTATTACAATTAAGTCTCGTATTCAAGTCAATGTTACTAATAGAATAAATATTTCAACTCGCCCGAAATCGTTAATCATATAAAATTATTATTCACCAAAAAATTCTATTTATTCTAAATCATTATTCAGGAGAAATTGATTGTTCATCTGAAATTACTTGTCATCCAAAAATTACTATTCAATGAAGATTAATATTCATCCAAAAATCACTATTCACTTAAAATGATTTTCAATCACTTTTCATCTAAAATTACTATTCTTTCAAAATTATATGACACCCTACCTATTTTAACCATAGGTGATGAGTCCTTCATTAAAACAAACAAGATTCTCAACTGGTTCATTCTTAGCATCACTGTCGAAAATCATTTAAATTACTAACCACGTATGTTAAATTAGCTGGTGCTAAATTTTATCTTTCATTATTATAACAACATTAAGCGTAAATAAATAAATAAATAAATAAAATTAACGAAACCATCAACACAATAACAATCTCAACAATCACACGAGACATATGTAAATAACTAAGACTAAATAAAGATTGGTTCCCAAATAAATAATCCGACTACCATCTGAAATAAATAAAACTGAATCTGAATACAGTTTGATAAATAAACTCAACAACTAAACAGTCTGAATGGGCAATGGCCAAATAAAATACTGAAAGAAATCCTATCTACAAATGAATAAGGTGAAACATCTAAAGAAACTCCTGCAAGCCTCCACAAGTGTTGCAGCTATGCATCCATGGTTAGAACCATCATGCTTGGCGTCCCTATGGATGGACACCTAAAATGTTTTGAAATTTTTTAGCACGGGTCAGAGCCTAAGAAAATAGTTTAAAAATATTTTGCAAGTGTATAAATCACAGTTAAATCAATTATTAGATACACATATGAGTTCCATGTACACTCTCTTGAGGTCCTCACTTCTCAACTAATGTTCACGCCTAACGTCCCCTATTTGGCTATGTTATCCATCACAGCTAGATAACGTATCTAATTACTCTCAATAGGCATGGCTCCCTGGTATCACACGTACGACATGCTTCCAAAGAATCAATAATTAATATTACTCGCATATTATCATTGAGTCAATCAATAAAGTTTCTCTACTTAATCACTTTAGTTATACACAATATATCAGACTTTGATATATTCATCACACATGTAATAAATACAAATATAGCATCCCTAGAATGGCCCATCGTGTTGCTGGCATACTCTGCTATCAATTCCATGTACCAAATCAAGGACTAATGGTTCGACATGTCTCCTCGAACCCAAATTCAATTAATTTCGACACTGGAGGTGAACACGATTCAAAGCCGTTAGGAAACGCACATACCTAATGTACCCAAAAAAACAAGTCGGTCCCTCTAATACAAAACACATAGTGAGCTACCCTAAGTTCCATGTTCTAAGCCACAAATCCTAACCTCACTGGAACCGTTAATGTGGGATCGCCCTCTACGTAAAAAGCTCCAAATAGAAGGCAACATAAGTATATTCACACACATAATCAAATCACAACCATAGGTATTCACACAACGTATGTATGCACATTATTAAGTTCGAATATGCAGATTCGAGTCATATAAGTTCATACGTAATATATATATATATATATATATATATATATATATACAAAAAGTTTCCTGTAAAGACTCCTTATGGTAGAGACCTCGGTACAAACAATTTTCTTAAAATAGTAAAAAAAATGATTTTTTTTATGAACTTCATGGATATGATATGCACAGTGAGAAGATCCCCAATTTTTTTCGTCAAAAAATTCAATAAAAAAATCGTTGAGATGAGGCGATATGTCAAAAATGGTATAAATATGCATTTTCGACTATTGAAATGGTGGGTCGGCGCCAATCGCCTTATTGATTGAATTTTTTTATGAAACTTCATGGATATGATCTTCTCACTATAGAGATCATATCCATGAAGTTTCATAAAAAAATTCAATCAAAAAGTGGGTGAGATGATCGCCAACATTTCAATGGTCGAAAATGCATATTTATACCATTTGCTTACATATAACTTCATCTCAAAGGTTTTTTTATTGACTTTTTTGCTGAAAAAAAATGGAGATGATCTTCCCACCATAGAGATCATATTCATGAAGTTTCATCAGAAAATTCCTTTTTTTACACTTAAAAAAAATGGTATGTTTCGAAATTTGCACCATAAGGAGTCCTTATAGGAGAGGTCATATATATATATATATATATATATCGCATACTCAATATACTGAAATCATTCTCACATAATATTTATTTCATGAATTTTCCGGGCATTACACAATACCCAAAGGGTTATATCTATCCCTTATGTAAATTCAGTAGTTGTACATCTCTAAAGTAATAATTTATATTTTAGGCTGCAATTAACACTTCTCGTAACCCAAATCGTACATTCTAGATACATCTCTCAATCGATTAAACATTGTCAGTCCATGTCTTAATTTCCTGTCACTTAGTGTCACCAAGTCTAAATTCTTTACCTACTAACCTTCCCTAGTCTTTATGCAAGTATAAAACATACCCCCAAAGTTTCCATAAATATTTTCATTAGAAATTAACACAACAACATTTTTAGTTCTACGAGGTACCCCGAACCAATTCGAGTGTGGGTCCGAACCAGTTCGAACCACCTGTGTCTTCTTCTCCACTATTACTAATTTCACCATTTTTAACCCATAATTTCTTCATGCAACACATCCAAACTCCAATATAACTTATCCCAACATCGTACAAGAGCTTATATATCAGTTCTAACAATTCTCTAACGTTAAAACATTATTAAATTCATAGATCCCAAGATTTCATCAAGGTATCTACACAAAACCCTAGGTATGGTGTTTTTCATATAAGTTCGTCAAAAGCTCAGATTTCTTTCATGTTGTTTACCCCATAAATTATGATTTCATTTTATTTTCACAAAGGGATTCATTCTACATGCAATCTTACCCAGAATTATGAATTTCATTCATCAATCTCCCAAGAACATTATAAATTTAGATTAAATAAAGAACCCGACACTACATGGGTATTATAACCCATAAAATCATGAAAGATAAACATGTTCCCTATCAGTAGCAGGTCTTATTTCGAGTTGAGTGTGATAAGGATTCCTTCCGTTCCATTCGATCACAATTTTTTGCAACTTGGTGGAGAGAAAAGGTGTTACACCTCCAATAACTCTCTTTTCTTCCTGCCTCATGGCCTCCTCTCTCCCAAGATTTATATAACCCCATCCCTAAACTACTATGGGATAAATATACTGATTTAATTTTCATAGTTCTCTCTACTACCATCACCCGAATGATCGAAATGCCCTTTCGTGGTTTCGATTTGTTCTAAAATCGCCCCGAAACCAAAATACTACCCATGGGTACACTATTATGATTATGTAGACCCTTAAGGAATCAACTGTAACCTCAAAATAATGATCCAATTCACTCTACAATAATTTCCTATCTTGACCTCAAATAGTCTACACACAACCCCCAATTAAGATGTACCATTATCAAGTCACTATCACTCGCTATGACGTAAAATACCTTTTACTATTCATTTCATGCTTATATTTAATAATCATTTATCATTTTCTCTACGATTAATAATTGAATCAGCACATAATATTTAATGTCATTAAATTATGTCACACGTGTAATTTAAAAATAAACCGAATTAATTCAATTTTAAATACTCAGAATTACGGGGTGTTACATATTTTCCCCCCTACAAAGGAATTTCACCTTCAAAATTTGGACGTACCTACGGTGAATAACTCTGGATACTGCTCACACATATCATCCTCCTGCTCCCACATCGACTCATCAATGTTGTGGTAACCCTCTAAACTCTAACCAAGGGTAGCACCTTAGACTGCAGCTTATGCTCACTACGATCAAGTATCACCACCGACCCCTCCTCGTACGAGATATCTGACTGAAAGTAGATCCCCTCAAATGGAACATGCCAGAAGTCCCTCTTACTCTTTTGGTATTTCTTCAGGAATGATATATGGAACACGTCGTGTATCCGCTATAGGTTCTCCTGTAGTCCCAGCCTATACGCCACTGGTCCACCCTCTCGATGATCGGAAATAATCGCACATATCTCAGTGTTAGCTTACCTTTCATATCGAAACTCATCACCCCCTTCATAGGATATACCTGTACCAACACTTGTTCACCAACATCAAGCTCTATGTGCCTCCCATCTGCATCGGTGTAACACTTATACCTGTCTTGAGCTATACGGATGCGCCCTCGAATCAATTCAATCTTGGTAGTGGTGTCCTGAATTATCTTTGGCCCCAATAACTTATGGTCCTTAACCTCTAACTAACAATCGGGTGAACGATAAGGAAAACCGTACAGTTCCTCAAATGGTGCTATGCCAATGGTGAACTTGTAAGATTTGTTATTCACAAACTCCATGAAATAAAGATATCGCTCCCATCCTCCCTTAAAGTCAAGTGTGCACATCCACCACATATCCTACAGCATCTGATGAACTCTCTTTATCTGTCCATCTGTCCATGGGTGACACATTGTACTCAGTCATAAATTTGTGCCCATCGCCTCCAAAAAACTCTACCAGAAATGGGACACAAAGATCTTGTCCTGGTCGGATAAAATATTAATCGAAACCCCTTGTAATCATAATATTTCCCTAATAAATAGTTATGCATACTGCCTCATCTCAAAATCCATATGAATCGAAAGAAAATAGGCAACCTTAGTAAATCGATCCACTATCACCCATATGGAATCATGACCCTGCTACGATGTCGATAGCCCGGTAATGAAATCTACGGAGATGGTCTCCCACTTTCACACAGAAATCTCGAGTGGGTGAAACATCCGTATCGGTCTTTAGCAGTCTATCTTCAGAAGATGGTAAGTAGAACACTTTGAGACAAACTCCGTTATATCCCATTTTATCGCCGACCACCAATATTGCATATGCATATTATGGCCCCGTGAGACTCTAACAACAATGTTTAACTCAAATCCACATCCTGTGGAACCACAAGTCTCCCATTAAAATGCAAAACACCCTCTTAGCTGATCGAGTATGACTCTTCCCCATTATCCAGCAATTGGTGAAGTCTTTCCTGGATATACTGATCCCCTTCCTCTGCTTTCACCAAACTCATAACAATCTCGAGCGTGACAGATAAAATGGGCATGCAAGCTCTAGCAACCTCATCATCGTGTCAAAGATCGCTCCACTTTGCCTTCCAAACCACCATTATCTCCTCTATAAGCCATCGCCTCAATGGGTCTGCCACCATGTTAGCCTTCCTAAGATGATACTGAATATCAAATTGGTAATCCTTCATGAGATTCAACCATCTCCTCTGCCTCATATTTAGATCCTTCTATGTGAACAAATATTGAAGTGATTTATGGTCCGTGAATAAGATAAATTGCTCCCCCAATGGATAGTGCCTCCATATCCTCGAGAAGAACATAACAACTACCAACTCCAAGTCATGCACATGGTAATTCCTCTCATAGGGCTTAAGCTTGCGAGATGCATAAGCTATATCCCCCTCCTCCTACTATAATACACCCCCAAGCCCCTACAAGGATGCATCAATATAAACATGATACTCCACTCCTCCCCTAGGCAGTGAAAGCATAGGTGATGAAGTCAATTTATCCTTTAGCTCGTTAAAATTTAACTAAAAATGTTCATTCAAAACAAATGACATCCCCTTGCGAGTCTGAGTCATCAGCGGACCCGTAATATTAAAGAAACGATGAATGGAATGTCTATTGTATCTGGACAACCCTAGAAAAATGCTAACATTGGTTGATGTCTTGGGTTTTCATCACTCCCTCACCTTCAATACCTTAATTGGATCGATTGTTATGACCTTACTAGACATAATATGGCCCAAAAATTTCACCTCCCGAAGCTAAAACCCGCACTTCTCAACTTTGGCATACAACTGGTGCTCCCGTAATGTCTATAAAACCATCTGCAAATGCTCATCATGCTTATCCTCATAGAAAGAGTAAACTAGAATATCATTGATGAACACGATAAAAAATTGGTCAATGAACTCCCTAAAGACCTTGTTCATCATAACCATGAATATTATTAGAACATTGATGAGTTCAAATGGCATCACCCTAAACTCGTACAACCCATACGGTGTTAGAAAAGTAGTCTTAGGAATGTCTTCCTCTCTGATGCACAAATGATGATAACCAAACCTCAGATCTATATTGGAGAAGTAATATCATCCCCTTAGTTGGTCGAACGATCATCAATCCGAGACAGTGGATACTTATTCCAAATCGTGACCTTGTTCAACTCCCTGTAGTCGATATATAACCAAAGCAATCCATACCTCTTCTTGACGAACAACACCGGCACCCCATGGTGATGTCCTCCTTCTGATGAAACCTATCCTCATGACCTGCTAATTTTCTCTCTCATCTCCCTCATTTTAGATGGGGCTGTACAATAAGGCACTCGGGCTATAGGACTCGTACTCAGTGCTAGGTCGATAACAGACTCAATTTCCCGACTAGCTGATTGCTCGAGTATCTCCTGGAATACATCCTTAAACACCCTCACCAATGGAATCGGGTCTAACAAAAAAACCACCTCTTATGAGGTATCCTACTAAATGTAATACAAATGTGTGCATTGCTACTAAGAACATCTCCTATCCCGAAATTAAGAACACAATATTCCTCCTGTAATCATCCACCATCGCCTGGTGTTTAGCTAACCAATCCATACCCAAAATAACGTAATACCCCTCCATGTCTTACTCAAGAAGGTCAACGGCCAAGCATAACCTACCCACAACGATATCCACACCCATACGCATCGAGTGTAAAAGATACCACTACCTATCGGTGACTCCACACACTTACAGAGACTACCGGCTATCTCTAATAGATCGATAACTCATGTAAATCTGGTCTCTGTGAAATAATATGATTCTCCTATATCAAAGATAATCCTCGCCTGATGATTGTGCATAGGAAACGTACCATCTACTACCGGTGGTGACTGTGGGGCCGGTTGTATAATGACATCTTGGACGTTATAAAAACGTCCGTACTGTAAGTGTCCCTTCTGCAATAGGGTGGGTGAGGTTTCTGCTGTAGGTGGTCTTTTTGTCTACTACTTCTACGGGGCACCCTGCTACTGCGGTGCTCTACCCTTGTGTGGGAAGTGCCTCCTATTGTGGCCCATTTGACCATAAATAAAGCATTGTCATGGAAAATCTCTAAATTTGTGGCCCTGACGGTGCTAACCCTATTGTTTTCTCTAACCGCCTCAACTTAGTTGGCCTCCCCCATTGTTCCCCTAGCCCTGACCTGCTAGTGTTGAGCACCCTGGTGGACCTGCATATAACCTCCCTTTGGTCGATAGCCCCCGGACCTAAACCTCTTGGCCTGATCCCCTATCGGGAATCATGCCCCTGGTGTCAGCCTGACTTCTATTACTACTATGGTGCTCCGCTAGAACCGCTACCCCTACCTTGCTCGGCTGGCTAGGCTCACCTCCTCTCTTTCTTGCCTTCAGATGGAATAGGTAGTCCTGGCATTATAAAAGTGATGCATTGACAACATTTATATAAGTCACTAATGAAGGGTTGCAATTCAAATGTTGCCTAATCCTTTAGGCTAATCCATCTATTAACTTAACCTTCTTCCTTTCCTCATTATTCACTTCGCCTCGTATAAAATTGGCCAAACTAGTGAAATCCTCATTGTACTTGACTACTGAGCGATCTCCTGAAGTCACCTAACTAAACCTCTTTCGCATCTCTATCTCAACGGCTGGCAAAAAGTATTTGTGGTCAAACCACACCCAGAACTCGACAATAAACATTGTGTCCCTTTCCTCCATGGTGGTAACTGACTCCCAACACTGTAAGGATACCTCGACAAATTCGAATGTGGGTAATATCTACTTCGAAACATCACTGTAGTCGACCAAGTGCAGGTGGTGCTGTATATCTTTCTTCTACTGGCATGCCTCAATCATATTCGAACTCCCCTAAAACTCTGGTGGGTGGCCCTTGTGAAAAGCCTCATTAACATTCTTCCACTCCGATGGCCCTCGGTGGGCCTGAAAAACTGGTGCCAGTGGCAACGATGGCTATTACACCTGATAAAAATTGAGAGTCATGGAAATTATCACTGTATTAGCTGCCTATGACACTATCGTTTCCAGCTCTACTACTGCCACTGTCCCGTATGGTGGATGTGATTGTGGTGTCTATGGATCCTCCTAAGCCTACCTCATATTGGCTTTAGACGCTGCCTTCATTGGTCGTCCTCTCTTGTGTGGCATCGAGAACCATATCAAATTGTATGAGTTCACAGTTAATACAAATATAAAAACTGTAATCTCAAGTGCGTAATCATGAATGTAACAATCATATGAATAGGGCTCTAAGTTAAAGAATGATGTGATGAAATCGTAGTAAGTCGTACAAATCCAATGGATAGTAGAAACTGATGCTCTGAGACCATCTGTGACACCACGCCTATTTTAACAATAGGTGATAAGTCCTTCATTAAAAACAAATAGGAATCTCATCTGGTTCATTCTTAGCATCACTGTTGAAAAACATTTAAATTACAAACCACCTATGCTAAATTAAGTTGGTGCCAAATTTTATCTATTATTATAACGACATTAAGCGTAAATAAATATATAAATAAAATTAACAAAAACCATCCATAAAATAATAATCTTAACAATCACACGACAAATATATAAATAAATAATACCGAATAAACATCGGTTCCGAAATAAATAATGCAACTACAATCTGGAAAAAAGAAAAGAAAACTTAGTCTTAATATAGTCTGATAAATAAACTAAACAACTAAATAGTCTTAATGGGCAACACGCCCAAATGAAATACTGAAAGAAATACTATCTAGAAATGAATGAGGTAAATCATTTAAAGAAAATCCTACGAGCCTCCACAAATGCTACAGCTACACATCCCTTGATAGAATCATCACGCTTGTCTCCCAGTGTATGGACACATAAAATATTTTAAAAATATTTTGACACGGTTCAGAGCCCAAGAAATTTTTTTGAAAATATTTTGTTAGTGTATAAATCATAGCTTAAATAAGTTATTAGATACAGATGTTAGTTCCATGTACAGTCTCTTGAGGTCCTCACTTCTCAACTAATGGTCATGCCTAACGTACCCTATTAAGCTATATCATACATCCCAACTAGATAACATATCTAATTTCTCTTAATAGGCCTAGATCCCTCGTATCACATGTACGACACGCTATCACGAGATCAATAATTAGTATTACTCATGTATTATTATTGAGTTAATGAACTAAGTTTCTATGCATAATCACTTTAGATACACACTATATATCAGTTATATTTTCACACATAAAAAGATATATCACTCTTGTATATATTTATCAGCTATAAAATATATAGAACTATTGCATCCTCGAAATGGACCCTCGTGATGCTGGCATACTCTGCTATCAAGTCCATGTACCTTCCGTACCATATCAAGGACTAATGGTTCGACATGTCTCCTCAAACCCAAAATCAATTAATACACACATTGGAGGCGAACATGGTTCTAAACCTTTGGGATATGCACATACCTCACACACCCAAACGACACGTCGATCCCACTTATACACAATACATAGTGATCCACCCTAAGTGCCATGTTCCAGGGCACACATACAAACCTCACTAGAATCATCAAGGTGGGATCGCACTATGCACGAAAACCTTCAGTTAGCAGGCAACGTAGGTATGTTAAAATACATAATCGAATCACAACCATAAGTATTCACACAACCTATATATGCATTTTTTTACGTGGGTACACACATCCCAGTCATATAAGTCCGTACGTAGTATATATATCCCTCTCATACTCAATGTCCTAAAATCATGCTCACATAATATTTATTTCAGGAAATTTGCGGGCATTACACACTAGCCAAAGGGTCCTATTTATCCCTTTCATAAATTCAGTAGTTGTACATCTCTAAACTACTAATTTATATCTTAGGTTATCAATCACATTTCCCGTAACCCAAATTATACATTCCCGATACATCTCTCAATAGATTAATCATTGTAAGTCCATGTCATTATTTCTTCTCATGAAGTATCACCTAGTCTTAATTTTGTACCTACTGACCTTCCCTAGTCTTTGTGCAAGTACAAAACATACCCCCAAAGTTTTCCAGAATTATTTTCCTTAGAAATTAACACAACAAAATTTCTAGTTCTAATAGGTGCCCTGAACCGATTCGAGTATGGGCCTGAACCGATTCGAGTATTTGTCTGAACCGATTCGAACCCCCTGCATTTCTTCTTCACCACTGTTACCAAATTCACCAATTTAACCCATAATTTCTTCATGCAACACATCCAAACTCCAAGATAAGTATGCTAAGATCATACAAGAGCTTATATATCAGTTCTAACAATTCTCTAACTTTAAATCATCTTTAAATTCATAGATCTCAAGATTTCTACAGAAAACCCTAACTATGGTGTTCTTCATATAATTCCATTAAAAATCCAGATTTCTTTCATGTTCTTTACCACATAAATTCCGATTTTGTTTTTTCTAAACAAATGGATTCATTCAACATGCAATCTTACCCAAAATTATGGATTTATTCACCAATATCCCAATAACATTATCAATTTAAATTAAATCAAGAACCTTACACTGTATGGGTATTTTAACTGTAATGCCCTGATCCGAATTTATAGGTTACCCCCGAGTCAACCCGAGTCATTAGGTGTGCATTGTAATGAAACAACCTAAATAATATTGATAGTCCAGTTTTATTAAAATTCAAATTTCACTTATTAGCATGCAATTTCAATTTCGAGATGAACTACGTGAGGGGCTCTTAGGGATCACCCTAGAAGCCAAGTAAAAAGATCCACTAATGTAAAACATAAATAAGTATACTTACCAGTAAAATGCCCTCGAAATACGAAACTGCTCCCAATCTGTCGTAAGAAAGTGGGGACGTGAGCTTATGCCTAGTGGGATTTATTCAACAATATAAAAACAAATGGAAAAAGGTAATGCTCACACACTACAACCACAAGCATGTGAAAATATATATACATCTACTTACGTATAGCTTTGAAAAACACATGTTCCAATTCATTAATTAAATTATTCCCGAAAACCTTATTTTCCTAAATTAATTGACCTTAATCCTATTAAAGGCATTCATTATTCATATTTGACATTTTCCACTTAGTTCATCACACCCGGTTCAACACTTGAAGCCTTTACACTTAATCTAGCAAAGCCACTCCGTTACCGGAATTTATCGTTTTATTCATTTAAATATCCTTTAGTACTTTCACTAAAAATCACCATTTCAATACACGCATTCACCGTGTTAGAAAATACTTATTTAACCTTTGAAAATCCTTTTACGACACACTTTTGTTTTAAATATGGATGTCACCATTTGTCTTGCTTAACCACCCATTTATCCACCTTATTTACCCTTTTACCGTATCTTATGGACATTGGTCAGTTTACGCATTAACTTGTCCATTTAGCCTTTACCAGCACATTTATTTTGTTAATTCAAGTTAGGTTATATTTACACATTTACCACATGACCCATTTCTTAATTTGGGTTCCACATTCATTTAACTTTTTCTCGGAATCTTCCTATACCTCATACTTACATGGTCTCTATATAGACGACTATGCGTAACATATGATCTAGCCAGTGGTTTGGGCTTTTCACCCAAGTCTCGCACTTGTCATTTTAACACATAAAATAGAAACCTTTGCATTATAAGCTCCTAATTTCCATCTTAATATTTTTAACTCTACGAATGCCCATTTGTTCATAAAGTCTCCATTTGCAAGAATCTTAAAATATTTATTTCATAAATATTTTTACAACATTAACATTAGTCCTCATTTTTATTTCATCAAAAATGAACATCATTACTTTGACTAAAAATACGCTAACCAATATTCCCTTGCATATTATTTGGTAAAAAAGTCCTTCGCTTCCCTTTTTACTAGGAATATACGCAATACCATTTCTTACTTTTTTATTGAATAAAAATGTTTATTATTTCTTTTTTTCTATAAATATACCAAATAATGTCATCACACATTTTTATTTCATAAAACGTCTATTTTTTCAGATTTATTATGAAAACACACCATAATAATATTTTATACAATTTTTACTCTATAAAAAGGATTATTTTCAGATTTAATAGAAAATACACAACAATAATAGTTTTTACCATTTTTATTCCATAAAATGGCTATTTTCAGATTTAATTGAAAATACACAACAGTAATATTCTTTGCCATTTTTATTCCATAAAAATGGTTATTTAAAGATTACTAAGAACACCTCACAATATCACAATAATCCTACTCTTAATCAACAATAACAAGATTATCATATATATCATTAGAGTCTTAACATAGCAAGAGTAGTTTACCCAACCTAAATGGTCTCCGAAGTGGTGGTGATGATGAAGATGGGTGACTCCCCCATCTCCAAAGTCAGCCCTAAAGGGAGTCACAATAGCTCCACCAAACCTCCCTTCATGGAAGCTCCAACATACTTTAATAAAAACTCCATTAAAATCCTCTCCAAATACTTCAAATAACACCTACATCTTCTTCTATGAATGTCTCCAAAACACTCATAAAAAAACCAAACAACGACTTATATATACATTCGTGTTTGTGGATTATTTCTTAGCAGTAGGGAAGAATGTATATTTCTTGGTGTGGGTGTATGAGTTACACTAGGAGATAAAAATGGGGGATAAAAGATCAGGGGAAGGAAATAGGAGTCTTCGAGAGTTTGGCAGTGGGGGTTCCCAACCCCACGCTCGTTCTTATAACCCCAAATCACTAATCTGCCCTTAAATATTGAAACCCTATAACCTTTTGAATTTTCCACAAATGAAGTAATTGTTGGCTCATCGATCGACAACTCACTGGCCCAGATTGATCCCGTGGTCATCCTAGAGACAACACTAAATTTTGGATTGCAAATCCCACAATATCCTTATAGCATACACAAAACGAATCCAAAGTCTTTATCATGTTTTTATACCTGACTTTGTTCTACTAGTCAGCCCATCAGCTGAAGAAGAATATGGATTAATCGTATCAAGCGTTGACAGCATGGCATGATCTGATGAAACTCGAACATTGCTCGAGCGATTTGATGTGTCGCTCGAACCATAGTGGTGACTGTTTGATTGACCTGCTTAAATGGCACCCTTTCTTCCTTCCCTCCTTACCTTACACGGGGAAAACGGATCAGCATAACCAAAAGAGATGGAAGTTTCATAGACAATACCTCTATTAATAAAAAATCTCCTTCGTATAAAGTCTAGTAAAATACGTAAGTTAATCCTCCTCCTATAAAATCCAACGTGGTACCCAACGTCAATAATTCTGATAACTTCTTTATATAACACCATAATTTCTATAATTATGGTTGGTTCACCATATATATATATATAGTCCCACACGTACATCATATATAAAGTTTAATTCATATTGTGACTACTCATTCTATGGTTCATATAACATCCTTAGTTAAATGATTCTCTTTTATAACCCTATTTGTTACCCAAAATTCCCTATAATTATAATTTATTCCTCCTCTTATAATTTCACATATACTTAAATAAATTAGTCGGGGCAGGGTATTACAAACTTCCCTGCTTAGGGAATTTTTCCTTAAAATTCTTAGTCAAACACAACTTATACCAAAGTACTTATGGCGAGTTTTCCATTCGAAGCATCCTCAACACTAAGGTATAAACCCAAGCACTTCATTTTTTATCGGTCATCACTACTAATGCAAACACAAAAAACCTAAGATCCCATTACAAAATTTCAAGCACGTCTAATCCTGCCTACCTAAATAAGACCTCGAGATGGTATATTCTCATAAAGTACCTTAGTATTACCTGCGAACTCATTAACATGTCTACGTTAGGGTTCACATCCTATGTTTTCTTCGAATAATCCTAGCTCATACCCATCCTAGGCTGATACAGTTTCAACACTCCTTGCTACATGCATAAAAGATAATCATCTTATCATATTGTCCTACCCGACCGATCTCTCCTGTGAGATACCTATGTTGTCCTATGATAACTATGGGTATCACAACGTTTCTATATACCAACGATCTTCTCTTAGACATCCAAAAATTGAACCCAGTGCTATACTATCATCTAAAGTTTTATCAAGTCTTAACATTTCGCACATCATCACATCATAACATCAGAATGCACGACCAAGGCGTGACTAATTATACTGGTTAACTACCAAAGATGTTAACCAAAGGGAATTATCCCATGTGTTAATTATATGCAAGAATGCAAGACCAAGCGCACACCCTACTAGTGTAGAATAAAGGTTCTTCTAAAGAAGAGTGCACTCATATACCATGATGCATCAGCCACCGCTGGCCTAGCCCTCATCACTACTGAGCTTATGCAGTGTCGCACCCGAATCTCACAATTAATAAACATCTTCCCATTATCTGGATTAAGGAATCGTCCGTTCATGCCGGACGAACGGAACACCTAACCAGTTCCGTTGGGAAGCTGGATGCTAGACTTCCCTCCTTAGGACTAATGCTACTAATCCATCACTGATAAGAATAGTTATCCTAAATCAGGGCGAAGTTACTTCTCTGCGCACTCATATCTAGTTACCGACCTATCATAACCAGCCCTCCAAAATCTCAATACGCAGTAGCCAACCTTAGTCTCCGAGATCATTCTCATAGCACTCACTTAGTTTCATACATGAACAATTGTTATCACCCTATATCGCCTACATGATTCAAATCATAACAATTTTAATGGCATCTCACTTTCAATCATGAGTCGTGACTAATGAATTATTTCAATAGAGTTATTACTAATCATAGAGGTAGCACACTTAGGTGTTATGAACAAATATAACACTTCATCCCGAGTGCTATTTCTAAAAGCCATAACGAACATCATCGTGTTCTAAGCCTCCCAGGTGTATCGCCTAACATTGATCAACCTACTCTTGAAATTATCCTCGAATGTCCTGTCATGATCCATGTCTATAAAGAATGTCGTAGCACTAACTCCATGGTCCTGCCATAATTCGACATGCACTAAATGTACTATAATCGTCAATGATCTACCATTGTTCCTATAAAATTTAATACAACAACGATTCCCAGTGACTTACACGCGACGACCTTGAATTCCAGTACTTCTTTCTAAATAGCTTACATAGCTATAGTAAGGAACCATGAGTCATACCATGACCCATGACACACTACCTTGTGTTTATCACTATGAAAGGGACACCTCCACATAAACCTCAATGCAACAATAACTCCCAAGGTTTCAAAGAGATACACTATCATCATTGTAATGCACGGTACATAACTTCAGATTTATTGTTACTAGCGGATGCCTAGTTTTTCCATTAACATCCGGATAGCTAAGTCCTAGCACACATTGTAATACCTCGTATTTATACATAATTTTATTCAGTTAAATTGAGAAATTAATTGGAGAAAATACGTTTTAATTCAATTACGTGAGTGGAGTAATTTAATGTGATTAGATGATAATTGTGACTATTAAATATTAATCGAGAGATAGATACTGATAAATATTGCATTATGGTATTTACTATGTGGGAATGGTAAATAATTGATAATTATGGTTACATGGCATAGTGAGTGACATGTGCGTATTTTACTTTATCTCATCGGGAGTCGCGTGTAGACTATTTTGAGGTGAGAAATGTATTTTAAGTGACTTGGATGCTAATTTAGAGGTCACGAATGATTTCTGATGGGTCAAAATAGTCGGAATAGGGTACCCGGGGTATAGCTTAGGTCCCAAATCAATTTTGGACTAAATCAGCACCTATTAAGGGTGTTTCAGTCATTTTTCAAAAAGGTTAAGGGACATACAAAATTTAGATCCATATATCTAATATTTAGAGATTGGGTTTAGGGATCACAAGATAAAAATATTAGGCAGGCCATTAGAGAAAAGAGATAAACCATTTCCCCTATGTCTAAGGAGAATATTATGAAGGTGGTGAAGGGTTTGTTGCACCTTAAGACAATTGGAAAGGAAGATTTGAGAAGAAGATATCAATCATAAACAAAGAACTAAGAAATTGGCTCAATCAATCTAAGGCAAGTGTTTATTACAAGTTAAATTGATGTTATAGCACCCATGTGTAGGGTTTTCATGAATAAATTGATTTTATTGAAAAACCTTCGATGTAAAGTATCAATTGATCACCTGTTTTGGTACAATTTCATGTTGTTAGGGTTTAGATCTGTAGAGGATCGTAAATTAGAAGAGTTTTGATTGTTACTATGGATTTAAATCTGGGTTTTGAATGAAATTTAATGGATGAACACAAAACTAGATTTATAAATGAGTTTTGGGGGTTGAGTCATTCTGGATTGATTTCGGTGAAGTTTTAATGTTTTTGAAACATTAAAAATTATCCTAACTCATGTAGAAACTCTTAGGAATAATACGATGTGAATTTGGTGAAGAATTTATGAGATTTGGGTGTAAGGATTTTTGTTCGTAATCAATTTATATGTCGTATACCGCTAGACCATCGAAGAAGATCAAGATCACATTCACATCAAGACGGATCCGAATAATCAAGGTTCTTCAACAAAAAATCTCCACAAGGTTAACTATGGTAAGGTTATGTTTTAGAGTCCCTTAATAATGCACTTAGAGTATTGAGATTATTTTTCATAAGATATTTTCTAAGTGTTAGAGAGGAGCTTTAAAACTTTTTGTTAAATTTTTTTGAATTCATTATATCTAAAGATCTTGTTCTCGAACACCTTTCCGTAGAAAAATCATAACTAATTCACCAAAAATAAAAACATACGAAACTGGCGGCCACGCGTTCGTATCGTAATTATCTACAATCATGGATTGAAATCTCGTTTGATAGGTCGTTCAAACGAGGTAGAATCTCGTTCAAACTAGATAGGATCTCATTCAAACAACATCAGATACCGTTCGAACGAGAAGAGTTTTTTTCTGACACGTCACCGCCTTGAATTTTGTTATTTAAATGGTGATTTCGTGTGGAGAAACATTCGTTTTCAACAGAATAGGATTTGGAGTGTTTTGGTTTATTCTCCAACATTTTAAGAGTTTAATCTCTTGTTTTACAATTCACAAATCCCAAATACTTTTGTGTGAGTTGTTTTGGAACCCAATAATAGATCTTTGCTATTGTTCAACTCCTTTGTAGAGAGGACAAATCTACACCGGACTGAGGTCATTAGGGAGTGCTGTGATATTCTTGGGCTTAAGATAGGATTGCAGTTCTTGTCAATTTTTTGCGGTTGTTCCATTGCTGACGACATCGACCGACACTGTGGGTATTCGTATGTCACTTATATTTTCATTGTAATCCGATTGTAAACCGTTCTTTTGAATATTATAGTGAAAATAAAAAGGTTTTTTCCCTTCTTGGATTTTTTCCCTGAAATTGGTTTCCTTTACATGGTTATTGATTTAATGTTTTCAAATCACCTAGATGCATGTGTTAGGGTTTAACTAAAATTTAGGTTTGATTAAAATTGGTTTATTTGAGAAGTTGCATTTATTCCGCTGTAGCACACTCTCTTCAAATTGGCATCAGAGTGGGTTATGTTAATTTAGCACGGGATCTTGATTTTTCCAGCACATTGGTATCAAATCTTATTGCACTAAGTTATTGTGTTTGATCCTGTTTTTCTTAAAAATGGCTTTTGGAGGTTTTGATGATTTTCGATGTCAAATTTTTGAAAACTCTAATTGGAAAATTCACAAGAACTCTTGTTTTAAATATTCCGTTAAAAACGATTATGAGAGGTGTTTAGGTTGTGAAGGTGTAGGTCACACAAAAGATGAGTGTCCCACAAATTTGAGGAAGAAATTGACTAAACCTGAAGGTCCTTATAGAGAGCATACCTAGGGTTTGCTTTCCGTGCTTTAGATATATAGGACTTCATCTAGTTGGATCTGAATTTTGACAAAATATTTTTGTAATCTAGGATTGTGTGTCCCCTTATCGACGCCAATCTCTCCTTGTTCATCTACATCAAATGTGATCTCAATGCAGTCCGCCCTGTCAGAAAAAAGGTAATTTTCAATTTCTATGGCTCATAGGAATTTTTGTCACATAGGACACGACACCACATTGCATGTGCATGTACTCTATCAAATCTAATGATAATGTTTTGTTTCGTCATAATAAAATTCTTTTTGAGTTCAAAAATTTTATTCAAAATTTTCATAGGAAAAATATTTCTTGAAAAATAAGTTTTGACACTAAATATTTTTTTTAATAAAAATTACAGAATAATTTTTTTTGAAGTCAAAAATAAATTTTGTTATAATTTCCATGTGTGTGTATAGTATTATATAGATAGTTTCCTGATCTTTATTGAGCCCATTTGACATGCTTTAGCTATTATATATGTTAATTCTCTATATGCGATTTGACCTCATAGCTTTGGGCTATTAGTTGGCATTTTAGAGCTTTGTCCCATAGCTTTTCCCCAAGCCGTAACTGTTGGCGGTTTGGTTATATAAAATATGTGGCTCTGTTTTGTTGTTTTAGCCCTGCTACCGATTAGACATTAGAAGGACTTGTCTACTGTCCTTTAGACTATTAAGTGCATGTGTGATATTATATTAAGTATTTGTATATTTTAATATATGTTATGTGTGGACTTAGCTAACCGCTTCATTTTTTGTGCCCCTTTTCTTCTTTTTAGCTACCGAATACGCAAACCTACTTCTTTGTAATTATTGCTTTCTCTATTACCGAGGTAAAGTATTTAAGCGCAGCAAAAATCTTGTCGTCTTTCACTTTTTAAATCTGTATCTTTGAACTCTTCATTTCTTCTCTATCTTGTGCGTTCGTTTCTTCTATTATTCGTTGTCAACTGATTCACTATTTTCCTGTAAGATTTTATTCCTTCTCTTTTATTTACTTTGTTCATCATGGTTTACCTTGTTGAATTGCTTGATAAATTTCGTTTTGAATTTTTGATTCCTTCATGGGTTATATTGGAAGAATTTTCTAAACCCTCTGACTATTTTTCTTTGGCTGAGGGACATTGGTTCCCAAGTCTCTTTGTAGACGAATGTGGCTTTTCTTTTCCTCCAAATACTTTATGTTTGGAGTTCTGTCAATATTTTGACGTTGTTCCTGCAAAAATAGTGCCAAATACCTAGAGGATAGTTAATGGAGTTCATAGGTTGAACCAACTTCATGGAACCCGTTTAGGGATTCCAGAGATTATGTATTGCTATAGATGGGTTGTTAACGATAGTACTTTTTATTTAAAAACTAGATTTTTGAATAGGGCGTTAGTTGTCAATCTTCCTGACGCCCACAGGGATTAATTTGAACATGGAGTGGTAATGAAAAATTGGCAACACCCTCCATTAAATGGAGATGATGTATACCAAGGTCCTAGATGTCCTCCTTATGGAAATGGGATAAGTTGTTTTTATTTTTTTTTGAAATCTTATTTTCTTTGTGTCTGATAAAATGTATCACTGACATTTAATTTTTGATTATTTGCAGTTGACAGTAAAGAAATCCTCCAAAAGAAGCGGATGTTAATTTGAAGCATTTGAAACTTATCTGGGATTTTCACTAATTTGTGGCCGAGGAACACATTAGATCTGCTTCTTATTTATTGCAGTACAAGAGTTATACTTCCTCCTTCACTACTCGTCCTTGTCCAGTGGTAGTGAATCTTGACCAAGTACCAACTTCTGAAACTAGTTTAGAAGGTTCTTCTTCTGAGTCAATTGATCCCATCAGTAATATAATGAAGAATATAAGAGCTCCTGCCTTCTTTGATAAATCTGCCTCTATTAATGTGGAGGCAAAGAAAAGCAAACAAAATGTCCGAGAAGAAGGGACAAAAGTTATTGATGCACCTCCTCCTGCTGCTACAGAGAAAGTTATTGAGAAGACGCATGTGGCTCCAAGCAAGATTGTTGATATTACTCCTCCTAGTGAGTTTATTGTCATATCACCAGCTAAGACAACGTCCTTAGTTGAGAATGTTCCTGTTCCTCAAAGGAGGTTAAAGAAAAATTCTTCTGAGAGACTTGCTGAACTAGTCTCTCAACCATCAACTGTTGAAGGTGGTGTTTCAACCTTTGTTCCCCCGAGCTCCGATGTGGGCTTAGTAAAATCTTGGACTATCCCATAGGTCCATGACATTGAAAATACTCTCACTCATGAGAGAGTTACTGCTCTAGCTGCTCAACACATTGCCTCAGTAAGTATTATTGATCTGACACTTTTACTTTTTAATACTATGTCCGTACATTGACTTAGAGTTATTTCTTTTCTTAGCTGGTAACGTGTTTCAATAGCATTGTAAAAAGAGATAAAGCCATTAGGGCCTCCAGTTCCTCAGATGGAGTAGAAAAGGCTTTTACTGGATTAACCCAGTCTTTAAAAGACTCTCATTAGAAGTATGAGAAAAATAAACTTGCTTGGGAGAAGTAGATTAAGTCCTTTGAACAAGAGAGAGATCGAGTTGTGGGTGCCTCCAAGGATTTGGATGAGAAATTGAAAGAGTTTGAGAAGAACAATAAAGAGCTTGAGGATAAGCTCAAGAATACTAAAGATCTTGAGAATAAGATCAAAAATACTGAAGAGGAAATTGTTAGACTTCATGACGTTGATCGCCAGAAATAGGAGGTGGAGGAGAACTTGAAGGCTGTCGAAGAGCTCCTTAGGGAAAGGATCTCCTCGAAGAAGGTAAAGAGGAAGAAGGAAGTCAAAGAGTCTTTTAGCGCTGGTTGGGATAAAGGCTGGAATAAAGGCCTGGCCACCATGTCTTCACAAAGGGAGTATGCCAGCCTTAAATATTTTAGGGACGGATGGGTTGCAGCCTTGCAAGAGCTGAAAATTGCTGAGAATTCTGAGTTATTCCAGAAAAACACTCATGGCCCTTGTCCCTCTCCTGGAGAAGAAGAGGATGAAGCTGCCTCATATGAGTCTTCCATGATGACTAGAGATCAGGTTCCTTCTGCTCCAGTTGTTCAAACTTTCTCCGAGCAACTCCAACCCACCAGCACTTCTGTTGTGCATCTACCTTCATCCTCCAAGCAACCAGTCATTTCCTCCAAAATTTTTGAGGAAGTCGTAGGGAACAAGGAGAAGGTGTATAGTTATTCGGGTGTTTATTTTATTATTTTTGAATGTAACCTCAGACTTTGTATTTTCTTCTTTGATGAAATAAAATTCAAACTTTGGTTGCTCACCTTGAATTTCTATTTTACTTGCTCTGTATGCATCCTTATTGATTCTCTTTATTTATATTTGCTAGTTTTTAGCTAGGATGGAGCTCCTATCAGCTCATGACACAGAGTTGATGAAGAAATGAAATAACTATTTTAATGCTGGCCATGCAGACCTACACGAGGCTCAAATAATTGACATCCTTGGTCCAGATACTTCTGAACGAGCAGTCAAAGCTTACCAATATCTGTAGTGCTTGCTCGATCGAGCTATTGCCAATAATGTGGCTTAATATGAGATGATTGAGGATTTCCAAGGAACTATAGAGGAACTCCAGCAGCAGTACAAAGAGTCCTCCACGCTTTTGCACCAAGGGTACGAGAAGAAATATCAACAGTTAAGTGATGAAAAAGGATAAAATAAATTCATGTCTGCTTACGAGAAGAAAGATAGCATTCTAAAGATTGAAGTTGAAGAGCATAGGCATATCGCCAAGTTACTGGAGCAAGATAACATTGCCTTGTAAGAGGAAGTAAAATAACTCAAGTCTGTTGCGTCTTCCTCAGGAGCCTTGGTCCATGTCAATGATGAAGGTTTTACTTTTTTGGAGGTAGAAAACGCCAACTTGGGAGATGAGTTGGAAACTTTGAAAAGAGCTAGACCCTCCACTTCTTCTCGGGGACGAGCAAGGGCTAGTCAAATTTCTATTGAAGCAGCAAGAACTCAATCGGCCTTGGAGAATCAGGCCTTTCAGTTGGTAGCGAATAACCAAGCTTTAGCAGAGATGTCCAAGAAGATTATGAACCTTAGTGAGCAAAATTCTACCCAAATCTCTGCCTTGGAAAATAAAGAACTTCTGGTGAAGAATCTTCACGAGCAATTGGAGAGGTTAACTTACTAATTTCATAAACAGCCCAGAGAGTTTTGGATGGCTAGTTACAATGAAGCACTTTGTCATCTTGATGCTCGTTTAGAACAGTCGAACAACGAAGGGTATAAACAGGGCTGGTTGAATGCTCTTTGTGTTTTAAAATTGGAGAGAGGTCATTTCCTGTGGATTTAATATAATCCTGGAGTTCTTGATTTACCCATGCCTCCTTTCAAGCTTGACCTTAGTTGGATTCCAGCCCGATCAATTCCTCATGTTCTGATCTTTAAGTATCTTGATGATTATAGTCTTCATTCAGATTTTGAAATATCTTGCCCAGAACACCTGCTTGATCGTCCATCTATAATGAACGTCAGAATACTACAAGATCTTAACTTCATAAATTCCCCTTATAGTCTTGATGATCCTCCAACTGGGGTAGACCATGTATTAAAGGTAGAGGGAAAGAAACCCATAAAGTAGAATTTGTTCAATTGATATCACATGCGTTCTGTAATTTATATCATATGTAATTTGTTCTGGTGTTAATGAAGAAATTTTTAGTTTTCTTTGCAATTTAATTGTCATTGGTTTGAAAATATTTTATAGAATATCTCTTTTATTTACTGATGAACATGTATGTATATCTGTAGAAAGACAAAAATGTCTTGTTTGGTTTTTAAATTACCGACCAACTTGAGTTGGTGGTAATTGAATGCCGACTAACTTGAGTTGGTGGTAATTGTTTCCCGACCAACCTGGGTTGGTGGTAATTTGCTTCTTGACCAATCGGGGTTGGTAGTAATTGAATTTCCAATCAACCGGAGTTGGTCATGTTTGTTTCCCGACCAACCTGGGTTGGTGGTAATTTGCTTCTCGACCAACCGGAGTTGATGGTAATTGAATTGCCAATCAACCAGAGTTGGTCGTGTTTGTTTCCCGACCAACCTGGGTTGGTGGTAATTTGTTTCTCGACCAACCGGAGTTGGTGTTAATTTAATTGTTGATCAACTGGAGTTGGTCGCGTTTGTTTCCCGACCAACCTGAGTTGGTGGTAATTTGCTTCCCGACCAACTGGAGTTGTTGGTAATTGGATTACTGATCAACCGAAGTTGGTCGTGTTTGTTTCCCAACCAACCTGAGTTGGTGGTGATTTAATTTCCGATCAACCGGAGTTGGTCATGTTTATTTCCCGACAAACCTGAGTTGGTGGTAATTTGCTTCCCGACCAACCGGAGTTGGCGATAATTAAATTGCCGATCAATCGGAGTTGGTCGTGTTTGTTTCTCGACCAACCTGAGTTGGTGATAATTTTCTTCCCAACCAACCAGAGTTGGTGGTAATTGAATTTCCAATCAACCGGAGTTGGTCGTGTTTGTTTTCCGACCAACCTGAGTTGGTCGTGTTTGTTTTGCCGACCAACCTGAGTTGGTGGTAATTTGCTTCCCAAACAACCAGAGTTGGTGGTAATTATATTGTATAGTGTGTAGCACTAATATTCCGAAAAAAATTTAACGAATAAAGAGAAATGGGACAAACATCACTTTATTCATATTGAATTAATTGTATTACATAGAGATTTCAACTACTGATAATATTTTCATAGATGCTCTGCATTCCATGCATTCTTGAATTCTTCTCCTTCCAAGTTTCAATCCTATACGTCCCTGGACGAACAATTTCGATTACTCTGTAGGGTCCGTGCCAGTTTGCTTCCATCTTATTATGCTTTTGGATCACTTTTTTCAGCACATAATCCCCTTCTTTCAGATCACACTTCTTCACTCTTTTGTTATAAAACAAAGCTGTTTTTTGTTGATAAGCTGCATTCCTAATTATTGCTTCTTCCCTGACTTCCTCGAGCATATCCAGGTCTAATCTTCTCATTAAATCACTGATAGGGGAGTTGAAATTAAGTACCCTGTGCGTGGGTAGACCCAATTCAACAGGTATCACTGCCTCACTCCTAAATGCCAGCATGTACGGAGACTCTCCAGTTGCTGTTCGTGGTGTAGTGCGATAAGCCCACAATACAGAATGTAGTTTATTAATCCAATTTTCTTTTGCACTATCTAGTCATTTCTTCAATCCATTTAGTAGCTTTCTATTTGTCACCTCAGTTTGTCCATTGTTTTGTGGGTGACCTGGTAGAGAATGAGGTTTCAGAATATTGGATTGATGATAGTATGCAGCGAACTCCTCGTTGTCAAACTAGGTTCCATGGTCAGTAATGAATGCATGTGGGAGACCATATCTTTAAATAATGTTTTTCCAAATGAATTGATATACTTTGTCGTATGTCATATCAATAAGGGGTTCGACTTCCACCCATTTGGTAAAGTAATCCACAGCGACTACGAGGTACTTGAATCTTCCCTTGGTCGTTGGGAGTGGCCCGACCAAGTCTATTACCCATATGGAAAATGGCCAAGGGGACGTTATGGGTGTTATCAATTCCTGAGGAGTTCTTCGGATGGACGAGAAGCGTTGGCATTTGTTGCACTTCTTAGCGTAGGCTTCACAATCAGCTCTTATCGTCGGCCAGTAGTACCCCTGTGTGGTTATTCTTCGTAAGAGCGTCCAACCAGATACATGGGCTCCACAAGACCCTTCATGAACCTCTTCGATCAATATCTTTCACTTCAGAGGGATGGACTCATCTTTGTAGCCCTGCTATCACTTCTCGTCTGTACAAAATGCCATTGGTCAACACATAATGAGCACCTTTAAACTTTAGTTTCTTGGCTGCAAGTTTATTAGTTGGTAAAGTCCTATCTTCAATATAGGCTCTGATTGGATCCATTCAGGATGGTCCTAAGTCAAGAGCAATGAAATTTATCATTAGATCTTCATCTATGCTCCGACTAGCTAGAATCTCTATTGGGATTGTTCTTCATAGCTCAGTGCGGGTGGCTAATGCTAGTCGGGCTAGGGAATCTACTCTTGCATTATCCAATCTCATTATACTAACCAGCTGAATCGCAATAAAACTTGATACCAACTCCATTGCTTTTGCATGGTACTTTATCATTAACTCTCCCTTTACTGCATATATTCCAAAAATCTGATTTACGATTAACTGCGAATCGCTGAATACAACAATCTCCTCTGCTTTCATAGTTCTGGCTAGACTTAAGCCTACAATCATTGATTCATATTCAGCCTCATTATTATAAGCTTTAAATTGAAAGCGCAGAGCATACTCCACATCAATCTCATCTGGACTTTTCAAAACAATCCCTGCTCCACTGCCTGTAGTGCACGAAGAGCCATCCACATACAAATTCCATGTGGGTAACTTATTATTGAAATTTTGATCAGAGAGAGTTCCTCAGTGTAATATCTAGTACTTACTCTTCTCCTCTTTCAGTACTTCTCGTTGCTCATCAGTCATCTTTTATTGCTCGTTAACCGACTTAAGTTGATCGGGGTTTAAATTTGATGATCCTGTAATATCCACAGGCTGGTCGGTATTCAATTTCTGCTCTTCGTAGGTATCAGGATAGGTTAAATTTACAATAAAATCTTCCACTGCCTTCCTTTTAAGCGACGATCTAGGATCATAAACTATATCATATTCACCGAGCTCTAATGCCCAGTACATCAATCTTCCTGATTTCTCCGGTTTAGGCAGAGCTTGCCTTAATGACATATCGGTGTACACAACTATAGTATGGGCTTGGAAGTATGGTCTCATTCTTCTGTTGGTTTTAATTAGCGCTAATGCCAACTTCTTCAACCTTGGATATCTGATTTCTACTCCTCGAAAAGCTTTGCTAGCATAGTAAACTGGTTTCTGCACTCCACCTTCCGTTCTTATCAACGTCGAGCTAACTGGTTTCTCTGAAACTGCCAGATATAAGTACAATCTCTCTCTCATCACTGGTCTATATAGCAATGGAGGTATTCCTAGGTACTTCTTCAGTTCTTGAAAGGCCTCCTCACATTCATCATTCCACTCAAATGTTTTTTGGAGTGTTTTGAAGAAGGGGAGACATTTATCTGTTGCTTGTGACACAAATTAGTTGAGTGCTGCTACTCGCCCTGTGAGACTTTGCACCTCCTTTTTTGTGGTTGGAGATCTTAGCTCAAATAAGGCCTTGATCTTCTCAGGATTTACTTTAATTCCACGTTGATTGATAATATATCCGAGGAACATTCCTTTTCGTACTCTGAATATGCCCTTAGTGGGATTCAACTTCATTTGATATTTCTCTAGTTTATCAAAGGTCTAACCACCTAGGTCACTTAGATGATCAATAGCTTTCTTGCTCTTTGTCAGCATATCGTCAACATACACCTCTATATTATGACCTATCTGTTATGCAAATACCTTATTCATCAGCCTCCGATACGTCGCACCTGCATTTTTAAGACCGAAAGGCATAACATTATAGCAATAAGTTCCCCTTGGGGTGATAAAAGAGGTACTCTACCTATCTTCAGGTTTCATTTTAATCTGGTTATAACCAGAATAAGCATCCATGGAACTTAATAAGTCGTGCCCCGAGGTAGCATCCACCAGTTGATCAATTCGGGGCAAAGGAAAATGATCCTTTGGGCATGCCTTATTAAGGTCGGTGAAGTCTACACAGATCCTCCACTTGTTATTTTTCTTCTTCACCATGACCACATTCTCCAGCCAATCAGGATATTCGACATCCTCAATAAAAAAGGCTTTTTGCAGCTTTTCTACTTCTTCTTGTATGGTTTGGTTCTTCTCGGGACTGAATACCCTTCGTCATTGCTTCACTGGCTTGATTTCCTTTTTCATATTGAGCTCGTGACACAAGAAATTTGGGTCTATCCCTGGCATATCTTCGTGACTCCATTCAAAAGTCTATTTTCTGCATCTTAGAAATGCTATCAGCTCTTGCTTTATTGACACACCTAGTGACGCACCGATTTGAGTTGTTCGTTCTGGATGCTCGTCGTCTAGAATGATATTTTCAGTAATCTCCATGACCTGGCCCTTAACGAGCTGAGACTCATCTCTTGGGTCTAAAGTCTCAATCTCCGCATCTTCTATCTCATCTACCTGATAAGTAGTAGTCTTCTTCCTAGATTCTTGACGCTCTTCTGTTTCGGAAGATGAATAGTAGCATTCTCGAGCTACTTTTTGGTCAGCCTTCACCACTCCTACTCGAAAGTTAGTTGGGAATTTTAAACATTGATTTACAGTAGATGGTAGTGCTTTGAACTTTTTTAAACCTACTCTTCCCATGATGATATTGTAAGCGGATTGGATATTTTTATCCATCACAAAAAAGCGTACTCTTTCTGTTCGACAAGCAGGCCATGTACTGATGAACATATCCAACTTGATTGTCCCATGTTCAAAAACTTTCTCGCCAGTAAAACCAAGGAGGGGCCTATGATATGGTTCCAACTGGGATAGCTTTAGATTCAAACTATAAAAACATGGGTAGAACATGATATCTGCCAAGCTACCATTATCCACTAATACTCGTGAAATCATTACTTCCTTCATTCTCATTTTGATCACTAATGGGTCATCATGAGGATATAGCACACCTGCGAGGTCGTTCTTAGAGAAACCGATGACCAGTTTATCCTTGTTCACCTTCCTCGGACGATCATCTTCAGCCAAATTTATTCACTGTATGTATGAGCAAGCTTGAGCCTCATTAAGGTAAGCTTTCCTTTTTACGATAAGATCTCCTCCACCTACATCACCACCTGTAATGACATTACACTCAAATGATCCAAAGTGGATTGAAAATACCTCACATTCTGGTTGTCTTGGTCTTTTGGTGAGATCGGGGTCATCTTCTGGATCATCTTTATGATCTACTTTCTTATCATCTTTTGTCCGAAAAGGAGATTTAGACCTTTTCCTTCCTCGTTCGCTAGTTCGACCACCTCTTTGACGATCAACATACTTGGTCAATTTTCCTCGTCTAATGAGTGCTTCAATTTCATTCTGAAGAGCTATGCAACGCTTGGTTGTATGACCGTGATATTTATGGAATTCACAATATTTGGACTTGTCTCTCTTATCAGGATCTTCCGTCATTTTTGTTGGCCAGGATAGCTCCTCGCTGCTCTTGATCTTTTCCAGAATGTGATTTATATCCACCTTCAAGGGAGTATAATTTTCGTATTTCTTCATCTGTTCCAATTCTTTCTTACCCTTTTATTACCTATTACCACCATTGTTCTTTTGATCCTTCTTTTTGGTTTTTCCATCTTCCACCTTAGTCTCCTTAGTGTCTACGTTCTTCTTCGCAACCATTGCTTCCTCGACATTCATGATTTTGGCTGCTTTTACCATCAATTCTTCCATGGTGTTGGGCAGATCTTTGGCTAAAGTGTTGTAAAATTTATTGGGTAACAGTCCACTCATCAAAGTAATAATTGCAGTTTTCTCCTCATAATAAATTACTTCCAGTTTCTCATTATTGAAACGAGTAATATAATCCTTGGTGATTTCACCAGTCTTTTGTCTAACACTTAGCAAATGTGCTACTCGTTTGACTGACTTTGCTCCAAAACAAAAATTTCTAATAAAGAGTTATGCTAGCTGAAAGAAAGTCGCAATTTTCCCCCGAGGAAGGTTATTGTACCACATCTGAGCAAATCCAGTAAGAGTTCCTAAAAATGCCCTGGATCGCATCCCGTCTGGAACAGCATAGATATCAGCAACTGCTTGGTATTATTCTATATGGAGAATAGGATCAGTTTTTCAATCGTATTTTGGTGTTACTATCGGGGCTTTGAATTTTTACGGTGTGGGAAAGTCCGCAATCTCTTGTATGAATGGTGTTCCTCGGAGAAAAGTCCTTTATAGAGGATTCTTGGTTTTAGCTATCTCCCCTAATCTATCCTCCAACCTTTGAATTGAGCCCTTCTATGCATCATTTCCTTCTTCGATCCTATTGATTCGAGCAACTGATCGTGTTGAATTTGCGTCTTGGGATCTTTCATGACGAGCCGCTGGTCGTGATTAGGCAGAGCCTTCTTTTAAATCAGATGGTCGTTGAGAGTTCCTCGACATAATCCTAGGGGGGATTCTATTCCTCCTAGGACCCAAACGATCAAAAGGAGAGACTCTACTCAATCTTTCAAGATCACTTGTCCTTTCTCGAGATAGAGTGATGTTTTGTTGAGTGTCTGTATCTCGTACCGAGGAAGTCCGTCCAGGCTGATAAGAAGGATCATTAGATCTCTCAGTACGATATGAATCGGTGTGTCTGGACTGAGATTCCTCTGGGAATAACGTTTTCCTAGTTCACGAAGAGAGTAAACAAGTATTTCTCTGAATGTTTCATTGTCTTGATTCGGCTAGCACTCCGCCTTGAACGGTTTGTATGAGTTGATGCATGGTTTCTTGCATGGCGTTTGCTCTTAGGCCAAATCAGTCATTATACCAGCCAGATCTGAAAAATTTGGGGGAGCAGAAGGATTAGGGGGAATCCCAGTGTTTTGATTACTGGATTATGGATTATCAGCCATTGATGATGAGTTGTTTTGGTGAAAACGCTAATTACAGTCGTTTCCCACAGACGGCGCCAATTTGTTGATGTAAAAAATTATATTTGACCTAATTATTTTAATCACAGATAAAAATGAATAAAGAAATAATAAATAATAGATTTTTAAAGTGGTTCGGCCTTATAAGAATGGCCTACATCCACTATTTTTGTATTGCTGACTGTTTGCTTGGAATTCTCGAGAAATGGTTTTCTCAAGAAACTCCGGTCTCTTTCTAATGAGGAGGTTACAATGTATTTATAGCCTCGAGGCTGTAAAAGTGAAAGGACAATGCGATGTTATCCAGTAGACATTCTGTTGACAATAATGGGCATTTAATGTGCAGTCGTCTATTTGATTTTCGTGCATTGGATGCGCTGTACACTATGTAGCTCGGACGGCCTAAGTAGCTCGGCAGGCATGAGCTCCTCGGGGGACTTTAGCTGGTTGATACGCTTGAGTTGTTCGGAATGTATGAGTTTCTCATGGCGTTTGAGTAGCTCGGAGGCAATAAGTTGATCGATAGAAGTATTTGTAATTACCACGTTAGAAGACACGTGTCTTCAAGTGATGGGTCCACATCAGCAGATTAAATTTGGTATCAACAAACGAGATATTTCAGTTACTTGAAATTAGGTTTGAAAATCCCAACAACTATGCATATCTATGCACTAATAGAAATGAAGAAATAAAAAACACATGCAAGATAGTTTTTTTAATGTGGTAAAACCCCTACGCAATTGGAAAAACATCAAAGGAGGTCTTTGCATCTCAAAACAAAAATCCACTAGAATGGAGTTTAGGTTACAACAAATAAACAAATTATACACACAAATACATACCAATTCTAAGTTTAGAAGATATAGTGACTCCGTTAGGTTACTTTGACTTCTTTATGGCTCTGATGTGGTCTTTAGCATTCCTTGTCTTGTCTCCTTAACTCCTTCTTTACGTAGACTCGAAATGGTCAAGATCTCAAAACCATCAACACTATTTTAGTGATGTTGTGTGATAGTGTTGTGAGTGAAGTGCCAAATACACATGAATGTACTCACACACACTTATAAAAACAATTCCTATAAATTACTAAAATCTTTCTAAGTATGAAATACGATTTTTCACACTACTGAAATTAGGTTTTGATTTTGAACTCTTATTTTCAGATCTGTGTACATAGGAATCTTTTAAAAAGAAATCTTCGAAACTTATTTATTTACTAGTTTTTTAAAATAAAAAAATTAGATCTGAAATATGTAAACGTTTATTTCAGTTTTGAAAAATAGAGAGGTGTTGGATAAACGAAATAATATGAGTAATAATCAGATCCAACATTAACATGATTTCTTAAACCGAAACCAGCCTAAATAGTTATGTGACTGTATCACTTGTTGAATCAGGTCTTAAGTTTCAAAATAAGAAACTAGATCGTTTTCAAGTGAGGCTATTGGTTAAGAGATAAAGACCAAAGAGGGTTTGTAACTAGGGACCAGAACCTTCAAAAATCGTAACTCTCTCTCTCTCTCTCTCTCTCTCTCTTTAAAATAATTTTAGTAGTGTTTTGTTTGGATTTGCAAAATTCCTCTCGATTTCTCTCTCTCTCTCTCTCTCTCTCTCTCTCTCTCTCTCTCTCTTAGACTTAAAGTCTCCCAAAGATTGTAAATGAGGACCTGATGGTCTCTATTTATAGGGAGGTTAGAAGGCTCTAGAATGTCGAACGAAATCAATGGTTGAGATTAAATAGACGGTTGAAATGATCAATCCAATGGTTCATAATGCACCTCTTTTAAAATCAGTCTGATTGGTTCAAAGGGTTAGTACATGGATTGAGTTTAAACGCATGGAGGCCATTGATTAAAATGATTTAACGTACTATATTGAAAGTAGATAATGTGAGTAAGAGAAAACATAAATCCATCCGCAAACTGTGTAACACGTGTATGGCTCAGATGAGATAAGAAACGCATGTTTTGATCTTTTTAAAATCACATTTTTTCCACAAAATTATCTAATGCTTTTGGTTTCTACCCAAGGCAGTTTTTAGGAAGGTTTTATATTTGCAAATTGAACCCAAACATTTTAAAACATTAATTTTAATTTCTTAAAAAATAGATTTTAAATGTTTAAAATTTCATAAAAAACCTTAAAAAATGTAAAAAAATCATGTTAAGCCAAATTAACACACATACCTCATAAATGTTATGAAATGAAATCCTAGAGTTTGTAATGTTATTGGTTTACTACCTTGAGGACCATTTTTCTCTTTTATGATGCAGACATGAAGAGTTTGAAGATGAAATGAAGCGATAGGGATGACTCAAATTTTGTCTTCTTTTCCAAACTATATGAGATCCTATATAATGTATACTCAAGTGAGTTAAAGATATAGTGTGCTTAATTTGGGGTACAAATTATTATATCCCGATTTCATAAAATACATGTTGTTCCTAACATTTTCGTTGAACTAGTCATTTACCCAATCAATAATAATGAAAGGGCCTAAGTTTCGTTGCAATTCCGTTAACATTCAACTTCAGAAAGAGCATAAGTTCAGCTTACGTCAATGCCCACAAAATGATTTGTAAATAGAGCATATGAAAGGCATGCCTTATACTTCGCTCGTAAGGAGTTTGTTATATGCACAATCTACACAAGACATGACATCAGTTTTTTCATTGGGATACTAGGCAAATATCAAACAAATTCGTGGAATTATAATTGAAAAGTTGCAAATAAAGTGTTGAGGTACCTGCAAGAGACAAAGAATAACTTGCTCACATAAAAGGAGATTGATCACCTTGAAGTGGTTCGTTACTCAGACTCTGATTTCGGAGGATGCCTGGACAGTAAGAAGAGCACTCTGATTTGTGTCTTCCTCCTTGTTGGAGGATCCATCTCATGGAAAAGTGCTAATCAAAGTGTCATTACATAGTCTACTATGGAGGCTGAATTCATAGCTTGCTTTGAAGCTACAAATCATGGATTGTGGATGAGAGACTTTTTTAAGGACTTATAAGCATGGCTTCAATATCTAATTCACTAAAAATATAATGTGATAATATTCTAGAAGTTTTCTTTTTGAAGAAGGATATGCATACTAAGGTGGACAAACATATCGAGATGAAGTACCTATCAGTGAAAGAATAAGTTCAAAAACAACGAGTGTCAATTGATCACATTAGTACGAGTGATAACATAATAAATCCTCTTTTAAAAGGACTATCTACAAAGAGCTCCATGAAACATGTTGAAGAGACGGGTCTCTATTAGTTTGACTATGATTGCTTTTTAGCTTAGTTTTTTGACACTATTATTTGATTTCAATAAAAGTGTTTGTGATTTCTATTATTTCTTTCTATGATGAATGCATGCATACAATTATGACCTATTGTAAGAAATAGTTATTTATTCAAAATGACATTATGAGGCCATTATAACATCCAAACATACAGGCCTAGTTAAATTAAACATGGGTGTTGTAGTACATATGGAAGGAACATGGTCTTGAATAGCATGGAACTTCCATGACTCGCATCTGTCAATCATTAGACTGTGACAAATTTTATTTATCAATTATGGTGCACCTAATGTTACCTAATCAAATTATGAGGATATACTTATTAATGCCAAGTGGGAGACTATTGGAAATTAAGATTTTAATTTGAAATATATCAAAATTCAAAATTATGTATTTCCTATTAATGTGGTCTTCATAAGTTAGATATTTAATTAGGCTTGTGATAAATGCAAAAAATTAAGAGATTTGGTCGGTTCATATTTTTTTGCCACTTGATGATAGTGGAGCCTAGAAAATAGGGCATTATTGACTAGGAATTTTGGCCCTCTTTCCATTATATATTGAGTTGTCTTGCTCCATTTGGGGTTATCCCATAACACACAAATATCTAAAGTTGAAGAGAAAATTCAAAATTCATATTTTATATATTGTCTCAAAATTTTAGTCATACACAATAGCAGAATTCTGGGTTGTTTCAAGAAGTTTTTAGGAGCAAAAAATTGGAGAATTCAAGTCACAATTTTTGATATATTCAAACACAATATCTAACCTTAGCAATGGACAGAGGTTGGTATTCAAATTATAGTAATATATCATATTAAATCAATAATTGCATGAATAATAAATATCTTGAAAATAAGGTTAAAAGTTTTTTGAATCCAATAGTATTAGAGGTGTAAATAATAATTAACGAGGAACTAAATTTAAGTCTCCTTTATTTATAAAAACAAAATCTCTTCATCTTTCCAAGCCTCTCTTGTAATGAACGGTCCAATTATTTTTCACCTTGGTTTTCCATCTTCCCCACCCACTTAATGGCTCATAAACATCCTAAAAACCTTAATATACTTTTCATTTCCATCTGAGCGTGAAAATTCATTGTATATACTCTACCTCATTTTCAACCCCCATATCCGTTTCTTCTATTGAACAGTTGACGACCCTCGGCTATATGTATGGTTCCAATTCATTTCGGCTACAGTTTCGTTTGATATTATGTAAATGGTTGAGCATACATCCCCAACACAATAGCCACCTTAACCTGCCCTCTCCGTGGGATCAAACGACTATCAAATCTAGACAAATTCCCACCGCTGATCATCTTTCTCCTTGTTATCGCCATCTCAAAGTGTTGGCATTGGGTGTTAAAAAGAAGATTAGTGCTATGAGTCCCAAATAACTCTCCCAAAACTTCCCTAAAAAGTAATTTTAATATGGTGCCCTGGCTGGACCCCATAACACAAGGCAATACTTAATAGGCAGGTGAGAGAGTAAGTGGAATCCATATCAGATTTGAGAAAGATTTTGGGGGAGATTTTTGTACTCATATCATTATTCTAAAAGGAATTGTATTAAAGTGTTTTAATGAAGGTTTGGTCTTGGGAGTTTGAGAGAGTGCGATCACTGGCTGCTGAGCTATATACAGGGGAGTGGGTTCGTTAAATGCCCTTGCTTTTGGTGTGTATTATTTATTCAAGTTGTGTTCGCCTTATGTCCCCTTTTTCATTTCTCTTTTTTCTTTTTCTTCAAATCCATCTTCAATTTATCATGTTAAATCCCAATATATTTATTATGTATTGGCATGAACAACAATCCTACGCAAACACGGACAAATAAGTTTTTTAACAAGAGCAAAAGAAAAAGAGTATTTATGTATTTGTTAATAAACATGTAACCCATAAAAAGCACGTCCTTCTAATTGATCCACTGGAAAAAGTAGTCATCATATGAGAGTGGGACATGTTCTCTCAATGTTATCTTCACAAATAGGGAAACAAGGAATTAAGAAATCCAGACTAGCTTATATGGGAGTGGTCTTAATAATCCAAATGCATATGTCCTCAAGTTCATGGTTAAAGATGATTACTAGAAAATATTATATATTTAGGAAATGGTTATTCTCACATCTTTCTCATCCTCCTCTATACTATTTGAATGTCAAATGACTATTGTGTCCTTAAACTTATTTATTTTTTGCCTTCAACACAAATGCATTTGATGAAAACTAAAAATCTCTACTTTCAATAAAAAAAAATTATGAAAAGATGTTTTTAATAAAAACCTACTTTAAAAATAAAAACAAAATATTAACTAGTTATAATTCTGTTTCGTTTGCAACTATAATTTTGTTCTATGTGTTTAAATACAATTGTGATAAAAAAAATCATTTGGCAAACTATTTTTAAACATAGAATTATAATATTTCTGTGTTATAATCAAGTTTTTCAGAAAATGGGTTTAGGGTGTTTTATAACTTCTATTTTTTATTTTTCAACTTAGAATTATTCATTCTTAATATTGTAATGCAGTTATACCTTAATATATAATATACATACATAATACATTAATGTATGTGTAAGAAATCCACATGGAGTGATAGAATTTTAGACTCATAATTAATTTATTACTTCAAAAATAAAAGTGTAAAAGGTGATAGGTTGTTATAGTGACAAAAGAAAGGAATAAGTTACGCTACACAAAAGTAAAGCGAGGATCGGGATCGCATCCTACCACACGGATCGAAAAAACTACTAATTATAATTCCGGCTCAAAAACATTTAACTGAACATTTTAATTAAGCATAAACTTCACGCAATAAAGAATTTAACCCAAAGTTTCTTGAATAAACATTTAATCAAAAATGGTCACACGCGGATTAAATTCAGATTGTCGCTATAAACTCTAACGTTGCGTGACAAATAAAGATAAACGCATAACAATCCAACTTTGATATGCGCAGTTTCAATTAAACGCAATTTTATACAAAACTTAATTTTTGAAGCTTGACGCCCGTTAATGGCGGAACACAACCCCGACCCTATTTATCTAAGGGAATAACATGAAATAACTAATTAAACTATAACTAAACTAATTAAAACAAGAAATAAATTAATCTAGGCAAGAAAGTAAATAAAGAAAGTAATTGAAAGCATGGAAATGAAGGAAGACAACTAAATTAACGAAATTAAAGTAAAGGTACAACTTACAAAACAAAGAGTACAAGAGAGGAGTGGGGTTTAGATCCCCATGTTTACAAACCATAAAATCTAAGACAAAATGGAGATATTTACAAAAGAGAACAAAAACTCCCTTATATAGTAAGTTGGGAGAAAAGAAAAGAAAGAATGAATGAAAAGGAAAATGCTGCAGAAATAAGGCAGGGCCAATCGATCGACCCTAATAGTCGATCGATCGAATGATCAGGTCTGATCCTACTATCTCCAATGATTTCCACAATCAATAGGAGTCGATCGATCGACCCTTTTGGTCGATCAATCAATCCATCAGATCGTCTCCCCTATTTTCCCCTGCTTTGATTTCCTTGGTTTCTCTTCCGCTAAAATTGTCGTAACTTCTTCGTTAAGACTCGGAATTGCGCAATGTTTGCGGCCACACGAAGCTCACACAGAGGCTACAACTTTCGTGTTCCAGGTGCCCAAATTATGAAATGACTAAATTTCCCTTGCGCGTATGGAATTGTACGAAACTTTATCGGAATGTGTTCGAACTTCATACGAAGCATCCAAATACCTATGAAAGCTCAATTAACCCCTGCAAAACATGTTAACATATAAATCCTAGGTTGTATAGTTAACAAGCATAAATATAGGGATTAAGATAACCAAGGGGCTAATAACGCGTAGGTTAACGGGTGAAATACGCAATATTTGCGTCATATCATACCCCATAACTTACACATTGCTAGTCCCTAGAATTGAAATAGGAAACAACAAGAACTACAATTAAACCAAAAACAGGATACAAGAACAAAATGGGAAGAAAACGTAATAAAAAGATAAGGCCTCTTTCGCAGGCGAACGATTGCATTTTGCGTATGCAATAAGCCGTTAAACCCCTAGGTTACCCTAGTGGACGAGTGTCGTCTCGTGAGGGTTTTCAGGGATGAAAACGAAAAAAATCATATGTTTTCCTCCAAATATGCCCAGCCTAACATGCGACAAACTCAACAACAATGAAAAACATCTCAAGCATGTTATTAGCATCTCAAATGAATTAAAGCTAAAGTCCGTTGTTATTAATAGGTTGAATGCACCTCATAAAATTAAACTTTAAAAGTGGGAGGGGGGAGAGCACGGGCAAAGCATGATTTGGAAAAAACATAAATAATTCGGATAAAAATAAAAGAAAGGATATATTCAATCCTCATGGGGGTTATGCTCATCAAATGAATTCACTTGAAATAGGGCGATAACACACGGAACATGTAGGCATAAGGAGTAAATGTAAATGGAAACTATACCGCGCACATGTCACAAATGAAGAACGTTATATAGAAAATGGAAAACTTGTAATCTCAATGAAAGATATCACACATTAAAAGAGGCGAAATGCATTTTCACAGATTATCAAAACTATTTTAACTTTTAATTTGAACCCACCCTAAGATCGTATAGGACTTGTATAGGGTTGTAATATAGGCTAGGATAGCATACGAAACGAAGGATATGTATGTACGGATTCAATGTGTTCGGAGATAAAAACTCGGGATAATGAGAAAATGCGGGAAATTCCAAAAATCGAACACAAGTTCCATAATCAAGCATTAAGTATAACAATAGGAGAGTAACAAGGATTATTGAACTATAAAACATATACAACTTAAATACAAACTATCTCTTTTCTTTTATTTTCTTCCTTTTCTTTTGTTTTCTTCTTTTTCTCACTTTTTCTTTTGTTTTCTTTTTCTTTTTGGTTTTTCACTTATCTTTTTCTTCTCTCTTTTCACCATTTTCTTTTCTTTTCTCACTCTTTTCATGCTCAAATTGCAACCACACTACACAACATCATTCAATCCCAAGCAACATTCCAAACAAAGGTAAGGAAGGTAATATATATGGTTTATAACTCCAATGTGGAGTTGGTTATGGGATTTTGGGTGATGAAATGAAAGGCTAATAGTAAGGCTCAAAGGGGTTGACTAGGGAAATATATAAGGTGAGGTCGAGGCTAATATGGGCGATATAACAAACATGGCCTATGATCATTTCATAAAGTTTACGCAATTCTCGAATCAAAACAATATATGAAAATCATGCTCAAGTAACACATTTTAAGATATAAACTCAATTAATGAATGATCAATGAAAGAATAAAGAGATTACCAACGAAAGTAACGTTTTCAATGTGGAATGAATAGTGTATAATACTCACAAATTAAGGTAAGTATCTAATCTCACTCGGTGTATGTATATACAATGCAAGAAGCGATTATTGAGTTATAAAAATATCAAACCAAATCAATATAATAAGGAAAATGCATGTACTCAAGGAATAAAGTTTAATTCATGAAGTTATTCACCATATCAATGATTTGAGGACTAAAGTATAATAACTTCTAAAATCGAGAACATGCATCGTTGAGTTGTCAATTGGATCGGGCATTTATTAAAATTTATCATCGAAAACACGGGCAAAATGCCTAACAAGGGAAAAAAATAAAGAAAATATTTTTGATAATTTTCAATTTTTTAACAAAAAGGACTACATAAGAAATGGATAGAATATCCTACACCCCCTAACTTAAATGTTGCATTGCCCTCAATGCGCATTAAGAACACAACACAAAGATAGGAAAAGAACGATGTTATGCAAAATTGGAGTGATCTCACAAGTCCAAACGAATCTACAAAACAAGTAAGTACTGATCATAGCGAAAATAAATAACAAAAATTTAAATAATTACACTAGACTAAATTAAAAAGAAAAGAAAAATCTAAAGAAAGAAAAATAAAAAATAAAAAGCTAACTATTTACAACCTACTATTTAGACTACACACTAACTATACACTAGAAGTCTAAATAGTTGAGGATCCTCCCAAAAAGGGATTTGACTTTGAAAGATCAATGGTGGGACCTCCAAAGTGAACATGACTCCCGGAAGATATGAATTTCGTTCGAACAACGGAAGGCATATGAGTGGTGAAAAACGTGAATCATCGCCAATTTGAAATTTTGGGTGGACTGTGGGGGATTTGGATAATAAGGGGGAAAGGTACACTAGAGGTCCAAGAAAAATCAAGTCATCTCCCAAATGTTTTTCAAATGGAATGGGAGATGGTGCACACACATGGATAACATCCATCGAAAATAAGTTCGGTAAAGAGTCCTCACCGGCAAAAAGTGTAGAAGTTTTAAAAGTTTCTACCTACTCATAGGAATCAACCGATAATTCTAATGGTTCGATCACGAAAAACGAATATGATGATGAAACAAATTCAATATCAATCGACTCATCTTCAGAAGTAGATTAAATTTCGAGGGAGAAAGATGCACACTCGATGACAAATTCTTCAAAAAAATTAGGCGAAACACAAGTTTCCACCTCCTCGTTGTTTGGTACATAAGAATTCATCTCATCACAAAGTGCTCCAAGTCTCATTCCAGCACCATTTAGGCTTTCCAAACCTTGGGAGTAAAGAAGAAAATTTTCTTCCAAGGTAAGATTCCTCGGCTCTAGATCCTTGGATTCCTCATTTGGTTGAAATTCTTCTTCACAAGTGTCGGAATAAGAATCTTCATTGGATTCGAATTATGAATCCAACTCAAGTTCCCAATAAAAACTTTCATTACGATAATTATTTTCAAGTTTTTCAATCTGAAGAAAATCTTCAAAATGAAAAACTTGAAAATTAACCCCAAAGTTAGAATCATTAGAATGACCGTAATAACTATAAAAGAAAGACATGATTGCCAAATTGTTCGTCGATGTAGAATACAATTGAATAAAGTAAGCAACCGCGAATAAAAGTTTCTTAGCGCTAAAGTATGCAAATCTTGCAAAAAAGGTTAAAAGAAAAAATACAAATACAGAAGAAAGAATATTGCGAAATAATAAAGCAACTACAATCTAAAAAACACTCCCTGAAAACGATGCCATTTTTATGTGAGGGGAGCCGAGTGTTCGTGTAGGGACACTATCGTTGATTTCGGCTCCCGCTCTACATGCTAAAACCTAAGCCACTACTACACTCGTGAGGCAAGTACAGCGATAAGTCGGGTATCGTAAGAAATCCACAGGGAGTGATACAATTTTAGACTGGTAAGTAATTTATTACTTCAGAAATAAAAGTGTAAAAGGTGATAGGCTGTTATCGTGATAAAAGAAAGGAATAAGTTACTCTAAACAAAACTAAAGCGAGGATCGAGATCGCATCCTACCACACGGATTGAAACAACTACTAATTAGAATTCCTGCTCGAAACATTTAACTGAGCATTTTAATTAAGCATAAACTTCACGCAATAAGGAATTTAACCAAAAGTCGCTTGAATAAACATTTAATAAAAAATGGTCACATGCAGATTAAATTCAGATTATCGCTATAAACACTAACGTTGCATGACAAAGAAGGATAAATGCATAACAATTCAACTTTGATACGCGCAGTTTCAATTAAACGAAATTTTATACAAAACCTAATTTTCGGAGTTCGAGGCCCGTTAATGGCAGAACACAACCCCGACTCTATTTATCTAAGGAAACAACATGAAATTACTAAGTAAACTACAACTAAACTAATTACAACAAGAAATAAATTAGTCTAGGCAAGAAAGTAAAGAAAGCAAGTAAATGAAAGCATGGAAATGAAGGAAGACTAGGGGTGTGCACAACCCCAATAGACCGAATTGACCGAAAAAACCGAACCGAACACGCTTTTGCGGTTTTTTTGTAATTCGGTTTAAAAATATATAGGACCAGATAATGCGGGTCGATTTCGGTCTTGAACTATAAAAACGGGTTTGGACCAGACCGGACCGAATATATATAATTTTTTTCTATTTCCTTACACACGCATGCTCATATCTCAAATAACCACACGCTGCATTTCAAACTCAACCCAATCTCAAAACATAACCCTAATTTCCTATTTTCTTTTCTCTCTCTCTACGAACACCACACCTTCTTCTACACTGGTCGCCCCCTTCCTTCACTCTGCTCCGGCTCCGACATCAAACACGCTCCCATTTTCATTTATTCAACCTCTAAATAATCTCCGATCAAGATACATCTGAACAAGCTCTGATCAAATGTTTTCTTTTATCTATTCTCTATTTTTATTTATTCATCTGAATAAGATCCCTTCCCTCACACTTCTCTATTTTCATCTATTCTTCTAGGTTTATTGAGTTCTTTCTGTGGGTGAGGCATGGAGATTGGCTATATTTTATTATTTCTAGTATTTCCTAGGAAACGAAAATGACATGGGTAATTGCTAACAAATGAAAATGACCATCTCTATTTTTATCGATTCATCTAGCACTTCTAGTATTTGCTACCAAACGAAAATGACATTGGCTATATTTTACACAGGAGATATTGTTGTCTATAATTAGGCATTACAGTATTTGCTACCAAATGAAAATGCCATGGGTAATTGCTGCAACCCCCAACTTCGGAGAGCTTCTGCAACTACATCACAATATTATTATTTTTTTTAAATACTAACAAAAATATTTAAATTGATGATGAGTTACACTTTTGTTGTATTTTCAGGTTTCATGTTTCTTTTATAGTGGATTGATTTTATTTTTCATTAGATAGATTGGTATATACCCGGATTTATTTAGTTGTAATTATTTGGGTATGGACCGAATAGGACCAAGACCGAACACAAACCGCTTGAAAATCGAATAGGACTGAAATCGATTATTCCGATCCGTTCTCAATCCATAATTTCTTTGGACCGATTGATGAGGTCCGGTCCTAAAAACACCCCAAAACCGGACCGGACCGCGAACACCCCTAAAGAAGACAACTAAATTAATGAAATTAAAGTAAAGGTACAACTTACAAAATATATAGTACCAGAGAGGAGTAGGGTTTATCTCCCGAAGTTTACAAACCCTAAAATATAAGACAAATGGAGATATTTACAAAAGAGAACAAAAACTCTCTTATATAGTAACTTGGGAGAAAAGAAAAGAAAGAATTAATGAAAAGGAAAATGCTGCAGAAATAAGGCAGGGTCGATCGATCGACCCCAACAGTCGATCGATCGACTGATCAGGCCTGATCCTACTGTCTCCAACGATTTCCAAAATCAATAGGAGTCGATCGATCGACCCTTTTGGTCGATCGATCGATCCATCAGGTCATCTCTCCTGTTTTCCCCTGCTTTGATTTCAATGGTTTCTCTTTCGCTAAAATTGTCTTAACTTCTTCGTTCGGTCTCGAAATCGCACACCGTTTGCGGCCACACGAAGCTCACAAAAAGGGATACCACTTCTGTGAAGACATTGGGCCAGTTTCTCAAATTGTGAAATGACTAAATTTCCCTTGCACGTGCGGAATTATACGAAACTTCACCGGAATGCGTTCAAACTTCATTCTAAGCATCCAAATACCTATAAAAGCTCAATTAACCCCTACAAAACATGTTAATTAGAAATTCAAGGTTGTCTGGTTAATGAACATAAATATAGGGATTGAGATACCCAAGGGGGCTAATAACGCGTAGGTTAACGGGTGAAATACGCAATATTTATGTCGTATCAACATGTACACAAAATTAAGTATGGAATAATATAAAGTTGATACTTATATATAGTTTTATACATGTATAAAATATACATATAAAGCACATGTATTAAAAAAATATTATCAATTTGTGTATGTATATAATTTTATAGTGCATTATACATGTAATATCATTATATATATATATATATATATATATATATATATATATATATATATATATATATATATATATATATATATATATACATATAGTTAAACTTTCCAACATACCTCATTAAATATCCCTAAAAATACATGATATTAAATGTACGTGTATATAATTTATGATGTATGTATGTATGTATATATGTATGTATGTATGTATGTATGTATGTATGTATGTTTGTATGAAAGGTTTATGTATGTTTATATATATATATATATATATATATATATATAGTTATTGTTAAACTCCCCAACATATCTCATTAAATATACCTAACAATACATGATATTAAATGTATATGTATATAATTTATGATGTATGTATGTTTGTATATATACATTCAAGTATCATGTATGTATGAATGTTTTATGTATATTTGTATATACGTATATATACACACACACACACATACATTTGTATGATATAAATGTACATGTTTGCCAATTTTGTCAAATTTTCAAAAAATTATATTTAAAAATAAGTTTACCAAACGCACACCAATAATTATAAATACATTAAACTGAATTTTAAAAATGTATATAAAAACAACATTTAAATCAAGTTTTCTGAATAGAGAACCAAACTGTTTAAAAAACTTCTCTGTTTTTTTTAAAAAAAACTATTTATAAAAAGTAGCAAATTGTTTTATATAAAATAAAAACCTTTTTTACTAAAATAAATTGTTTTAACTTAAAAAAAAAATAATTTTAAAAAAATCTATTTTACAACCTATTTTTTTTATAAAAATTATAAAATAAATAAATTTAAATTAAATTAAATTAAAATAAAATATGTTTTTAGTAAGAAATAATTTTTTAATTCTTTTTAACTTCACTATTTAAAAAAACATTTCAACTGTTTAATAAAACTTATTATCCTTTTTTTTTAATTTTTTAAAAATTGTTGTAAACGTAAAAAATGGTTTTATATAAAATAAAACTATTTTTACAAAAATAAATTATTTTAAGTTTATCTATCTAAAGAACATTTTTTTAATATTTTTTTTTACAAATGACCTATTTTAAAAAGGGTGTTTTACGAATTAGTCCTATTTACTAAGTATGTAGTTCAATAGGTCCTAAAATTTATTTTTGCTCCACCAAGTCCAGTGAAAAAATATTTTTGTTCCAATAGGTCATATTTGTAAACATACATTGAATATTCACTATATGCACAAATAGGACCTATTAAGAAAAAAATATTGCAATAGGACCAATTAGAAAATATTTCATATAAATAAGACTTAATAAGGAGATCCCCTTTTAAAACTGTTTTGTTTTATAATATGTTATTTAAAAAATAAAATACATAAACATCAATATTATATCAAATATAAACATGTGTCTAGAGGAGATCCACTTGCACTTCAAATCACGCCATATATTTAGTTTTAAATTTTCGTGAGTATAATTAAAAAAAACTGCTTTAAGAACTGTTTTTTAGTAAAAAAAATACAGGTTCTTTTATATTTATTTATTTTATTTTATTGTTTTAATAAAAAATAGTTTTTAAAACTTTTTTTTGTAAAAAAAATTTAAAAAATGTTCTTTTTAATATTTAAAACAGTTTATTTTTGTAAAAGTAGTTTTTATTTTATATTAAACTATTTTTTCTTTTTATAAACAGTTCTTTGAGAAAAAAATAGATAATTCTTTTTAAACAGTTAAAATATTTTTTTAACATCAGTTATAAAAAGTATGAAAGATTTTTTTTTTAATTTTGAAAACAATTTCTCAATGAAAATAATTTTTTTATAAGAATAAGTTTTTTATTTGAAATACAAAATTTTAGTTTTTATCTAATGTATTTGTGTTGGAGGAAAAAAAAGGGGCAAGTTTAAGGGCATATTGGTCATGTCATAATCAAATGGTGTGGAGGAGGATGGGAAGGGTGTGAGAATAATCTTTCCCTGTATTTATATCATTTTTGGATTCTATATCAATTTTAGGGGTTTCAAAACACAAATTTATTTGAAAATCATCTTTTGGTATTTTGGAGTTCAAATTCATTTTTCTCATACTTTGAGTTTGGGAAATAAATAAAAATTAGTGAGATTAGAAACAAGATATTTTTTATTTATACAATTTTCTTTGCTGAACTAAGTTTTTATTCGAACTTCTATATATATTTGTGTTTTTGTGGGGATATCTCTTTGTACATACATATAATTGTAGATTTGCTTATGTGTGAATGTGTTTGAATTTATACTTATACATGTGTTGATCTATGTTTAGCTACAAATTTTTAGATCTATGTCATTTTTGTTTGCATTATTATTATGTATCCGTTTGTCCCGAAATCCAATAAAATATTATTATTTTTTAGAGTTAACTTAATTTTAAAATTCTAAACTCGCATCAATGCATAGTTTCTCTTTTGTTTTTTTGGGTTGGGGGAGGGGTGAGGTTTGATTTAATCGCCTTCTTTGATCAATGAGAAGCAAAGATGCCTATTATTTGACCTGTAAAAAGATATTGTCAAAGTAAGGAGTAATTGGTTTGCCTCATAAATAATAATATCTTGATATAGATACTCGGACACACTAATGAGATGATAGGAACATGCCAACGTATTGCCATTATATTTCAATGGTTTGAGAAGTAGAGAATTATATTTTGAATCCTTTGATTTATAATATGGTGTTCTGCCTATTAGAAAATAAAAACTATATCGTTTTTCACAATTTAAAGCCTTGAGAAATTTAATAATGGATTAGCTGTCAAGGAAAAGATTTGAATTCTCTTTTGTAATACTATATTTTTACTAAATCACAAAATATAGATTGTATTACAAAATAAAATTTAGCAATGAAAAAAATAAGAAAACAATCTTACAATTTGACGTCTACGTCTTTGTAAAATTGTGTTTTGTCATTGAGAGAAACTGATTATGGTCATGTTTTCATGTCTTTTGAAATTATAATTTCCACAGTTAATTTTTCTCTATATTACATTAAGGACAGTCGATTTTTAATACCTAATCAAATTATTTGCAATTAATTTTGAATACCTATTCATGCAATTGTGCGTAATTAATTGTACAATTTTTTACATATCATGTCAATTAAACTTAATTTTTTTGAACATTTCTTTATAATTAATATTCCTTGCATATTTTTATAGACCTGTAATGATCGATATTTATTCTAGATATTAATCAACAATGCAATAATTATCATAATTACAACATTGTGGCCATTATGTACCGTTGATGTAAAAAACTAGATGCAATCTAATTAATTAATCACAGATAAAAATGAATAAATAAATAAGACAATGGATTTTTAAAGTTGTTCGGCTATCAAAATGGCAAACATCCACTGTTCTTGTATTGCTGATTGTTTGCCTTGAATCTCGATGGTAGGTTCCCTAAGAGATCCAAAAGTCCCCTTCTTATGAGGAGGTTACAATGTATTTATATCCTTGAGGTTGTACATATGAAAATGTAATGCGCTGTTATCTAGTAGACATATAAAGCTGTACAATAATAATGCGTATTCGCCTTTTGGTTTTCTTGATTGGATGCTCTGCATGCTAAGTAGCTCGAACCGCCTAAGTTGTTCGGTATGCTTAAGTAGCTCGAAACGCCTAAGTTGCTCGGTGAAAGTATGTTGTTCGTTGAAAGTATTTGTATTTGCCACGTATATTGACACTTGTCTTCATATGGTTGCTACACGTTAGCTGACTAAATTTGGTATCAATAGAATCCCCCAATGTTTCACAGTTGAGGTTGAATAAGATTGTGGAACATTTTTCTTGAAAGGTGCTCGGATTACTAGTCTTCAAAGATTAGGAAAATTTTCATTGTATATAATTCCTTTTGGGCGCATGATATCAAACTTCGTAAATATTTTGAATTTTTCACGATCACTTCGATATTTGTGCCTTTTTTTTCCTTTTTTAGCCACTGGAAGCGCAAACGTCTTCCCTTGTAATCCTTGCTTTTCTCTATTCCCAAGGTAAAGTATTTAAGTGCGACAGAAATCCTATCGTCTTCTACTTTTCAAATCTGTATTTCTGAACTCTTCATTTTCTCTCCTTCGTTCTTTCGATCATTCATTGTCAATCGATCTCTCTTTCTTCTGTAAGATTTTCTTCCCTCTTCTTTATTTACTTTATTCACCATGGTTTATCTTGTTGAATCATTGGATAAATTTTGATCTAATTTTTCTATCCCTTCGTGGGTTATTTTCGAAGAACCTTCTTGTCCTTCTAATTTATTTTCTTTAGCGGAGGGACACTAGTTCCCAACTCTTTTTGTAGCTGAGTGTGGCTTTTCTTTCTCGCCAAATCCCCTGTGTTTGGAGTTTTGCCAATATTTTGATATTGTACCTGCAAGAGTAGATCCAAATACATGGAGGGTAGTTAATGGCGTATATAGGTTTAATCAACTTCATGGAACTCATTTGGAAATTCCAGAAATTATGTATTTTTATAGATGGATTACCAGTGACACTACTTTCTATTTAAAAATTAGGTTTTCGAATAGAGCTTTAGTTATCAATCTTCTCGACGCCAATATGGACTACTTTGATCATGGGGTTGTGATGAAAAATTGGCAACACCCCCCATTAAATGGAAATGGTGTGTAAAAAGGTCCCACATGCCCGCTTTATGGAAATAGGATAGCTTGTTTTTATTTTTTGATTTTGTTTTCTTTGTATTCGATGAAATGCATCACTGGCATTAATTTTGTTTGTTACAGTTGACAATAAAAGGGAGCCCCCAAAAGGGATTGACGTTAACATAAAAAATTTAAAACTTATCTGGAGCTTACACCAGTCGATCAATGGAGAGCATGTGAGGTCCTCTTCGTATTTGTTAAGATACAGAGGCTCACTTCATCTTTCATTTCTCGTCTTATAGTGTTTGATCTTAATCGGATACCAACTTCTGAAACCAGTGTGGAAGGATCTTATTTTGATTTAAGTGCTCTTATTAGCGATCTGATAAAGAAGCAGAATGCTCCCGTATTTTTTGACAGGTCTGCCCTTGCCACTGAAGGGGCAAAAAAGAATAAGTAGGATGACCCATATGATGGGACAAAGAATGTAGATATTCCCCCATCTATTGCTGTTAAGGAAACTGGCAAGAAGCTCCCTGTGCCTCCAAAAGAGGCAGCACCTTCGATTGAAATTGTTGCCATCTCATAAGGAGAGACAACATCTTTAATTAAAAGTGCTCCTCTGAGGAGATTGAAAAGATGTCATACTGAGAGACCGGTTGACTCTATTTCTCAACCTTCAAATGCTGAAGGTAATGATCCAACTCTTATTCCTCCGAGCTTTGCTATGGGCTTAATCAGATCTTGGACTGTCCCAGAATTCCAAGGTATTGAAGACACTTTTTTCTCGTGAGAGAATTACTACTTTGGTTGTTCAACACATTGCGTCAGTAAATATCGTTAGCCTGAGTCCTTTATCCTCTAGTACTATGTTCATATGTTGAATTAAACTTCTTTCTTTTTTCAGCTCGTGATGTGTTTCATTAGTATTTTAAAGTAAGATGAAGCCATCAGGGCTTCCACTTCCTTGGGTGGAATAGAAGAAGATTTTGCTGGATTAACTCAAACCTTGAAGGAATCTTATCAGAAGTATGAGGAAGACAAGAATTCATAGGAGAAACAAATCCAGTCTGTTTGGAATAAATCAAGATCAAGCTGTAGCTGCCTTTAAAGAGTCGGAGAATAAATTAAAGGATGCAGAACAACGTGAAAAGGATCTTCAAGTCAAGCTTAAATCTATCGAGGAAAATTCCGCCAAGCTTCAAGATATTGAACGACGTAAGACAGAGGTAGAAGAAAAACTAAAATCTGTCAAAGATGTCCTTAGGGAAAAGACTTCCTCGGAGAGAGTAATAAGGAAAGTTATTGTTAAGAAATCTTTTAGTGCTGGTTGGGACAAGGGTTGGAATAAGGGCCTGGCTGTTATGTCTTATCAAATGGAGTATGCCAGTGTTAAGTATTTTAGGGATGGATGGATAGCATCTTTGAAGAAATTGAAGGTTGCTGAAGATTCTGAGTTGTTCCAAGAGCATACTCATGGTCCTCCTCCCTCTCCTAGGTAAGAAGAAGAAGATAAAGCTGCATCAGATGAGTCTTCTATGATGATAGGAGAGAAAGTCCCTATTGTTGCTGTTATTCAACCCTCCGAGAAAGTCCAACAAGCTAGCACATCTGTCGAGAAATTTCCATTGCTCTCTGAGAAACCAACCCCTTTATCCAAATCGTTCGAAGAGATTGTAGGAAATAAGGAGAAGGTGTAAACTTGTTCGGGTCTTTTATTGTGTTGTTTCTTAGATGTAACCCTGAAATGTATTTTTCTTTGTTGTGATGAATAGAAAATGAACTTTTGTTATTCGTCTAGAATTTTTCTCTTACTTACTTTGTTAGCATCATTGTTGATTTTTTTTTATTTTTTTTCTCTTTGCTAGTTTCTAGCCAGGATGGAACTTTTATTAGCTAATGTTACAGAGTTGATGAAGAAATGCAATGATTATTTCTAAGCTAGTCATACAGACTTTACTGAGGCCCAAATAATTGACATTCTAGGATCAGATGCCTCTGAACGAGCAATTGATGCTTACCAGTACTTGAAGTGCTTACTTGATCATGTTGTAGCCAAAAATATGGATTATTACTAAATGATTGAAGATCTTCAAAGAACGATCGAGGAACTTCAACAGCAGTACAAAGAATCCAACAAACTCCTACATGAGGGTTATAATCAAAAGTGCCAACAAGTGAGTGCTGATCGGGGTTATGATAAGTCTCTCTGTGCTCATAAGAGAAGAGAAAATGTTCTAAGTCGTCAGGTCGAAGAACATAGGCACATTGCCAAGCTGTTGTGTTACGCTGTAGGAGGAGCTAAAATGACTTAAAAGTGTTGTCTCTTCTTCCTCGGGAGCCTTGGTTCCAGTCAATGATGAGGGTTATTCCCTTTTAGAGGTTGAAAATGTTGACTTAAGAGAAGAGATGGAGACTTTGAAATGAGCTAAACCGATATCCTCCTCAAGGAGTAGAGGTAAAGATGTTAAAAAAAGTGTGGAAGAGACGAGGACTGACCAGACTTTATTAAATCAAGCCACTCAGATAAAAGCCAAAACTCAAGCCTTGGTCGAGTTGTCTCAAAAAATGCAAGCTCTCACCGACCAACTCTCCAACCAAAATTCAGTATTGAAAAATAAGGATCATTTGGTAAAAAAGCTCCACAAGCAACTTGATAGATTGACATATCAATTTCACAAGCAGCCCAAGGAGTTTTGGATGGTTGGGTATAATGAAGCTCTGTATCATCTTGATGCTCGTTTGCAGCAGTCGAGTAACGAATGATATAAGCAGGGATGGTTGAATGCCTTATGTGTTCTGAAACTGGAGCAAGGTCATTTCTTATGGGATTATTATGAACCTGGAGTTCTTGATTTACCTGTGCCTCCCTTCAAACTTAACCTTAGCTGGATTCCAGCCTGTGCCATTCCTCAGATTTTGATCTCCAATTATCTCGGTGATTATAGTTTTCATTCGAATTTTGAGATATCTCGTCCAGAGCACTTTCTTGATCGACCATCCATAATTAATGTCAGAATGCTGCGATATATGAACTTTATAAAATCTCCTTATGCATTAGATGATCCTCCAGTTGAGGTGGAACCTGTTTCAAAAGCATAGGGAAAGAAACCCATAGAGTAGGACATTTGTATGTAATGAATCAAATTGTAATCTGCTTGGTTTTAATAAACAAAGGTTTAGTTTCTTGTATAATTTCATTTCGTAGGAAATATTTTGTAGAATGTCTTTGTTATTCGTTGGTGAATATATATATATATATATATATATATGTGTGTCATGTTTCGTTTTTTAGACAATGAAACTTATTCCATTTGTTGTCTGATTATAGTGACTTGTCACTCTTTGGGCCTAAGAAATGGAATGATTTTCATCCCATGCTCCTGCTTAGTTGTAGTAATTAGGGGTGTGCACGGGTCGGTTCGGTTCGATTTTGGATCGCAATTCAGACCGACCCGATCGGTTTGGTTTTGGAAAAAATCAGACCCAACCGAACCGATAATGAAAAAAATCGCTGGTTTCGGTTCACATCGGTTTCAATTCGGTTCGATTTCGGTTCGGTTTTAACTAATTTTCAGTTTTGGTCGATTTTTTGTAGGTCGGTTTTCAGTTTTGGTCGGTTTTGGAGGTTGGTTAATGGTTTTTGGATATAAAAAAAAGATATTTAAGGGTTTTTTAATATATAATATGGATGTTGGTTCGAATCGTTTTTCTTTGTCTAAACCGACAACTGAAGCGATATTGTCAGTTTTTTAAATCCTTAACCCGCAAATCGAACCGAGCTAAAAAAATGCCAGTTTTGGTTCGGTTCGGTTCAGTTTTTGGTTCGATCGATTTTTTTGCACACCCCTAGTAGTAATCCTGTCCGGATTACCTTATTGCCTAGATAGTGGATGCCTTGGGAAGTCATCCATCTTCTTACCTAGTTTGGGGGGTCCCTTAAGATCACCAGTGATCAAATAGGCTTTTGCACTACATGATTTTTATTTACCAACCAATCGGAGTTGATGGTTATTAAATCGCCGACCAACCAGAGTTGGTGGTTGTTGATTTGTCGACCAATCGAAGTTGGTGGTTATTTAACTGCCGACCAACCGGAGTTGGTGGTTATTGAATTATAGACCAACTGGTGTTGGTGGTTATTGAATTGCAGACCAACTAGAGTTGGTGGTTGCTGAATTACCGACCAACCGAAGTTTGTGGTTATTGAATTGTCGACCAACCGGAGTTGGTGGTTACTGAATTGTCGACCAATCGGAGTTGGTGGTTACTGAATTGTCGACCAACCAGAATTGGTGGTTATTGAATTGCCGACCAACCGGAGTTGGTGGTTAGTGATCTGAATTTGTGTTTGTTTAGTGTGTAGCACTAATATTCCGAAGAAAATTCAGTAAAGGAGGAAATATGGGTGAAACATCACTTTATTCATATTGAGAGAAATGTATTACATATGAATTTTTATTACTGATAATACTTGTGCAGATGCTCTGCATTCCATGCGTTCTTAAATTCTTCTCCCTCCAAAGTGTAACAACTCGCATAATTTTGGGCTATTTTAATTAATTTTTGGAAAATGGAGGAAAATAAAGTTTTTGATAAAATTATTTTTATTGCACAAATATGTTGGTTATTATTTGTAAAGGCGAGAATTTGAAACGGTTTTGAAATCGGAGTTAAAACGGATTTTAAAATGATTTTTAAATGTTTTTAACTCTTGGAGTTGTTTTGACTTCCAACTCTTCATTTATTTGCTTTATTTAAAGGAGTCTTTTGGATTCCAACTCTTCATTTCTTTGTATTATAAAAGGAAGTCGTGGGCAACCCTTTTAACATACTTTTGGCACAAATTTTGGCAGCAAATATATTTTATATTCCTCTTCTTTTTATATACACATTGGCCCATGAGATTTGTGAGTTCCAACCTTAGATTATAGGTGTTCTTGGGGCTATTTTGTTGGAGGTTCTTGGAGAAGATTTTGTAGATCTTTTGTGTTGATCTTGAGGATGTGATCATTGGTTTGTCATTATGGTTTGAGGTATGGGGTTTTACACAATATGCTCCTTAAATCTCGCGAGTGTCATTCTCTTTGAATTCTTGTTTAATTAAACTCATATTTGAATTGATAAATTCATTGAAATCTGGAAAATAATTGTTGAAATTATTTTGATTCATGTGGTATCATTATATTGCTGATGAGCACGTTGTCATGAGATTTTAATATGACACGGATGTTGGGCACCCGCCAAAATTCCTGTTTCCCGGGCAATGGCTTGATAAAGCATATACGGATATGGTGAGGCCTGGTGACCCGATTAATGTGTTGTTGAGAAATTTATTGATAAAATGCTATTGAGATTTGCATTTGATTGGGCGCTATAGAGTTTGATTTTAGCAAAGATTATTTTGGGAAGAATATTCAAGAGAGAAGAATTGTATTATTTTTATGTATAGAGCATTGATATTTATTTTATTTTGAGTTAGATATTGTATTTTAATTCGAGAGATTTTTTGTATTAATTTGAAGAGATTTGAGATTCGTGGCTTCTCTTTTGTTGTTGTGGGATTTAGGTGCTCTATACCATGTCACTTGTGGATTTGGATTTATTTTATCGCATTAGCGCTCCATTCGCTCCCCCCGGGCGGGCGGGGTTTTACAAATGGTATGAGAGCTTAGGTATACAGCAACCCTCAGGGCTTGGATTTTGGGTTCATTGCGTGGTTAACAATTTTTGGAGATAGAAAATTTTAGGTGATATTCGTGATAGGTTTCGAGATTAGATGTTAGCAATTTATTTTTGGAGACGAGATTATTTTTGGATATTGTGAGCTTGATTTTTGAGAGTTGGGCATTCGGAAAATTTCGAGGACGAAATTCCATTGTTAGTGGGGAAGTGTAACAACTCGCGTAATTTTGGGCTATTTTAATTAATTTTTGAAAAATGGAGGAAAATAAAGTTTTTGACAAAATTATTTTTATTGCTCAAATATATTGGTTATTATTTTTAAAGGCAAGAATTTAAAACGGTTTCGAAATCCGAGTTAAAACGGATTTTAAAATGATTTTTAAATATTTTTAACTCTTGGAGTTGTTTTGACATCCAACTCTTCCTTTATGTGCCTTATTTAAAGGAGTCTTTTGGATTCCAACTCTTCATTTCTTTGCATTATAAAAGGAAGTCGTGGGCAACCCTTTTAACATACTTTTGACACAAATTTTAGCAGCAAATATATTTTATATTCCTCTTCTTTTTATAAACACATTGGCCCTTGAGATTTGTTAGTTTCAACCTTAGATTAGAGGTGTTCTTGGGGCTATTTTGTTGGTGGTTCTTGGAGAAGCTTTTGTAGATCTTTTGTGTTGATCTTGAGGATGTGATCATTGGTTTCTCATTATGGTTTGAGGTATGGGGTTTTACACAATATGCTCCTTAAATCTCGCGAGTGTCATTCTCTTTGAATTCTTGTTCAATTGAACTCATATTTGAATTGATAAATTCATTGAAATCTGGAAAATAATTCTTGAAATTATTTTGATTCATATGGTATCATTATATTGTTGATGAGCACGTTGTCATGAGATTTTAATATGACACGGATGTTGGGCACCCGTCAAAATTTATGTTTTTCGAGCAATGGCTTGATAAAGCATATACGGATGTGGTGAGGCCTGGTGACACGGTTAATGTGTTGTTGAGAAATTTATTGATAAAATTCTATTGAGATTTGCATTTGATTGGGCGCTATAGAGTTTGATTTTAGCGAAGATTATTTTGGGAAGAATATTCAAGAGAGAAGAATTGTATTATTTTTTATGTATAGAGCATTGAGATTTATTTTATTTCGAGTTACATGTTGTATTTTAATTCGAGAGATTTGTTGTATTAATTTGAAGATATTTGAGATTCGTGGTTTCTTTTTTGCTGTTGTGGGATTTAGGTTCTCTATACCTTGTCACTTGTGGATTTGGATTTATTTTATCGCATTAGCGCTCCGTTCGCTCTCCCCGGGCGGGCGGGGTGTTACACAAAGTTTGAATTATGTATGTCCTGGGACGAACAACTTCAGTTACTCTGTAAGGTCCATGCCAGTTGGACTCTAGTTTGTTATGCTTTTAGATAACCTTCTTCAACACATAATCCCCCTCTTTCAAATCGCACTTCTTCACCCTTTTGTATTGAACAAGGCTGTTCATTATTGGTATGCTGCATTCTTGATTGCTGCTTCTTCCCTAACTTCTTCGAGCATATCCAGGTCTAAACGTCTCATCAAGTAGCTTACAGGAGAATTGAAATTAAGCACCCTATGTGTGGGTAGACCCAATTCAGCAAGTATGACAGCCTCACTCCCGAATGTCAACATGTATGGAGATTCCCCAATTGCTGTTCGCAGTGTAGTACGATAAGCCCACAACACAGAGTGTAGCTCGTTAATTCAGTTTCCCTTTGCGTCATCCAACCATTTTTTAGACCATTCAGTAAGGTTCTGTTTGTCACTTCAGTTTGATCGTTGCTCTGGGGATTGCCTGGCGCAAAATGGATCTTCTGTACATTAGATTTATGACAATATGCAGGGAATTCCTCGTTGTCAAATTGGGTTCCATGGTCAGTAATGAATGCGTGTGGGAGACCATATCTGCAAATAATACTCTTTTAAATAAACTGATAGACCTTTTCATACATCATATCAATGAGAGGTTCAGCTTTCACCCATTTGGTAAAATAATCCATAGCAACTACGACGTATTTGAATCTCCCTTTGGTCATTGGAAGTGGCCCGACCAAGTCTATGCCCCACATGGAGAATGGCCAAGGGGACGTAATGGGTGTTAAAAATGCTTGGAGAGTTCTTCGAATGGAAGAGAAATGTTAGCATTTATCTCACTTCTTAGCAGAGGCTGTACAGTCAGCTCTCATCGTTAGCCAGTAATACCCTTGTGTTGTTATCCTCTGCAAAAGCGTTCGACCTACTACATGAGCTCCACAAGAGCCTTCGTGAACCTCTTCAATCAAGTCTTTAACTTCAGAGGGATGGACACATCTCTGTAGTCCTGCTATAATGCCTCTTCTATACAAAATGCCACTGGTCAATACATAACGGGCATCTTTAAACTTTAGTTTCTTAGCTGCGAGTTTATCAGTTGGCACAACCCCCTCTTCGATATAGGCCCTAATGGGATCCATCCAGGATGGTCCCAAATCGAGGGCAATGAAGTTCATCATCAAATCTTCGTCTACGCTCCGATTTACTAGGATTTCTATTGGGATTGTTCTTCATAGCTCGGTGCGTGTTGCTGATGCCAACCGAGCTAGGGCGTCGGCTCTTGCATTCTCTAATCTCGGTATTCTGATCAACTGAACTGCGATAAAAGTTGAGACAACCTCCATATCTTTTGCATGATACTTGACCATTAGTTCTCCCTTTGCTACATACAACCCGAGAATTTGATTTACGATTAATTATGAGTCACTGAATACCATGACCTGCTCTGCTTTCATGGTTTTGGCAAGACTTAGACCCACCATCATAGCTTCATATTCAGCTTCATTATTGGAAGACTTAAATTGAAAACGTAGATCATAATCCATATCAATTCCATCAGCATTGTTTAAAACTATTCTTGCTCCGCTGCCTGTGGCACACGAAGAGCCATCTACATATAGATTCCATACAGGTACTTCGTTATCAAACTCTTGATCAGACAGAATTCCTTGGTGGAATATTTGATACTTCCTTTTGTCATTCCCCGACACTCCTCTCTACTCGTTGATGATTTTCTCTTGCTTATCCACGGATGGAAGTTGGTCGGGTGTTATCTTCGATGATCCCATAACATCCACGGGTTGGTCTGTATTAAACTCCTGCTCTTCGGATGCATCAGAGTGAGTAAACTCTGCGATAAAATCCGATACTACCTGCCCCTTAAGTGATGACCTAAGTTCATAAACTATGTCATATTCATAAGGTTCTACTGCCCAGTACATCAATCTTTGCGATTTCTCCGGTTTATGCAGAGCTTGTCTTAATGGCATATCAGTATATACTACTATAGTATGGGCTTGGAAGTATGGCCTCATCCTTCAGCTTGCTTCGATTAGTGCTAGTGCTAACTTCTCCAGTCTTGGATATTTGATCTCTACTCCTCGGAAGACCTTGCTTTTGTAATAGACGGGTTTCTGCACTCCATCCTCTACTCTTATCAATGCTGAGCTAACTGCGTTATCTGAAACCGCCAAATACAAGTATAGCCTTTCTCCTATCACTGGTCTAGATAATAGTGGAGGTGTCCCCAGATATTTCTTTAACTCTTGAAAGGCCTCCTAGCATTCCTCATTCCACTCAAAAGTTTTTCGAAGTTCTTTGAAGAATGGGAGGCATTTGTCTGTTGCTCGTGACACAAATCTGTTAAGTGCTGCAACTCGCCCTGTGAGATTTTGCACCTCCTTTTTCATAGCTGGAGATCTTAGCTCTAGTAGGGCCTTGATCTTTTTAGGGTTTGCCTCGATACCTTGTTGGTTAACAATATATCCGAGAAACATACCTTCTCGTACTCCGAATATGCATTTGGTGGGATTCAACTTCATTTGATATTTCTCTAGTTGATCAAAAGTCTGTCCTAGGTCAACTAAATGATTAGCAACTTTCTTGCTTTTCGCCAGCATATCGTCAAAAGGCAAGCACCTTATTCATTAGTCGCTGATATGTTTCACCTGCATTTTTATGTCCGAAAGGCATAACATTATAGCAATAAGTCCCCCTTGGGGTGATAAAAGAGGTACTTTCCCTGTCCTCTGGTTTCATTTTAATCTGGTTGTAACCAGAGTAAGTATCCATGAAACTCAACAATTCATGCCCCGATGTAGCATCCACTAGCTGATCAATTCGAAGCAAAGGAAAATGATCATTTGGGCAGGAAAATGAAACTCAACAATTCATGCCCCGATGTAGCATCCTCCACTTATTATTTTTCTTCTTTGCCATCACCACATTTGCTAGCCAATCACGATACTTGACATCCTCAATAAAAAAGGCTTTTTGTAGTTTCTCTACTTCTTCCTGTATAGCTTGGTTCTTTTCAGGGTTGAATACTCTTCTTCGCTACTTCACTGGCTTGACTTTTGTTAACGTTGAGCTCGTGGTATAGGAAACTCGGGTCTATCCCTGGAATGTCTTCATGACTCCATGCAAAAGTATATTTTTTGCGCCTAAAAAATGCTACCAGTTCTTGTTTTATCGATACATCTAATGATGCACCAATTTGCGTTATTCGTTATGGGTGCTCATCGTCCAGAATGATATTTTTGGTGGCTTCCATGACCTGGCCCTTCACGAGCTGAGACTCGTATCTGGGGTCTAATAGTTCAATATCTGCATCTTCTGTTTCATCCACTTGATATGTAGTAGTCTTCTTCCTGGATTCTTCTCATTCTTTCTGCTCAGAAGATGAATAATAGCATTCCCGAGCTACTTTTTGGTCGCCTTTCATAACTCCCACTCCGAAATTGGTTGGGAATTTTAAACATTGATGTACAGTAGATGGTACTACCTCGAACTTCTTCAGACCTACTCTCCCCATAATGATGTTGTAGGCTGATTGGACATTTTTATCCATTACAAAAAGCCTACTCTTTATGTTCGACAAGTAAGCCATATACCAATAAGCATGTCCAACTTGATCGTCCCAAGTGGAAAAACCTTTTCACCTGTAAAACCGAGGAGGAGCTATGATATGGATCCAACTGGGCTAACTTTATATTGAAACTATCAAAGCATGAGTAGAACATGATATCTGTAGAGCTACCATTATCCACCAGTACCCGTGAAATCACCACCTCCTTCATTCTCATCTTGATCACTAATGGGTAATCATGAGGATATAGTACACCTTCTAGGTCGTTCTTAGAAAATCCGAAGACCAGTTTATCCCTATTCATCTTCCTCGGGCGATCGTCTTCAGCTAAATTTATACGCTGTATGTAAGAGCAAGCTTGAGACTCATTAAGGTAAGCTTTCCTCTCCGCAGTAAGATCTCCACCTCCTGCATCTCCACCTGTAATGACATTACATTCAAATAATCCAAAATGTATTGAAAATACCTCACGCTCAGGCTGCCTTAGCCTTTTCGGGAGCTCGAAATTATCTTCTGGATCGTCTTCATGATCTCTCTTCTTGTCATCTTTTGGTCTGCAAGGATATTTAGATGTTTGTCTTTCTCGATCGCTAGTCTTTCTACCATTTTGGGGATCAACATACTTAGCTAATTTTCCTCGCCTGATGAGTGCTTTAATTTCATTCTGGAGAGCTATGCAACGTTTGGTCGTATGGCCATGGTTGTTGATGCAAAAAACCTGGACCGAATCCCATTTTTATGATCACAGATAAATAGATAAAAGCAATCCAATCAAGCACATGAGAGAGAAAGATTTTTAAAGTGGTTCGGCTATAAGGAAAAGCCTACGTCCACTGTTATTTTATTCCCAGGGGTTTGCAATAGCACAATGTGGTGTAGAGAGAGAAAAAGGTATGGATCTTGTGTATGGTGTCTCTCGGTTCTTGGATCTCTTGGATCTCTTGGATCTCCCTTCATAGTTGTCCCTTTTGGCTAAGGGAATACATGTATTTATAGTAATGGGAGATAAATAGATTCATTGTATGTAGACATTTATACATTATGTCTACATTCAACGAATCTAATTGCTTGGTATGCTATGTGTTGTCATCTACAATATAAATGTACATTAATGATCATTAAATGCGTAGTTATCCTTTGATATTCCTGGTTGGTATGCCGACCAACTCACCTCGGGTGCCAACTAATACTCCTCGGGTGCCGACCAACTCTCCTCAGGTGCCAACTAACACTCCTCGGGTGCCGACCAACTCTCCTCGGGTGTCGACTAACACTCCTCGGGTGCTGAATATTGCCACGTAGGATGACACGTGTCCTTTTCTGATTGGTCCTCGTAGATGGAGAATTTTTGCGTTAACAGAAGCCCCCAATGCTCCATGCTTGATGGTTTACTTGAAAGGATGGAGTATTTATTCTGCAGTGTTGCTCGGTGCTCGTGAAATTCCTGATCTACCTTCTTGATTTGTTCAACATAAAGTGCATTATCTCCTGGACGACATATGATGCAGGCTGATCGATGGTTGCTAATCTTTCTTTTGAGGAACACCGTGTGCTATGTATCACCCCTAGGAATTTGGATGCAGCCATGCCATAGTATGCAGCTTCTAGCTTGTCATAATCTTCAAGTATGTTGATTGGTTTGCCAGCCGACCAACTGCTTCCTGTGTCGAGCAACTGAGTGCTAACTTCACGTGCTTGATTTTTCTGATTTATGCTCCTCTGAATAATTTATCGAGTAACATATTAGCTTTTGAACCCAACTCTTCAATCTGATTAGTACCAAGCTAGTGGTGGACTTCGAAACATTTTCACATAAATTCTTCTTCATTATTGGTCGAGACAGTAGTAGCAAATATCTCAGTGCTGTAGATGTTAATTTTGACTTCTACCTCTGCTCGGGGACGAGCAAGAGGTTCTCGGGGACGAGCAAGTGATTCTCAGGGATGAGCAAGAGCTTCTCGGGAATGAGCTAATGCTTCTCGGACAAATCATCTGTGATGAATATCAGAATGTTGAAAGATCTTAACTTCATAAACTCCCCTTATATTTTAGATGATCCTCCTGCTGGCGAGGAACCTGTTTCAAAAGTAGAAGGAAAAGAAACCAATAGAATAGGAATCTCAATGTAATAGTTAGTATACATTTTCATTCTCAATGTATTTTGTTTTTTGAGTTTAATGAAAGACTTTCATTTTTGTTCGCAATCTTAATTGCTATTGTTTTGTTGTAGGAGGGTAGTTTAGATAAGATGGAGGCGTAACCCCTTTTAAGTATGGTTATGGCAAGGTTAGTTAGAGAAACACTAGTGATTTAGCCACAAGACACAAAGAGCAGTTTGGAAGGTATGGAACCCATCTTATACTCACAAATCTCGTGTATAACTCTCAATATAATAAAGAACTTCAGAAATAACTTGGCTAGAGGGAGAGAGAAGTAAGCACCCTAGATACACCTTGGTAGGCAGGCAAAACATACTAAAACAACTCTCAAGGGTCTCTGTTATGTATTAAAAGCTTCGTAATAAATGACAATGGTGAGTGGATAAGCCCTCTAGTTTGCAATAATTCTCTCTCTGATGTATCTCTAGCAATAACTTTTTGAACTCTCAAAGGATCATTCCCCCTTTTTCCTCAAAGGTGGTTGGGGTCCTTAAATAGCCCCCCCACACCAACCCTGAGGCAACTCAGTCATTAAAGACTATGAAAGACATCCCTCATACTTTATGTCACAACATTAAATGCCTGATGCACTACTTGTCTCCTACGTCATAAACATTAAATGCCAAGACATGCGTTTTGCCTAACCACTGTATGTCAGGGGGTTGTTGTTGCAGAGGTGGCTCACCAACTATCTGACAGCCCCAAATACCACGGTGGTTTACTCAAGTGCATGTCTGACATTGTTTAGAAGGCTAGTGACATCACCCACAGTAGATGTGACTTTTGAGTAGAGAGTCATTTGGTTCATAACTTAATGCCCGATGGAACTCCAAGCTGCTCCGCTTGAGGTTCCACGGTCAGGGTCCTTCGGTGTTTTACCAGGTGTATCTAAGATGGTCAGGACAAGCCCCAATGGTGCCCCACTTCTCAATCCTCCAAACCAAATCCCTCTAATGTTCCCACGGTGAGGTTGTTCGATAGAGCATGAAAGCTCTCCCAGGCCCTGCTAAGCCTGGTCTCTCGCGAGTACCGTTCGACCTCACGCCCGTTCATTATTCTCGTTACAACATTACAGTCATTATAACTCGTAGTAAATATGAACAAAGCTATAATATGGCAAAGTAACAATAAGCTAAAGTACGAGTTGCCACGCTGAGCTGCCTCACCAAGATGCCACGCTTGAGTTGCCACGCTGAGCTGCCTCACCAAGATGCCACGCTTGAGTTGCCACGCGGAGCTGTCTCACCAAGCTGCCACACTTGAGTTGCCACGCGGAGCTGTCTCACCAAGCTGCCACGCTTGAGTTGCCACGCTGAGCTGCCTCACCAAGATGCCACGCTTGAGTTGCCACGCGGAGCTGTCTCACCAAGCTGCCACGCTTGAGTTGCCACGTTGAGCTGCCTCACCAAGATGCCACGCTTGAGTTGCCACGCTGAGCTTATCCTCAGAACACTGTTGCTAATTAGTGGATTATCCCTAATCCCAGGATTACCTTCAGGCCCCCTCTACATTTGCCCCTTCGTGGAGGGATTTGTTATGGGAACAAGAAGTGCCTCCACGAAAACTTCTTAATCCGATGAACCTTCTCTGTCTGGCCTGCAGCTTTTTCTAATGCTGAGCCTCAACCGTTCCAGCTTGAATATCTGAAATTCTCCCGAAGGACCTGCTAATATTCCCGCAGTAATGTTAAAAAAAAGTGAAAAAATTCTCCCCGATGTAACTGAGTCATAACTAAACAACGTTTGAGCTTCTGTCGAGGGGACATCGTGCCTTTTTTTGAACCGTTGGGACACCTTCTTCGTTGGGGGGGGGGTTATTGGATATGTCAGAGAAAATCTTGGCGCCCAAAACTGAATCTTGCTTAGGAAGGTAACGGTTGCTATTCCCTAGGTGTCACTTCATTAATTGATGGCAGTTCCCCAGGTGTCACGTCATTGAATGACGTAGCGTTGTCTTTTCCATGTCAGAACACTTCCCGAAGTGCCATGTGTACATTTGAAATGATTGCAGGCGGCCACACACGTGCAATGATGGGAAACTTAAACGACGAACTTTTAAAAATTAAACGGCCAAATCACTTAAAACCATTCTTTTTCTTGCTTTCCCACTACTTGATCCAAATTTCCTTCGTTTTTTAGAGAGATTGAGAAAAAGCTTCCATTGTTGATCGTCTGAAATCTCTATTGCTGTTCGACCTTGTGCCGTCCTGTTCTTGCTCTCATCTTCTTCGCCACCTCCTGTGGTTGTGCTTCCGCCATTGTCGTGCTCAGGCTCCTCTGACTCAAGGTTGTTTTCTGTTTGCTCTAACACTCTGTCATGGCGTCTCAAAGTTACCCCACCATCTCTTCAACCAGTGCGCCGCCTGCTACTGCTGTTGCCACCACTACTGGTGCCTCTGCCTTGGACGCTGTCCGTCGTGAACAATATAGGTTTTATCGTCGCTCTCCCATTTTTGGCGAAGGTGATTGCTTTGCTGCTGCTTGCAAGACTGTCAATTTTGAATGCAAGTTTGAGTCCTTAGTGCTGGGTGACGAGGACGAAGAACCCTCGAAGTGGGGCTTTCTTCCTCCAGAGGGGACTCTCCGGTTTTGTCTGGAGCGAGGGGACTTTCAATGGTCCCAAATTGACTTCGAAGCACCAGGTGGTTCTCCTGCCCATTTTGGTGCTTGGAACTCTCACATGGTGAGTTCCTATGGTGATATTTTGAGTAAGATTGGCCTTCAATGGGCCAAATGGTTTGGTGAGTTTACTCTCTCCAAAAATAATGCTGCTTTCCCCATTCTTGTTTCTCGTTGGAACGTGACGACTCACACATTTATTGCTGCGTGGGGCGAGTTCACGATAACCCTAGAAGATGTCTGGGAGCTTCTGGGGCTCGAAGCAACAGGTCATGAGCCTTATACCGATGAGCCTCTCGACGCCGAAGAGACTGCTGACCGTTTGGCGTTGGACCGAATATGCCGAAGTTGCATCGGTTCTTCAAACAAAGCTACCTTCACTCCGCTGATTAACTATTTCTTCAAGGGTTCTAGTGAAGGTAGTTCTTCAATTTCAACGGATGCCCCTGGCCAAGGTACTTCGTTAGAGCTCCCTGCTTACATCCTTGTGATTCTGTCCCGTTTTCTTTTGACGGGAAAACCAAACGATCAGCCCCGAAGGGACCTTATCAACATATCCCTTCGTTTGGCCCGGGGCATCAAACTTCATTTGGCTGCAATTTCCCTAGGGTCCCTCTACACCTGGCTTGACAGAACGTTGTTCGATATGGAACGATCCCTTGGCCGTTATAACCTGGCCAATTTTGCTAACAGCGTCCTTCTAACTAGCTTTCTTTACGTGCGCTTTCCTGTTGTGGCGGCCAAGGCCAACCGTCCTCCTTCTGGGGAAACTATTCTGCCCCCCCCCGCTCTTATATTTATCACAAGAGGCAGAGCCGCAAAGAGCTGATCGCCTCAATTGATCGTTTTGAGGACTTTGTTATGAGGCCTTACGGAGAGGACGCCTTTGTTCATAGTTGTGATTTCTTTCAGCACGAATCCAGGGTGGTACAGGTGGGGGTAGACATTGAAGATCCTCAGTTAGCCGTGGTGCTTCTCCTTTCTCCGGGGTATCTGCCTTCCTACACCGAGTGGGGATATTCCAGCGAACATTACAACCCCAATCGGTGTAGTCGTCAATTTGGGTTTGATCAGGGGGCTCCTCGCTCAGTTTTCCAATCCTCAAACCCGAAGGTTAGCTTTAGTGAGGCATGTTCCTTATTTTCCTCCACTGCTGCGTGGGGGATAAGTGAATCAATGGCTGGGAGAGTCACCATTCCCTCCAACAAGAGGCAAGGGAATGTGACTAGTCTATTTTCCACGAAGTTCTGGCCGAGACAACTGGCTAACATTGTTGAATTCATAGGTGGCGGGCCTGTGTACCCTCTAGTTCTTTCATTTTCTGCGATGGAGCTGGGACTCAAAGGCAACTCCGTTCTGGGGATTGATTTCCCTCTAAGAAAAACCCCTAAGGGGCCTTCCGAAGAGCTACCTCCGTTATGCCCCATGACTCCCACTGCCATATCCAAAGCGAAAAGTGTTGGGGTATCCAGGAAGACTGCTCCTTCGACTGGAGCTACTGCTGATGAAGGGTCTTCGCAGCCGTCGACCAAGAAGGCCAAGAGTGGGGTGGCTTCCACGAAAAAGGCAAAGTCCAAATCCCAGATTCCTGTGGCAGCCCTTCCCATAGCCTCCGTTCCTCCTCCCATGTCTCCTGAAAGGGCCGAGAGGTTAAGGAGGGAGGCGCAGGCTGAGGTAGATCAGGTGAATGTAGAGTTTCAACGGCGCACTGTCGTCGTTCCTCCCTCGGTTGCCTTCCCCACGATCGTCGTCGATCCTACTGAGCTAGCTGCAAAGAGGAGAAAAGGTTCGAAGGTTCCTCAAGCCACTGGTAGTTCCATGACAAGGCTGAGGAGGAAGACTTTAGGCACCAAGTCCCAGCGGAAGCAAGCTTCCCCGGTGCAAGCTTCTCATTCTTCTTCCCATTCTTAGGTATGTACACTTGTCTTGTTCTCTTTTCTTCTTTGGTTAGAGCAAGCCGGATTTGCTTATATATATTGTTCTTAACTACTTTGGTGCAGGGACTTAAAGAAACGGGGCCTCGTTCTCCTAGCTCCCCAAGTCCCCCCATTAGCGGTTTCGTGGGCGGTCGCTGTGGGGCCATCTCATCCGATACGACCCCACCCCGTTCGCCAATGACCGGGCTTACTTACGCCCGTCGTTCAATCTCAAGACGGGCGGGGGAGGCAGTTGGGGAGGGTGAGGTTATAGAGCCCGTGGTTGTCTCTTCGCCACCAGAGACAACACAATCTGAGATGCCTACTCCAGTCCCCTCTGGCTCACTGGCTTCCTCTGAGGCTGTTCTCCCCCTCGTTCTGGTTGCTGCAGGTGATCCTGAGGTAATTATTTCATAATTAAATTTGTCTGATCTGGCATTCCTTCTCTTTCACCCCGTTCTGTGTGTTGAATTTAGGATGTTGGTTGCCCTAGGTCGAAGTATCCTCGCTGCTAGCAAACATTCTCCGTCCAACGGTGCTGGCGAGACCTCTGGCCACAGTGCCCCTTTTCAACGTTCTGACTGAGGTAAGTTATTCTTGGATACATTTCGCCCTTTTTTTCTGTATTTGTTCCTCTTTACTAACATTGGCTTTTATATTGCAGCTTTCTCCTGATCTTTCACCACCCTCATCTATTCCCGATGAACCCCTTGCTCTTGCTTTGGTACCTTATGTGGGCGAGGGAACTATGCCGATGGTTGAGGTTTCTGGGTCCAGAGACCCCGTTGAGGCCGATGAGGTAACAAGTCCCCTCCCAACGATTCCTGCCACTTTAACCTCCGTGATAGCTCCCACTCCTGCCCCTGTTATGATTCAGGTACTTTCTTAATTCTCTGCTTAAACTCCTTCTTATAATAGTGACTTAACAATGAAAACGTTTGTTAAGATTTTTTATATAATCTCCACCTTATAACGGTGACTTAACAACGAAAACGCTTGTTAAGATTTTTACATAATATCCACCTTATAACGGTGACTTAACAATGAAAACACTTGTTAAGATTTTTTATATAGTCTCCACCTTATAACGGTGACTTAACAACGAAAACGCTTGTTAAGATTTTTATATAATCTCCACCTTATAACTGTGACTTAACAATGAAAACACTTGTTAAGATTTTTATATAATCTCCACCTTATAACGGTGACTTAACAACGAAAACGCTTGTTAAGAATTTTGTATAATCTCCACCTTATAACGGTGACTTAACAACGAAAACGCTTGTTAAGATTTTTATGTAATCTCCACCTTATAACGGTGACTTAACAACGAAAACGCTTGTTAAGATTTTTATGTAATCTCCACCTTATAACGGTGACTTAACAACGAAAACGCTTGTTAAGATTTTTATGTAATCTCCACCTCATAACGGTGACTTAACAACGAAAACGCTTGTTAAGATTTTTCATATCCTTATTTGGGCTTTTCTTTTCAGGTTGCTCGGGAAGATTCGCCCCCAGTCCTCTCACCTGTAGGCTCGCCCTTCCGAGAACCTGACGCTTTGGAAAATTCAATTCATGATGATCAAGGTTCTACGACTGGTGCTGCAGTCGAGAGCGAATCTGAGTGTGAGGTCCCTCTTCCCGACCTAGCTCCTCACTCGTTCTGCCTCATGGTGCTTCGGCAATCTCCTCAAATGCCGGTCAACCATCGGCTGGTGATTGAACAATTGGTGGATCGCCATCGTGAGACCTTCACACCGGATTGCCTGTGCTCAAATATTCATGTGATGAGTCACAGGCTGCAAGGCATGGCGATCGTTGTTGCTGAAATTGCTAGTACCCCCACTGCCAGTGTTACCAGATCCCTTCTCAACCAATTTCTAGGTTTTCTGAAGGAGTTAGGGCGTGATGGTTTCCGTTTTGACTGGCTTATAACGCATCTGAAGACTTTGAAGAACCAGCAACTGATCGGCCAGAGGGAAGTGCTGATAAAGCACCAGGAGGACCAACGGGCTGAGGAGGTTAAGTTAGCTGAGCTAGCACCTCTTTTGGAATCGGCGGATGAAGAAGTAACGAATGCCGAAGAAGCTCTGCGTTTGGCCAAGCTAAAACGGGAAAGGCTCCTTATTGAACGCGCTCAGGTGCAAACCAGGCTAGAGGTTGCTGTCAACGGTCAAAATTCCTTTGCATCAGCTTCTTCGGGCCTTCCCGGGGATTTTTTCTCTTCCCCGGATCTGTGGTTTCTCTTAGGGTAGTAAAACTCCTGTACATATTTTCTTTCTTTCATTCATGTAATTCTTGGGCAATAGTTCCCCATTTTGCTTGTAATGCTCTCTTCTTTAATGAATGAAAGAATGTACATTTTTCAATTTATCTCTAAGTTATGCCTGCTTTCATATATCAATGTCTATACTTCACATCATCAGTAAAACTTGTATATTCATAATAAAAAGACCCAATACATCGATGATACAAACTAACTATCTACACATGATATACTTTCAGCCATTTATTGTTAATTTTGAATGGCCTATCTTCCTCCAACTTAGAAATTATGCAATAACCTGAATCATGAGCTTCGTTCACGATGAAAGGTCCCTCCCAATTGGCTGCGAACTTTGGCAGAGGAAGTCCCCTAATGTGTTTCACTGCTGCCTTCAAAACGAGATCTCCCTCCACGAACCTCCTTGGTCTTACCATGTTATCATATGCCCTAGAGAGCTGCTTTGTATACATTTGAAAATGTTGCATCGCGTTGTCTCTGTGTTCATCCAATGCCTCCAACTGCACATGCCTGTTCTGAGGGAGCATGCTACTTCGCAAGGCGTATCGAGCCGAGGGAACTTCCAACTCCACTGGAAGAATTGCCTCAGCCCCATAGACAAGGGAGAACGGAGTGTACCCTGTGGGCTTCCTCTTCGTCGTTCGATAGGCCCACAACACTGTTGGTATCTTGTCATCCCACGATCCTGGAAAGTCCTCCATCGTTTTAGCCAAGATATTAACCAGAGTTTTGTTAGTTGCTTCAGCCTGACCATTCCCCTTCGGGTATGCCACCGTTGAAGTGTGATGAACAATGGAGTACTTGTCTGTGAGCATCGTTACTTCTGAGTTGACGAAGGGAGTCCCATTATCTGAGAGAATAACCTTTGGGATCCCAAAACGACAAATGATATACTCTCTGATGAAGCTACTCAATAGCCCAACCGTTGCCCTTCTAAGTGGTATTGCTTCAGCCCATTTTGTAAAGCACTCCGTTGCTACCAGTATCCATATCTTGCCCCTCGACGAAGGATGTATCGCCCCCACGAGGTCGAACGCCCAAGTGTGGAAAGGATAAGGTGTTGCCAGAGAGTGTAAGTCCACCGATGGGGCATGGATCATATTTCCATGAAGCTGGCAAGCCTTGCATTTTTTGATAAATTCGGCGGAGTCTTTCTCCATCGTTGGCCAATAATACCCCAACGTCATCAGCTGATCATATAACTTGGCCCCTCCCATGTGAGCTGGGTCATGGGCTTGTTTGAGGACCTTAGTTGCTTCTTCTTTTGTAATGCAACGCAATGGCCTGTTGAAGTACCCCCTTCGATAAAGCTGCCCCTCTTGGATATAGAACCTCGGGGCCCTTCGCCTTAGTCCCATCGCATCCATTTTCTCTGTTGGGACAATTCCATCCTGAATAAAGTCGATATAGGGCTGCCTCCAGTCTGTTTGGGCTTCAATGAAATGGCACTCAGCTGCTTCGAAAAATAGCTGACACTTATCAAAATTCCGTTGTAGTTCTTCCGCATCCTGTTTCATTTTAGGCCAAAAATATCCCCCACTTTGAATTCTCCTATAGAGAGGTATCTCAGTTGTTTCGCAGTGCTCCTCATGTGTTTTCTTCAACCTCCGCTCTGCCTCCTCTGGCCCAATGCATCTTGATAACCATCCCCCTGCATTTCTGTAGTAAAGATTTCCCTGGTTTGTAAATTATTGGGCTAACTCCCTTAGTCCCATAGCTCCTTCGCCAGACTCCAGTTGCTTCCTGACCTCTCCTCTCCAATCCGCGTCTCCCTCCATCGGTAGTATTGACTGTACCACCGAAGGAGCTGTTCTTCGTTGGATTGTAACAACAGTCGTATCGCACCTCATGACCATTTTTTGAGCAATAGTGGCATAAGCGTCTGGATGACGGTTCATCGTTCTGGGATGTCTTCTAATTTTGGTCCGATGGAACTGGCTGAGGAGCCTTTGAATGATCGTTCTGTATGGTGCCAAACTCATGTGTTTCAACGCAAATTCTCCGTTAACTTGCTGAATTACTAAGTTCGAGTCACCCTTGACGCAGAGTGAACGGATTCCTCTTCGAAGAGCCTCCAGTAACCCTAGTACCAACGCTTCGTATTCTGCTTCGTTATTGGAGCAAGGGAAATCCAGTTTTTAGGAAAGGCAAATCTCCTCCGTTCCTTTTGAAAGGATGACTCCTGCCCCTCCTTTTTTCTCTGCCGAAGACCCATCAAACTGCATCATCCATTCCTCATCGGTTGCATCCAGATAGTTGACTTGCAAGTCGTCTCCCGGAATGTCTTCTTTAGGTGGTTCAAATGTTCCAGATGGAAAGATTGCCAACAGATCAGCATACGCCTGGCTCTTGATGGCAAGAGGAATCACACACTTTAAATCATATTCGGAGAGAATAAGGAACCACCTAGTTGCCCTGCCAATCAAGATAGTTCTAGCCAACAAATACTTAATAGGATCACATCTAGTTACAATATGAATTGTAAAAGACAACATATAATGTCTAAGTTTTTGTGCTACAAAGACTAAGGCCAAACAATGCCTTTCTAGGCTGCTATATCTAATCTCTGGCCCATGTATGATCCTGCTGAGGTAATACACCGGCCGTTCTTGCCCGTCAATCTCTTGTGCCAGTAAGGCTCCAACGGACCTTGTAGTGGAGGTGAGGTACAGCTGCAACGGTACTCCTGCCTGTGGAGGAACCATGATTTGTGGTGAAACGAGCAACTTCTTCAACTCATCAAGAGACTCCTGGTGATCCTTTTCCCACCTGAACTTTGTGTTCTTTCGCAGCAGCTGCATCAACGGGTGTGTTACCTTGGCCAATCCTGGTACAAATCTTCTGAGGTAGGAGACTTTACCGAGGAAACTTTTCAGCTCCTTCGCCGTTCTTGGGCACGGCATTTCTAAGATCGCGCGCTGTTTATCCTGGTCCATCAGCACCCCTTGTCGATCAACTACAAATCCTAGAAACTTCCCGCATGTTACTCCGAAGACGCACTTCAATGGGTTCATCTTTAATTTATACTTTCTACATCGAGTAAACACCCTCTTTAAGTCATTTAGGTAGGACTCCTCCTTCTTCGATTTGATGACCAAATCGTCCACATAGAATTCTACAAATTTGTGGAAGAAATCGTGAAAAATGGCCATCATTGTTCTTTGATAAGTAGCTCCCGCGTTCTTAAGTCCAAACGGCATTACTTTGTACATGAAATTGCCCAACGGGGTTCTGAACGCCGTTTTCTCTGCGTCCGCGGGGTCCATTTTGATTTGGTTGTACCCTACGTACCCATCCATGAAGCTTTACATCTCATGCCCAGCCGTGGCATCTATCAGGCTATCAATGGAAGGTAGAGGGAACTCATCTTTGGGGCAAGCCCTGTTCAGATCTCTAAAATCCACACAGATCCTTATTTGGCTCTTGTCCTTCTTCCCTACTAGCACAATGCTAGATAGCCACAGGGGATGCTGTATTGGTTTGATGAATCCTGCTGCCAATAAACGCTGAACCTGTTCCTTGATCTTCAAGTCCAACTCAGGTTTATAAGTTCTTGTTGCCTGTTTTACCGGGATGGCTGAAGGTGTCACGTTTAGCTTGTGGCAGCTCACTTCCTCATCTAGCCCTTCCATTTCGGTATACTTCCATGCAAAGACATCTATGAACTCCCGGATTAGCCCAACCAGGGCTTCTCGCTTCGCCTTACCGAGATCCTTCGCGATGAAGATGGGCCTTGGGTCTTCCCCTTCTCCTGCCAGGTTCAACTGCTCCAACTCTTGTGCCTGGGGCTTCGGTTGATTTGCCATGTAGTCTGGTTCTTCGGCGACCTCCTCCACGAACTCCTGTATGTTGGAGTTATCTATCACCATACACTGTCCCTGTTGATCTACCAAGAAACACTCATATAACGGGTCAGCCCCATCCTCGGTCTCTTCGGCCGCCCGCTCACATCGTTATAAATGGTATACCACCTTCCCCTCCTCAGTGACCACCTTCTTGCATTGCCTGTTGGTAGCTGTTGCCAAGGCCTTCCTCTTCCTTTCTCTCGAAGCCTCAGCGATCCTTCCCCCCGAAAAGTGACTCAGCACGCTTTGCCGTTGGACCTCATGCTCCATAGGGTCCACTCTAAGCCTTGCTTTGTTTTTTAGCTGCCTTGTGGTATTTTGAGGTCGAGGGATCACCTGACGGGTTTCTTCGGTCCTTACCCCTTCGTTACTCGTGGCTTCTTTACTTTGCTCGTTCAGAGGCCCCATTCTATCTTTGATCGAGGGAACCCATGCCCCCTCCATTCTTCTCGTTAGGACTCGAGCATCCTCTTCCAACTCCGTATAAAAGGCCGCATCTACAAAGTGAGCTTCCTCGATAGCAAAAGGCCTTTTTGTAGCCCTAATGGTCACTTCTGTTCCTTTGACATCCGCCTTGGCGCATTGATGATATGTTGAAGGAACTAAACCTTGATTGTGCATCCACACTCTTCCTATTAGTAGATGATAGGAAGTTGCACTTTCTATTACATGGAACTTGATGTGGGAACTCAGATTTCCCATTACAATTCCCACATTCACATACCCAATGGATTTGGAAGATTGGTTGTCATACCCTGAAATTACCAGAGGCATGGGGACCAACCTTTCTTCTGGGATATCAGCTGCGTGGAAGGAGTTGATCGGCATAATGTTGATGGAAGCGCCCCCATCCATAAGCGTTCTTGCAAAACTAACCCCATTGATACTGGCCGTCACATACAAGGGTCTGTTATGAGGGAACCTTACAACTCTATCTGCATCGCTGAAGGTCACCTCTGATAGGAACTTTTTCACCAGCCTCGCCATGGGTCCCCTCCATTTCAACGCGGGAACCGCGTCCTTTCTCGCGATGTCTAGGATCGCCCGAGTTATTTCCAGTCTGCTCTCCTTTGGTATCCCCACTTGGTCGAAGAACCAAGCGAATTTTGGGGATTTTGAAACTGCGCTGTACTCAACGATTGCCTCCATTTCCTCGCCTTCAACGCTATATACGTCTTCCATGTCTTTAGCGCTTGCTTCATCGTAGGCTAAAATTACGTTAGCCATTCCTGTGGTGCAACGTTCCAGAGTTTCTTCGAACTCCCTTTGCCTCATTGTTGACCTTCCTTCTCCTCTTTCCGCCTCATCGTCGTAGGCCGTCACCAAGTTGGCCCCATGTGCTGGAAGCGGGTTGTTGTCAATGTTTTGTGGGGGGATCTGCAGCGTCCCTGCCTTCATGTACTTGTCAATGATTCTTCTTAGTGTGAAGCAGCTCTCTGTCGGGTGCTGGATCTTTCGATGAACCTGACAATACCTAGGATCCGCCTTCGTTGCGTCATCGGGTTCCTCCGAAGGAACGCCTTTTGGCAGGTAAACCGTTCCACCCTGGACCATGGCGTTATAACAACTCACCGCCTCTTCTATCGTGCATGGTAACGGTGGTGGGTCTTCTCTATCCCTTCCAAACTTCCTTTTGTTGTCCTTCTTCGCCGCCTTACCCCCATCTGTTCCTTCGGTGTATCCCACCCGTGGGGGTTGAGGCCTTCCTCCCCCAGGTTGCATCGGCTGTCTGAATATCATAGGGACCACCACCGGGTTTGGTCACACGACCAATGAGATGTTCCTTGCAGATTTTAAGAATGCCGAAAAAGTTCCCTCGCGCGTCTCATTGATAAGATGGCAGATGTACTCCGGTAGTAGTCCTTCGGCACAGATTTGTAATAGTTTGGATTCCTTGGCCTCCTCTCTCACGTCCAGAGACCTTTCCCTGAACCTCCGAACGTACGCCACCACGTCTTCTCCTGGTCGTTGCTTCTCTCTCCCTACTTGGGTCAGAGTGAATTCATCCTCTGCTAGAAAGAACTTTTGGACAAACAGCACATGCATCTCTTCCCACGTGGAAACACTTTTAGGGGCCAAATGAGAATACCACGTGTATACTTTATCGGTTAGGGATTTGGAAAACTCCCTCAACCTGAGTTTCTTGTTGTTGCAATGCGCCCCTAGGTGCTCAATAAAACGTTTAATGTGCTCTTTCGGATTCCCACCCTTCCCTGTGTATTTTTCAAAGATGGGGGGAATATAATCCCTCGGGTAAGGCTCATCGTTGTATTCCTGAGGATAAGGTGTCCTAAAGTCATCATAGACTGAAGCTACCTCACCTATAGATTGTGAGGAAGCCTGCACAAACTTTAACATCTCCTTTTGCATTTCTCTCCTCATTTCCTCCATGGGCGATGGGGCAACCACCAATGGGGGTGTTGGCTGAATGACCGTAACAGTTGGAGCCATCGTTACGGCTGGCGCCATTGATACTCCAGAGATTCCCATTGCCGGATTCACGACGGAGGGCATGCTTGCCGGGGCTGCTCCCGTTGTACCTGCGCCCGGTGGAAGCGTTGGAGCTGCCCCTGGTGTTACGAAGGAATTGGCGTCAAGTCCTCCCAGCACCGTTGAAGCTGCAGGAGTTTGCAAAAACTCATAGAACTTGCTCATGAGGAGGGTCATCTGGGCAGGTCCCAGCCCAGCGCTCGTGGGAGCCTGCGTCACTCCTTGAGCGCCCGTTGTTGTCTGAACTGGGGGCACCTCTATTCGAGGAGCTCCGCTCCTTAAAGCCTCCAACTCCACCGCTGCTTGCTCTTCACTGTGTTGGATATCATCAAAGTTGAGCCTTCGATTAACGTTATCTTGTGCCATACTTCTTCCTTAGAAGAATGCCTCCCCAGCAGAGTCGCCAAATGTAGGAGGCTAGTTTAGATAAGATGGAGGCGTAACCCCTTTTAAGTATGGTTATGGCAAGGTTAGTTAGAGAAACACTAGTGATTTAGCCACAAGACACAAAGAGCAGTTTGGAAGGTATGGAACCCATCTTATACTCACAAATCTCGTGTATAACTCTCAATATAATAAAGAACTTCAAAAATAACTTGGCTAGAGGGAGAGAGAAGTAAGCACCCTAGATACACCTTGGTAGGCAGGCAAAACATACTAAAACAACTCTCAAGGGTCTCTGTTATGTATTAAAAGCTTCGTAATAAATGACAATGGTGAGTGGATAAGCCCTCTAGTTTGCAATAATTCTCTCTCTGATGTATCTCTAGAAATAACTTTTTGAACTCTCAAAGGATCATTCCCTCTTTTTCCTCAAAGGTGGTTGGGGTCCTTAAATAGCCCCCCCACACCAACCCTGAGGCAACTCAGTCATTAAAGACTATGAAAGACATCCCTCATACTTTATGTCACAACATTAAATGCCTGATGCACTAGTTGTCTCCTACGTCATAAACATTAAATGCCAAGACATGCGTTTTGCCTAACCACTGTATGTCAGGGGGTTGTTGTTGCAGAGGTGGCTCACCAACTATCTGACAGCCCCAAATACCACGGTGGTTTACTCAAGTGCATGTCTGACATTGTTTAGAAGGCTAGTGACATCACCCACAGTAGATGTGACTTTTGAGTAGAGAGTCATTTGGTTCATAACTTAATGCCCGATGGAACTCCAAGCTGCTCCGCTTGAGGTTCCACGGTCAGGGTCCTTCGGTGTTTTACCAGGTGTATCTAAGATGGTCAGGACAAGCCCCAACGGTGCCCCACTTCTCAATCCTCCAAACCAAATCCCTCTAAAGTTCCCACGGTGAGGTTGTTCGATAGAGCATGAAAGCTCTCCCAGGCCCTGCCAAGCCTGTTTGCCAAGCCTGGTCTCTCGCGAGTACCGTTCTACCTCACGCCTGTTCATTATTCTCGTTTGAACATTACAGTCATTATAACTCGTAGTAAATATGAACAAAGCTATAATATGGCAAAGTAACAATAAGCTAAAGTACGAGTTGCCACGCTGAGCTGCCTCACCAAGATGCCACGCTTGAGTTGCCACGCTGAGCTGCCTCACCAAGATGCCACGCTTGAGTTGCCACGCTGAGCTGCCTCACCAAGATGCCACGCTTGAGTTGCCACGCTGAGCTGTCTCACCAAGCTGCCACGCTTGAGTTGCCACGCTGAGCTGCCTCACCAAGATGCCACGCTTGAGTTGCCACGCTGAGCTGTCTCACCAAGCTGCCACGCTTGAGTTGCCACGCTGAGCTGCCTCACCAAGATGCCACGCTTGAGTTGCCACGCGGAGTTGTCTCACCAAGCTGCCACGCTTGAGTTGCCACGCGGAGCTGTCTCACCAAGCTGCCACGCTTGAGTTGCCACGCTGAGCTACCTCACCAAGATGCCACGCTTGAGTTGCCACGCGGAGCTGTCTCACCAAGCTGCCACGCTTGAGTTGCCACGCTGAGCTGCCTCACCAAGATGCCACGCTTGAGTTGCCACGCTGAGCTTATCCTCAGAACACAGTTGCTAATTAGTGGATTATCCCTAATCCCAGGATTACCTTCAGGCCCCCTCTACATTTGTAAATATCAAACACTTTACATTTATGCATATGTATCTGTTAAAAAGATAACAATATTGTGTTGTTCATCGACCAACTTAGTAATAAAAAGAATTACAAGTATTAAAAATGTTGCTCGATCACTTAATAATAAAGTAATGAGTATAAAAATGTTTAAATTTTTTCCAACCAACCAAGGTTGTTAAATTGTGCTCATCGACCAATTATAGTTAGTGAGAGTTTATCCCCGACTAACCATACTTGGTAAATTTTTGTCTTTATAAAATGTATCCGACGAACCAAGGTCGATAAATTCTCCTCGGCGACCAACTACAATTAGTGGGTTTTTATCCCCGACCAACCATACTTGGTTCAGTTTGGAATATTTTGTTCTTCGAGAAACTTTTGTAATAATCTTACCTCCCTCCCAACATAAGTTGTAATGTGAGAGTATATTTTTATCTTACCAACCGTAATTGATCATGCTGGTGTACACCTCTTAACCAAAGGAATAGTAGTGGTTCTTTCGAACTATATGTCCACTAGATATCTTACCAACCGTAGTTGGTCACACTAGTGTACGCCTCCTAACCAAAGGAGTATTTTTTTGGTTCTTTCGAACTGTCCACTAGATATCTTACCAACCTTAGTTGGTCACACTAGTGTCACCTCCTAACCAAAGGAGTATTTTTTTGGTTCTTTCGAACTGTCCACTAGATATCTTACCAACCGTAGTTGGTCACACTAGTGTCACCTCCTAACCAAAGGAGTATTTTTTGGTTCTTTCGAACTGTCCACTAGATATCTTACCAACCGTAGTTGGTCACACTAGTGTCACCTCCTAACCAAAGGAGTATATTTTTTGGTTCTTTCGAACTATCTGGTCCATTAGCTCTGAGGATATCCTGGCGCTGAATGAACCTTCAAAATGTTTGACTGATGATAATAGGCAGCAAACTCCTCGTTATCAAATTGTGTTCCGTAGTCTGTGATGATGGCAATGACGAGGTATTTGAATCTTCCTCGGGTCGTCGGCAGTGGTCCAACCAAATCAATTCCCCCATGGAAAATGGCCAAGGAGAAGTGATGGGTGTCAACAATGTTTGTGGAGTTCTTCGGATGGAGGAAAAGCGTTGGCACTTGTCACATTTCTTGGCATAAGCTATACAATCAACTCTCATCGTCGGCCAGTAGTATCCCTGCGTCATCACCTTTTGCAAAAGTGTCTGACCTGCTACATGGGCTCCACAGGACCCTTCATGGATCTCTTTAATCAATTCTTTCACCTCGGAGGGATGTACACATCTTTGCAAACCTGCCATAATTCCTCGTCTATATAAAATACCATTAATTAGTACATACCGAGCAACTTTAAACTTCCATTTCTTAGCAGCGAGCTTATCCTCCGGTAATTGTTCCTCCTCAATATATGCTCTGATGGGATCCATCCAAGATGATCCTAAATCAAGGGTAATAATATTCATCGTCAGGTCTTCATCTATGCTCCGACTTTCTAATACTTCAATTGATATCGTTCTTCGCAGCTCGGTACGAGTAGCTGATGCTAATCGGGCCAAGGCGTATGCTCTCACATTCTCCATTCTTGATATTCTTACCAGTTGAACAGTAACAAACTCTGATACTAACTCCATCACCTTTGTTTGATACTTGATCATCAATTCTCCTTTGGCTGCAAATATTCCCAACATTTGGTTTACGATCAATTGAGAATCACTGAAGACAATAACCTGCTGTGCCTCCATAGTATTTGACAAATTAAGACCTGCAATCATGGCCTCATACTCAACCTCATTATTAGAAGCTTTGAATTAGAAACGTAGGGCGTATTCCATGTCGACCTCGTCTGGGCTGTTCAAAACGATCCCTGCCCCACAGCCTGTAGTGCAAGATGAGCCATCTACATATAGCCTCCATATCGGCAACTTGTCTTCTAATTTCTGGTCCGACAGAGTTCCTCGGTGGAATACTTGTCGCTTTCTTCATCATGTCCTGATACTTCTGAATACACCTCTTGAATTTCAATATACCTCCTGAACTTCAATATTCCTCCTGAACTTCAATATCAAAAGTAATTCCTGAGCAAGAAAAATAACTCCTAAATGATGATTAGTCGGGGCCCTGACCGTGTGAGTTTGTAGAGTTGAATTTGATGCTCGACTGCATGATGTTATAAGAATGTGCCACCAAATGAACAAATGTATCTGTAATAGAAGCCCCCAACTGTGGAATGTGAACTTTGAATGAGATTTATCGACCAATACCAACCGGAGTTGGATTTTATCTACCAACCGGAGTTGGATTTTGTCTACCAACCGGAGTTGGATTTTATCTACCAATAGGAGTTGGTGGTAATTGATAATAAATGATGAAGACTTCCTCGGAGCTGACCAACGGATTGTTGGGAATAAGATAATATAAATGCTGGAGACCTCCTCGGTGCTCCTCGGCGATGACCAACAGATTGTTGGGAATAAGATATAATAAATGCTGGAGACATCCTTGGAGCTGAATAAGATATAATAAATGCTGGAGACCTCCTCAACAGATTGTTGGGAATAAGATAATATAAATGTTGGAGATATCCTTGAAGCTGAATATATGATTATAAATATTTGTCGAGCTCCATGCTGAATTGAGAATAGAATATGCATCCAAATAGATATAAAGAATAATTAAAAATAATAAAGTGCCTCGCCGATCAGTCGAGGTAGAATCATATAATGCCGAAAAAATAAGATCTTTCAGAACATAAGAATATGGCCGAGAACGTTGTCAGGCCTGAATATAAATAAGAATTATCCGAACGAATGTTGTAATTCTCCTTAAAGATGAATAAGTATCTTGTCGAGGCATAATTGCAGAATGCCGAATAAGAATAATATTTTCCAAAACATAAGAATATGGCCGAGAACTTTGTTGGGCCTGCATATAAATAAGAATTACCCCGACCAACTATTAGTTGGGGGTGAAATATAATAAATGTTATAGTTCTCCTCAGAGCTGAATATGATAATAAGTATCTCGTCGTGCTCCATATTGAGATGAATATAGAATATGAATCCCAATGGATATATAGAATCATTTGTGCTGGAGCAGATATCATAGCAATAATAAAATCAATAGTTCCTCGCTGAGGTGAAATTTCATACTGCCGAGCTATGATAATATTTTTCAGAAGAGTAAGATTATTTCCGAGCATTCGTCGGAGTTGAATCTTGTACCTGTAAAAATTAATATCTTGCTCTACCATTTGTGTAGGCTGAATTGATTAGTCATGAGAATAATTTACTCATCCAATCAATATATGATATGTATATGCTTGAGAAATAAAAATATTAATAATATGCCAAATGTGTGTGAGATGGACAAATTATTATCAAATATGCATCATAAATAAGACGTAAAATTATTTAATCTCCAACAACTAATTAGGTATAAGTTGCTGTTTGAAAATTATTTATCACTTGGTTTTAAAAATATTTTTGGGGTGATCACAAGTTAAAAAAGACTTAAGCCCCCTGTTTGTCCCCAAGCTGAACTCGTGTTTAAAGAAATATCTGGGGTGCTTCGCATTTTTTAATACCCCAAGATTCTAATGCTACCGACAAACGGCATGGAGGTTGCCAACCAACATTTAAGGATATCTCAAGTTATAGAATATATGGTTGGATGACCAGAATATATCGAATCTTTAGATTAAAAAATAACATTCAATGTAAAATTTAAGCCTTAAGAATGTTAATTAAATGAATAAATATATAACCCAATAGGTCGTGTGATTTCGACTAAGAAACCTTGTGATGTGATGAACGAGGGACCAACATATCAAATTTGTGCCCAGAGTCTTGATATGGTCATGATTATTTACTGATCCTCTTTTACAAGAGGTGGGTAATGATTTTTCAGGTGAGAGAAAATTATTTTTTATATTGATCCCTTCCTATTCCCTATTTGGAGAGATAAAAATATGGTGAATGATTAAAGTTATTACCAAATTTATATCAAAAATCAATAAATTTGACTTTATTGACATAAATGGAAGCTGAACCAAATTAAGTATATAGTTCATAAAAATGAATGCAAAGAGACTCAAACTTGAAGAGAGAAAATAGATCTGGGTCATGATTTCCATGAGAAAACTTTTTATTGTCTTTAACCTTTTCCGATTCTTTTATTAAAAATATGATGGGAATTTGAATAGACATCAAAGATCTTACCAAATTTATTTCAAAATCAACAATGAAAATGATCAAATCTTATCATCGTCGTATATATTGGTATATGTAATCATTTCAAATATTTATTCCATGATATAAAATTGAAACTTGAGAATCAAGCAAAAATTTATGATTTATGAAATCCATTATTTTTCAGATTTCTAAATAAGATTTAATCTAATAGTTATGATTTAAAAATCATGATATGCAACATTTTGCAGATAAAAATTGGACAATTAATTTATGTATATAAACATAAAAATCATGATTGAATCAGAAGATGTATGTATAATTGATTATACGTAGAGAAAATAAAAACTTAGCTTTTGATGGAGAACAATGGTTGTAACACGTTCCCACAGACGGCGCCAATCTGTTGATTGAAAAAAACTGGACCGAATCCCATTTTTATGATCACAGATAAATAGATAAAATCAATCCAATCAAGCACATGAGAGAGAAAGATTTTTAAAGTGGTTCGGCTATAAGGAAAAACCTACGTCCACTGTTATTTTATTCCCAGGGGTTTGCAATAGCACAATGTGGTGTAGAGAGAGAAAAAGGTATGGATCTTGTGTATGGTGTCTCTCGGTTCTTGGATCTCTTGGATCTCTTGGATCTCCCTTCATAGTTGTCCCTTTTGGCTAAGGGAATACATGTATTTATAGTAATGGGAGATAAATAGATTCATTGTATGTAGACATTTATACATTATGTCTACATTCAACGAATCTAATTGCTTGGTATGTTATGTGTTGTCATCTACAATATAAATGTACATTAATGATCACTAAATGCGTAGTTATCCTTTGATATTCCTGGTTGGTATGCCGACCAACTCTCCTCGGGTGCCAACTAATACTCCTCGGGTGCCGACCAACTCTCCTCAGGTGCCAACTAACACTCCTCGGGTGTCGACTAATACTCCTCGGGTGCCGACCAACTCTCCTCGGGTGCCGACTAACACTCCTCGGGTGCTGAATATTGCAACGTAGGATGACACGTGTCCTTTTCTGATTGGTCCTCGTAGATGGAGAATTTTTGCGTTAACAATGGTCTTTATGAAAGTCGCAATATTTGGACTTGTCCCTTTTGTCAGGGGCTGCCTTCATTTTCTCTGACCAAGATAACTCCTCGTTGTTCTTGATCTCCTCCAGAATGTGATTTATATCTACCTTCAAGGGAGTATAATTTTCATACTTCCTCATCTGCTCTAGCGTTAGTTTACCTTTCGACTGCTTGTTGCCACCATTGTTCTTCTGATCCTTCTTCTCAGTTTTACCAACCTCAACCTTGGTCTCCTTAATGTCTGTATTCGTCTTCGCAGCCATGGCTTCCTCAGCGTTCATGATCTTGGATGCCTTTGCCATCAGTTCTGTCATGGTCCTAAGCGGATCTTTAGCCAAAGTATAGTATAACTTGTTTAGTAACAGTCCACTCATCAGAGCAGTAATTGATGTCTTCTCCTCGTACTCAATTAGCTCAAGTTTCTCGTTATTGAAACGAGTAATATAGTCCCTGGTGCTTTCTTCTGTCTTCTGTCTAACGCTCAGTAAGTGTGCTACTCTTTTAACTGGTTTTGCTCCAAAATAGAAATTCCCTATGAAAAGCTCTGCTAGTTGATGGAAAGTTGCAATCTTTCCCCGCGAAAGGTTGTTGTACCATATCTGAGCTGGCCCGGTGAGAGTTCCTGAAAATGCCTTACATCTCATCTCATCTGGAATTGCATAGATATCGGCAGCAGCTTAGTATTGCTCTATATGGAGGACAGGATCAGTTTTTCCATCATATTTAGGTGTCACCATAGGAGCTTTGAATTTTGATGATGTGAAAAAATCCATAATTGCCTGCACGAATGGTGTTACTTGGACAAAATTTCTTTGTAGAAGATTTTTATCCTTAGCCATTTCCCCTAATCTGTCTTTCCAACCTTTGAATAGAACCTTTCTATGCGTCGTTTCCTGCCTCATGCCTATTTGTTCGAGCAACTGATCGTGTTGATTTTTCCTCTTAGGACCTTTAATTACAAGTTGTTGGGCGTTATTGGGCAGAGCCTTCCCTTAGATGGGATGGATGTTGAGAGTTGCTTGACGCGATCCTAGGAGGATTCTATTCCTCCTAGGGCCCAATCGATCAAAAGGAGAGACTCTACTTAACCTTTCCAGAGCACTGGTCCGTTCTGGAGTTAGAGTGACATTCCCTTGGGAATCTGTAGCTCGTACTGATGAAGTCCGGCCAGGTTGATACGAAGGATCATTAGTCCTCTCAGTATGATATGAGCCAGTGCGTCTAGATTGAGAGACCTCTAGGAATAGCGTTCGTCTAGTTCTTGAAGATGGAAGATGGGTATTTCTCTGAGCACTTCGTTGTCCTGATTGAGTCGGCACTCCATCTCGAACAGTTTGTATAAGTTGATGCATGGTTTCTTGCATGGCCATTTTCCCTAGGATTAAATTAGCCATTATGCCAGCCAGATCTTGAATATTCGATGGAGTAAAGGGGTTTGGAGGGACCCCAGTGTTTCGATTACTGGATTCCGAAATCTCAGCCATAGATGATGAGTTGTTTGGTGAAAAATGCTATGTATAGTCATTTTTCCACATACAATGCCAATATGTTGATGTAAAAAACTAGATGCAATCTAATTAATTAATCACAAATAAAAATGAACAAATAAATAAGGCAGTGGATTTTTAAAGTGGTTCGGCTATCAAAATGGCATACGTCCACTGTTCTTGTATTGCTGATTATTTGCCTTGAATCTCGATGGTAGGTTCCCTAAGAGATCAAAAAGTTCCCTTCTTTTGAAGAGGTTACAATGTATTTATAGCCTTGAGGATGTACATATGAAAAGGTAATGCGCTGTTATCTAGTAGACATATACATCTGTAGAATAATAATGTGCATTTAATGCATAGTCGTCTTTAGGTTTTCTTGATTAGATGCTCTGTACGCTAAGTAACTCGGACCGCCTAAGTTGTTCGGTATGCTTAAGTAGCTCGGAAGGCCTAAGTTGCTCGGTGAAAGTATGTTGTTCGTTGAAAGTATTTGTATTTGCCCCGTAGATTGACACTTGTATTCATATGGTTGGTCCACGTCAGTTGACTAAATTTGGTATCAACATGTACCAAACAAGATGATTGTTTGAATAATAACCATGCGCATTTCCGCACGTGCTATCGAAATTCATACTTGAATTCCTCTTATTACAAGCAATGTACAACAACATGTGTGTTTATTCATATTTGTATAAGAAATTTATCAAATATACTATATAGAAATAATTGAAAAACGTCCGCTCAACCCGCGAGTATTATGCTAGTCCTGAATATAACATGTTGGTTTATGTCTTATTTATGAATACAAAACAGTCTAGTATAACATTATTATAGTTATTTGTCTTGTGTAGCTTTGATAGAATTCTAGGCCTTTCAATTTTGTCTTCGTGACTTGATCAATTTTTATCTTTTAAGGGTTGGCGGTGGGCGCACTCATTGACTATTTTTCTTTACTTACGTTATCACAATTAAAAAGAAATTAATGTGCATGTTAAATTAGTGTTGGGGCGAACTTAGTTGTATTGTTGACAAACACAAAAAAAAAATTCAAACATTGGAGTGTAAAAGTAAAATTCCAATCATTTCAAATATTCTTATAGTTCATTGACTAAATCATAAATCTCGTGAATAACTTTACATGAAACAAATCTTGTATTTCGTGTAATATTTAATTTCAAATTTTTAAATCACAAATGTCATTATCAAATCATATTCATTAGGCCTGTCGTAATAGAATTACTCTTTCCAAAAGACTTCGGTTTGGGGTGGTTTATTCGGAATCTAACACCGATACGTATCTTTTATCCTCTCTCTACTTTGATATGTTTTTCGAATAGAATTAGGACTTTCTCTTTATTATATATACGAATACGTGCATGATTAGAGAGTCAACTCTATCAAAAAGGTGGCATATATAGTATCCTCCTCTCTTCTTTCTCTCTACATAATACTCGTATCATTGTGAGATTGCAACACAAATATAAAATTTGAAGAATGAGGACGAGAAGGAGCAGTGGGGCTATTAGCCTACCTGTGGACGTGATTGTGGAAATTCTTTCGAGACTTCCCGTAAAGTCTCTTTTCAAGTTCAAGTGTGTTTCCAAAACATGGCATGCCTTAATTTCTTTCACGGATCCGGGCTCTCTCAAAGCCTTACACGACAAGCGTTCTGCCCAAAAACCATTCCCACTTGTTTGGAGAATACCTAAGGATGTTGTTAATATATGGGTCGGGTTTTGTACCCGGATCCATAATCCGCCCACCGTGATATGGATTATCCAATTTAGTGTTGGATAAATCATTATTATAATAATTAAGTATTTATTATAATAGAGGAGTCTTAAATATAACAGATAAGAAGAGTCCAACTAACTCCTTGATTTTTGGGACTCTTATCTGTTATATATAGATATCCTATTTGGTGATTAAAAGGAACAACAGAAAATATACGATACATATTTTCGGTATCTCTCTCTCTCTAGAAATCCTCCTACACAAATCATCTCTCTCTCTTGATCCATCATCAACGGATCTTGGATTTGTGAGCGTGACATTCAAAGGGGCAACTCTTGTAGCCAACCCGGATTTTCACGAGACGCCAAGCGTACACGGAGGAAGAACTCGCAGATTCGGTGTCGGCTCGTATCAAACAACGTGCATCGATCATCGGGTTACATTCCGCCTTTGAGGTAATCCGAAAACCCGTATGTGCTATGTGTATATACTGTTATATTACATTGGTATCAGAGCTTTTTAATTTGTTTGATCGCCGGATTATTCGTCGGATTATTTTTTTTGTACATAAACTCCATTAATACCCATTTAAATTCGTTTTAAATTGAGCGCGTAATAATCCGAAATTTTTATAAGGTTTTGTTTCTGTGTTGATAAAGAACTCGTATGCGAAATTTCATTAATTTTCGTTGAACGGATTGAGAGAAAATCGAAACCCTAATTTCAATTTGAAGTTGTTCCGAAATTTTTTTTGCCAACTTTGAGGCCAAAAACAGTGGATCAAACGACGATGAAAATCTGTTTTTCTTTTACATAATTGTTCTACGTCGCGAGGGCTTTCCAACCATATATTATTTGTTAATTTTGGATTAAAAATGAGCAAGTTATGACCCTCTGAACATGGCTCCATGAAATCGCGAAATCTGGATATTTTCTATTTTAAGAAGACGATGAACAGTATTTTTTTTTTTTTTTTCTTTGTAATTATACTCTCGGTTTTGTACCAAACTGTACCCAAACCAAGTCGTGGGGTGGGGCTGGGCCTGGCGCGTGGGGGCTCGGTTTTTGATGTAGAATCCAAAAATATTTTTTGTGTATTTTTTTGGCCCACAGTAAATAGTATTTTTTAATTATTTTAATTTTAAATAATTTTTTGAGGGCCTTAACGATGCGATAAAAATCTGGAAAAAATATATTTGGATTCAGTAGGCCGAAAGCAATTTTTCCATGTTGTCAAAATATTTTTTACTGCTGTGCTATTATAAAAATGATTTATTGTATTTTTTTGACACTTAAATAATGTCTAAAAATTACCGAAAATTGCAGAAAATTACAGAATTTTTTTTCTGAATTAGTGGATGGAAAATTAATATTTTCTGAGCATTTTGACATTCTGGAAAAATTAATGTATTTTTGGTGGTCCATTTAATTTAGTATTTAATGGATTTTTATGCTTTTATTTAATGATTATTGTCTTGATAACTTGCGTAGTTAACACAATAGTTATGTTTGACCATGCTCGCTCCCTAAGTTGGTGAGTGTAGCAATAATTGTCCATTTAAAGGCCTAGGTTATGTGTTTTGCATGATTAAATGGACAATTCTGAAAATTAACAGTTGAATGAGCTAGTGTTTGCCTGTTTAATTCCTGTTTTAAGGTTGTTCCTATGTATATGTGCAATCGGACATACCCCGCCTGGCTTTCAGTAGATATTATGTATAGGCTTCTTCTCCTTTTATTGATGTACTGGTGAGAATGAGAGATTTTTTAAGCCACATGTAAGGGGATGATTTCTGAATGCACAACAATACATAGGAATTATCTTAGCACAAGCTCTAAACTGTTAATTAAGGGGACTATGTGGGACCCTGCGCATTTATTGTTGTATGGCGCAAAACTGGCTATCATAATTTGTTTATCTGCCGTGATTTTAAATTATGATGAATGGATGTAAATGATTAATAGATGTGTTCATTAATCGGATAAAATTTGTTTAAAAATCAATTAGAAAATATGCTCTAATTTTACAATATTAGGAGATGACTGCGAGCTTTGCAAACTTTCGATTTTAATATGTAAGAGAAGAAAATATTTTCTAATTGGATTTTAGAACAAATTAAAAAGATGTGTTTTAATAATAATATTAATGTCAATCTTTTGCGCATTTTTCATGTAGTAATGGCAAGCAATAACGTAATCGCCGCTATGACTAAAGAAGATAAGCTAACTGGTAACAACTACAACATATGGCACCGTAAGATCCAATATCCACTCAATCAGCATGAGTTGCTTGATTGTCTCACCACTGTTATGACTGAACCAGTTGGGAGTAGTACTGCCGCCAGCCGGCGTGAGCATGAGGCTTACCAGGCTTGGGTGAATAAGGATCATGCTGCCCGCTTTACTATGCTAAGCCACATGCACGATGACCTTATTGGGCATTACGATCACTTCAAGACAGTTAAAGAACTGTGGGATCAGCTTCGATTCGACTTCGGTGGTACGTCCACTACGAGACTTAGGGGTCTTGTTTTGAAGTTCGAAACTTATCGTAAGGATAATAAGCACACGATGACTGAGCATCTTCGAGTGATGTCCACCTTGATTCGTGAGCTTAAGGAAGCTGATCACATTCTCTCTGACGAGCAACAGGTTCAGGCTGTTATCCGCTCCCTTCCTGATTCATGGGTGCACATGAAACAAATAATGACTCACAATGACAGTATTAAGAATTTTTCTGACATATCTCGTCATGTTGAGCTTGAGGCGGAGCGCCAAGAGGCGAACCGTGCTGCTGTCCTTGTCGCCCAGAGTGGCAGACGTCAGGGAAATAGGCCCAGGCAAAATGGAAATGGAAAGCAGACTAAGCAGGCTGGGGCAAATGGCCCTAAAGGGAAAAAGATAACAAAAGCCAAAAGAGGCAAGCGTGGTGGGAAGAAAGATATTTCCAAAGTCAAGTGCTACAACTGTGGAAATAAGGGTCACTTTGCTCGTGATTACACTGAGCCAAAGAAGGTATCCCCTTTCCTTTCCTCTTTATTTTCACCTCTCCATATTTGTGTATGTTCTCATGTATTAGTTGCTCATTCTATTCCTATGTGGATTGTAGATACAGGAGCAACAAAACATGTGACAAGGGATAGAGGAGGATTTGTAGATTATCGCCGTATTCCAACCGGTACTCAGAGTGTCTACATGGGAAATGGTGCTCGTGAAGATGCTGTAGGAGTCGGTTCGTACGAACTCCACCTTAGCACTGGGACCAAGCTACTTCTTCGTGATGTGCTCTATGTGCCTGGAATAAAGCATAATTTACTTTCAGTTTTAGCTTTATCAGACTATGGTTTTTTCTTTCAGTTTTAATAGTAGTGGTTTGAATATTATTTTGGATAATATTATTTGTGGACATGGATCTTTATGGAATAATTTGTTTAAAATAGATTTATTTGATTCTGTTTCTTCAACTTCATTATCATATATTGCAAATGTTGATGTTGATTCAGTTACTTGGCATGCTAGACTTGGGCATATAGGAAAAGATAGGATGGCCCGATTAGCTAGAGAAGGCCTTTTAGGCCCACTCGCTAAGGTCGACCTACCTATATGTGAGCCTTGTTTGGCAGGAAAAGCCTGTAGAAAGCCTTTTGGTAAGGCTTTACGAGCTAATCAACCTCTAGAACTAGTACACTCAGACATATGTGGACCTATGAGCGTTAAGGCACGTCATGGCGCCTCTTATTTTCTTACATTTATTGATGACTATACGCGATTTGGACGTGTCTACCTGATCGCTCACCGCTATGAAGCTTTGGATTGTTTCAAACGCTATATAGCAGAGGTTGAGAATCAGCAATCGAAGAGGTTAAAAACTTTTCGTACTGACAGAGGACGCGAATACTTATCTGATCAGTTCAAAGAAACGTGTGAAGAAAAGGGGATACGCAGACAATTAACTATCCCTCACACTCCACAACAAAATGGTGTTGCAGAGAGAAGGAATAGAACTCTTCTAGATATGACTAGATCTATGATGGCGCAGGCCAACCTCCCAATATCCTTCTGGGGGGATGCTCTTTTGACTGCTGCCTACATACTGAATAGAGTGCCTTCTCAGTCAGTTTCCTCCACACCTTATGAACTATGGAGAGGCGAAAGACCCAATTTGGATCACTTGCGCCCTTGGGGTTCGGCAGGCTATGTTCACACAACATCTCATAAGTTCGGGAAGTTAGGCCCTAGAGCTCGAAAGCATATCTTTATAAGATATTCTGAGAGCTCAAAAGGCTACGTTATGTACGGTGAACACCCTGATGGAGGAATGACTGAAATAGAGTCACGTGATGTCGAATTCTTAGAAAAGGATTTCCCTAGCACAAGCAATACAAAAGAGGATCTTGAACTCTATGAGTTAGAGGATACTGAAAACACTTTACCATCTTCAGGCGAGGCTGGGGGATTAGTTCCTCCTCCTTTAATCGCTGAAGATAGTAGTGGTCTTCAGCCTAGTGGGAGCATTCCAGATAGTGTGAGTGCACCACCACTAGATACTCACGATTCTCAGGTTCGCCGTAGTAAGCGAGGAAACATTCCACGTCGTCATTTTGAGATTGAGGGGAATACTTTCCTAAGCATTGCTTTAGATGAGGAAGAGCCAACTTCTTTCGCAGAAGTTCTTTCCTCAAGTGCTAAGGATGAGTGGATGGTTGCTATACAGGAAGAATTGAGCTCCATGGCTAAAAATAAAGTCTCGGAGTTAGTTGACCTTCCACCCGGGCGCAAGACTATTGGGAACAAATGGGTTCTAAAGGTCAAGCGCAAAGCGGATGGTTCAATTGACAAGTATAAGGCACGCCTTGTGGCGAAAGGCTATACCCAACGAGAGGGTGTAGACTACGAAGAGACATTCTCCCCAGTGGTGAGGTTTGCCTCTATCCGCCTTATCCTAGCTATTGTCGCGCAAATGAATTTAGAACTATTTCAGATGGATATTAAGACTGCTTTTCTCAATGGAGAACTTTACGAAGAGATCTATATGGAACAACCTGTGAGTTTTGTATCCAAAGGACAAGAGCGCAAAGTCTGCCGCCTAAAACGTTCCATATATGGCCTCAAGCAATCGTCAAGGCAGTGGTATTTCTGATTTCATCATGCCATTACCTCTGTTGGTTTTGAGATGATTGAAGAAGATCACTGCGTATATCTTAAACGATCCAAGAAAAGTGTTCTTATCCTTTCATTGTATGTCGACGACATTTTGTTAGCTGGAAATGACCTGGACTCCATTGTCGCCACTAAAGAGTGGCTGTCCTCTACTTTTGAGATGAAGGACATGGGTGAAGCAAATTATGTGCTGGGGGTTAAGATCGTGAGAGATCGATCTAAGAAGCTTCTCTGTTTGTCTCAGGAGACTTACGTAAAGAAGATTCTGGAAAGGTTTCGCATGCATAACTCTAAACCCATAGACACTCCAATGGAGAAAGGGTGTACATTGAGCCTAGATGATTGTCCAAGAACTGATGAAGAAAAGAATCAAATGTCTAAAGTGCCATATGCACAGGCCATAGGGAGTCTGATGTACGCTATGTTGTGTACGCGTCCAGATATCTGCTATGCAGTTGGTATAGTTAGTCGTTATCAGAGTAACCCAGGCCACAAACACTGGCAAGCAGTGAAGAGGATTTTTCGATACCTTCGTGGGACTGCTGATCTCGTCCTATGTTATCATGAAGGGGACTTGAGACTTAGAGGCTACAGCGATGCTGATTGGGCTAGTGACAAAGATGGAAGGAAATCCACTTCGGGATATACGTTTATTCTTGGAGGTGGAGCTGTCACTTGGTGCAGTAAGAAGCAAACGTGTATTGCTCTATCCACAATGGAATCGGAATACGTGGCATGCTCGGCAGCTATTCAGGAAGCTGTTTGGCTAAGGAGATTCTTTCAAAGGCTAGGCATTTCAGATCATGCAGCTGAGCCTGTGCTTGTCTATTGTGATAGCACGTCAGCTCTAGCTTATGCAAAGGATCCAAAGTATCATGGGAAGTCTAAGCACATTGGCATTCGTTATCATTACATTAGAGACATGGTTGCGCAAGAGGAGGTTGTCTTGAAACATATCTCCACAGGTTGTATGGTGGCTGATCCATTAACCAAGCCCATTGCTCGAGATGTTTTCCTTTCACATGTTAGGAGTATGGGACTACGTAGGATTTGATATGTATGACACCATATTGTTTATTGACATTATTATTATTTATTGGATATAAAATTCATTTCTTTTATTTGTTAAATTAAATGAATTGCTATCACTATGTACACATCTTATAGATATGTTACCGGGCTTGAATCGACTCTCTCACACGAGTGATTCACCTTGGCGCTTAGACAGCGAGCAAGATGAGACATTTATGTCTGTGGCGCTTTGAAAGCAAGCTGAGACATTTATATCCTTGGCGCCTGAAAGGCGAGCAGGATATATACGATTATGCAGATTCTGCTATATGTCGCCTTAGTTGAGTACTAAGATGGGACCTTATTTATACTTTTAGGTCGATCATAGAGTATCTACATAACTCTATGTAGCCTGTTTTTAGCCGAATGTGAGATTTCAGGCAGGCACTATGTGAGTGACTGGGCTGAAACTCAGGTTAGGCGCTAGATAGCGACTAGACTAAGATTCGTATGGCGTCCTTTTATTTCAAAAGTGACATACCCTTTTCAACGGGATGACGCCATAGCATACATTTCATACTGTATGTGCTTTGCCGACCAATAGTGGGAGCGATGAATGAATCCCTGCTTCATCGCTGTGTGAGCCACATGGATTATTATAATCCAACGATATGCCTTTTGTCGACCTGAGACTATGTCATGAAGAGAGGACTTGATGACGCTACTTTAGCGTGTTTACCTAGGACGAGGGTTGATTCCGTCTAAAGGGGCACGACTAGGAAAGCGGTTAAGTCTAATTGAATTGGCATGAGGACTTAGGGAAGACTATTTGATTATACACCATGATAATGTGACTCATAGTCCGGACGGCTTTACTGTGTTTTGTGCACGACTTAGTCATGAGTACATTACATATTTGGGATCTAGCACTGCTTTCTTGAGGGATTAAGAGTGCTAAATTCGGTGTAAATCAAACTGTCTGGGTATATGCGAGATTCCTTCGAGTGATGCGTCTTCGTTAGTTAGATGATGGCTTAACGATTACGCTCCTGAGACTGTACGTTTTCTCGTGAGGTCGCACGTCACATTTTCCTGTATGAGGAGACGAGTGATGACAGAGATCGTTGGAGATTTGTTAGAGAGACCACGCCTTATGTGGGCGAGTGGGAGATGTTAATATATGGGTCGGGTTTTGTACCCGGATCCATAATCCGCCCACCGTGATATGGATTATCCAATTTAGTGTTGGATAAATCATTATTATAATAATTAAGTATTTATTATAATAGAGGAGTCTTAAATATAACAGATAAGAAGAGTCCAACTAACTCCTTGATTTTTGGGACTCTTATCTGTTATATATAGATATCCTATTTGGTGATTAAAAGGAACAACAGAAAATATACGATACATATTTTCGGTATCTCTCTCTCTCTAGAAATCCTCCTACACAAATCATCTCTCTCTCTTGATCCATCATCAACGGATCTTGGATTTGTGAGCGTGACATTCAAAGGGGCAACTCTTGTAGCCAACCCGGATTTTCACGAGACGCGAAGCGTACACGGAGGAAGAACTCGCAGATTCGGTGTCGGCTCGTATCAAACAACGTGCATCGATCATCGGGTTACATTCCGCCTTTGAGGTAATCCGAAAACCCGTATGTGCTATGTGTATATACTGTTATATTACAGATGTTGATAAACAGACCCTGCATGCAATTGACATGGTGTCCGAGGGGCTCCAAAATAACTTTACTTTGGATATAAGAAGTGATCTATTGCACAGGACTAATTTGGTTTCTTGCCATGGCCTTATGTGTTTTTTCAGCCATTATACTAATATGTTTCATGTTTGCAACCCCAGTACTCACGAGGTTGTAAAACTACCCAACTCCCTTAATTCAGATTACACCGTGAGTATTGGTATTGGGTATCTCTCTAACACAAATCAATATAAAATTGTCCGTTGGTACCGGAGTTTAAGGGATTCTGGAGAAAATATACTGGGTTATGATATTTTCACTCTAACTGATGGTGTAAGATCAAGTTCTTGTTCCTGGAAAGATGTTAGTTTGGGTAACAATAATAATCATGAGTTTATTTCACTAGTTGATGAAAATGGAGTATGCGTGGATGGAGTGGTCTATTGGCCAAATCAGAGTTTCCAAGTCAGAAAATTGTCGGTGCTCGCATTTAATTTGGAGAGAGAAGAACCACACATCATTCAACTTCCAGATCGAATTTCTAGTGTTGACTATAAAATCATTCTTAAGAACACCCTAATATTAATCATGAATACATTAATATGATTAATGTTTAACATACGATTGTTCTTAATAAAAGGATCTTAGATCTTCATGTTTTCACAAAATACATCTAAAAGATAGAAAATAAGACATACCTTGATCAAAGATCAATCTTGATTAATTGCTCCATCAATCTGCCTTCTTGGAAAAAATGTACTCTAATGGAATCTCGGAGTTTCTCTCCCACCTCAGAAATAGTGTGTTATGAGATGACTCTAGATGGTATAGAGGTCTCTATTTATAAGGGGAAGAGGGCCGGAATCCTAGTCAAGGTGGGACTTTTTCAAGTCTCCCACTAATGCCACTAACCATCATGTGACTAACGGATAAGGTTTACCCAAATCTTTTAATATCTTTATTTATCACATTCCTAATTAATTATCTGACATTTATTAAAACCACATAAATGGGAAATTCAGAATTTAATACAATTGAAATTAAATAATTAATTTCGTCACTTAACATTAATTTCCAACAGTCTCCCACTTGGTCTTAATAATTCGCATAATTAGATTAGGTATCATAAGGTGCACAATCATTGATAAATTTATTTTGCTGAATCAAATGATTCACGGATGAGAGTCATGGCGGTTCCATACTATTCAAGATCATGGTTCCTTCCATGTACCACAACACCAATGTTTCATTCAACTAAGCCTTTAATATTGGGTATCATAATGGCCTCATAATGTCCTTTGGAATAAGGACTATTTCTGTCAACAACACTTCATAATTGCATGCATTCACAAAGGACAGAAATAATTGAAATCAGAAACACTTTTATTGAATTCAAGTAATAGTGTCAAACAACTAAGCCAAATAGCAATCATAATTTTACTAATCGAGATCCATCTCTTTGACACGTTCCATAAGGTCTTTTGGAGATAGTCCTTTCGTAATAGGATCTGCTATGTTATCACTCGTACTAATGTGATCAATTGACACTTTTTGTTTCTGAATTTCTTCTTTAACTGATAGGTATTTCATTCAATGTGCTTAGTTACTTTTGGAATACCTAACATTTCTTCATAAAGAAGATTGCAACGACATTATCATAATATTTCAGCGACTTGATAATAGTGTCGACAACTCCAAGTCCCGAAATGAAGTCACGCTGCCAAAATACATAAGTTGTAGCATCAAGCATACTACAAACTCAGTTTTCACAGTACTTAATGGATGGATTGTGTTGCACTCCTTCATTATATTGGTTGATAAACCAAAACAAATATTCTTAAGCAAGAGTGAACTTCATACCATCCGTACAAATAGTAAATCTGAGTCACAATAATTGTTCATATTTAAATGAACACATATATCATAAATGTGAGCATATAGTCCTTTAAGTATCTCATTACTTCATACACAACTTTTAAACCCATAAAATTATTTTGATTCTCTACTTTCTAAATCCGTGCTTGTATATAGAGAAAATATATAAACTTACTCCCACTGATCTTAAGGTGTATACAAATATACAACGATTAAAAAAAAAATGATATTATTTCTTAAAATGCCTCATGTGAAAAACTTATGTTTATAAAATGATCTCCTAAACATATACGCATGGTTTATTAGAATTCAAAAAATAATTTTCACATCCACTTTATGTAACTCTCAATCATAATGAGCTACTAATGTCATAAGAATTACATGTCCTTACATATAATTGAGAAGGTTCATTTAGAACCTTTTCTTCATTAATAGTGAAATATTTTACTACAATTTAGCTTTATCTCGTTTAACTACCGTTAGTGTCGCGTTTAGTCTTGATGACCCCCTTATACCCAACTTTAGTGCATCAATTATGTAATTCAACGATATTTCAACCTTAGTTGTAGTCCATTAGTTTCACTTCTTATGACTTTTGAAAATAAAACCATGTCATTATTTATTCCTTCACCAAATTCATGTTCATGCAGATACCCCACATAATCATTAAGGATAGTAGACCTTTTAGGATCTTCTTAATACTATTCCTTATGATTTCATCTACATTTCTCTCACGGTGACAATACTATCATTTTGTGGTTGACCATTTATTTGTTCATTGATGTTTAGACAATCTAACAACTAAAAGAACAAGGATTCAAGAAGGTTATCGTTAATGGGATAAGTACCCTACCTTCCTTTATAATCATATTTCATGATTTTCTACTACCACTAATTTCACCTTTCATAATGAATTTGACTTTAATGCAATAAATATGTGTCAATGACAATTATATGATCTATGTAGGTCCACTTTAAGGGAAGTTTCTCATAATCTCCCACTTGGGCCACATAGGTCATCCTTATATTAGACATCGTAATACCTTAAGAGCACAACTCGATTATCAAAATTTGTAAGAGACATTACAAAAATCTTGTCCACGAAAATTATGAAAAAGAGTCTAGATTTAATTTGGTACAAGATTTAAAGAGTTTCATAAAAAATGCTACGATTATGATGCAGGATCAAACAAATCTTTAAAGAACTATGTCCAAACTTTATTTTGTACAAAACATCAAAACTAAAATCATAACCCTTGAAAAATATACATCAAAAGATTCTTTAGAACATATCCCTCACGATCAAGTCTAGACAAACATTTTCCAAAAGAAATTGAGGGTTTATGAAAACAAATGGCGATTTGATTCCCCAAGAACAAAAGAAATCTTATTAGCATTTCTAGTTTGTTTTGTAAGAAATCCTTGCATCAAAAGTAGATACTTTCTATAACACAGTAAGTATAACTTGAAAACTCTACTGAGATGAAAAACTCATTTCAAATCATAAAAGATACATATTATCTTTATCATTATTAGTCCGAGTGTGCAATATGTAAACAAACTTAATTTGTTTAACCAAATTAAATATGAAATTTTAGAGAAATAAAATGGGATACAATAATATGTGATAATATAATGAGATAAATTGCTCACTTCATTAATGCTTTGATTTAACAACACACACATCGATTACATGATAAATTGAGTGCATAACCGTGAGTTTTTGTCAGTAGTAACCGTGAAATATCGATTATATGATGCTTGTAGATTACTTTATTGGGTATAATGTTATTTCATTATATTGTACACGACATTTGTGCACAACTTATTTTCACATACTATAATAATGTATGTGATCTATGATGTTCATTCAATCATTCAAAATTGATTCCCTGTAAGGAATAACCTTGCTTGAAGAAATGAACTCAATATACCCCATTAATATCTTTACAATTATAAGCATCATGAGTTACTACTACCATCATCTTTACATTTAATATTCATTGCAATTCTAGTCGAGTCACTGTAGTGACTACCAAACATTTCATAATATGAATATTACATTACGTAAAGACTTACATACACAAGTCAATAAATTTTTCACTTATTTTCATTACATATCGCATGATCAATAAGCTAAATTATTCATGTTTATGGTTTTCATAACCTTAATTGGTGATATGATAGTGAAAGAAACTATGGCATCTGTGTTTGACGACCATTATTACCTTCCCAAAATATATATCACCACTAACATTTTGTTCAATTATTGTAATCACAATAAATGAATAAACAATAATATGTATGCAACATCATAAAGTATCATCATCCTAGCATTCAATATCATACATGGACCCGTAGGCAACCAAAATATGCATGATATTAATGCATTAGTCCAATAATTATATCTTCTGGAATGGAGCACTTTAATGAACACCAAACCATATATTATATAAATATAAGAGATACGCATGCATGTGCAAAATACCCGTAATACATGAATAATTATATTATTGTCTATTCCTTAATTTGAAATTCACGAAAAATTAGACATAATGTGAAAATCAAATAGACAAAGAGTTTACATGAGATATTACACAAATAATAGTAAATGGAAGACACAAATCATTTACTTTCGCTTCATCACTTATGTATGAGTAACAAATCAGAAATATTGACCCAAATCATTCATGGTCATACTATTGCACAATATGGTTATAATCACAATTATCATACTAGTGACATATGTAAATATGACTTTTTAACATTGATGCCAATTATTTAACATTTACAAAAATTCCAATGTTTATTTGATTCAAATTTCAGCATGTGTTGCGCTTCAATTTAACCTTATAACAAACATTAGGATAATCTGAAATGACTACAAGTATAGTATCTTCACATGTAATCTTAGCCTGTATTTGGCATTTGATTAAACTGAATGAATACCTACTTATGAGTCTCAAAATTTGCAAGTCATGCATTCAAATATGCATGCATGCAACGAATAAATCTAGTGTCCGCACATATGAATTGTAGCCTGTGTTTGGCATTTAATTCAACTTAATGGGAGTACTAGCCTTAAAATAAACAATAATTCTGATTTTCAACCACATGAATCGTTGGCCTGTGTTTGGCACGAGACTCATTAAAACATGAATATCATAATATTCAACAATATGAATCATTGGCCTATGTTTGGCACGAGATTCATCAAAATATGAATATTAACAATAACACAAGTCTAATATCCGACCATATGAAATATGTTGGCATGTGTTTCGCACGAATATTCAACTAAAAAGGATCATTAGAGCAAGGTTTTATGAAATATGGGAAAACTTAAATTTTCACACACAACAAAAATTGCAAGGGTCGAATATTGAATTGTTGACTAAAATTTTGGTATATTTCATCTACATTCCGAATATCACGGAATCTGTGTTAATCATCACATAATATTCAGATTGTAAAGATATATTACCCTATAATTCATTTATCATGGTCCCATAATTTTGGCATCTGTGTTTGTTGCCTAATTCATTTAATACCATGATTAATGGACTTAATGTCAACTATTCAGTTTTTACAAAACTGGTTCTAATGTTGTTCAATTCAGATATTAGCATGTGTTGCGCCTCAATCCAATTTTATAACTAACATTAGAATAAGTCTTTAATGAATGTAAGTATATTATTCGTACATGCAGTCTCAGCCTGTGTTTGGCCTTTGACTTAACTCAAATGAATAATTGTTTACATGTCTCAACTTAAATATAGTTAATCATGCATTAATATTAACTATAATATGTAATCTATCAGTAATCACAAAGATACCAATAGTAGCTCGAATGCCTCAAAAACATAATTTTTCTGGAAGTCATAAACATTATTTATGTAAAATCAATGCCCCAAAAATATTATACTCAAAACTTAATGTATAATTAATGGTCCAAATATAAATGCATACACAATAATCTAATATTTACAATTATAGATTAAGATACTTTTATGTCTTCTCCATCCAACATCATATAAAAATTATTGTCGAAACATCAATTCATAATTACATTAGGACCTTTGGGCAACCAATTATAGATTATGCACAATAACCTAATATATCGAAATGTTATTGTCAAACACATAATCATACATCTAATATTCAAAATTTTATATTGAACCCTTTCATCAATACAAAATAATACATAACATGAATATTAGAACAACCATGAACATAAAGAAAAACATCCCCCGTGGTAAAAAAAAACACATAATATATGGAAAAAATCGTGATTTTTGCCAAAAATAGAAAAATTGAGTTAGCACCACAGAGATGTAGATAATTACTCCAGGATCTCAAAACAATTTGCGGAATTCAAAAATCAATTTTCTGGAGTGAGATATTGACGTCAACATTATTACCAAAAACGGCAAAAACGCAATTTTAAGGGTCTTAACGACGTCCAAACGCAAAAGTAAGATGGTGCCCATTGTAAACAATGGGTTTTGTTTATTTCGACGTTTCCAGTCGACCATGTCATTTTCATAAAATTCCGAGCAAGTTTTGACCTTTCATTCTCACCAGTGAGTATTGGCGACAGAAGAAAAACGTCACAGAAAATCTCAGACACACTTTAAGAGCAGATTTAATGACAGAAATAAGACGTCGCAGAAGGTCTCAGGCACAAAAGCAATTTAATGACATAAATAAAAATGTCGCAGAAACTCTCAGGCACATATATCATTATAGACGAACATCAATAAGGAAAATCACGAGATCTTAAACTTTAGCTCTGATACCACATATAAAATCATTCTTAAGAACACCCTAATATTAATCATGAATACATTAATATGATTAATGTTTAACATACGATTGTTCTTAATAAAAGGATCTTAGATCTTCATGTTTTCACAAAATACATCTAAAAGATAGAAAATAAGACATACCTTGATCAAAGATCAATCTTGATTAATTGCTCCATCAATCTGCCTTCTTGGAAAAAATGTACTCTAATGGAATCTCGGAGTTTCTCTCCCACCTCAGAAATAGTGTGTTATGAGATGACTCTAGATGGTGTAGAGGTCTCTATTTATAAGGGGAAGAGGGCCGGAATCCTAGTCAAGGTGGGACTCTTTCAAGTCTCCCACTAATGCCACTAACCATCATGTGACTAACGGATAAGGTTTACCCAAATCTTTTAATATCTTTATTTATCACATTCCTAATTAATTATCTGACATTTATTAAAACCACATAAATGGGAAATTCGAAATTTAATACAATTGAAATTAAATAATTAATTTCGTCACTTAACATTAATTTCCAACATTGACACCGTAATCAACATGTTCATTGAGGTGAGAGGGTGTTTATGTTTAGCGGAGATTATAGGAGAAGAGATTGTTATGTGGCTGATGAGAGAGAACGAATGGGTTCCACAATATCGGTTTAGTCGCCCTCGGAATATACTAACGAGGCATTGTTGGGTGCACTTGTTATTTTATACACCTTCAAGTGATGGGCAAGATGGGGAACTGCGTTTTTGGTGGAGTGATACAATTCTTTATTGGGATGTTAAGACCGGAATGCAGAGAAGATCAAGATATCTGGGGAAACCAGAATGTCATAAGTGGTTACATTCCTCTATATATGTTGATACTCTATTTTCTCTTGAAGGTGATAGTTAGGGGAAAAAAAAATTATATGGCCTAAAAAATGTATAGTTTTATTCTTGTTGATACTAGATGATTATAGATTCCGCATCTCTTGAAATTGGTATACATTTCTTATTTTTTTTTAATCTTTTCTTTGTATAAGATTTGGTAGTATACGTGTCTTGTACATTAATACATCCCAAGGTATATGTATAATTTCATGTTATTGGTATGAGCATTCTGATTTTTCAATATTTGTTGTACCGTGATATTGAAAATAGTTTATGATATCCAATTTCGAAAAACAACATATATTGTTATTACGAAAAAGGCATTACCATTGTGGTTTGCCTCAATATAGAATTAGCTTATGAAGACTCGTGGCAATTCTTGTATTTTTATTTTTTTAGTGGTTGGACCTATTATAATAAATATGAGACAAATGTGATTTTCTTCAAAAAGAAAGACGAGTGATTACAAAAAAGTTACAAACGGTTAGGTGGTTACGAGACTTATTACCATTTAAAAAAAAGTGGGAGTGGAGCCTGACAAATATTTAAAAGTGAGACTAAAGCCAAAAAAATTAATTCTTCTTTTAGCATTGTTTTAATTGAACCCGTGATTTAACAAACATATCCATTGCAGAACAATAGCACACGTTCTCTTCATATACCGCTTGAATTATCTATTTCAAATATTCAATGTATATTATCATCATCTCTTGTAATTTGTAACAAACATATCAACATTATTATTAGGAGTCGTAAATCTTTACACTGTATGAGGCTCAATTTGGTCTCATAGCATCATGGCTGCAACCTCATCGAATTCTCCCTTTACTACTATTAGATCAAATTAACTCATATTTGGGGGAACATAATTTCATATTGAAATCAACTCACTATCCAAAGCAACAAACTTTTAGCATTTAAGTAGTAGCTTGTATCATGTACAGTGACCGCGGAAAAATAGTGAGGACTCCGCTCATCTATTAATATCAATCATCCATCCTCCACGATATGTTATTATTTATAAAAGTTCAAACACATTTCCAAGGAAACATAGGTTACTTTGTTTTCGCTGTTCGAAACTAAATCACCATGTAATATCAAAATATAATAGTTTCACATAAATGGCACTAGTTTTATGTACTTTTTTTAGAAATATATAGTTATATTTCCCTAATATATAAAATATTAAATTTTATACTAAAGAAAATTAATATCTCACACATCATATTTTTAATCTCTCATAAATTAACCGTGTTTTCACTATTTTATGGAATATGCAACTCTCGAAATGAAAGTTGAAATCATGTTGCACACATAACCCAACGTCAATAATCAGCTCCTCCCTCGCGTGACTGCTACTGAGGAAGATGGTGTGTTTTTGATTGGCCTTACTACTACTCTCCTTGCTCCTTTGAAAATAGACGACCCCACCTAATTAAGTCTTGGTTCCCCTCTAAAATTTAGCATTAGTAAAACCCTTTTGTTGTGGTATGCCACCATCGGTACAAAAATTGCTACCACCCTTTCAGTGGCGAATTTCGGATTTTTTGTCAAGTGGAGCGAAAGTTTCGAGTGGTGCCGGGGGTTGGGGGCGGGAGCCCCCGAAACGATTTTTTTCGGATTATTTCGAGTTTTATACACAAATTAAACACAAATTATAAACTATTTCAAACGGTTTGTTGATTAACATATAAAAAAACAGTGTTCTAAAAAACGGGCTTAGGCGCCAAAGCGCGACTAGGCGCGAGGCTTTTTAGATACGCCAAGTTTTGGCACTAGGCGTGATCAACGATGGTCAACATTTTTTGGGGTAAGGCGTGAAAAAACGCACGTTTTTTAGGAGTAAGGCGTGAAAAAACACGAGTTTTTTAGAAGTAAGGCGTGAAAAAACGCATTTTTTTAATTTTTTTTTTTGTATTTTAAAAAAATAGTATTTTAATTTACAAATATTTAGACATATTTTTAAGGTATGTACCATTTTAGTATTTTTAATAGCATTGTCATACTCAAAAAAAATTAAAATATATTAAAAAAGGCCTAAACGCCTTTTCACATCTTTTTACGCCTAACGTCCGCCTAGGCTTCTAAGGCTTAAGGTTTGACCTTCACGCATCGGTCACGCCCTGTGTTTTTTAGAATCTTATAAAAAAGATAAAAACACATAAGCTATTTTGTTTATAAAAATTTCAACACATTGAAGTTGTTCAACACAAATTTCAAATTTCAACACATTTCAAACAACAACTCTCAATCAATATTAACAAAAACTAATTAATTTCAAGGCATAAACAACATTCAATAAATATTCCCAATACCCAAACAATATTAATATCACCTACTTAATGTTAAGACCTAAATAATAACACTCAATCAACATTAATAATTAGTTTCTTTCTAAACAACTAATTAAATCTAATTTGTAAACATTATAAATTGAAAAAATGGAAACACCATAAGTTATAAGTTAAAAAAAATGTTAGAAAGGAAACACTAATCTAAACATCATTTAAATTGCAACCAATAAAGTTAAATTAAAAAAATAATGATGAGAGATTCGTATTACCAGAGAGAGGAGAAAATCGGAGAGGGAGATCGAAAGTGGCTATCCGGCAAGAAAAATCCAGCCCAAGACTTATTTTGTTGAGTTCTGACAGTGAGCCCGTGACGGGTAAAGATTCGACGAGAATGAGTTGTGAATGGATGCAGGGGTTGTGTGAGAAATGGGTTAATAAATAAACCGTCTCAAAGAAAAGATGAAGAATGAACGTTTAAGTTTTTTTTAATTAATTACATACTTACACCCATCATATTTGTAAATAATAAGAGAACACCTTTAAGTTTGAATTTTTACCAAAAAACCCCTACTTTTTTTTATTTATTTTTTTAAATTTGAACTATGGTGGCCGCCCCACCTCGGCCTATGGTTGGTTCCCCCCCGCACCCTTTACCATTTACACCACTATTGCTACATGCACTCTGTCGTATAACCCTAGTTACTCCCCATCATTATCAACGCAGTGTTCTTACCCTCTTGCTCCTAGTTGTACTATTAGTGTGTATATCTTGTATATTGTTTGTAAACAATAATAATATGATTACTTGCACTTAAAATTATTGTTTGGATTCAAATTAGGTTTTAAGGCTTATGTAAGGAACCAAATAAGGTAAAAAGAATGGGAGAGTCATCGGTTGTGGTAAACTATTGGGGTGATTTTCAACAACTTAGAGTTGGGTTTGGAGGTTCATACACTCACTTAATTATAGAATTAAGTAGAATTTCATGACTAAGCATATAAATGAAAGACTAACGGCCCTAATTCACTTTAACATTTAACTAAACCCTATATTTAGTACAAAAAATATAGCAATCCGTATAAAAAATAAATAAAAGAGATGAAAGAACACAATATTCACGTGGTTTACCAAACGGGTTACGCCGACAAGGGATTCGTGTCACTAAATAGAAGAAAATTAAAAATGTAAGAACTTTTTGTTCTTTTGGCATATAGAATAATTTTTGTTCTTACAAAATAACCCTCACTTATAATAACAAATGAATCTCACAATATTAATTTCACCACTAGATTCTACCAAAACCCTCAAAAGAAAATGCCTAAAAATGGTTTTCAAAGCAACTAATTCCGTGAAAAAAAACTGAACGCTTAATTTTTAGTCACAAAATTCATTATTAGGCCATTGATGGATACATGGTCATTCTCTCATATCCAAAATTCGATACTGCAACAATTCTTACATTTAACTGTGAAATTTTTCGTACCCAAAAGTTTATCTTTTGTTGCTGATAGTTTTTGGTAACGAAATTATTTCGTAGCGAGTTTGTGGACAAAGGCCCATTGCTGAATGTATATGGCCACGAAATTAACTTTCGTTGCCAATTGTTTAAGTCATTTGCCACAAATTTCTACGTGGACAATTATCATATTGAAGCTATAATTTGTTTTGTAGCTAATTGTTCAACATTTCGTTGCTATTTGTCTTCATTTCGTTGTCAATTCTATCAATAAACTTCTGTGTTAGAAGCTTTTAGCTATGAAATTTACAATTTGTTTTGTAGCTAATTGTTCAACATTTCGTTGCTAAATGTCTTCATCTCATTGCCAATTCTATTAGAAAACTAGTGTTACAAGATTTTAGCTATGAAATTTAATTGTTAAAGAATGTTTCTTAATCATTATTTTTCAACAATAAACTATCAAATCTTACACCACACTTTTACTTATCAATTGCATATTTACTACCAACACATTTATTTTGGTAAGGGAGTGTTTCATAATATATATTTATTATTTTGAAAATGAATTTGATAGATTAATTTATACCACAAAATTTAGACAAATTACCATTAAAAAAACACATTCGTTAAAATTCACAAACTAACTAAATTATCATAAACAAATCCACATTTAAGCCAGTAAACTTACATTGTCAAGTCACCTAAACACTATTTAAAGTGCAAAGGAAGCCGTGAATATAGCTTCTATTATTATTAAACTTTTAGACAACATGCAATTTGATGAAAGTGGAACACAATGAATACAGTTATTATATTGATAAATCAATATTGAACCTTTACAAAGTTACATAGCCATGCACGATAACGTAGACAATCCACAAGCTATGTATTGCAGAAAGGTAGTCATGAAAGTGGCTTACAGTATTATTAAACCTTTTACACAACATACAATTTAATGAGGTTGGAACACAATGAACACATAAATATACTGATAAATCATCCTTGGGCCTTTACAAAATGACATAGCCATATCTGGGCAAAGTGGACAATCCACAAGCTGTGTGTGGGAAAAAATGGCCTAAAGAATTAGGCTCTAGGAATACCTAAACACTATTTAGTGCACCAGTTTCTAAACACAATCAAACTAACATATACAAATCCCACTGCTAACAATCCACAATCCTAGAAGTGTTCAGGACTAGAACATCGAAAAAGAAATCAGATGAAGGATCATGGGAAGGCCAAGAAACAAAAGAAACACCTTGAGAGCCGGTATTACCCCTGTCCTTGCGAAGTGTGTTGATGAAATCCGTGTGCATACCCACCATGAAATGAACCCGGAAACAAATAGGGGACCCCAGTCGTCGCTCCATACACAGTAGCATCATTAAGTCCGTGGACTTGAACGTTAAAGAACGATGGGATCGCACCCAAAAAAGCTGACAATGTTAAATTCCCAAATCTTGCAGAGCCCATTTGCATAAACCCACCCATAGTTCCAAATTCGTCTTGTAGAAAATAATTTATATTTGGGGCAGGGGTCGTTGCAGGTCTCTGCCCTGCCGGACGATTGGGAATATCAACGCCCGATTTGGACCTGTTGTCCGAACTTGATTTTCCTTTTTCCTAAATAGGAACCAATTTTTCTTTCTCTACAAGGGCCTTTCAAATAGGGCATTCGTGGGAATACTAATTAAAATGCAGCCATTTGTTTAGACAAGGCCAACAATAAAAATGGCCACAGAGAGTCACAATCGGGTCTTGAGCTAATTGGAATCATATATTACAATCAAAAACTCCAGTTTCATTGCTAGAATCCCTTGAACAAAGAAACTCAGTTGATTCCCCCAAAATCCATTGTCCATATCCATCATACCCTACAACTCAGATTCCCTGCTATCCAATAATCACATATTAATTATCAATAGAGGATTTAAATATTTATCAAAGATACATTATGGGTAATGGTCAAAATAACAAAACAATAGCATGCAAATATAAGCCCTCCAGTAAATTAATGGAACCATTAATTAATATGCTAAAAGAAAGAAAAACTAGAAATTTGTAATCACAAGACGATTATGCCATATATTAGTTTGGTTTCGAAGAAAATTAGAGGATTAAAGTATAATATAATAGTGTAAAGTAATAAAACCCATCCAACCGTACCGAAATAATAACATGTTATTCTGATATTGATTCGCATATCAATTTTCTTTTAGGATTCAGAGAAGGAGCGAACATAAAAGGGATTTCATTACGACGTAATAAAAGAAATAAATAAAAAAACATAGTAGAAAAAAGGATATTTGGTACAGACCATATTATAGTTCGGATTAAAAGAGATTTAAATGAAGAAATGGATAAACATAGTAATAAAACTTAGAGAGAGAGAGAGAGAGAGAGAGAGTAGTTGTGCAGCCAAGCTTATCCTGCCTAGAGACATAAAATAGTTGTAAACACTTATGGCCTCTTATTCATAACTAATTTGTCTTACACCAAGTATATTAAAAATAATACAGATAACATATTAAATATATGTCACTTATTGCATCTTTCAGCATCTAAACACAATAATATGATATAAGGAAACGTAACAAGATTTTCAAAAATGAAAATGAGTGATTACCATTTAACAAGTAACATTCTGTAGTTAATTACAGTAAATAAGCCATTTAAGGGCATACCAAAAAGGAAAGAAGAAACCAACCTATTTAGAGTCATTGATAAACAAGGCCCTACATAACAACAACATTATAATGCTTTTATGTGTCCATGTATTAGACAAAGCTATGAAAGGCATCTGAGTAACAAACTTTCCATGTAAATTAATCAATTCATTACCATAAAATTAGACAGAAATCATTGCTAATCAGATGTGAAGTTGGCAGCCGAACTATGCGGGATAAAAAAAGACCATCTTTCAAAGTCAACCTGGCGATGGGAATACTAAATATTACATATTGATAGTGATCATCGTAAATATGCTAGTAACAAGTTAGGATAATGTGATTTGATTACCTCTATTGTTGAACCGATCATCTGAAGGAGATTATCAAACACAGTTGTGCTTTCGGCTTCAAAAGATTTCTAGTGGAGATGACATTTGTACATCGTAAATTCTGCAACAGGTTTGCCTTGCCTGAATCGAACCTCTTTCATAACACAGTCAATAAAAGTGTCAACAATCCCCTGCATCATTGTTAAAACGAATATGTTACTATCATCCAACCAAAAAACTACATGAAATAGAATGCGTGACAGATGTGTTGGGAAAGTAGGTGGAGACTATCTCCACAAATCTTGCCACAAAATAGGAGCCTTAAAACATGGAAGAAAAGGAAGGAAGTGGACCACCCAATCCACAAAATAAGCCACCTTGTTTTAAGGAGCAAAATAAGCAAGTTTGTCTCCCACCTTTGCTTTATGTCACTATTCTCCTTTTCTCATATGTATATATATGGTAGCCGGAGAGAGTAAAAATATGTATGTGAGTAGAGAACATAACAAGGGAAAAGAGAGGAGAGAGCAATTTCTGATAGTGAAAAATAGTCAGTGAGAGAATTTTGCAAAGTGAAAATATTTAGAGGGTGAGAGAAAAATTAGAAGCAAAGGGTCTAGTTGAGAGCTTTGCAGTGTCTTATTTTTCTGAGTGTTTGAGAGATACACAGTGTGCGTGTATAGGTCTGCTGACATGTCTTGTAAATCACTCCCCTTGATATAGTGAAATATTTGGTGTGCTCCGTGGACTAGTAGCAATTTATCGAAACCACGTAATTCTCTGTGTTGTGCGAATGGTGTGTTTTGTTGACCCAAATAATTTTGATTGTGCCAATATTATTTTGTCATTTGTATTCCAAGATCCTATTAAGAAATTAGCGACGTCTGATTTTTTCCCAACAACTGGTATTAGAGCTTTAGGTTCTAGTGGGAGCAATGTCAGAAGAAAATAAAGGAATCGATAAGTTAGATGGCAAAGACTTCGGATTCTGGAGAATGCAAATCGAAGATTATTTGTATGGGAAGAAGATGCATCTTCCCTTACTTGGCTCAAAACCAGAAGCAATGACAGATGAAGATTTGACACTACTTGACAGACAAGTCTTAGGTGTCATCCGTTTGTCGCTGTCAAGAAGCGTGGCATTTAACGTGGTTAATGAAAAAACCACTACTGGCATTATGTTAGTGTTATCTGGCATGTACGAAAAACCATCTGCAAACAACAAGGTCCATTTAATGAAGAAATTATTTAATCTGGAGATGTCAAAAAATTCTGCAGTCGCAAAACATTTAAATAATTTCAACACCATAATCAACCAGTTGTCTACCGTCGAAATTAATTTTGACGATGAGGTTCGAGCTTTGATTATTTTGGCTTCGCTACCAAATAGCTGGGAGGCCATGAGAACGACAGTGAGAAACTCCTCCGGGAAAGACAAGATCAAATATGCCGATATCAGAGATCTGATTCTGAACGAGGAGATTTACCGAAAAGATTCTGGTGAACCGTCCAACTCAGGCTCGGCCTTAAATGTTGAAACAAGAGGCGGAAATTCAACAAGAGGTTATGGACGCGACAGAAGAAAATCGAGGAACGGTAGGTCAAAGTCGAAAAATCCCAGGAATTTCAAGAACTCTCAGAACCAGAATAATCAAAAGGTTATTGAGTGTTGGAATTGTGGAAAAATTGGACACTATAAAAATTAGTGTCGGGCACTAGAAAAAGCTCAGGAGAACAAGACTGGAGCAAACGTTGTAGCAGAACAGCAAAATGATGTACTGATATGCTCTATGGAGAGCAAGGCGGAGTCATGGGTGTTAGATTCCGGAGCATCATTTCACGCCACCTCAAGTAGAGAACTCTTTACGAGTTACGCACCAGGTAACCATGAAAAGGTGTATCTTGGTGATGATCATCCATACGATGTGGTCGGAAAAGAAGAAGTACACATCAAGTTAAATGGGTTTGTGTGGAAGTTAAAGGATGTTCGTCACATCCCTGACTTGAGGAAGAATTTGATCTTAGTGGGTCAGTTGGCAAAGGAAGGTTATGTCATAACCTTCAACTGTGATACGTGGAAGGTTTCTAAAGGTGCAATGACAATTGCATGTAGCAGTATGATTGGCACTCTCTACATGACAACAAATGCTTGTGGGTCAATTGCAGTTGCAGCAAGCACAGAAGATCCAAACTTATAGAACCAGAGACTTGGTCACATGAGTGAAAAGGGACTCAAGGTCATGCACAAGAAGGGGAAGCTAGAAGGGCTCCAGTCAACCAATATTGACTTATGTGAGAGTTGCATTTATGGAAAATAGAAAAGAGTCAACTTCAATACAGGTGGCAGAACTCCGAAGCAAGAGAAGCTAGAACTAGTGCACACAGATGTGTGGGGGCCAGCCCCAGTTTCATCCATTGGCGAGAAGTCATACTTTGTGACTTTCATTGATGACCATTCCAAGAAGGTGTGGGCTTATTTCTTGAGACAAAAATCTGAGGTGTTTGAGGTGTTCAAGAAGTGGAAAGCCATGGTAGAAAATGAAACAAGTTTGAGAATTAAGAAGCTGAGATTCGACAATCGCGGAGAATATGAATACAACAAGTTCAAAAGGTTTTCTTACGATAATGGAATCAATCCAGAAAGGACAGTTCCAGGGACACCATAATAGAATGGTGTAGCAGAACGGATGAACCGAACACTGACGGAGAGAGCCATAAGCATGCGTATACATACAGGCTTACCTAAGCAATTTTGGGCAGAGGCAGTTAGTACAGCAACCTATTTAATCAATCGGGGACCATGAGTGCCGTTGGAGCACAGAATACCAGAAGAGGTATGGAGTGGAAAAGAGATAAAACTTTCACATTTGAAAGTTTTCGGCTGTGTCGCATATGTACATATCAGTGATCAAGCTAGGAGCAAGCTGGATCCGAAATCACAAAAATGTTCTTTTCTTGGATATGGAGAAGATGATTTTGGTTACAGATTATGGGATGACCAGAACAGAAAAATCGTCAGAAGCAGAGATGTCATATTCAACGAGAAGCTGATGTACAAAGACAAAGACACGGCAGATTCAAGTAATTCAGCGCAGCGTGATCCTGTGTATGCTGATATAGGTGATATTCCATAAAGTGTCCAGACAGAACAGATAGAAGAAAGTTCTCAGGCAGAGGAGCCAACACCGCAGAGCAGTACACAACAGACGGAGGCACTAGAGTCTCCTGTACGAAGGCGATCTTCCCGACCTCATATACCGAACATGAGATACTTGAATTACTTGTTACTCACTGATGGAGGTGAACCTGAATGTTATGATGAAGCATGTCAGGTACAAGATGCGAGCAAGTGGGAGATTGCAATGAAGGACGAGATGAAGTCCCTCATCTTTAACAAGACATGGGAACTAACTGAGCTACCAGCAGGGAAGAAGGCTCTACACAACAAATGGGTGTATCGAGTGAAAGAAGAGCAAAATGGTTCGAAGAGGTACAAGGCAAGGTTGGTGGTCAAAGGTTTTCAGCAGAAAGAGGGAATTGACTACACCGACATTTTCTCACCTGTTGTAAAATTTACTACCATTCGGTCAGTTTGAGTATTGTTGCAGCGGAAGACTTACACCTTGAGCAGTTAGATGTGAAAACTGCCTTCCTCCATGGTGATCTAGATGAGGAAATATACATACAGCAGCTAGAGGGTTTCTCAGTGAAGGGAAAAGAGAAACTTGTTTACAAATTGCAGAAGAGCTTGTATGGCCTAAAACAAGCTCCAAGACATTGGTACAAGAAGTTTGATGGGTTTATACAAATGAACGACTACTATAAGTGCAATGCTGACCATTCTTGTTACGTTAAAAGGTTTCAGTCCGGTTATATTATTTTGCTACTTTATGTTGACGACATATTAGTAGCTATCTCAGATATGGATGAAACAGGAGGTTGAAGAAGCAATTGTCGTGTGAGTTTGACATGAAAGATTTGGGTGCAGCAAAGCAGATTCTTGGGATGAGGATTAAGAGAGATAAGCAAAGGGGCATCTTACAGTTGTCTCAAACTGAGTATATTGAGCGTGTTCTAAAGAGGTTTAGCATGAGTGATGCTAAGCCAGTTAGCACACCCCTGGCTAGTCACTTTCGACTATCCAAGGACCAGTCTCCTAAGAGTGATGAAGAAGAAAGATTTATGGCTAAGGTACCGTATGCCTCATCCATTGGAAGTCTAATGTATGCCATGGTTTGCACGAGACCAAATATTACCCATGCAGTGGGAGCTGTTAGCAAATTCATGACAAATCCTGGCAAGCTACACTGGGAAGCAATCAAGTGGATATTGAGATATCTGTGGGGTACCACTGATAAATGCCTATGTTTCTGTGACACCCCGCCTAATTAATCCCGGGTGATCAGTCCTAAATCAAGTTAGAACAGGTTTCTCATTTGGTCCATTCTTAGCATCACTGTCATTTTATTTAAATTACTAACCACCTAAGTGAGAAAAATAGACTGGTGTCAATTTTTATCTTTCCTTAAGTAAACTAAAACCCATGCGGAAAATAAAACAATATAACAATCACAGATAATTGAACTACTCATTCCACAAGTAAAAATTAATTAACCGAATAAACCATCGGTCCAAATAAAAATCCCATAACGACAAGAATAAAATCCCATCAAGTCTAAGAAACAAATAAATGGAAAGTGAGCGACATGCTCGAATAAATAATAATGAGTCTACATCATGAATGAAAGAAAGAGGCGTTTATCAAAGGCCCCGCAACATCCACATATGCTGCAGCAACGGATTTCCTGGAATCGAGTCAAGTCTGGCGTCCCTGTGGCTGGACACCTAAAAGGTTTTTAAAAATTTTTTTATAGCAAGGGTTAGTACCCAAAACATTTGAAAACATTTAGCAAATGATTAACTTGCAGTAATAATAAATATGCATGCTCTTCATATTTTAGTTAGTGTCGCACTCTCTTGAGAACTTCCTTGCCCCTCCTCTAATGTGCACAACTAACGCTTTAATTATCACCTAGTTATTTATCTCATGACTAGATAATTATTAAAGTCTCCTTATACTCCCCCTACTCTAACCTGAGTAAAATGTGGTTATGATTTTTAAGTCATTAGTAACATCAACTTAATTAAATCATTTCCCTTCTTAATTCATATAACTACTCCACTCGTTATGCATATACAACAACACATGCTTGTATTTATTTAGCCCGTATATAATAATCACCCTATTATATACTTAGAATTTATTGCAGCATTCACACACATACTGGGATACATAAACCACTAATATCCACCCGAGTAAAAATACTCCTCGGATATATTTCTCTAAAGTGCTAGTACACTAGCTATATTCACATATCCTAGTTATCCAAGTTAGAATCTCTCACTAACTTGGTTTAGTATACGAATGGAGGCGGTCATATTCCTTCCGGGAAAGTGAGATGCCCCTCACCCCCTGTAACGGACGCTATGACCTGGGAATCTACTCGCCCTACTCCTCAAGCTAGGGGATTCATCCACTACGCGTAACCTCCCCCTATAGTACTAGAGTATAATAATATCTAACCACTGATATTAAGGCATACACTATATATATATACTATCACACACCGTATATATATATACATATATAAAAATGTTCTAGCTACACCGTGTACTAAACCCGTGACACAAGCCTATTCCATTTTTATTATGAGGTTATTACCCAACTCGAATTATTAATTAGTTTGCAAATTAATAAATTCAGTTACTTTTGATGTTGCCCTCACCATTTAATTGGACTCAACCTCCCAGCTCGAATTAACCTCACCCGAGTCTAAATCCCGACTCTAAACTACTTAGTCCATTACTAAATGAAATAATATAATCCGATGTCGCTCAACCAATTGTGACGTGACACCCAATTTCTACTCCCATCTTCTAATTAATTTCCTCATAATTAATCAGATTTAAATCATGTATTAATATTTTTCTCAATAATATAACACATAACAACTTTTATATAAATCCCTCCTTATATAAACAAACTGGGCGAACTGTCAGTTTCTGCCGACCGTCGATCGATCGACTTCATGGCGTCGATCGATCGATCGAACAGGTACTCGTCTTCTTCGCGAAGACGGATAGCCATGGGCGAAAATCTGCAAACCCTAATTTCCTTCTACACTGAAACTCAGTCCCTTTTTGCATTTGTACATATTTGGAAACCCATTAGGAATCTCCAGAATAGTCATCCACATCAATAATTCGTCCATTAACTCCAATTTCTAAAATTGGGGAAAGTTTCATCATTAACCCTAGGTCCATTTATACCCCAAATTTCATCATCAAATTCGTTTCCAAATATGCAGATAACATTCTATCCGGTATGCAATAATTCACCATTATCAGATTTTACAAGAATTATCACCCAAATTTCGTAAATCAGAATTGTGGTTTTCAAATCCCCTGTTCATTCCATTAACACCCAAAAACGGATTTCTACATAATCACTACACATGAATATGAATCGAAAACAGATTTAATGCTACTGCAAGTTATCCACTTGCCTCAAGGTTCGTAGAGTCTGAATTGGAGCTAAATCCCAAGGTTGAAGATGACCTTTGATGGCTCTCTTTGATCCCCAATTTGTCTTTGGCTGCTGTTAGGGTTTCCTAACCCTTAATTTGCTTTCTCTAATTAAGTTCAGCCACCCCCTTATTTATTTTTATTAGATTAATTAACTTAATCCCGTTTTTTGACTAAGGGGCCAAGCCCAAGTGACCCAAATGCCCCCAAGTGGGCCCGGCTATGTCTAAAAACGTCCCGGGGCCCGTTTACTACCCCCAGGTACACTTTTCCGACTATCTCAGCCCATCCGGACTCAACTGTACCCTCAGAATTTGCATCCGAGTTAATTTCTAAAAAAATACTTATCCCCTACCTAATATAGTCTATACCGACTTTCGGGTGCGATAAGTACATACCTCGTCATTAATACTCTAGACGACATAATTACATTATTACTATTCACTTAGTAAATAAGTTTTCCCTAAATATTAACCATTCAATCCCAGATTAATATTTATATATTATTCTGTTCTAATTAATTCATTAAATTACAACACACTAAGTAATTTAAAATCTCCGAATTAATTAAATTTTAAATGTACCAAAAATACGGGGTGTTACATACTCCCCCCCTTATAAAGGAATTTCGTCCCCGAAATTAGATTGTACCTGCTTTGAAAAGCTCTGGATATTGTTCCCGCATATCCTCCTCTCGCTCCTAGGTAGACTCGTCAACATTGTGATGACCCCACTGTACTCTAACCAATGGAACAACCTTGGATCGTAATTTCCGCTCACTATGATCCAAAATAGCTACCGGCCTTTCCTCATACGAGATGTCTGGCTGTAAGTCGATCTCCTCGAGTGGAATGTGCCAAAAGGCTCTCTCGCTCCTTCGATATTTCTTCAGCGATGCCACATGGAATACATCGTGTATCCGCTGAAGATGTTCTGGTAACCCAAGCTTATACGCCACCGGTCCCACCCTCTCAATAATAGGGAAAGGTCCTACGTATCGCGGTGCTAACTTACCCTTCTTGCCGAACCTCATCACCCCCTTCATTGGGGATACCCGGACTAAAACCTGGTCCCCAACTTCTAGCTCCACATGTCATCGAGAAGCGTCCGCATAACTCTTTTGCCTGTCCTGAGCTATCCGAAATCTTCCTCGAATCAGCTCTATCTTGGAAGATGTCTCTTGAACAATATCCGGCCCCAAGAGTTTGTTGTCCCCCACCTTTAACCAACAAATGGGTGAACGACAAGGTCTCCCGTACAGTGCCTCAAACGGTGCCATGCCAATCGTGAATTGGTAAGAGTTGTTATACGCAAACTCTACCAAAGGAAGATATTTCTCCCATCCTGCCCCGAAGTCCAAAATGCACATTCTGAGCATGTCTTCCAGCATCTGGTTAACTCTCTCAGTCTGTCCGTCCGTCTATGGGTGATACGCTGTACTCAAGCGCAACTCCGTGCCCATTGCCTCCTGAAAGCTCTGCCAAAATTGGGTGACAAAGATTTTGTCTCGGTCGGATACAATATTTATCGGCACTCCATGCAGCTTAACAATCTCTGTTATGAATAGCTGTGCATAACGCATCGTCTCGAAGTCTGTGCATACAGGCAAAAAGTGGGCCACCTTAGTCAACCGATCCACAATAACCCATATGGAGTCGTGACCCCTCTGCGATACAGGTAACCCTGTGATGAAGTCCATGGAGATGCTCTCCCACTTCCACATGGGAATTTCTAACGGCTGTAGCATCCCTGATGGTCTCTGGTGGTCAACTTTCACAAGCTGACACGTGGCACAGTTCGAAACAAACTCCGCTATGTCCCGTTTCATCCCTGCCCACCAATACTACCTCCTCATATATTGGTACATTTTATCCCCACCGGGGTGTACCGCAAATTTCGAGCCATGGGATTCTGTCATAACAGCGTGCTTCAAATCCTCATCCTCTGGCACCATTAACCTCCCATTAAAGCGTAGTCCTCCTTCTGAGCTAATTGAGTAACCCTCTGCTCCCTCAGCTAACAACTGGCCAACCCTATCCCGGCAAACCTGATCCTCAGCCTGAGCCTTCACAATTCGCATAATGATCTCGGGTGTGATGGATAAAGCTGACATGCAAGCCCTGGCTACGTCATCCTCATATCGAAGCTCTCTCCACTTCGCTTTCCATACCTCTGCTATCTCCCGAGTCGGCCTTCGGCTCAATGCGTCTGCTACCACATTGGCCTTACCAGGATGATACTGAATATCAAATTGGTAGTCCTTCACGAATTCTAGCCACCGCCTCTGCCTCATATTCAGATCCTTCTGTGCGAAGAGATACTGAAGTGACTTGTGATCCGTGAATAGAGTAAACTGCTCTCCTAGAAGATAATGCCTCCATATCCTCAAAGCAAAAACGACCGCTGCCAACTCTAGGTCGTGAGTGGGGTAATTCCTCTCGTGGGGCTTTAGCTTCCTGGAAGCATAAGCTATAGCCCTTTCCTCCTACTGGAGCACACCCCCAAGACCCCGTAAGGATGCATCTGTGTAAACCCGATACTCTAGCCCTCCCTTTGGCAATGCCAGCACGGGTGCAGATGTCAATTTGTCTTTTAGCTCGTCGAACGCTAATTGACAACTATCATCCCACTTGAAAGGTACCCCTTTCCGAGTCAGATTCGTCAAAGGTCCTGCAATTTTGGAGAATCCCTGAATGAATCGCCTGTAGTAACCGACCAAACCCAGAAAACTGCGCACCTCGGTCGGTGTCGTGGGCTGTCCCCACTCCCTCACCGCTGACACCTTATCCGGATCCACTGCAATACCCTGATCTGACACGACGTGACCAAGGAACTGTACCTCCCGAAGCCAGAATCCACACTTCCCAAATTTGGCATAGAGCTGATGATCCCTCAAAGTTTGTAAAACCATGCGCAGATGCTATGCGTGCTCCTCCTCGGTACACGAGTAGATTAGGATGTCATCAATGAACACGATGACAAACTGATCTAGGTACTCCCTGAAAACCCTGTTCATGAGGTCCATGAACACTGCTGGTGCATTAGTGAGCCCGAAGGGCATCACCCTGAACTCATACGATCCATACCGCGATAAGAAAGCGGTCTTAGGAACATCCTCTTCTCGGATACGCAGTTGATGATACCCTGACCTTAAGTCGACTTTGGAGAAGTAAGACGCCCCTCTCAATTGGTCAAATAAATCATCAATCCGAGGCAACGGATATTTATTCCGTATCGTCACCTTGTTCAGCTCCTATAATCCACGCACAAGCGGAGTGAACCATCTCGCTTCTTTACAAACAACACCAGCGCATACCACGACGATGTACTCCGCCGAATAAAACCCGGACCCAGTAGTTGCTGAATCTGTTCCCTCAATTCACGCATCTCTGAATGGGCCATACGGTGAGGTGCCCGAGCAATCGGCCTCATCCCCGGTGCTAAATCGATAACAAATTCGATTTCTCTGCTGGGTGGTACCCCTGGTATCTCCTGGAATACATCCTCAAAGTTCCTCACTACGGGAATAGAGTCTAAAAGGACTACCCGCTGCCTCTAATAACCCAGCCCGTTTAGCAAAATTAGATTTAATGAATGAATGCTCCCATGTTAAAATTATGCTACATACATGACCATAAATGAAAAACATACCCTCAACTGCTGGCAGCGCCTGCTGTGCCGGAGGATTGGGAACATTCCGGACATTATACACACGCCCGTAGTGTATCTGCCACTGATGCTTTGGGGCGAGTGGAGTTGGTGCGATCGGTGGTATCTTCCCCTGTTGCCCCTGATGGGTAACCTTCTGACGGCTTCTTCCCCTCTGCGGGCACTCCCTCTTGAAGTGTCCTGGCTGGCGACAGACAAAACAGAGCCTCTACACGTCTCCCTGTCGTTGGCCCTGACGTGGCTGGCCCTGCTGGCCTCCCCGATTGTTCCCTTGGCCCTGACGGCCTTGAGGAACCTGCTGCTGCTGTTTAGGGTCTGGCTGCCCCTGCCTGGACCCCTGTCCTCCCGGTTGGAACCCACCAGGCTTAAATCTCTTTGGCTGATTCCCTTGCTGAAAGAATTGTGGTTGAGTACTACTAGTGCAACCACCCGTAACCGCCTTGCCCTGCTGGCTCGATTCACCTGCTCTCTTATTCCCCTTCGTATGGGGATGATGATCCCGACAAAGTACGAGGGCGGCATTAACGACATCTGCATAAGTCATTAACTTCGAATTCCCAATCAAATATTGCCTGATCCTCCAGACTAAGCCATTCATGAACCTTGACCTCTTCCACTCCTCATTGCTCACCTCATTTGGTACAAAGCTTGCCAAACGGGTGAACTCTTGCTCATAATCTGCCACTGACCGGTCACCCTGTATTAACTCGCTGAACTTCCTTCGCATCTCCGCCTCTACCGCTGGTGGAACGTGGTTACGGTCGAACCGCACCCCGGACTCGGGTACCGCCATGAAATCTCGCTCTTCAGTGGTGGTCACTGACTCCCACCATTGTAGGGCTACCTCCGACAGACGAAAGGAAGCAAGCTTCTGCCTCTGCACATCGGCACACTCCAGCATGCGCAGATGGCGCTGAATATTCTTCTTGCAGTCACAAGCCTCCACCACATCGATGCTCCCCTGAAACTCAGGTGGGTGACCCTTATGAAAGGTCTCCCTAACTCGCTGCCAAGACGGTGGCCCCACTGGAGCCTGAACTGCTGGAGCCATTGGAGTCGGTGCCTGGGGTTGTGGAAAATGAGCTGCCATAGCTCGCATCGCTGTCTCGACCGCTTGGGCCACTATCACTGCCACCTGAGTGGTAGAAATCAACTCGGGCGGGGGTGGTGGTGGCGGTATCTGTGGCTCCTGGTGAGCCTCCCTCACCTCATCCCTAGCCTCAGCCCTCTCCGCACTCTGTCTCTTCGGTGACATCTAAAATAGATTGAATTGTATAAGTACACAATTTATACAAAAACTAGTAGCAGGAATACGATATCTCACAAGCGGAAAATATAATCAACAGTCCTATTGATAGGGCTCTATAACAACCGAACGCTACGCTGAAACGTAGAAATCCGTACAGATCCTAAGGACAACTAGAACCTGATGCTCTGATACCATCTGTGACACCCCGCCTAATTAATCCCGGGTGATCAGTCCTAAATCAAGTTAGAACAGGTTTCTCATTTGGTCCATTCTTAGCATCACTGTCGTTTTATTTAAATTACTAACCACCTATGTGAGAAAAATAGACTGCTGTCAATTTTTATCTTTCCTTAAGTAAACTAAAACCCATGCGGAAAATAAAACAATATAACAATCATAGATAATTCAACTACTCATTCCACAAGTAAAAATTAATTAACCGAATAAACCATCGGTCCAAATAAAAATCCCATAACGACAAGAATAAAATCCCATCAAGTCTAAGAAACAAATAAATGGAAAGTGAACGACATGCTCGAATAAATAATAATAAGTCTACATCATGAATGAAATAAAGAGGCATCTATCAAAGGCCCCGCAACATCCACATATGCTGCAACAACGGATTTCCTGGAATCGAGTCAAGTCTGGCGTCCCTGTGGCTGGACACCTAAAAGGTTTTTAAAAATTTTTTTATAGCAAGGGTTAGTACCAAAAACATTTGAAAACATTTAGCAAATGATTAACTTGCAGTAATAATAAATATGCATGCTCTTCATATTTTAGTTAGTGTCGCACTCTCTTGAGAACTTCCTTGCCCCTCCTCTAATGTGCACCACTAACGCTTTAATTATCACCTAGTTATTTATCTCATAAGTAGATAATTATTAAAGTCTCCTTATACTCCCCCCTACTCTAACCTGAGTAAAATGTGGTTATGATTTTTAAGTCATTAGTAACATCAACTTAATTAAATCATTTCCCTTCTTAATTCAGATAACTACTCCACTCGTTATACATATACAACAACACATGCTTGTATTTATTTAGCCCGTATATAATAATCACCCTATTATATACTTAGAATTTATTGCAGCATTCACACACATACTGGGATACATAAACCACTAATATCCACCCGAGTAAAAATACTCCCCGGATATAATTTCTCTAAAGTGCTAGTACACTAGCTATATTCACATATCCTAGTTATCCAAGTTAGAATCTCTCACTAACTTGGTTTAGTATACGAATGGAGGCGGTCATATTCCTTCCCGGAAAGTGAGATGCCCCTCACCCCCTGTAACGGACGCTATGACCTGGGAATCTACTCGCCCTACTCCTCAAGCTAGGGGATTCATCCACTACGCGTAACCTCCCCCTATAGCACTAGAGTATAATAATATCTAACCACTGATATTAAGGCATACACTATATATATATACTATCACACACCGTATATATATATACATATATAAAAATGTTCTAGCTACACCGTGTACTAAACCCGTGACACAAGCCTATTCCATTTTTATTATGAGGTTATTACCCAACTCGAATTATTAATTAGTTTGCAAATTAATAAATTCAGTTACTTTTGATGTTGCCCTCACCATTTAATTGGACTCAACCTCCCAGCCCGAATTAACCTCACCCGAGTCTAAATCCCGACTCTAAACTACTTAGTCCATTACTAAATGAAATAATATAATCCGATGTCGCTCAACCAATTGTGACGTGACACCCAATTTCTACTCCCATCTTCTAATTAATTTCCTCACAATTAATCAGATTTAAATCATGTATTAATATTTTTCTCAACAATATAACACATAACAACTTTTATATAAATCCCTCCTTATATTAACAAACTGGGCGAACTGTCAGTTTCTGCCGACCGTCGATCGATCGACTTCATGGCGTCGATCGATCGATCGAACAGGTACTCGTCTTCTTCGCGAAGACGGACAGTCATGGGCGAAAATCTGCAAACCCTAATTTCCTTCTACACTGAAACTCAGTCCCTTTTTGCATTTGTACATATTTGGAAACCCATTAGGAATCTCCAGAATACTCATCCACATCAATAATTCGTCCATTAACTCCAATTTCTAAAATTGGGGAAAGTTTCATCATTAACCCTAGGTCCATTTATACCCCAAATTTCATCATCAAATTCGTTTCCAAATATGCAGATAACATTCTTTCCGGTATGCAATAATTCACCATTATCAGATTTTACAAGAATTATCACCCAAATTTCGTAAATCAGAATTGTGGTTTTCAAAATCCCCTGTTCATTCCATTAACACCCAAAAACGGATTTCTACATAATCACTACACATGAATATGAATCGAAAACAGATTTAATGCTACTGCAAGTTATCCACTTGCCTCAAGGTTCGTAGAGTCTGAATTGGAGCTAAATCCCAAGGTTGAAGATGACCTTTGATGGCTCTCTTTGATCCCCAATTTGGCTTTGGCTGCTGTTAGGGTTTCCTAAGCCTTAATTTGCTTTCTCTAATTAAGTTCAGCCACCCCCTTATTTATTTTTATTAGATTAATTAACTTAATCCCGTTTTTTGACTAATGGGCCAAGCCCAAGTGACCCAAATGCCCCCAAGTGGGCCCGGCTATGTCTAAAAACGTCCCGGGGCCCGTTTACTACCCCCAGGTACACTTTTCTGACTATCTCGGCCCATCCGGACTCAACTGTACCCTCAGAATTTGTATCCGAGTTAATTTCTAAAAAAATACTTATCCCCTACCTAATATAGTCTATACCGACTTTCGGGTGCGATAAGTACATACCTCATCATTAATACTCTAGACGACATAATTACATTATTACTATTCACTTAGTAAATAAGTTTTCCCTAAATATTAACCATTCAATCCCAGATTAATATTTATATATTATTCTGTTCTAATTAATTCATTAAATTACAACACACTAAGTAATTTAAAATCTCCGAATTAATTAAATTTTAAATGTACCAAAAATACGGGGTGTTACAGTTTCGGTAAAGGGGAGCTGAGACTTCAAGGGTTTGTAGATTCAAATTTTACTGCTGAAGTGGATCACAGAAGGAGTACTATCGGTTATGTTTTTACTGTGGGCACTACTGCAGTCAGTTGGGTTTCACAACTATAGAAGATAGTTGCCTTATCCACCACAGAGGCAGAGTATGTGGCCATGACAGAGGCGAGCAAAGAAATGATTTGGTTACAGGGATTGTTGGCAGAGTTAGGTTTTAAACAGGTGAAGAATGTTTTGAATTGCGACAGTCAGAGTGCTATACATCTAGCAAAGAATTTGGCATTTCATTCGAGAACCAAGCATATAGGACTTCGGTATCATTTCGTCAGATCACTCCTAGATAATGGGGTATTGAAACTTGAGAAGATCCAAGGTAGCAAGAATCCAGCTGACATGTTAACCAAGACAGTCACGACGGAGAAACTAATGTTGTGTTCAATTTCTGTCTGTCTTCAAGAATGAAGAATAAGAGACGAGTCACACCAGATATTCACTATGAGGATGAACTGCAGGGTGATGTAGGATGGAAGTTTTGTTGCATTAGTCTCCAAGTGGGAGATTGTTGGGAAAGTAGGTGGAGCCTATCTCCACAAATCTTGCCACAAAACAAGAGCCTTAAAACATGGAAGAAAAGGAAGGAAATAGACCACCCAATCCACAAAACAAGCCACCTTGTTTTAAGGAGAAAAATAAGCAAGCCTTGTCTCCCACCTTTGCTTTATGTCACTTTTCTCCTTTTCTCATATGTATATATATGGTAGCCGGAGAGATTAAAAATATGTGTGTGAGTAGAGAACATAACAAGGAAAAAGAGAGGAGGGAGCAATTTCTGACAGTGAAAAATAGTCAGTGAGAGAATTTTACAAAGTGAAAATATTTAGAGGGTGAGAGAAAAATTAGAAGCAAAGGGTCTAGTTGAGAGCTTTGCAGTGTCTTATTTTTCTGAGTGTTTGAGAGATACACAGTGTGCGTGTATAGGTCTGCTGACCTGTCTTGTAAATCACTCCCCTTGATATAGTGAAATATTTGTTGTGCTCCGTGGACTAGTGGCAATTTGCCGAAACCACGTAATTCTCTGTATTGTGCGATTGGTGTGTTTTGTTGCCCCAAATAATTTTGATTGTTCCAATATTCTTTTGTCATTTGTATTCCAAGATCCTATTAAGAAATTAGCGGTGTCTTATTTTTTCCCAACAAGATGGACATTTATAAAAATCACGTTTAGGACATACATGTCAGCGAACAATTGAGGGTTTCTTAAGGTTGCTATTAGATTCAGTCCCAAGAATCTTAGAAGGTGTGCTGCTTTTTGGTTCCTGTAGAAATGATAATTTTCCATGAAGATGGGTGCAAGTAGATTCCTATAAATAGATTCGAAAAAATTTCCACAGATAATTTAAGAAGAGTAAATTACATTGATTATAGACTCCTCATTCACATAGTGACCATTTTCTAAAATCTGCATATCAAATAACTCACAAGAATAAATAATTTATATGAGATAAAGATACTTCCTACGTATTTCACCGTGGAAAGGCGTTATGAGGTTTGGAAAGAAGGGGAAACTAAGTCCAAGATACATTGGACCATATGAAGTGTTGGAAAGAATTGGAACCCTGGCATATAGATTAGCATTACCTCCAGAGTTATCTCGTTTGCATGACGTGTTCCATGTATCGATGCTTCGTAAGTATTTGGCAGATCCATCTCATCAACTGAAAACCTAACCTATTGAACTGAAAGAAGACTTATCGTACATCGAGGAACCGGTGGAAATTCTTGATCGTAAGGAGCAAGTATTGAGGAATAAAGTTATTCCCTTAGTTAAAGTTATGTGGATGAGCCATGGAATTAAAGAAGCAATTTGGGAAACGGAGGATAGCATGAAGAAACAGTATCCCCATTTGTTTGGTAAGTGACATTCGTATTAAATTTCGGAGACGAAATTTTCTTAGGGGGGGAGGTTGTGACAACCCGTATATAATTATGATAAATTATATTTAAATTATACTTATCTTATGTGATATGAATAATGTGTTATTATTATATCTAATGTTAAGTGATTATGGTTAGTATAATTCTACTTTCATAAATCATGAAATGTCGAATTATTTATGAACACAAGATTTGGTTATTTTCGATATAAATGTTCCTGTTTAAGACTAGTTTTGACCCTTGTAACATTATAATTGACTTGAGGTGAAAACTACATAGTTGTATACATGTGAGTTAGGGTTGTAACAAAACAAACGGTGCATTAAACGGATGTTCGAGTAAGAAGTTAGGTCGAAATTACGAGAAGGGGCAAATTTGTCAATTCCCTTAAGTGGTAAATTGTTTTTTATTAAACCAAATGTTTTAATTTGATTGGATGGATTGGGAGGCAGCCTTGGCCGACTTAAAACTCTCCCTTAAGCTTATTTTTTCCGCAAATAAGTCCCTAGGTTCAGTTTGAGGTGATATTAGCTTGAGGAAAGAGAGGTAGAAGTTAAGGAAGAAAGGGTTACAAGGAAAATCAAGGAAAACAATTCCAAGAAAATCCTTAAGGTGTTCCCAAGGTGTAAGGTCGAATCAACCAAGTTCAGCCCCACCCGAGGGAAACGTGAATACATAATTGACAACACAAGGTGAGTGTACTTACTGAGTTGATTTTGGATATGAAATATATTTATCATATGTTGAGATGATATGGCTTATTTAAAAGTCATGAGATGTTGATATGTTATGGCTTATTTAAAAGCCAAAAGATGTTGAGATGTTATGGCTTTATAAAAGTCAGGATATGTTGAATTTCTATGCAATTCAGGAGATGTTAGGTTTTTTAAAACCTATGGATATGATTATTGCCTAGGGGCAGGAGATGTGGGGTTTATTAACTCCGGATATGTATATGGCCTAATTTGGCATAGAGATGTATATATTGTTATGTTGAGATGTTAATATAGTACTTTTACTATAGATAGCTGTAGTACATTCACTGAGTTTTTAAACTCGTGGTTTTATATGTTTACAATTTCATGTTTTTCAGCTGCCACTGCCAGGTCTAGGAGGTCGAGTAAATAGAAGTAGGGTCTTGTTAGTTTGTTTTATACACTGTACTAGTTGTAATTAAGTTAAATGATATGTGAATTCTGTTGAAATTATGTCTCCTTAAAACGATTGGATTTTTTTAATATTCCACATTTTAACCTTGAAGCTGTTTCAATATGTATTACCTAAATAATAAATAAATTATAATTGTGGTACAGTAAACTATTTAGTTAATTATATCCTAATGGGGTTAGGGGGTGACAACTTGTTAGAAATAAATGTTGTATTTTTATTTGTATAATTGTGGTTTATGACAGATAGTAAGCTATGGAAGGAGCAAATGTTCGTGAGAGGGTGGATGAGGAGTCTTCAAATACTGTAAACCAACAAAATTAAAATAATGTAGAGGAGGCTCCTGAACAACTTACAGATATGCAGAAGATGGCTCGTGCCGTGACTTTAATGGCAGAACAACAAAACATGTTTATGATGCAAATAGCAGAACAACAAGCCAAGTACTTGGAGGAGCAGACTTTGGCAAGAAGGGAAAGGGAAATACAACGAGAAGAGAAGAATACTCTATACGAGAAGTTTATCAAATTGAACCCCCCAGCATTCTCTGGTTCTGTCGATCCTTTAGAAGTTGAGGCTTGGGTTGGAGATACAGAAACTATCTTCGGGGTGATGAATGTACCTGGTGCGCAGAAGGTGATTTTGGCTACTTTCATGTTAAAGGGAGAAGCTAAATACTGGTGGGAGTCTTCCAAACATTTATTGCTTACTCCGGAGGGAGGTGAGGTAATTACTTGGGATTCCTTTATTAAAGTCTTATATGAAAAGTATTTTCCGCGCATGTACCGAAAGCAAAAGGAGAGAGAATTTTTATCATTGACTCAGGGGAATATGTCGGTCAGGGAGTATGAAACTAAATTCACATCTTTGTCTCGATTTTCATTACATTTCTTACGTGATGAGGAGAATAAATGCACCAGATTTCAGGATGGGTTGAATTTGGTTATCAAGTCTAGACTCACTGCACTTGAGATGGTAGATTATTCTTCCTTAGTTAACAAAGCTATGATGGTTGAAGGAGATGTTAACGATGCAATAAAGAATAGGGAACAAAGGGGAAAGAGGAGTAGATTTGATCCATCTCAGCAAAAGGAAGGCAATGTAGAATACTCGAAACAGGGGAGTCAAAGATTTCAGCGCGGTAGAGGTTCTGGAAATTTTGTTCAGAATAGGACACCAAGCAGTTTTAGGGGTGCGGGATATAGCTATTAACACTCCAAAAAATCTTCTAACACTCCACTTTTTTTTCAAATAAAAGTTAAAGACTCTTATACCCTTATGATTAATTATTTTCATTTTTTTCACTCACAAAAAGATATAAACCTCTTTTTTACCCCAAAAATTATATAAATAATTTACAAAAATGAACTATAAAAAAACAAGGACTGTAAAAAATATTATATAATTTAAAAAAATGAACTATTAAAAAAAAAAAACCTTTTTTTTTTACCCTGAAATCATTTTTTTTAAACGAACAAGAACACGACTCAAATAAAAAGAGACACGACAGGTGACAAAAAAAATTTCTTCACCTAAAACGAGCACCGCCCAAATAAAAACAATACAACGCAAAATCTTTTGTTTTACCGAACACGAAAACGATCAATGAAAAATGCTATCCGACATGAAATCTAATTTTTATTTGGCTAACACAAATGCAACACAAATAATAGTGACACAAAACAATACGACATGCCACAAACTTAAAAAAAAAAAGATACGAACACGACCTAGTTAAAACGCGGCATGCCATAAAATATATTTTTTTTACCTAACACGAATATGACTCAAATAAAAAATATAAAATAAACAGAAAAATACTTTAATAATTAGATTATGTTAAAAAGGCACCATAAATAGAAAAATGGAATAAATGGTTCTTGAAGTTTAAAACAAAAAAAAAATGTTAATATTTTTTTTTATCTAACACGAACAGAGTCTAATTAAAATACAACACGATAAAGCGTGGATTCTCATTTGTTTACCTAACACGACCCAATAAATGTGACAATATATTAAATCTTATTTTTTAATCTAACATGAACATAATCTAATTTTTGTTTATCAAACAGTTTTTTATAAAAAAAAAACGTTTTTTTTAATAAAATTGTATTTTATTAAAACTGTTTGTAATAAAAATTGTTTTGGTTAAAACTGTTTTTTATTAAAAATGCAAAACAGTTTAAAAGGGTTTAAACTGTTTAAAAAAATTAAAGTTTTAAAACTGTTTTGCATTTTTAATAAAAAACAATTTAAAACTGTAAATAGTTAAAAAAAATACAATTTAAAACTCTTTTAAAAAAAAATCAATTTTAAAACTATTTTACATTTTTAATAAAAATAATTTAAAACTGTAAACACTTAAAAAAATACAATTTAAAACTGCTTTAAAAAAATACAATTTAAAACTGTTTTAAAAAAATACAATTTTAAAACTGCTTTACATTTTTAATAAAAACAGTTTTAAAAATGTTTAATAAAATACAGTTTTAAGACTGTTGTACATTTTTAATAAAACATTTTCTTAGTAAATGTTATTTTTTAATTAAAACTGCTTTTTATTAAAATTGTATTTTATTAAAACCATTTTTTTAATAAAAGACTTTTTTTTTTATTGAAATTGTATTTTATTAAAACTGTTTTATAATTATTAAAGAAACAGATTTGAGGGACTACATTGGCCAAAACAGTTTTGAAATGTTTTTGTAAACAGTTATGAAAAGTAAAAAAAAAAAACTGTTTTTTACATAAAAAAAATTATTAAAAATACAAATTTTTAGTTGTTTTTCAAATACATTTATTTTAATTGAAGACAAAAAGTAAAAATTTAAAATTTGTAAATTTAAGGATATAATTGACATTTGATTAAAAAATGAAGTGTTAGAAGAATTCTTTGGAGTGCCAATAGCTACTCCCGATAATCTGACACCTGTTTAACAGGTGAAGTTAAAAAATCTTTCTACCGAACAATATGGTTCTCAGATTTTATGTCAAAAACTTTTTCCTCAAGCCGGTAAATGAAGATTAAAGAAACAATAATTACTACACAACACTTTACCTAACTTGAAAATTAGAAAGAGAGATAATGCACCTAAACATCTTGCTGTGTTTTGTTCCTCTCTTGTATAAATTTTGGGTGTAATTAGTCAATGATATGAAATTACACACCAAAAAAAATTCACGACGATATCAAAGACACTTGAGTGTGTATAGTAATTAGAGTGAAAATGTTAGACAGTTGGCTTAAAAAACTTCCATCTGATCAGACATGTTCACGATTTCCTTTCAATATAACCTGTTGAGGCAGATACTATAGTGCAAAAAGCCTCCATACCATCAGATGTAACAGTAACTGATACCTGTTGTCCAGAACAGTAACTGATACCTTCCTCAGTTCCACCTGTTTCAACAGAGTGGTGCCTACTCAATTTATACTGCCTTAATTTCTATACACCTGTTTAATTTCTATACACCTATTTAAACACATCTGCTAGAAATATAGGGTGGAGACTTTGAGGTAATGTGGTTCATCCCATCATTGAATTTCATGAGTCAACGTGGAATGGACTTGAATAAAAACGGTCATGACGTATGGAGGACAATAAGATATGCACAAGTTGCAACTGGTTATTTTCGTTGATGGACAAGAAGACATAAGATTTTGTTGATGATGATAAAAGGGGTGAAGGAAACTAAAGAAGATAACAACTCAGTTTTCTTAGTATTTTGATTTGGATTAGATGTCTTATTTTATGTGCTTTTCTTGCTTTGCATGTAATTTAAATTGGCCAATGCAATGCATTTTGCTTTCGGTGATGTCTCAATGAAAATTTTATTAAGCTCGGTTTGCGAGCCTATATATTTTACCTAAGCCCTATTTTTTATCAGGTTGGATGGGTTTGGCGGGCTTTGTGCCTATGACCACCCCTAGTTTCCTTCACCCCTTTCATCATCATCAACAAAAATTTGTTCATTGGGAAATGCCAAATCTTTTTACTTTCCTCCCCATCTCAAATTTGAATATTTTCCAAAAAAACGTGCCACCAACTCTTCTTTCATACTTCTTTGGAGCAGTATTTGTACCATCATAATTTCTATACACCTGTTGAACTAGTGATCTACCCCTAGTGTTGGATTTAGAGTGGTAGGCGGGGGACTCGTGCTCTAATATACTAACATTTTTATTGTTTATATATAAATTTTTAGTAAGAAATAACAAGCCTAATCGATTTACACCAATAAATATTATATCCAACTACTTACGTGGTCTTCAAACCATTTAGGAAATCTCTCTGCATATCTTCGATCAATATTTGTGTTTCTTTCGGCATTTAACAAATCCTTGTGCTCACTAAACATATACAAATGAATTTACTTAGAAAAATAATGTACACACACAATATATATATATATATATGTGTGTGTGTGTGTGTGTGTGTGCGCGCGCGCGTCTGTGTGTAAGGAAAAGAAGTAGTATAGCTTAATATACTTTAAAAATTCTTATATCTCATAACAATTATCTAACACATATAAACGAGCATTTTCCCATTCACTTTGTGTGAGGTATTGGTAATTTTCTTTACCCAAAAAATGACCATTGTATCGAAAAATGAAAAAACCTTCTTGAAAATCAACGCAATCATAATTTCACTCGGGTTGATTGAATTTTGTCTTAACACCACGTAGATACATAGAGAAAAATGTTGGGCATACATTAAGAACATAAGTCTTGGCTATTGAGCCCTCCAGATGTGCTTTGTTTCCCACGGTAAGTTTTAAGTTGTGCATATATCTGTCAAGATGTAAGATGATTAGAAAATGCAATGAAAACCTTAAATTATTACTAAAATAATATATTACTTATAACATTTATCTTTCAAATGGATACATCTATTGATGTTTCACTAGTCGACCGAGAATGGCTTCTCATGCAAGGTGAATTGTCAAGTGAACCATAACATCGAATAATGACGGTGGAAATATCCTTTCAAGTTTACACATAGCTATAGCAAGTTTCTCATCAAGTCTCTCCCATATATCCACTCTTAATGTTTTTTTAACATAACTCCTTATGGAATAACCCATGTTCAATTAATGGTTGACACACTTCCTTCGAAAGATGACCACAAATGGCAAGCAATAGTAAACGTTGTAAAAAATGTGGTAATCATGACTTTTCATCCCTAAAATCTTGCCATTAGTAGCACTCACACATCGAGAAATGTTGGATGCATACCCGTCGGGCAACTTTAGTGATTGCCAAAATTCAAATAAAACCAACTTCTCTGCTTTTGACGAAGTGTAACAAGCATGAAGAATTACCCATTTGTCTCCCCTTTTATATGGATGCAAGTTTTTGCATATAGGAATTTCTTTTAAATCTAACCGAGACTTGGTGGTGTATTTTGTTTTCCCATCAATGTTTAATAATGTTCCTAAAACTCTTTCACATACATTTTTCTCAATATGCATGATGTATGGTCAAATTTCCAAAAAGTGTCAATTTGTATGTTTTGGCATTTTTCTGAACAAAAAACACTTTGAGTCATAGGATAGTCTTTACATGTCGATATTCCCTTAAGCCTATGTGGTTGTGATGAAGACATAGCATCCAAGCTTCAAAGATATATCATGACACATTTATGGTGAACATTTCAAGTCTTCACGTGATTTCCAAGATTCTCTGAGGTATGCATACATAATGGTTTACGATTCTCGAAATATTTTATAAGTCTGTTATTTTATTTAAAACTGATTTTAAAATGATTTTTACAAAACTTATCAGAATTAAATCGAGTTTATGAACAAAGGTTTTACACCTTATTTTGTTCAAACGATTTTATACCTCGTCTAAACAAGATTATTCTCTTGTTCAAACGAGATTGTTTTCTCATTCTAACAAGATACAATTTTCATTTGAACGATGGCTTGTTCTCATTCGAATGACGTGCCGCCTAAAAATTTGTGTTTTATTATTTAAGGTGTCTTTAGCTCAGAAAAATGTGTACATAACTGATCATAAAGATATGCATTTTTTGCAATTTTTTTACAAAGTTTTCCAAAGTTAAAATCATAAACATCCTTCGTTGTTCCAAGATTCGAGTTTACATAATCCTTATATCATAGAGATCTTGGTTTGCACCACTAGATTGATTCTTCCTTCATTAGAAGAACTGTGTTCGTGTAGTGGACTCTGTGCATTCTAATTATGGTGAAGAAACATTAGACTCTTAGTTCCTAATCGTAGACGGTTATTGAGTCTATAACAGTGGATACCGAGGCATAAGTGGACTCGTGTGTTATGGACCTAGCAAAGGTGGACTCCTATGTTGCACTATAGGGTAGTGGTTGAACATATAAGAGCATCAAGGCGTGTGGGAACGACTCGTTGTGTAAGTCTACGATCTATACTTTGTAAAATCATATCATAGTGATTGTCTAGCCTAGGTCTCCCATGATTTTTTTCCTTAGTCATTTCCTCATACATCGGCATTGTGAACTTGCTTTACTTTATCTGCTTAATCTCACTAGATGCATGTTTAGGATTAAGAAGACAAAATTGGGTTAATTAAAATTTGGTTCACATATTTGGTGCATAATAAAATTGAGAATTTTTTTGAAAAGATTGTCTTTGCCTAAAGCACATACACATAAAGTCCTTCTCGAATTGGTATCAGTGCTAAAACACTAGGTTATTGTGTGAATGATCCCGTGTGTCTTTAGGTATGGATTTTGAAATGTTTGATGGGTCAAACTATGCTTACTGTAAAATTTTATGAAGTGTGCACTTAAGGCTATAGATTAACATGTGTGGTTGGCAGTTGATAATGGGTGGTCTCCACTGGTCACGAGAGAGGGATATGCCACTCATTAGAAACTTGTTAAGTCGTGGACTGATGCCAATTTTAAATTATCGCTATATAATTCTAAAGGTTTACATGCTCTGATTTATTCACTTAAACCAGACGAATTCCACCGTATTATGATGTATGAGACGTTTAAAGAGGCTTGGGATATACTCCAACTCACCTATGATGGAACCAACACTCTTGAGGCTTCCAAACTCCAAAAACTCACCACCTAGTTCATTATAATTAAGATATTAGAGAGTGAGACTGACACGACTAAGAATCTGTCTCAGAAGTGCGTACTCTCTAGGCTCAAATACAAGCCTGTCGCTCAAGTAATAATCTGATAAGTCGGGTATCGATCCTCAAGGAAATAGGACAATATAGTTGTAACGACGTTGGACAGACGAAGAAATCCTAACTCTGACTCTAAAAGTAAAGGTAAAGATGATTTTTTTTTAGAACTGGCTACAACTAAATGAAAATTTTAAATTAATGAACTAATGAACTTGAGTATTAATGAAATACAAATATTCTAAATTATCTAAAATATTAATGATGAATGACTCAAAACTTCAACTATATGATGAAGAAAACAGGACGGGAATACAATCCCTCAACCCTAGTATATTGTTGGTATTAATCTAATTGTAAATTTAACTGATTAATTAGACCCAGAATTTAGTACTCCCAAGCATTATGTATATGAGGTTCAAACCCGCACCATACTTAATTAGATGATGAGTAAATCGATATTGCGATAGTTACATTCGAATTGCATTCTGAAGCATCCCGATTACCTTGAAGCAAATGAGATCCAAAGATCTAAAATTGTCATGTTTCTACGCAATACGGTAGTAATAAACCATTAAATTTAGAGGATTAATTTTATACACATGTAACTACCACATCAGGTTGAGTTCATGCATCTCGACCTTCAAAAATCTGGCCTACCATGATGAAGTTAATGAAAACAATTTTTGAATTGCAAGAAATCATGATTAAACTACAGGAGAATTGAAGAATGATGTAGAAGGAAGATTAGATAGAGAAAATTAATCAACTAACTTGCCAAAGCAGTAAAAGCCTCAACTAAAATTACTTGTAATCACAGAAATTTGAACAATCTTCAATCTTGGAACTAAAATTGTAATCAATCTTCAAACTAGGGTTTCTAACTCAAAAGGAAACATTAGATAAATTATCCGTGCTTAAAATGATAATAAATCGGGTATAAATACCCTACAAGACTCTAAGAGTTTTAGCTTTACCAAGACTCTCCATTAGAGGGAGAGTAAGAAAATAAAACTTCGACAGTCGGACCAGTCCGATCCTCCTTCGATTCGGTCTGGCTTGAATTCGGATCGGTTCGTTTCTTTTTCGGCTGGATCAATCCATTATGGATCGGTTCATTTACTTTCTCTCAACTTTGATCCGTCTTCATTTTGGGGTTCACTGGAAGTTTGTATTTCGGATCGGTCCGATTGTTCTTTGACTTTTTCTTCCATCTTTGACTGCTCATAACTTTCACACCGGGACTCCGATTGAGGTGCCATTTCTTCCTATGCACTCGTAAACTTGATATCTTCAACTCTTCTTTAGAGGCCTCATCCGAATTCTGGGTAAAAATTACAACTTTTCCCTTTTGACTTTTCCTTCTGTTCTTTCTCTATTATTTCGATTTCTTTGTCTCTGTATTGATATTAAATACTTGTAAAATTAGTACGAAATACCAAAAACTCGGTGTACTCATTAGAATAAGTCAGTATAAAGATTATGAGATAAAATCAAATCGATTACGTTGTTCAAGGTGCTAAAAGTAACTAAATTAAAGGGATAAATTTGGAAGAATTTATGCCTATTCAGAGACTTTTGATGATTTCTATGCTAGATTGTCCGATATAGTTAACTCATTGTATAACTTGGGAGAGAAGATACCCGACAATCGAGTCATAAAAAAATCTTAAGGTCATTACTCGAGAGAATTAATCCAAAGGTGACCGCTTTAAACTCTTTGGGTATGCTTGACTCAACGAAACTAGAAGAGCTTGTAGGTGGTCTACAAACTTATGAGTTTGACATGTTTACCTCTAGGCAACTGCCGATGAAAGAAAATGGCATTGCTTTGAAATCCTGGAACGAGGAAACTAAAGTTTCGGATGATGATTGTGACACCGAATTTGAGGATGTGGCCATGTTGGCAAACAAGTTCAATAAATTTCTCAAATTCTAAAAGCAATCGAAAGAGGCAAAATAGTTTGCGAGAAATAAAAATAACAGGGCCAATCACTTCCCTAAGAACTAGAGTGAAAATTATAAGAGGGATGAGTCAGATAGGTTCTATGGTTGTGAGGGATATGGCCATAGGTTAGCGGAGTGCCCCACTAGACTTACGAAGGAGGGAAAGAAACCGTTAGTATTTAATGCCATCTTTACACCACATTCATCGTTTGTCATGTGAGAGATGACGACAAATCTTCTCATGAATATATTCATGTGAATGATACTTTCGAGGCCATAGTTAGTGGACCCCAAGTGAGTGAGGGTAAAGCGAGTGAGGTTGAGGAGATATAGGAGAGTGAGTTGCAAGTTTCCTTCTGTGAATTGTGTGAGAAAACTGTGAAAGTGAAGAAGACTAACTTGACGTTGAAACCTAAGTTAAAAGGATGTGCTGTAGAAAATAATGATGCATTGATTGAGGACATTAGGTTACGGGACAAGACTCTTCTAGAGAAACTAGAATATGTTGAGGGTGTGAGAGATAGTCTTCGTGGTTTGATAGAGGCCATGAAGAAGGTGATTCTAGAGTCTGAGGAGTTTAGGCATCTGCTTGAGTCTAGGATATGAGATCTTTAGAAGAGATTGAAAGATTCGGGTAAGGTTAAGTTTTATTTGGAGGCTAGGTCAGAAAAGTTGGATAGAATGTTAGGCACCATCCAAATCAAAGATGATAGGTGTGAAATTAGTTTCGATGAACGTATTGCTCCAATTTCTAAATCCAGTACCACACGTGTGAGAGATCCAACTAGGAACATTAGGAGAGGTCCACACTTAGGTAACATTCCTCGCCATATCTACGCTTGCACTCATTGCGGTAGAAAGGGTCACCTTAGGCATTTTTTCTACGACTTTAAGAATAATCTAAGGAAGTTTAAGAATAAAGTTGTTTAACTTTACAAACTCCCATGCCTCATTACACTCCTTCTTGGGTTAAGAAATCGGACTTGGAGGCTTTAGGAATTAGACTTCATGACTCTCGTTTGCTTGAACGTAATTCTCAATATGCTAGATCTTCCAATTGATCGTGTTAGAAATTTTTTATCATACGCTAGTTTTGATTCATGATATATAATTTCTAGTGTTGTGGCATGTGTTTCTTTTGTATTTTAATTTTTTATTCTCCTGAGTCATTTGAGAAAACTACAAAAAGATCTTTGGTTTCATATATTTTTTTTAATATACAAAAAGATTTTCATTTCGATCAAATTTTTTGAAAAACACGAAAAGATTTTTGATTTTTTATGTCTCAAGTTTACACTTATGATATGGCGTATTGGTGTGCTTGGACCCAGTTCACTTCATATTTCTATGTGGCTAGTACATTTGGTTATGATTTTAGATGCTTATATTGATCTTAACCATTTATTTAATGGAGTTTTTGCGAACTTGATTTGCATTTAGACTCGACTATGAATATGCCATTGCACACACATGCACAAGCTTATTTGAATGTTTGACTTCTAATGTACATTTCAGTTTGGTGTGATGTTCTTCTTTTAATCTTGTCATTAATACACATATATGACTTAGGGGGATTTATGCATGTAATAAATGTTTCCGGCGAGGATATGTATTGGTAATTTAAAAATATGAGTGTGCACAGGGAAGGGTTGCGAGATGCATGTGAACTCATCCTGAAAGCCACCATTTAAAAGAGCCCAAGAAAAAATTAAGGCATTAAAAAGAACATCTTTTTCCAAAAAAGGACAATAGGATATATCTTAAAAAGATAACTTAGAACATCAAAAGAAAAATGAATAAGAAAAAAATTATCATTAATGTTTATCTTTTGAGGGAGTTTAGTTGAAGATCAATGGGTTTTCGCAATGATTTCTAGGTTGAAAAAATCATGTCATGACGCTATTATTTGGTAGAATTGTCAAAATTCTAGACTTGTGTTCACGATGTTTGTTTAGTTCATTAAGTTCACTTTTTAATTGTCGCATATGGATAAATCGCAGTTTAATGATATTTATCGGTGAATTAAATCTTCTTAAACGTATCTATGTGTTTGAATTCTAATTCATTTGTTTAGTTCACACCCATACATTTCATTCCATGTTTAGGCAGATCGAGACCGTGTTAACGTGTAACTCATTTTTGTTTTTGAGTCAGCATTTTACCTATTTTCGAAGTATCTGGTGTTTAGTTCTCTAATTCATCTTTCTGGATTGATGTTACACTTTTTTCTGGGTTGGAATCGAATTTTTTTACTGTACTTAGAACGACATCTCATTATTGTTTGAACAACTTTTTCATCTCATTCGAAGTAAGTTTCCAGTGAGGTTTGCACGAGATATTTTTGGCATACATTGTTAGGTCGTTAGAAGGTCGTTAGATGCCCTTCTTAAAATGAGCTTCGGGCGAGGGCTTACTATTTGTGGTTGTTAGAAGTAAGATTCATTTTCTTTCAAGGTAGACTCTTTTGTCGTTTGAACGACATTCATAACTGTTCGAACGACCTGCAAAGTTTTTCAATTTTTTTCCTGCTCAGTTGTTGTACATGTGTGCTTGATATTATTTTGTAATTCTCATACGGTACTTCTGGATTGTTTATGGACAATTTATATACAGTTGACTTGGATTATTCATGTTTTATTATTATGCTGCACTATTAGGTGATAATCTGTTTAGCCGCATCATTTGTTATAGTGATGATTTATTCATGTGACTATTTACTAGCAATACGTTATCATTTTTAGATCTTTCATCATCTAATTTTTCATGTTTATCTAATTATGCTTCACATGTTATACTCATGCTAGATATGATGTTTTCTGTTTATTTGTCCCACTAATTGTCTATTCCATACAAAAGGGGGATAGATAGATATGTGATGTTGGGAGAGACTTGAGATTTTGAAATTTTAACATATTGTTTATATATCTTTTTATTCCTCCATACTTCACTTGGTATTTGTTTGTTTCATGTGTGTAGTGATTTCAAAGATTCAGACATTTGGCAACATCACATTCAGTCATCTCATGCTTTTCGGTCCTACATATTCTAGTTCGTGCCCTATATTTTTTTTTATTTTTTGGTTTATGGAATGGGACATAGGTCATTCGATTTGATGGCCCGACTTAGCATTTCACTATTTTTGGTTTTGTCCCGAAATAGACAAAGGGGGGGATTTATAAGTACAAATTTTCAAATAGTGTCAATTTGTATATTTTGGCATTACTCCGGACAAAAACCACTTTGCATCATAGGATAGTCTTTATATCTCTCGATTCCTTTAAGCTTATGATGTTGTAATGAAGATGTAGCATCCAAGCTTCAACTATAGATCATGCAGCAGGTTTGGTGCACGTTTTAAATTTCACATGATTTCCAAGATTCTCTCATTTATGAATGCCTAATGGTTTATGGTTCTCCGAATATTTTATTGGGATGTTCTTTTATTTAAAACTGATTTTCAAATGGTTTTTATAAAACTTATCTGAGTTAAATTGACTTTATGAACTAAGTCTTACACCTTATTTTTCTCAAAAGATTTTATACCTTGTTCAAACGAGATTGTTCTCTTGTTCAAACGAGATTTTTTTCTCATTCTAATGAGATAAAATTATTGTTCGAACGACTACTTGTTCTCGTTCGAATGACGCGCCTCCTTTAAATTTCTATTTTATTATTTAAGGCATCTTTGGCTCAGAAAAACGTGTGCAGAACGGAACAAAAAGATATAAGTTTCCTGCAATTTGTTTACAAAGTTTTCCAAAGCCAAAATCTTAAACATCCTTCATTGTTTCAAGATCCGAGTATACATAATCCTTATGTCATAGAGATCTTAGTTTGCACCACTGGTTTGATTCTTCCATCATTAGAAGAACTGTGTTCCTGCGGTGGACTCCATGCGTGCTGATTACGGTGAAGAAATGGTGGAGTCCATGTTCCTAATCATAGACGTTTGTTGAGGCTGTATTGGTGGATACTAAGGCATATGTGGACTCGTGCGTATGAAACTAGAGTAGGTAGACTCTTACGTTGAACTGTACATGACTGTGATGTGTCGTAAATAATAATAACTTGTACAATTTTTGAATGCCACGTGAGAAGTTTGTTTGCATAAAAATGTATATTTGCATAAATTAGATATAGTATCTTCACTTTTTTTTTTGCTTAAATTGAAATATTAATTATTATAAAATTATTTGAAGACAACAAATGAATTTATGATAAAACTTGAACCGCAAAAAAATGAGTTTGTGATAGGATATGATAATTATTTTTTCATATACCTTGAGTTCAGTTGTCTTGCTAGAATTATTTTAAATAATAAATTTTTATAATATGTTACATAATTAAATAATATTAACAGTCACGTGGGTTAACGAAAGGTACTCGAAACACCAACAGTCACTATTATTAAGATGATTAATCAAATGACAATTTTGATTTATTAAGGACTAAGGACTCTTGCGTATCTACCTTGACGGATGGTTGAGATTAAGTGAGTGCTAGAGATTTGGGTCTTTTCATGCCTTTAAGTAAAGTGATAAAATCCATCATTCACAACTATTCAATGACAATACAATTCCATGAGAAAGGGAGAGAAATCTAAATTCTCAATAAGATATAATTTTTGTAATAGTGTTTTAACTGCAGAGGAATATCTAATCATTGGAATGCGCTAAAACTAGAATGGGTGTTTGCTAAAGACGAGATGGACGTACACGAACGAATTCTAAATTCATAGCTATGAATTGAGGTATGTGATTAAATTATCATTTTATGTTTCACATAATGATTATATGTGATTATCATGATGATTAAAGATCCTATTATTTAAAGAACCATACCATGCTTAATTAATTAATCGATTAATATCTAGATTAATTAAATTACGTTTTATAATTTATGTTCTTTAATTCAACTATATCTTACATATGGTATCAGAACGTTATGTTGATATCACATGATTAGCCATTAAGTTTTTGGTGTAATACTGTTAAGATCATGGATTTTACATACATTATGTTATGTGTGTGTACGCGTACATGGAAGTAAATTTTTTTATGCACATTCTATGTATTAAATATTTAAAGCACGATTAATAATAAACCAACTTATGATCACTGCGCATGAAACCAAATAAATAAATCGGTACATTTGTGTAATCACAAGGATATATCATAAGATGGGATTGTTATTTTTCATATTTTTTTTTACCAAAATAAAATTGGAATTGGTCACCTTATTGTGATTTTTTTATGACAATATATTTATCTCTTTAAATCTGGTTATTTTACAAAACTTTAAATCTGAAATCTTGAGGCGTTTTGAATGACAGTTTCTGTAATACCCCGTATTTTTATGACTTCTAAATTTTGGGGATTTATTAAATTTAATTAGAGAGATTAACTTAATATTAATCCGGAAAATCATTTAAATACTTACTAGCATGATGAGAGTTAGTAATTATTAGAATTTTTTTGTAAGTTACTTTATAGGTAAAGTAAGAGGTGTAATTGAATTTAGTAAAATTATCACGAGAATCTAATTTGATAATTTTAGAAATTTATCGAGACACGCCTGTGTCATGTCGGGATTAAATTCGAATTATTAAAAGTGAATAAATTATAAGTCACCCGTATGGTCATTTTGAGTGTGTCAATTTGTCTAGAAGGGTCGAGATAGTGAAAATAATGTACCCGGGGGTTTAGTTTGGGTCCCGGGGCATTTTTAGGCCTACTTAACATCCCGGGAGGGCATTTTAGACATTTTGCATTCTTGGGCATGGAAACCCACGAATTTTCTAAGGTTATATCAGATAATAGGAGTTTTCTTCTAGGGTTAGAATTACCAAAAACCAAAAACTGCCATTGGAGGGGAAGAGGAGAAGCTTTCCAAGGAGTTCTAGGTCAAGAACTCCCCCGTTTGCACCGTCGTCGCCGCCAAATTGTAGATCGCGCAACAAGGATCACAACCACACCAATCTTTTCCACAAATCTTAGACAAATATTTTCAGGCAAGTACCTATCTTGCGTTATTTCAGTTAATGCTTCAATGATATTAGTCTAGGGTTGATTAGGACTAGTTTTTGTGAAAGAAAGCATGTACGGGAGACTCGAATTCGCATGTTGTAGAGGTAAAAGACGTATTCTAGAAATCTAATTCATATGTAGAGGTTGAACCACGAAATTTCATTGAGTTAGGAGTAAAAAATCTGGGGAAAGAATGGGAAAAACTAAGTTAAAGAAAATATTAGGGTTCTTGTTATTTTTATGGATTTTGGCCTTTTTAATTCGTTATAATTGATGAAAACTCGCATGTCTTACATAGAATATTAATTAGTTGGGGATACAACACTTATAGTATTATTTGTTGGAAGTTTGGAAATCAAATATGATGATTTGGATGATTTTGTAATAGCATTCCTGTAACTGGTATTTCTGCAGTTTCGCCATAACTGCTTGATCGATCGATCGACCCAACAGCATCAATCGATCAATACATCGATCGGTCGAGCCCTGCCATCGATCGATCAACCCCACCTGGAAAACTCACATTCCCCTTTTTAAATAGGTTGATCCAACTTAAATGAATAGAAATCCTTGGACAATATTGTTAGAACATTTTGGGATATAAAGAAGACCAGTAGGACTCTATAAAAATGGAACCTTTAATGTAAGACGAGATTTACATTTAACGAAGGTGTTTTACACTTAAGGAATAATTGGAATGTGTGTCTAAAGGGTGAGACTCGTAAGGAAGTTACGTCGTAAAATAAAAGAGTACTTACTGAAATTACACTTAGGGAGATAGGATTTCACGAGTGTTACGAAGTAAGTTCGGAATAATCCTGTAAATAAGAATAAAAGAGACGAACCGTTATACAGGATAATCTAGTAATGTGCAATAAGAATAAATATCATAAGTATGGGTCGTGGGTGTACCTAAATTAGAAATGGGAAGGGTAGTATACCTATATGACTGTATTTGTGCATATACTATATACGTGTAAAAATCATGCCCACGCTACTTGCTATCACTGAGATTATCGCTCCGGGACAGTCTTATCTCGATGGGACCTTTATGGAGGATATTGACTTGTAACCTAGAACATAGGAATCCTTGGTACAGGCTATCAGATAGATAGTCAGACGGTCCTAAGAGATGTGAGGGTATCTGCTGACCTCTTAGTGACTTGGAACTATGCTTCGCCTCAATTTGTATGTGTTTTGTGTTAATACAGTTCGAGAGTGATTCCGAACTAGTACTTCTCTTAGAACGAGTGATACGGGGGCTCGATAGCAGAGTATGCCCGCACCATAAATTTATGTGGGGTGCCGATAGTATATATATATATTATGAGAGTGATCAATATATATATATATATATATATATATATATATAGAGAGAGAGAGAGAGAGAGAATTTAAATTGGGAAACTTTCTACTGTGATTAAAAGTAGTTGAGTAATGAATAAATATTATGATATTTAAAAGTGTGTGAAAAGTTTGAGGCAACACTAATAACTTTTATAATAAAATGAGAGTTATGTGAAAACTTTTCCTTTAGAAATTAACTATCTTAACACTAGTAATTGTCGGCATGAAATCTTATGAGAATTTTAAGAAAAGCTAAACTGTTGGGATAAATAGTGCGGTAGGTGTGCACATTAGAAGAGAGGTGAGAATTCCTCAACTGAGTGCCGCATACTAATATGATTGTTTCATTAGTCGGTCAGCATTTTAAATACTTGCTAAAGTAATTTTTAAACTGTTTTACAATCGAGCTCTGACCCGCTTCCTTTTATCTCTTCCCTTTTGTATATATATGTATATATTAGAGGTGCCCATCCACAAGGGCATCATGCTTAGGATCCTTTGGAAGGAACACGCTACAACTTTGGTGGAAGTTGCAGGCCTCTTGCTCAGACGACCTCATTATTGATTCCACTTCTATTTCTATTTTATCCAGTTGGGCATGTGTCGCCCTTTTCCCATTATTCAGTTGGTTTTATCAGTGATTGTGATTCGTTTACTTCTGGTATTTATACTTTGGGATTGTTACTGTCAGGATGTTTTTCCTTTGAAGTTTTAAAGATGGAATTTATTTGTTGAGTGCTTAAATTGCTTGGGTTATCTCTTCCAGTCTAGTTATTGTGTGACTCTTAAACTATGGATTATGAAAAGTTTTAAATGTTGGTTTTGAATTAAATATGGGATTGATGTCTAAAAAAAATGGTTTTGTCACTTAGCTTAATTATTTAAGGTGTTTAATATGAAAAGTTATTTTGCGATAGTGATGCTAAGAATGAACCAACCGTTCACCTTGGTTATAATTTAATAAAGGACTGATCAACCAGTATTTAATTAGGCGGGGTGTTACAGGTGGTATCAGAGCATCAGGTTCTAGTGTCCTTTAGGATCTGTACGACTTATTTCGCTTTTAGCTTAGGGTTCTTGCTATAGAGCCGTATTTTTAGGATTGTTGTATTTTTTCTTTCATGCTTACGTCTTCAGCTATTTGGGAATTTGCTAATAACTGTAGACTAATAAATTTCCTTACGTTTCAGATGCCTCCGAGACGCGCACCCAAGGATAGACGTGCCCAGGTGTAACACCCCGCTTAAAATAATAACGGGTGGACTGCCCTATACTACATTAAATCAGGAGTTTCAGATGGTCCAGTCTCAATATCAACTGTCGGTACTATATAATATAGGACTAACTACCTGATATCATATAAGCGAGATGTTAAAATAATTTAAAACATGCAACAACTAACAAACCAACACCATAAATCTACTAATAAATAAGAGAAAGATGCAAGAAGAACTATGAGAAATGAAATGAATAACTATGAATGAATATGCCATAAGGAAATAAACCCGAATAAGCTCTGGGGTCACAACCAATACAACAACTGAAATGGAATAAATATAAACATGTATATAATTATCCCTTGGGTACTAACCCGATATACAATATGAATCCTACCTAGATTTTTAAAGAAGTAGGAAGCGACTACAAGATACATCTCGCAACAGTCCGCACCTGTCACGGCTCCCAAGACCCTGGCTAGCAGGTCATCCGGCATCCATGCGGTAGGACACCTGTAGTAATATACATATATATATATATATATATATATATATATACATACAGGCAGGAGAGAAAAATAAATGGGTCAGAGCCCGAGTGTGAAAAATATTTATCAAGTGTGTTAACCGTGCATAATAAATATCGGTGCACTTATTTCATAATTAAAGTGGAATCGCACTCTCGTGAAACCCCAACTCACCTCTCATCTAACGGCGCGCACCTATTCGCGTCCTGAGATTTTAGTTAAATTACCCAAAATTATAATGGCAACCTAACTTATCATAGGCCTAGCCTATACCCACGAGAATTGCCTTCCTATCATAACCCAAGAATCCACTCTTCTAAACACACTTAAGTATTTTTACAAACATGTATGCCATATTAGGCTTAATGGATTCCGGTTTATAATTTAATTACTTATAATTCTTAATACGTTACCCATTTATATTTGGGTTGAATCATACTATTTAATTTCTATTTAACAGGCATACAAATTATTATTGACAAAACTTCTCTCCAATCTCAGCATTGTACTACGTTTCGTGCGTGGGGTGTCTCGCAACGCGAAATCCAAACAAGGAACCACCTCGTTACACTACTCCTTGACAATGTCGATCCTAGAGATCCATAATGCCATACATACCATATTATTCTACTACTACTACTAAATTTTAAACTACAATATGAAAACAACTAAAAATCTCCAATAATATCTTTGGGATGACGTAACCGAAACATTCCTTAAATGCGATACATCAATCCCGATCAATCTAGTACACCATAATCATCCAAGATGTACTCCACAAAGATTCTATATCCTATCATCTATAGGATATATAATTATATATATATCCATTTTATTTTAACCATATATATATATATATATATATATATATATATATATATATATATATATATATATATACAATCATCCATTCCAATAGCCAAGTTTACATACTACATATGATGTATAATGCCATGCACATAATATACCCGGCTATATATATCGCCGATAAACTGCATCATGCCATCATCTTCCTAGTGCCCGGCTCACGTAGCAAAACTGGGGCCACCATGGTGGGACTAAATGACACCCATCTCGTGCTAAACTCACGCACACGACGTCCCGGGAAGCGGTCATAGCTCCTAACCGGTAATGAAACGAAACATACCTACCACGTCTCATCCCAAAAATATAAATCATATAATAACACACGGGACGACTATGACATGGGGAATATCCACACCCCGCTTTTCTAGTCAGGATGCTCACCCTCTGTGCGGAAACTTCCCAATGATAGCATGAGCAGGGTATGCTTAACCACACAAGTATATATATCATTCACATGAGCCATATATATACATCCATATGATCCAATCATATGATCAAATATTAAACCATCGCATAAGGTTTAAATATCCATATCATGTATATCCACAATATAAATATATCCATACAAATATAAATACATATATTCACATATCCATATCTATATATACAAACTAATTATCGTTCATATGTATAAGATATATAAACTCGGCTATAAGTATACATAATCCTCAATATACAAGCCATCACAACTCATTTCAATCTACCTCGATATGTGAATACAATCCCTCACTTGAAACATATTCATCCATTTCTCCTATAATATAAATAATCTTCGAACATAGGTATATCTCCACATCTAGTTTATCACCCAAAGTTTTGTGTAGGAAATCATCACTACACATCTCATCTATATCCGAAAGTACATCCATATTTCTAATACTAATTTTGACTATTGGTATACACATAACTAATAGCCTATAAACCTCAAGCTTATCTCAAGTCCATTTCAAGTATTGGAGTTCCGATTGTTACTCCCCCACAATTATATGTATAAACGATACGGACTAGAATTTCACTACAACCTATCCTAATTGATAGTACGATCCAATCGTTCCCAATTTTTCCTATGGTTGAATTGCTCTTGTGAACCCTTAATCCTATTGCATTGCAATTTATTCCTTAATTTAAACATTACTAAGGATAAGCTACTACTCTCTCTAAAAAAATCCCCAAATTGTATCCTAATAGCATCCTAACTCTATAAGGATTCGATACCAATCTCGGCCTAGAATTTCACAACGTACCCTCACAACTCTCTCTAATAGTTCTTAACCTCACATCATATCTATACTCACTTTTGATTTATAATTAGGATTTCCAATCCCAATGAGGTCTCCCACTTTCTCCATAAACACACAGAACTCCAATGCATACACATAGCATATACTTTCCTTAAACTACTTAAAGAAGTCCCCATAATCATAATAATTGAGAAAAACCTTATAAGTCTCCAAAACATAACTCTCACGTCATATAATCATGTCCCGAATCGATAAACCCAACCAAAAAGGGTTAGAAATCATCCTAGAAAAATCCACCTGAAACGGCCCTGTTTCCGAATCGATTCGGCCTGGCTCGAATCGATTCAGTCTCAAGGGAAAATCGATTCGCTCCAACTGCGAATTGATTCGGTCTAAAGGACCTGGGACTCTATCTCAAACCGAATCGATTCACTTTGGGTCCTAATCGATTTGGCCACACAGACCTGGGACTCTGCAAGATTCCGAATCAATTCAGAAAGAGGCCGAATCGATTCGTCCTGTTCAGCAGGCTACGAAATGGTCATTTTTGTACATAGACCTAATTTCCCAAAATCCCAATTCAAGGATTTCTAACTATAAATTTGTAACCCAATAATGTTTCCAACATCAAACACATCCTATAATTTCACCTCATGAATTTATACCCCTTAAACCCATGTGTAAACATCAATTTCAAGATTTAAACCCAAAATCTAGGTTTTGATATCAATACCCAAAAATTCATTTCTTTAACCCACAAATTATGAAATGAAATACACAAATAGGTATTTAGCAAGATTAAACACTTGCCTAAGATTTGTAGAGGTTGAATCGTCCTCGATGTCGCGTTTGGGCCGAAATCTCTAAGATTTTCTTCCTCTCTCTCTTCTTTCTTCTTCTTTCTTTCTTTCTTTCTTTCTTCCTTTCTCTTTCTCTCTTTCTCTAATTGAGAAGGCTTGATCCGTAAGCCTTTAAATCCATTAAAACAACAAACCCAGTTTTAAATGTTAATACACACTTTAAATGACTCGTTTACTCCAATTCGAGCCGAACTGACTTAAAAGAAATTCAGAACCGAAATAAAACCCAATGACAGTCATTTTGACTATCTCGACCCTTCCGGGATCGATGGTACACTCAAAATCATCATCCGGAATACTTTGAAATGTTCTCTATTTTTGGACCTCAATTCCCAAATTTTAGAATTCTCCAATTTAATTAAATTTTATTTTCCCCAAAAATTTAATTTCTCAGTCTCAAAAATCATGGGGTGTTACACCACACCGAGCAGCCAGTAGCTCTGGTTCAGGGAACGATGAACGCAATAGAGGTAGCCACTATCGTTGCTCAGGCGGTGAATGCAGTGTTGGCAGTAGTGTAGCAGGCTCCACCCCAGGTTCAGGCAGTGGTGCTAGTACCGGCACATCTTCCTTCTGTATGGGAGTGAGTTAGGGATGCATTCTAGAAGGCACATCCCCCAGAGTTTGCAGGTAGTTCGGATATCATTGTAGCTAGCCAATGGAATAAAGATATCCAAAGGCATTTGCGCATGTACGAGTGCACGGACGTGCAGAAACAACTATTGGCTTACTTCAAGCTAGTGGGGGCCGCTTTGCATTGGTGGGAATCCACCACCACCACCTTGGAGGAGAGGGATATTATCACTATTCAATCATTTTGGGCGCAGTTTGACAACAAATACTTTCCATCTGCCGTGCAGACTGAGATGAGGTAGAAGTTACTGAATCTGAAATAGGAGAATACGACCGTTGCTGAGTATGAGGAGGAGTTCACTAGACTTTTCACTATAGTGCCAAATGAGGCACCCACTGAGGGAAAGAAGATACTGCTATTTGTGGACGGGTTGGCTTGGATCCGTCAGCACCTCATAGGCAATCTGTTACTGAGTACCTACATATATGTACTCAATGCTGCTTTGTTACACTATTAGGATCACCGCTTCCATCTGCAGGGAAGCAAACGAGCAAGAGAGTCCACCCAGCAGGGCAGGAGAGGGGGTAGTGGTACTAGTGGAGCACCGACATCCCAAGGGAAGACTCGTCAACATGAGCAGAGTTACCATCAGGGGGACCCTGCCAAGCGGTTCCGATCAGGTGACTCCAGGCAAGTATTTGGGGGATTTAAGAAGGGCCAGTCTAATCAGCAGGGACATCAAGGCTAACATCGTCAATCGTAGGGTCAACAGTAGGGCCATCAGGGCCAACAGCATTTTTAGCAAGGCCAAGGTGGGGTGGTAATGGCCAGTAGGGCCGTAATCAGCAAGGATAGAGGGGAGGAAATTTTAGAGGCCGATGCTTCGGGTGTGGTAAAAATGGCCATAGGCGCCATGATTGTCCAGAGGGAGATAGGGCCCCACAGCAGCAAGGTGCCAGTAATGAGCCACAGAGGCACTTTTTCTAGCCACCCTCCCAGCACCAGCTTAGGCACCAGCCATCCCAGTAGCTCCAGTGCAGCAGGGGCAGTTACAGTACGGACGTGTCTATAACGTCCACCAGGCAGTAGCTCCTCAAACACCACCCGCGATTGAGGGTATGTTTCCTGTCCATAGTACTATGGGTCGGGTTTTATTTGATACTGGGGCGACACACTATTTTATAGCTACTCACTTTGCGAAGGCCTTAGGGTTATTAGCCACAACAGAGAGCACTGTGACATGCGTAGACTCACCACTGGGAAATGGGTCATTAATTTTCTTTATATGCCGAGGTGTGGGAGTAGAGATTAGTAGCTTAATCTTACCAGCAAACATTTTAGTCTTAGATATGCATGAGCACGACATTATTATTGGCATGGATTGGCCCGCAGCATACAGAGACATGATAGATTGTTTTGGTGGGAGTATTGTCTTTTCCATTCCGGGGCAGGAGATGTTTGTAGTGGTAATGCCTCGCCCAGAGGGAGGCTCTACCGCTCATTTGTATTACATAGATAAGGATACCTCTAAGGAGGTTGTGGTTCCCTTAGACTCGATCAGAGTTATTCGTGAGTATTCTGATGTATTTCAGGAGATACCAGGCCTACCCCCCAGTTGAGAGATAGATTTTGTCATAGATTTGTTATCGGATACTCGACCGATAGCACGCGCTCCATACCGTATGGCTCCGACATAAATGCGGGAGTTACGAGATCAAATTGAGAAGCTGTTAGATCAGGGCTTCATTCTTAGGAGTACCTCACCTTTGGGCACTATAGTTTTGTTTATGAAAAAGAGAGATGGTTCACTGAGGCTATGTGTGGACTACCGGGAGTTGAACAAGGTCATGATACGGAACAAATATTCGTTGACTCGAATCGATGATCTGTTCGACCAGCTGAGGGGAGTAACTTTTTTTTCAAAGATAAATTTGAGGTCAGGATACCATCAGCTACGAATTACGGAGCAAGATGTTTCGAAGACTACTTTCTTGACGAGATATGGGTCCTATGAGTTCAGAGTGATGCCATTTGGACTCACGAATGCTCCAATCGTATTCATGGACTTGATGAACCGAGTGTTCAGAGATTTCTTGGATCAGTTATCATCGTCTTGATAGATGACATCCTGATATATTCACACACTGAGGAAGAGCATGCTGAGCACTTGAGGCAGGTTCTTCAGACTCTACAAGAGCATCAGTTGTATGCTAAGTATGAGAAGTGAGGATTCTAGTTACGGGAGGTACAGTTCTTAGGACATGCTATTTTTGAACTGGGGATAGCGGTTGACCCGAGTAAAGTGTTAGTAGTGAGGGAGTGGGGACAACCTAAGATACCTACGGAAGTGCGTAGTTTCTTGGGGTTATCCGGGTACTATAGGAGATTCATCCGAGGGTTCTCCAAGATAGTTGGTCCATTAACGAACCTGACTTTCAAGGGGGTACCATATGTTTGGGACGATACTTATCAATTGGCTTTCGATGAGCTTAAAGACAAGTTTACTTCAGTACCAATCCTTCCTTTACCCAAGTCGAGCGTAAAGTATCTGGTTTACACTAACACCTCCTTACGGGGACTTGGGGGAGTACTTCAATAGGAGGAGAAGGCTATCGTTTTTGCCTCCCACAAGCTGAAGCCACACGAGAGAAATTAACCTACTCACGACCTAGAGTTATCAGCGATCGTCTTCACATTGAGGATATGGAGACATTATTTATTAGGGGAGAAGATCCTCTTGTTCATAGACCACAAGTCACTGCACTACCTGTTCACTCAGTGAGAGCTAAATATGCATCAGCACAGGTGGTTAGATTTTATGAAGGACTATCAGTTCGACATACAGTACCATTCGGGGAAGGCCAACGTGGTTGCTGATGCATTGAACCGTAGACCGATAGACGATGTAGCGGACGTCTGGAGAGCAAAGTGGAAAGAGTTGGGTTACTAGGATGCGGTAACCCGTTCCTTCATATCTTTCATGACAGTGACACCTGAGATTGTTACGAGGGTAATACAGGCACAGACAACAGACCCATTTTGCCAGGAGAAGATTGTACAACATTTAACTGAGGGTGCTGAGTCCTATTAAGTTAGTTTCGATGGAGGTTTGAGGTTTAATGGGAGATTAGTGGTCCCAGAAGGAGAAGACTTACGTCATGCAGTGATGACATAATCTCATGGGTCCAGATTTGTAGTGCATCCTAGGAGAGATAAGATATACAAGGATATGAGGCGACAATACTGGTGGAGTGGGATGAAGAATGACATTGCTGAGTTTGTGACCAAGTGTTCTACTTACCAGATGGTAAAAGTAGACCACCAAAAACCGTCAGGGTTGCTTCAGCCGTTGGAAATACCCACGTGGAAGTGGGAGAGCATCTCCATGAATTTTATTACTGGTTTGCCTACATCAGAGCGGGGTCACGACGCCATCTAGGTGATTATGGACCGTTTGACCAAGGTGTCTCATTTTCTGCCAGTACGGATAGACTATACCAAGGATCAGTATGCTCAGTTGTTCATTGCTGAGATTATTAGACTACATGGGGTGCCCCAAGATATTGTGTCATACAGAGACAAGATTTTTGTGTCGCATTTCTGGGAGAGTTTTCAGGAGGCCATGGGTACAGAGTTGAGGTTGAGTTTAGCTTATCACCCACAGACAGATGGACAAATAGAGCATACCAATCAGATGTTGGAAGATATGCTACGCATGTGTGTCCTTAATTTTGGGGGAGGTTGGGAGCCACATCTTCCACTGGTAGAGTTTGCTTATTATAACTCTTATCAGTACACGATTGGCATGGCTCCATTTGAGGCATTATATGGAAGTCCTTGTCGTTCCCCCACTTGTTGGTTAGAGGTGGGGTACAACAAGTTTCTCGGACCAAAGGTAATCCAGGAAACCTTCGCTAGGATTGAGCTTATCAGGAGTCACATTCGGGTAACCCAGGACAGGCAGAAAAGCTACGCCGATGCAAAACGGTTTTTCCAATAATTTAATGTGGCGGACCAAGTATTACTACGTGTATATCCTATGAAAGGAGTGATGAGGTTTGGGAAGAAAGGGAAACTGGCCCCGAGGTACGTGGGACCATTTCCCATTATCGAGAGGATTGGGATGGTAAGATACAGATTGGGACTGCCAGAGCAATTACACCGCATTCAAGATGTATTCCACATCTCGTCATTGAGATGATACCTTTGGGATGACATGACCCACACCTACATCGCGATTGAGGAGATTGACTTACAGCCTGATAGCTCTTACGAGGAGAGGCCAGTGGCGATTCTAGACCATCACGAAAGGAGATTGAGGTCGAAAGTAGTACCACTTGTACGGGTCCAGTGGGAGCATCATAATGTGGAGGAATCCACTTGGGAGCGTGACGCTGACGTGCGTAAGAAATACCCAGAGTTATTCTTACAAGGTACACTTCATTTTTGGAATTTTGGGATAAATTCCGTTATTAGGGGGGAAGTATGTAATACCCCGTATTTTTATGACTTTTAAATTTTGAGGATTTATTAAATTTAATTAGAGAGATTAATTTAATATTAATTCAAAAAATCATTTAAATACTTACTAGCATGATGAGAGTTAGTAATTATTGGAATTTTGTTGTAAGTTACTTTATAGGTAAATTAAGAGGTGTAATTGAATTTAGTAAAATTATCACGAGAATCTAATTTGATAATTTTAGAAATTTATTGGGATGCGCCTGTGTCGTGTCAGGATTAATTTAGAATTATTAAAGTGAATAAATTATAATTCACCCATATGGTCATTTTGAGTTTGTCAATGTGTTCGGAAGGGTCGAGACAGTCAAAATAATGTACCCGGGGGTTTAGTTTGGGTCCCGGGGCATTTTTAGGCCTAATTAACATCCCGGGAGGACGTTTTAGACATTTTGCATTCTTGGGCATGGAAACCCACGAATTTTCTAAGGTTATATCAGACAATAGGAGTTGTCTTATAGGGTTAGAATAACCAAAAACCAAAGAGGGCCATTGGAGGGGAAGAGAAGAAGCTTTCCAAGGAGTTCTAGGCCAAGAACTCCAGAGTTTGCACCGCCGTCGCCGCCAAATTGTAGATCGCGCAACAAGGATCACAACCACACCAATATTTTCCACAAATCTGAGCCAAATGTAACAACCCAAGACTTTCGGAACAGTAATGATTTTATTTTTGGGAGAAATAAATAATATTTTATTGGAGAATAATTAAATTGGCAATTGAGGTCAAAATTTAGAATCGTCGAAAAGTGTCTCGAATGGAAATTCTGAGGGTACCATCGTTTCCGAAAGGGTCGAGAAAGTTGAAATGACTGTACTTGGGGTCTATTTGGGTTCCGAAATAAATTAGGACCGTTTGACTCGAATTAAAGTTACCGAGTCATTTAAAGTGTGTATTATCATTTAAAGATGTGTATCTTGGGTTTTAGGCTAAATTAGCCTACGAGAGAAACAATTCTCCAAAGAGAGAAAGAAAAAAAGAAGAGAGAAAGAAAGAAAAAAAAAGGAAGGAGAAAAAGAGGGAAAAAGAGGAGATTCCGGCCAATACGCGATCTCAAGGCGGATTGAGACCCTACAAACCCGAGGCAAGTGATTAAACTTGCTAAATAATTGTTGTGTACCATTTATTGCATGATTTGTGGATGATATTTTGGGTTTTAGGTTTAGTTTTACCAAACCTAACTTTTGGGTATAATCTTAGTTTTAATATGTAGATCTTAGATTTGATGATAGAAATTAGTTTATATGTATTCTAGGATGAATATTGATGATATATATGTGATTGGATTGAAGAGAAATGAAGAGAACATGATTAAAATGAATTTAAGAATTTTGGAGAAGATGATGAATAGTGACACAGCGTCACTTCCGAATCGATTCGGCCATGATGCGAATCGATTCGGCTCTTGGTCAAAAAATGAAAATTGTAGATCTTTTCGATACGGTCGCGTGACCGCTGACTGGGTATTTTCTGATTTTTTTTTTTGGATTTTTAATGATTTTTCTACGAAAATCTGTCCAAGATCGAAATCGTTAGTCAGAAATTAAGGTGAAAATTATTTGGAGATAAATATTAGTGGATTCCCAAATAGGGTGTTAGCACATCTATAGAACTCGAGGAGATGGGAAAACTTTGGGTTGGTAGAAATAAAATCCAAGTTATAATTTAAATGAAGGTTTGGGATTTTTGGCTTTTAAGGAAAATAGCCAAATCCGTGGCTTCCGGTAGGCCGAACCAATTCGTCCCCTTAACCGAATCGATTCGGAAATATTCAGGTGCCCTGGTCTGAGTGACCGAATCGATTTGGACCCCATCTGAATCGATTCGTCCTGAGACAGAGTCCCACGTCTGATGACCCGAATCGAGTCGCCTTCCTGGCCGAATCGATTCGCTGGGCCGAACCGATTCGGAATAGGCCCGAATCGATTCGGAAATAGGGCTTTTGTGGTATTATTTTTCTAAGGACAATTTCATCCCGTTTTGTTCGAGGTTATCGAATGGGGATCTCTATAGGAGACATTTGAAGTATGTTTTCGAGACTTTTAGTGAGTTTCCCTTATAAGAAATTATTGGAGTCATATAGACTAAATTTGAGGAATACCAATTAGAAATTATGGTGTATACTAAGTGGGGAAGATGGGTGAGTTTTAGCGATTAGTGTATCAGGAGAGAGATATACTAAAACTGATCAATGACACAAATTCTATTGCGCTTAAGAGCGCATAATGAAAATGAATATAATGCTACAGGTGTACCTTATATGATGGTATATCTTTATTATGTGGTGATGTAATTATACCTTATATGATGGTATATATACATAGTTAAGCATATCCCCTCCTTGCTATCATTGGGAAGTTACGTGCGTAGTGGGTGAGCATCCTGGCTAGATGATGTCGGGTGTGGATATTCCCCAGGTCATAGTCATCCATGGTGATTATTATGTGATATACATTTATTTATTTTGGGGGTGAGAGGTCGTGGGTATGTGTCGCTCTCACTTGCCGGTTAGGAACTATGACTGCTTCCCGGGACGTCGTGTGCGTGAGTTGATCATGAGGTGGGTGTCGTTGAACACCACCAGGTGGCCCCAGTTTGCTACGTTTATGGGCTGCTGGAAGATGATAGCATGTGAGCTTACGTCCTTCGAGTTATAGCTCGGTTGGATGGTTATTAATGCTTGTGCTTGTATTTGGGTATCAAGGGCATAATGGACCTCAACGACCTACATTGCCAGGATTAGTGTATCGGGGGGGTTCCTTGTTTGGATTTCGCCTCGGCGAGATGTCCCATGCACGAACCGCAGTGTAATGTTGGAACTTGGGGATAAGTTTAGTCCTTAATGCTCATAATTATTTATATATATATATCACCTATCCCGACAATCGACAGTGTCAGGAGTAGTGTAACGGGGGGGTTCCTTGTTTGGATTTCGCTTCGGCGAGACGTCCCATGCATGAAACGCCGTGTACTGTTGAGAATTGGGAATATTAATTAATTAAAATTGGATAAATAAATTTGGGTTACTTGGTTCATGAATTGAGGGCCTAATGAGCCTCGAGGATTAATACGGTCAGGAGTAGTGTAACGGGGGGGTTCCTTGTTTGGATTTTGCTTCGGCGAGACGTCCCACGCACGAAACGTAGTGCCGTTTTGAGAATCGAGAGGAGTTTAGTCTTTATATTCATGATGCTAATAACTCATATATAATTACTATTATAATTATATTTACGATTTCATGCCTTATAAGGGCATCACTAGAATATAAATTCTAGTGTATGAGATTGTTGATGTATAAAGTTAAAGCATTTAACTTAAAGAAAATTTAGGTAAATGTAGTAATGGGAGATAGGTTAGATTATTTCACTTAAATACTTCATTTGGGTTTAAGTTAGAATCCTCTTACCTAATTAGAATCGGACATCCATTTGGAGACACGTGCATACGCCTAGTGCGCGCTTTAGATGAGAGGTGTGTTGAATTGTTATGGAGAGTTCGATTCCAACTAAATCATGTAATAATGCATTTATAATTATTATGCATTTTAATACACTTGCTATAAAATGTTTTTCAAACCTCGAGTTCTGACCCGTTTATATTTTCCTCCTCCATGTATATATTGTATTACTTCAGGTGTTCCTCCGCAAGGACGCCTTGATGTTCATCCATTCAGGATTCGTGGAGCTGTGGCAGTAGCGGACTGTTGCGGCACTTTGTTTTAGTCAATTCATATATTTGTATATCTAGATTAGGATTCAGTTGTATTGAGTTAGTATTCAAGTGTTGTAGATTAACGCTTTCATATTTCATTTTCACAGATTATTGTATTGTCTGTTACCCGACAGCATATTCGGGTATTTCATTGTTGAGATTTTTGTTGTCCAATGTATTGTACTCTTTCATATTATTGGAGCATGCACATTTCTCTCATCATAGTTAGATGTACTTTGTTGGTTATGTGCTTTATTTTTTTTGATGTTGTGTTGAAAATAAAGGTTTTAAATTTTTGGCAATTCACACTAAATGATTGTGGGTAGTTAGCCTTATATTATAGCGTTTAGTTGTTGATGTTGAGACTGTACCATCTGAGATACCTGATTTATGTAGTATAGGGCTGGCCACCCATTATTATTTGGAGCGGGTTGTCACAGGTGGTATCAGAGCATCAGGTTCTAGTGTCTTTAGGATCTGTGTGCGTTACTACGATCTTCCGTAAACGTTCTTGATGTAGAGCCTTATTATTAGGACGATTGAATTCATACGTCCATATCTTTATGTAATTCGAAGATATTTGAAAGGCATTCTGATACAATTGTTCTTATTTCAGATGCCACCGAAGGGAGGTCGTTCAGTCAGGGGAAACAAAGGGCAACCTAAAATGCCTCAAAGGAACATGACTACGGATGATGTTGCCAATATTATGGAACAAGCGGTCACTGCTGCCGTTTCTACGATGGCTCAGCATTCTGCCGCACGAGCCACCCCACCCCATTTAGGATTGTCTTTATGGAAGAGAGTGAAAGAAGATTTTAGTAAGGGGCATCCTCCCGAGTTTGCAGGGGGAGTTGATACAATGGCTGCAAGTCAATGGAAACATGTTATATAGAGGCATCTTCGTATGGTTGAGTGTAGTGAGGTGCAGAAACAATTTTTAACCACCTTTAGGTTATCGGGTACCGCTCTCCATTGGTGGGAGTCTGTCACCACATCTGAACAGAGAGATACTCTACCTATAAAAGAATTTTGGGAACTTTTTGATCGAAGGTATTTTCTTTCCCCTACTCAGGATAGGGGGATTTTTCAAGGAGATAGGACGGTGGAAAGAATATGAAGAAGATTTTTCTCTATGGGCTAGATTAGTACCTAATGAGGTAAATACAGAAGAAAAACGTATATCGAAGTTTGTTCGAGGTTTAGATTGGAAAATACAACAACGTTTGTTGGAAAGTCCTAAGTTAAAGACTTTCGTCGAGGTAGTAAATGCGACACTATTAAAGTGTCATGAATATCGTTTTCGTTCTCAAAAGAGTAAGAACTTTGGAGATTCGAGTTCATCCAGTAAGTTTGGCAAGGAGAGTGCCAGTAATGCGAGTGGGCGAAAAGGGTTTGTGGGTAAGTGTTTCTTTTGTAAAGAAATAGGTCATAAAAAGAGAGATTGTCCTCATAGAGGTAAAGGACCACAATTTGATGAAATTTTGGAAGCACAACCCCTGCAGCAGGTGCGAGGTCGCTTTAGACCGGGGGACTATGTTTGGGAGCCCATTGATAAGGATGGGCAATCGGACTAGAGATGGATGTTGTAAGTTAATTTTCCTGTATTTATAGGATTATTACTATGTGAAGTTTTGGGTATATCGTATGGGAGATATATATGAATTGGGTACGTAGTGCTTTAGCCCTTTTTGTTTATGTATGGTATGTAAAGACCATAAAGGGAAATTTGGAGCAAAATAGGCTCTTATTCTATGGTTTTGTAAAGGATTGATGATTTTGCAAGGTGCTCAAAAAGAGCTTTAAACCTTGTAGTTAATGTAAGAATGGTTATGGTGATAAGTAGTTATGATAAAAGCTACTTCTTTTATATAGTCATGATAGACTATTACGAATGTTGTATTTCAGATATGGATGTGCCTTATAAAAAGGTTATATATTAAAATGATATAAGATGTTGTTTATGTATGATAGTTGAGATTGTGGTTTGATGAGACGCAGGTAAAATTTTAGCTCATGAGTATGATAATATTTGTGAGCTATATGTTATATAGATGGTGATCTAAAAAGACCTTGTGTTGGACATAAGGCATTTTATATTATATTAGATTATACAAACCGTTTTCAAAATAAACTATTTTCAAAGTAAAACTTTTATCGGCCTTCGGGCCCTTTCAAACTAATCTTTTCACTAAAATATTTTCAAACTCTAGTCCGGATTTGACAAACTCTCAATCCCCGACGTCGCCACATAGTAGTGTATTGGGAGGGTTCCTTGTTTGGATTTCGCTTTTGCGAGACGTCCCCCGCATGAAAGTGGCGATTGTCAGGAATTGAGAGGAGTTATTTCTTTGGACCATTCAAATTTTAGTTCTATTAAAATTTTAGTATTACGTATATTATTGGAATTGCGAAATTTTGAAGGCAAATAAAGCCTCATTATGATTGCTGTGAGCATAAAGCTCAAATATAAAGGGTGTATGGGCGCCCTTGTTGTGGAAAGTGGTTTCATATAATTCATAATCAACTTAAAATGAAATAAACTAAATAAATTCGTAGTGGAAAGTTAGAAGTTTGGAGATAGGATTAGTGATCATGGCTAGATTAGAAATAGTTGATCTTTGGGAGGATTAGGCTTAGCTAAATTTCGAGGACGAAATTTTTGTAAGTGGGGAAGTTTGTAACAACCCAAGACTTTCGGAACAGTAATGATTTTATTTTTGGGAGAAATAAATAATATTTTATTGGAGAATAATTAAATTGGCAATTGAGGTCAAAATTTAGAATCAGCGAAAAGTGTCTCGAATGGAAATTCTGAGGGTACCATCGTTTCCGGAAGGGTCGAGAAAGTCGAAATGACTGTACTTGGGGTCTATTTGGGTTCCGAAATAAATTAGGACCGTTTCACTCGAATTAAAGTTATCGAGTCATTTAAAGTGTGTATTATCATTTAAAGATGTGAATCTTGGGTTTTAGGCTAAATTAGCCTACGGGAGAAACAAGTCTCCAAAAAGAGAAAGAAAGAAAGAAGAGAGAAAGAAAGAAAAAAAAAGGAAGGAGAAAAAGAGGGAAAAAGAGGAGATTCCGGACAATACGCGATCTCAAGGCGGATTCAGATCCTACAAACCCGAGGCAAGTGATTAAACATGCTAAATAATTGTTGTGTACCATTTATTGCATGATTTGTGGATTGATATTTTGGGTTTTAGGTTTAGTTTTACAAAACCTAACTTTTGGGTATAATCTTAGTTTTAATATGTAGATCTTAGATTTGATGATAGAAATTAGTTTATATGTATTCTAGGATGAATATTGATGATATATATGTGATTGGATTGAAGAGAAATGAAGAGAAAATGATTAAAATGAATTTTAGAATTTTGGAGAAGATGATGAATAGTGACACAGCGTCACTTCCGAATCGATTCGGCCATGATGCGAATCGATTCGGCTCTTGGTAAAAAAATGAAAATTGTAGATCTTTTCGATACGGTCGCGTGACTGCCGACTGGGTATTTTTCTGTTTTTTTTTTGGATTTTTAATTATTTTTGTACGAAAAGCTGTCCAAGATCAAAATCGTTAGTCAGAAATTAAGGTTAAAATTATTTGGAGATAAATATTAGTGGATTCCCAAATAGGGTGTTAGCACATCTAAAGAACTCGAGGAGATGGGAAAACTTTGGGTTCGTAGAAATAAAATCCAAGTTATAATTTAAATGAAGGTTTGGGATTTTTGGCTTTTAAGGAATATAGCCAAATCCGTGGCTTCCGGTAGGCCGAATCAATTCGTCCCCTTAACCGAATCGATTTGGAAATATGCAGGTGCCCAGGTCTAACGGACCGAATCGATTCGGATCCTATCCGAATTGATTCGTCATGAGACAGAGTCCCAGGTCATATGACCCGAATCGATTCGCCTTCCTGGCCGAATCGATTCGCTGGGCCGAACCGATTCGGAATAGGCCCGAATCGATTCGGAAATAGGGCTTTTGTGGGATTGTTTTTCTAAGGACAATTTCATCCCGTTTTGTTCGAGGTTATCGAATGGGGATCTCTATAGGAGACATTTGAAGTATGTTTTTGAGACTTTTAGTGAGTTTCCCTTATAAGAAATTATTGGAGTCATATAGACTAAATTTGAGGAATACCGATTAGAAATTATGGTGTATACTAAGTGGGGAAGATGGGTGAGTTTTAGCGATTAGTGTATCAGGATAGAGATATACTAAAACTAATCAATGACACAAATTCTATTGCGCCTAAGAGCGCATAATGAAAATGAATATAATGCTACAGGTATACCTTATATGATGGTATATCTTTATTATGTGGTGATGTAATTATACCTTATATGATGGTATATATACATTGTTAAGCATACCCCCTCCTTGCTATCATTGGGAAGTTACGTGCGTAGTGGGTGAGCATCCTGGCTAGATGATGTCGGGTGTGGATATTCCCCAGGTCACAGTCGTCCATGGTGATTATTATGTGATATACATTTATTTATTTTGGGGGTGAGAGGTCGTGGGTATGTGTCGCTCTCACTTGCCGGTTAGGAACTATGACCGCTTCTCGGGACGTCGTGTGCGTGAGTTGATCACGAGGTGGGTGTCGTTGAACCCCACCAGGTGGCCCCAGTTTGCTACGTTTATGGGCTGCTGGAAGATGATAGCATGTGAGCCTGCATCCTTCGAGTTATAGCTCGGTTGGATGGTTATTATTGCTTGTGCTTGTATTTGGGTATCAAGAGCATAATGGACCTCAACGACCTACATTGCCAGGATTAGTGTATCGGGGGGGTTCCTTGTTTGGATTTCGCCTCGGCAAGACGTCCCACGCACGAACCGCAGTGTAATGTTGGAACTTGGGGATAAGTTTAGTCCTTAATGCTCATAATTATTTATATATATATATATCACCTATCCCGACAATCGACAGTGTCAGGAGTAGTGTAACGGGGGGGTTCCTTATTTGGATTTCGCTTCGGCGAGACGTCCCACGCATGAAACGCCGTGTACTGTTGAGAATGGGGAATATTAATTAATTAAAATTGGATAAATAAATTTGGGTTACATGCTTCATGAATTGAGCACCTAATGAGCCTCGAGGATTAATACGGTCAGGAGTAGTGTAACGGGGGGGTTCCTTGTTTGGATTTCGCTTCGGCGAGACGTCCCACGCACGAAACGTAGTGCCGTGTTGAGAATCGAGAGGAGTTTAGCCTTTATATTCATGATGCTAATAACTCATATATAATTACTATTATAATTATATTTACGGTTTCATGCCTTATAAGGGCATCACTAGAATTTAAATTCTAGTATATGAGATTGTTGATGTATAAAGTTAAAGCATTTAACTTAAAGAAAATTTAGGTAAATGTAGTAATGGGAGATAGGTTAGATTATTTCACTTAAATACTTCATTTGGGTTTAAGTTAGAATCCTCTTACCTAATTAGAATCGGACATCCATTTGGAGACACGTGCATACGCCTAGTGCGCGCTTTAGATGAGAGGTGAGTTGAATTGTTATGGAGAGTTCGATTCCAACTAAATCATGTAATAATGCATTTATAATTATTATGAATTTTAATACACTTGCTATAAACTATTTTTCAAACCTCGGGTTCTGACCCGTTTATATTTTCCTCCTCCTTGTATATATTATATTACTTCAGGTGTTCCTCCGCAAGGACGCCTTGATGTTCATCCATTCAGGATTCGTGGAGTTGTGGCAGTAGCGGACTGTTGCGGCACTTTATTTTAGTCGATTCATATCTTTATATATCTAGATTAGGATTCAGTTGTATTGAGTTAGTATTCAAGTGTTGTAGATTAACACTTTCATATTTCATTTTCACAGATTATTGTATTGTCTGTTACCCGATAGCATATTCGGGTATTTCATTGTTGAGATTTTTGTTGTACAATGTATTGTACTCTTTCATATTATTGGAGCATGCACATTTCTCTCATCATAGTTATATGTACTTTGTTGGTTATGTGCTTTATTGGTTTTGATGTTGTGTTGAAAATAAAAGTTTTAAATTTTTGGCAATTCGCACTAAATGATTGTGGGTAGTTAGCCTTATATTATAGTGTTTAGTTGTTGATGTTGAGACTGTACCATCTGAGATACCTGATTTATGTAGTATAGGGCTGGCCACCCATTATTATTTGGAGCGGGTTGTCACACCAAATAATTCTAGGAAATAATCTATCTTGCTTTATTTTAGTTAATGCTTCAATGATATTAGTCTAGGGTTGATTAGGACTAGTTTTTGTGAAACAAAGCATGTATGGGAGACTAGAGTTCGCATGTTGTAGAGGTAAAAGACGTATTCTGGAAATCTAATTCATATGTAGAGGTTGAACCACGAAATTTCATTGAGTTAGGAGTACAAAATCTTGGGAAAGAATGGGAAGAACTAAGTTAAAGAAAATATTAGGTTTCTTGTTATTTTTATAGATTTTGGCCCTTTTAATTCGTTATAATTGATGAAAACTCGCATGTCTTACATAAATATTAATTAGTTGGGGATACAACACTTGTAGTATTATTTGTTGGATGTTTGGAAATCAAATATGATGATTTTGATGATTTTGGAATAGCACTCCCGTAACTGGTATTTCTGCAGTTTCGCCATAACTGCTTGATCGATCAATCGACCTAAGAGCCTCGATCGATTGATGCATCGATCGATAGAGCCCTGCTATCGATCGATCGACCCCTCCTGGAAAACTCACATTCCCCTTTTTAAATAGGTTGTTCCAACATAAATGAATAGAAATCCTTGGACAATATTGTTAGAACATTTTGGGATATAAAGAAGACCAGTAGGACTCTATAAAAATGTAACCTTTAATGTAAGACGAGATTTACATTTAACGAAGGTGTTTTACACTTAAGGAATAATGGGAACATGTGTCTAAAGGGTGAGACTCGTAAGGAAGTTACGTCGTAAAATAAAACAGTACTTACTGAAATTACACTTAGGGAGATAGGATTTCAGGAGTGTTACGAAGTAATTTTGGAATAATCCCATAAATAAGAATAAAAGAGACGAACCGTTATACGGGATAATCTAGTAATGTGCAATAAGAATAAATATCATAAGTATGGGTCGTGGTTGTACCTAAATTAGAAATGGGAATGGTAGTATACCTATATGACTGTATTTGTGCATATACTATATACGTGTAAAAATCAGGCCCGCGCTACTTGCTATCACTGAGGTTATCGCGCCGAGACAGTATTATCTCGATGGGACCTTTGTGGGGGATATTGACTTGTACCCTAGAATATAGGAATCCTTGGTACAGGCTATCAGATAGATAGTCAGACGGTCCTAAGAGATGTGAGGGTGTGTACTGACCTCTTAGTGACTCAGAACTATGCTTCGCCTCAATTTGTATGTGTTTTATGTTAATACAGTTCGAGAGTGATTCTGAACTGGTATTTCCCTTAGTACGAGTGATACGGGGACTTGATAGCAGAGTATGCCCGCACCATAAATTTATATGGGGTGCCGATAGTATATATACATATTTATATATATATATATATATATATATATATATATATATATATATATATATATATATATATATATATATATATATATATATTATGAGAGTGATCAATATATATATATATAGAGAGAGAGAGAGAATTTAAATTGGGAAACTTTCTACTGTGATTAAAAGTAGTTGAGTAATGAATAAATATTCTGATATTTAAAAGTGTGTGAAAAGTTTGAGGCAACACTGAGAACTTTTATAATAAAATTAGAGTTATGTGAAAACTTTGCCTTTAGAAATTAACTATCTTAACACTAGTAATTGTCGGCATGAAATCTTATGAGAATTTTAAGAAAAGCTGAACTGTTGGGATAAATAGTGCAGTAGGTGTGCACATTAGAAGAGAGGTGAGAATTCCTCAAGAGAGTGCCGCATACTAATATGATTGTTGCATTAGACGGTAAGAATTTTAAATACTTGCTAAACTAATTTTTAAACTGTTTTACAATTGGGCTTTGACCCGCTTCCTTTTATCTCTTCTCTTTATTATATATATGTATATATTACAGGTGCCCAGCCACAAGGGTGTCATGCTTAGGATCCTTTGGAAGGAACGTGCTGCAGCTTAGGTGGGAGTTGCAGGCCTCTTGCTTTGACGACCTCATTATTGATTCCACTTCTAGTTCTATTTTATCCAGTTGGGCATGTGTCACCCTTTTTCCATTATTCAGTTGGTTTTATCAGAGATTGTGATTCGTTTACTTCCAGTATTTATACTTTATGATTGTTACTATCAGGATTTTTTTCCTTTGAAGTTTTAAAGTTGGAATTTATTTGTTGAATGCTTAAATTGCTTGGATTATCTCTTCCAGTCTAGTTGTTGTGTGACTCTTCTACTATGGATTATGAATGGTTTTAAATGTTGGTTTTAAATTAAATATAGGATTGATGTCATAAAGAAATGGTTTTGTCACTTATCTTAATTATTTAGGGTTTTTAATATGAAAAGTTATTTTGAGAGAGTGATGCTAAGAATGAACCAACCGTTCACCTTGGTTATAATTTAATAAAGGATTGATCACCCGGTATTTAATTAGAAGGGGTGCTACAGTTCAATAATTGAAATTAAAACTATTAACTTACTCATAATTTAATGATTTTTTTATGTCAATCGAAAAGTCCTAATGATCAAAACTCACCATTTTTGTGATGGACGCTATTTTGGCTATTTGAGCCTGTTTAAGCCTTTAAAACCTTAAATTTGTCATACTTGGTAATAAAGTTCACGGCTATTTCTCTCTGTAAATTATTTTTAAATTTTTCTTATTAGTGAGTGTTTCAAAAGTTTTTGTTAACACTTTTGTAAGGATTACTCAACTTTTTCGTCATTGAAAATTTCGGATTTCTCCATTTTATGTGTTTTAATACCCATATAAATTTTTCTTACTTATTTGGCTATCATAATATTCATGCTATGTGATGTTTTTGCTATACACCAAATATTCTTATGAATATTATATTTATGTTTAAGGTTTTGACACTAATATTTATATTATGTTAGATTATATGTCTCTCAACGTGCCCTAGTCTATTGTTATAAATATTACATTATTGTGTATAAATTTGGTTGTTTGAAGGTCCAAATATAATTATGAATGTTAGGTTGTTGATGCGATGATAAAGTGGCTTGTTCCTTGTAAGTTGGTTGCTCAAATGTACAATTAAAATTATTAAATGAACATTAATGAGGAATTTCTTTTGCATCTATGTAACCTCGAAAGATTTTTAAATTCAAAATTCAAAATTCAAAATTCAAAGATTTTTAATTTGGTGCTAAAATTCAAAATTGTAAATATTAGATTAATGGGTATATTTTTATTATATCCAATATGAGTTATGAAATACTATAAGCATGCCTTAATGTTTTCAACTCAGTATTTATTTCATGATTAGGTTATGATTCGACCAAAGTGGTCTCATCTAATAAACTGTAAATGTTGTATTTTATGAATACATTCAAGAACAATGTTTAGGTTGTTCCAAGGAATCTGAATATGATTTTGAGTGCTTGGATGATTTTTTTACAGGTATTTTGATTATTAATGGTTTCATTATGATAATTGATTAATCCATTGTGATTTGGTTACTCCAAATAGTCTGGTTGCAATGTTTAAATTAATATTAAGGGGAAATATATTTTTTAATTGAGGTTAATATAGGTTGCTCCAAATAGTTCATATATTTCCTTAATTTATATGCACACTGCTCATTTATGCCTATTGAAAACATTAATGATTGTTGAAACCATTAAACAATTAGTTAAATAATGTAATATTTCGATAATAAATAGTTTGGTAGTCACCAAAGTAACCCGACTAGAATGCTCGTGAATATTAAATTTAAAGATAAAAGTGGTAGTAATAACTTGTTATGCTTATATATGTAAAGATATTAATGGGATGTATTTTGTTTATTTTGTTAATCAAGATAAATTTTCAAAGGAAATTGATCTTGACTAACTGAAAAACAGTAAGGAGTGATGTAATTAGGTAGTGAAAGGTTATCCTAGATAACATATTCATCTAAATTACTTAACATAGTACTCAATAAAGTTATATGTAATTATTCAAAGTTATTACAAAAGGAAACTCACATTGGTAAAATGTTATAAATGAATGTGTTGTCAACTCATAGCGTTAATGTAGTGAGCCATTTACTCATTAATTGAATATCATTTTATTTCTGAAACTTGCATGTTTTATCCATTTTAATTCTCTCGAGAATACTTACAGTGAAGTGAAGAAGTTAAGTTTCACTTAAAAGTGTTAAATCATCCTAATTTAGTTTTATTTAATGAAACCGTTATTGGTGATTAAATTAGCGTGTGACACAATTTTAAATTTTTTGAAGAATTCTTAAACCGATTAAGCATAAAGTTTATGCAAAATCTCATAATGCTAGAGACTAAAATATGAATATCCATTATGTAACATATATATTTTAAGCTATATTGTGTAAATTAAATGTATCGTTCGATAACAATGACAATAATTTGTTTTGTATGACAAAACAAGAGTACTACAAAAAATAGTATTAATTCGATATAAGGATGCTTACAACACAAACCATAAATTCTTAGATTCCTTTTCTTATGTCATTTTGGAATCAGTTCAAAAAACCTAGATGCCCTTACAAATATATTTTTTAAAATTTCATAGTAAGGGATTTATTTTGAGTATAGTAAAAGATCTTTAACGTTGTATGAGAATACATTTTCCTTGATTATTACAGTTTCATTTGTGGTTTTTACAATTATGTTTTTGATAAAATCTTTTACAAGGAAAATAATTTTGACCCTTTATCATAATTTTGAATTTGAAAGTATCTTAATTACTGAAATTCTTCTATGTTATGACCCAATTGAATACGAGACTCTTTTAATTCTAGACTTCCTTTGATGATTTTCTAGACTAGATTTTCCTATGATTGTCAATTATGAATCTTGACAGTCATGTTTGAGCTATTAATGTTTTATAATTTTAGGATGATTTATGTTGCTCAAGTGGGATATTGTAGTGTAAGAGAAATTTTTATAATTTCTCATTTTATTTTCATTTGGCTTATCCCATTACACCCTCCACCTAGACGACTAATTTCACGTATTCTAGTAGAAGAATTAGTTGACATTTTAAGGATTCAAGATCATTCGTCACAACATCATTCAGAAGAGTTATGAGGTGGTTTGGTAAAGACTTTAATTATCCAGGGGTTATTTTTTTAAATGAGTTTGCATTTAAATGATTTCAAAATGTTTTTAAATAATTTTTAATTTTTTTAAAAAAAACCTGCTAACTCGTTAGAACGAGATTGTTATGTCGTTCGAACGAGATATGGAACGTCGCCTTTTGGCTACGCTCTGAAATGTCGTTCAAAGTTTCGCTAGAAACTGTTCGAATGAGATAAGGCACATCATTCGAACGAGATGTCAATTCCATTGAACGAGTACGCATGTTTTTGTTTATTAAAACAAATCTTTTATAATCTTTAATCCCTATCTCTTTGCAATAACTTTCCCTATAAATAGAGATGCGGGATCAGACTTTTTAAGAAGCCTTGTTAGAGTTCTTTTTGTGATCAAATTCTACCAATTTTTCACCTAAATCGTTTGGATATTTGAAAATCACTTTTTCAAATCCAGAAGAAGACATTAAAATTTTTCAAACCCTTGTAGAGATTTTCTCTACTGCTGAATCACGAAGTCAAGGCTATACTTCTGAAGAAGAAAGGAATTGAGATTCCGAGGTGGATCGATAGATACTATGGCAAGATCTGCTTACTCTAGGCGGTGCTGAACTGCATCGTTTTCTTTTGAAGATTTAAAGACTCTTATGCGTTATACTTATTGGATCTCCAAGTAGTTTTTAAGTCATTATTTTTCTATTAAATTCTTTAATACTGCTGAAATTAATGGTTTTGTCGGAAACGGATTTTTCTTTTACTTATTCTTCTATCTGTTTTGGTTTGGATAGTTAGCTCAATTAATATTTCATGTTCACTATAAATTAAATTAAGATAAAATTTGGTAAGAAGTGAATTTGTGTGTTTGGACTAAGATACAAGCAATTTCGTATAACTCCCCCCGTAGTTTCTCAAATTGGTATCAGAGCAGGTTACACTAATTTTTTGTGTGATCTTTAAATTTGGGATTATATAGATGATTTGTATGATAGGCTACCCATTTTTGATGGGTCAAATTATGTATATTGAAAAGTTAAAATGAGGTCTGCTTTAAAATCTATTGACCAGAGGGTTTGGCTTGTGCTTGAAAGAGGGTAGACACCACCCACTATGACTAACAACAATGTCGATTGTCTTAAACATGTCACTTCTTGGACAAATGATGATATTAAATGTATTAATTTTAACACATGCGACTTTAGTGCAATTTCTGGAGCAATCACCCCTGACGAGTTTCGCCACATCATGACGTTCACCCCATTTATGGAAGCATGGGATACTCTCCATCTCACTGACGAGAGTACCAATGCTGTGAAAGCATTTAAGCTATAAAATCTCACCACATAGTTTGAAACTATCGCTATGCTATAATCTGAGACCTTTAGTGGATTTTTTAAAAATAGCTACAAAATGTATTTTGACATAATCTTTAGAAAATGGGTTTATTAGAATGTTAATTTAAGAGAAAAATAAACAATTTGAAAAAAAAAGTATTTTAGACCCTACAACTAGGTGTGATGTATGAATAATGTATAGAGCATGATGTAGGTGAGCCTTCTCTTATATATATATACTAGGGTATACCCGTGCCCGAAGGCACAATGACAATTCTCCCAAGTATGAATTGTGTGGTCAAGTCATAAAGGTTTTTTATTGTAGTGTAATTTTCCAAAGTATCAATCGTGATCAATTTTCCTGAACGACATATATTTTTTCCAAAATTATTTATTTGAGTACAATTTAAGTCCAAAATTTTATTTTCAATACAAATAAAGATAAAAATATAAGTAAAAAACTGTGAAAAATGTCCTTTGTTTTTTTTAGCATCCATCTGTTTAAAGAATAAAAAATATACTTCAACAACATAAATAATTCGTTCAGGACCTGATATAAACAATGTCACCTATTTAACAATATATAAACCCTTACTATGATTACACCACACTCTTATTGGCATATTAGCAATAAAATATCAAAAATGTTTCAATAGGATAATTGTCAATAGTTTATAAAGATTCATCTCAGAACAAAACAAAGTGTACACAATTTTAAAATTTTGGGCAAAATTTCCTTAATCCATATGACAATCCAACTGTTTAAGAAACAAAATATACTCCAACAATAATGCTACTTGTCCATCTAGGACATCTTATAAACAAATGCATAAATTTTCCATTACTCAAAAGCACAATACATATATGAGGACACAACAGGTCACTATTCGCAAATTGAGCAACTGAATGACGATATCATACAAAAAATAAACTTTCTATATAACTAAAAATATGTTGATTCATTAAACCACTCGTGGAACAATTGTCATCTTTTGTAGCACACCAAATCTTTTGCCACATTTCACATGTCTTGTCCTCAACCTGTGACAACCTGCTTATTGAAATAATGGGTGGCCAGCCCTCTACTAAAATAAAACAGGAATCTCAGATGGCCCATTCTCATGATCAACTGTCGCACAACTAAATATATAACTAACCACCCAATATAATAATAAACAGATGCCAAAAAAAATGTTAACAACAACAAATACAAGGCATAACGCATAACCACAACCACGAAATATGAGCATAGAATATATATAACATCTACACAATAAAAGAATATACCTGAATAAGATGACCGGCAACGAACTATAAAATAATAAGTAGCTGAAAAGTAAAGATCTACAACTATTAAAACACCTGGGTACACACACACCCGAGATACAAAAATGATCCTTAACTAGAGATACCGAAAATGAGAAGTGGATAAAACAAAATCATGTAATAGTCCGCACATGTCACAGCTCCAAAGACCCTACAATGGATGATCATCATTGGCGCCCTTGCGGTGGGTAACTTATAATATATCAATGTATATATATAGCAAGAGAAAAGATATAAACGGGTGACAGCCCCGAGTTTTAAAAGATTTTAGCAAGTGCATTAAATGATTATACACACTAGCACCACCATGAATTTGCATAGGAATTCCTATTTCACTGATGAATTAAATGATTATACACACTGGACTAAACCTCCAATTAGCATCATGAAAATAGGGGAAAATGTAGCACCAAATTCATTCCCAGTATTTCATATCATGTAAAATTTCCATATGTTCAATCCATATAGAGAGGAAGATAAAAAAAACTCATACCATAATTTGGAAATCAACCAATTCCACATGCATTATCTAGTACGGCATGGGGGGAATCTTCCAAAATACCTATGGTTCTTCTCACTAAAAATAGGAGAAAAAAATATAATCAGGATGTATAATAAAATAATCATATCAATATACAAATGTCATAAACCTAGGGATGAGTTTCTGAGAGATCACCATAGATACCAGGGGTATCACTATCACAAAATTTAAAAAAGGAACTATCGCATATAATGACAGTCTAGAGTACTAAAATAACATGATAAAGCATTACAAATGGAAATTTTATGTGCGTTGTCTCTAACATTCCAAATATTGTCAAGAAGACACTGTCGTATTGGGTATTTCTAACTTAATTTGTTTAGGACAACTGTCATTTAAGAGAGTGATTAATCCTCTGATTTCTGTTTAAAAAAAATCTTAGTCTTTTATAACAGCTGTTATTTAAGAGCAGTCTGTTATACTAATAATGCATGTAGGGCAATGACCTATATGATTATTATAGTTCTGACTAACATAATCACAAAATTTATCACACCAAATTTATCACTAATGAAAAAAAGTACTAATTATACATGTGAAATACACTTGTAATGAAAAAATAGAAATTAAAAGCGGGGTAAACGAATATACATGAAAAAGAAAAAAAATATTTGAACCATATTTAGGCATCTTTGTAGAAATATAAAACAAAGAAATGCAAAACCGAAACAATGTACATACCATAGAGTGAGGGACATAGAAAACAAAAAAAAATCTCAAAAAGTAAGTTTTATAGTTTAAGCCCTATACATAACAAAAATATTAATAAAACTGAATCTCATATCAATCTTCTCAGCAGGCAAGTATAAATGTTTAAATAAAATCTTAGTGCATATAGTAAAACTGAGATTGTCGTATTGCACTAAACGCAATGGTTAAAATAAGATATAAATTGGATAGTCATGCAGAATTTACTATTCAAACTTTAGTAATCAACTAAGAACATGACTAAATTGGATAGTGATCCTCATTCTCGAATGTGATAGGTAAACCCCCCACCTATGGCTTTTAAGAATACTCTCTTTACCAATCGAACCAAACTGAAACAAATTATATGCCATCAAATGAGGATGATGAAAATAGCACCACCTGTCAAGGTATTTGTAAGCTCAATCCAGTGATAACAATGGCAGAAGAGTATGAGGTTGAGGTGAGGAGAACGTGTTCCTAACCTTACATACGCTTATAAATGCTCGGCCTTGTCCTTGACTAGTACAACCTTGACCTGGAAGAGTATGAGGTTGGTGAAGTCTGATTGTTGCTTTATTCGAGGTTATTCATGATGACCTCAACTAGGTAGGCTGGCCGAGGTTAGGTAGGAGTAGTTGTAACGTCGGCCTGGAACAATGATAATGCTTCCAGATGATTGATTCCACATAACATTATTGATCTCAGTTGATGACTGCAATATCGGTTGGGGCCGATAATGATGTTGAAGGGTGGTTGAACCCATGAGTCCTTACTTGCCTCGACTGATGCCCAGTCGAGGTTGGTGTTTGCGATAGATGTAACGTCGTGTAGAACAAGCCCTCTCTTATGCTCAGACCTCTTTATGATCAGACCTCTTTATAGTGTAGGGTAATCTTCTTTATGCTCAGACCTCTTTATAAGATCATGGAATATTTCCCTCTCTTAAAGAGAAGACCTTTGCCAAAATTAGGCAGATAGAACTAGCCCAAGAGGAACCTCATAGGGCAGAGGCCTTCCCCCTAAGACTTATCTTCCCTCCACCTCTGAAGGTGATTTATCCCGAGCCAGCAGAGCCTGCTGAGCCAGCCGAGGATCCAATTGACTCTTCTCTAATGTTTGGGTCTGAGTCATCTACCTCAGACCCTGTGTCTGTAGATTCATTTCCAAGAGTCTATGGACTTCTCTATTAGGCAAGATCAGATCCCTGATCAGGCCGAGGTCCAAACTCGTGTCTCATCCCACAACGGTGCTATCAATTCATGAACTTCTTCTAATGTTGAAGTTGTGGGGCCGAGTGTGGCTATTCCCCCACCCATTGATGTTGTTCCCCTGTCGGCCTCTACAGGGTTTGAGTTCACTCAAAGGTTCCCTAGAGGTGTTCCTACACCTACCCAGGTTGATGTTGCCAGGGATGAGGATTATGGTCATGAGAGTGGCATTGATACCTCAGAGGCCGTCGAGATTGAGAGTACTATTACTGAGTACGACCTCTTAGCCTTTAGGCATCTTTATTCTATAGGTCCCTCCATTATACTTAGGAGACCTCTGAGAGGTGAGAGAGCCTTTGGTGGCCGAGATGGTGAAATCTGTGTGTACGAGTAGATGTTTAAGCTGGGATTCTGTCTCCCCATCTATCCTTCGATCAGAGCCATGCTTTCCTATATCAACCTGGTCCCTTCACAATTATCCCCCAATGCCTGGAGGGTGATGATTTGTGATATTGTCCTTTGGAAGGAATTCCATCACTCAGACCTTCTAGTTAGGGTCTTCACAGGATGATATGTCCCATCCTCTACTAAAAACCACCCCATCTATTACAACTTCCTTGTTAGGAAGTCTGACAAGAAGATGTTATTGGTTACCCAGACTTCAAATCACAATTAGAAACCACGGTATTTATTTGCCTCAGGGGCGTGGGAATTTGGTACTTGTGCCACCTCTTCATCGATGGAACCGAGGACACCTCTGAGGTGGGGGAAGGTATCACTTGCTGCAAAGGCCGACCTTGGGCTTAGCCAGAATAACTCACAGAAGGTTAAGGATCTTCAGGATCAGTAGGCCATGTCTGGATATAATGCTCTTCAAAATGAAGTGGATGGTCTTCTTCTCTGTAATCGTGATCATCGGCTCAGCCTCTACCCACTTGGAGAAGTAATCAATTACTACTATCAAAAATCAATAATTGTTAGCAGCTCTTGGCAATGTTCCTGCCAAGTCAATCCCCCATACTGTGAATGGATAAGGATAACTGATTGACATCATAGGTTGATGAGGTTGATAGGGATAGTGGATAATCTCTGGCACTTGTCACACCTCTTCACGTAAGCAGTAGCATCTTTGGCCAAGGTCAGCGACCAGTATCCTTGCGTAATTATCCTCTTGGCTAAAGGTCTTCCTCCTATGTGATTGGAGCAAGAACCCTCGTGTGCATCTTGTATGACGTGGGGGACCTCTGTGGGATCAACACGTCTGAGGAGAGGTAGTAGATATCCTTTTTTATATAGGACACCTCTTATTATTGAGAACTTGGCAGCTTTATACCTCAATTTCCTACTTTCTAACTGCAATTCTGACAGCTCTCCTTGTTTGATATATCTGATAAGGGGGTCCATCCATGAGTCCTCTAGGTTCCAGTTGAAGCAAGAGTTGGCCACCTCTTCTTACTCAATAGTCGATTTAAGCAGGATCTCGACGGGTACTATCTTTCTAATGCTTGTCCTTGTTGCAAAAGCCAACCTTTCTAGTGCATCTGCACGACTTTTGACTTACCGAGGTACCTTCTTCATCTTAACCTCTTCGAAGCCTTCTAGCATGGTTCTTACCCTCTTCAAGTATTTTTCCATCTTTTCATCCTTGGCCTCATATACTCCAAGTACTTGGTTGATAACTAACCTTGAGTCACTGTGAAGTAGGAGTCGACCAACTCTAAGGTCTTTTGCTAAGGAGAGGCTTGCTATCAAGACCTCATATTCTGAATCATTATTTGATGATTTGAAGTTGAACCTTAGCGCATATTCAACGTCGGTATCATCCAGAGCTGACAGTATCAGCCATGCACCGCTTCCACTTTCTTAAGAAAACCCATCAATAAGGAGGTTCCAAACATCTTCATTTGAAGAGAAGTTCCCCTCTGATAGGGTCCCTTGTCGAAAAATGTACCTATCTTCCTCATTCTCAACTACTCCTTTTATGGATTTGCTAGACACAACCTCTTCCGAGTTTTGAAAGACGTTACTGTTTGATCTCTCTACAATCTCTGGGATATTCTCAATCTAAGCCGCCTCGCATATGAACTCAATAACAAAGTCTGCGATTGCCTTCCCTTTGATGGCCACCCTGGGTTGATAAATAAGGTCATATTCTCCCAAATTTATGGCCTAGGTCATTAATCTACTTGAATTCTTGGGCTTGTGGAGGACTTGCCTTAGTGGGGAGTTAGTGAGGATGACCATAGAGTGGGCTTGGAAATAGGGTTTCGTCTTGCTAGAAGCGTGTATCAAATCATAGGCCAACTTCTCCATCTGAGGATAGTTCTCTTTATACCCTTAAAGTGCCTTATTATTGAAGTATACATGCCTCTATACATCATCATGTTCCTGTATTATGGCTACGCTAATAGCAAACTCTGAGACTGCTAGATAAACATACAACTTCTCCCCCAGAATGGGCTAGGATAAGATAAGGGGGGATCCAAGGTAGGACTTGATCTTCTTAAAGGTCTTGTCACACTCTTCGTCCCATTCGAAGGCCTTTCTAAGCACCTTGGAAAATGGAAGACACTTGTCCGTAGCTCTGGAAATAAATCTATTGAGTGCAGCGACTGGTTCCTATAAGTCGCATAAATCTGTTGAGTGCAGCATCAATGGGGATCCATCGATCATCCCTCCTGAATGGATTGCGCATCAGAGTGGAGGAGGACATCTCGTGTCGATACCATAACACCGAGTTCCTCGGGACCTGCAGCTCTTCCAGGGCACTCAACCACCCTCTGATGAAGGAAAGTTCCTCGAACTCTGATAGTCTCGTTGGAGCATCCAGCCAGCCTTGATCGTAGCCATCAGACCACACTTGTCGAGGACCCTTCTTGAACAGATGACGCAGTCGGGTGACGTCCCTCTGGATCCCAGCAGCAGTTACATAAGCTCGCCGAATATCGTCGCCCAGCTCCTCCATCTCCCTGTCACGCTGTTCCTCGGCTTCCCTGTTCCTGCCCCTAGCACCCCTACCAACACGCGGAAGGGGAGGACGAGATCCAGCTCGCGACAATGAGGAACCTTTAAGGACTGCCGAAACGGTGCTCTACGAATGCTCCTTAAGATATAAGACCTCCCTCCTCAAGTCTTCATTCTCCTGCTGCAGGAACTCCCCAACTTGGTTAATCTCAGTGGCCTCTAGTAACCTTGCTCTTAGTGCACTGACTTCTTCTTGTACTGAGGCACCGATTTCTTCCATTTATTGGAGCCTGTCCTTTAGTTTAGCCACTATCTCGGACTGTTCCTTATATTTTTTATTCCTAGACCTTAGTGACTTGCAAAGTCTAACAAAGGCCTGGCGAACTTCAGGGCTTGTATTAGGGCCAAGGGTCCTGCCGAGTTGGGAAGTGACAGGAATATAGTCATTAACATCAACCAACTACAAGTAAAATAAAGATAGAGGAAAGTAATAGATCAACATAAACAAAAGAAGAATCTTCTCATTTCATTAATCATAGTCAATTACATTGAGCAGAAACTTGAAAAATTACAAGCAAAAAGTACAAAATTAAATCCTAAGAGCAGATTAACTGGCAACCTCAGGCGGCCCAGCAGTGTCTAGCTGCTTCCCCTTATCAGCAGCTGCCGTAGCAGAGGCATCCCCCTCTGTAGGAACACCCTCAGTCGCCTGAGCAGGGCGAACACCGGCAAGAACTATATCAGAGGGAAAATCAGCACCCTCGATGGCTGGGGCAGGAGCTTCCTCGTCCACAGTTGGCTTGCGACCCAGGTCATGCTCGTCGAACAGAGGAGACTCATCATCAACCCCAGCATCTAGAAGAGCTTTGTTCCAGCCCTTCTTGAAGTTCAGATGGCTGATATAGCCTATCTGAACCTCGGCGTCGTCATAAGCAGTAGTCCACCCAGAGTTGTATACGTCCTCCTTAATAGTGCCTGCCTGGGCCTTTTTCGCCTCCAGCTGCTTGGCCAGAACCCTATTCTTCTTCGCGAGGTCCATCTTGCTCGTTCATACTAGATTATAAGCCTTCCTCATCTCGCCCAGCTCCTTAACCGCATTATCCCTCTCGCGAGTAGAGTTGACGAGGGCCAGATCAGATGAAACTCGGGCTGCGTCAGCAGCCTTTAGGTCAGCCTCAAGCTGAGAGCCCCGGGCTTCCAGAGCATACTTCTGCTGCTCCAACTCGCCGTTCCTCCTCACCAGCTCGTCGTGAGAGTGGTAGAGCACAGCAAAGTCAGTCACAAACTGCAAGGAATAGAGAAGAAATCTAGAACAGGAAAACATCTAGAACTTGTCAAAAAATTAAAAGTTGAAAGAGTATCTTACCAGGGCTAGCCTCTGACTAGCTTGTAGGGCCAATTGATCAGACCCCAGTGCCCTCTGGCAATCTGCAGGGAGAATTGCCCTCTCAAGCAGCGCAGGAGCTAGCTGAGGAGAGATGGCAACCGAAGCCCCCTCGGGCAAAGTAGATACTGGGACTAAGGCTTGCCCTGCCTTTGTCCTGGACTCCATCTTTCTTCTCTCCTCCTCCTTCTCTTTCTCCATCCTCCTCCTCTCATCCAGTCTCTTCTTCTCCCCCACCCTCTTCTTCTCCTCCTCCTTCTTTTTCTCCCTCTCTTTCACCTGCTCTTCTTCTCTCCTCTTCCTCTCTTGCTCCTGAGAGGAAGGCCGAGAACCTGTAGCCACGCCCCAGATGCAGACTTCTGTTTATTTGACCTTTGTACAATGAGCACGTGGTCATCATCATCATCATCTCTGATCAGGTTCTTCCTTAGAGGCATATCTTCACCAGAACTGCTGGAAATGCTCGACGATCCTCTAGCTTCAGAATTCTCCTCAGGATCAGAAGAGCTGCTACTGTCAGAGCTCCCTTCACCTAGATTACCTGCAGGCTCACTTTCAGAGATGCTCTCTTCCTCTTCCAACTGGATCGGCTCAGCAGTAGTCTCTCCTAAAGAATCAAACTCTGGTACACTGTCCATAGGCCGTGCTATGAAGCTGGAGCCTACGTTCTTGTACTCTAACAAGAAGGCAGCAGACCTGGGATGCTCGCCATCACCCAAAGGCTCTCTGGTGTTCCAAGATTTCACCAACTCCGAGATTCGGACCTCGCTGAGGGTAGGCTCCAAGTTCTTCGACCTCGCTGTAGAAGAAAAGGCAAAGAGGAGTTAGAAAAGTCATAAATTAGCAGAGATTGAGACAACAGTACAAATGTCTACCTATATATTCTCCCCCATAAAAGGGGACAGTAAACCTCTCAGACCTCGACCCTTCGAACAGGGGAGAAAATTGCCAATTTCTAACAAGAAAGCCCTCTTGCCAATAGTCCTTGTGGGAATCAGGTAGATTAACTACCAATACCCTATCAGGACTCCTGGCTTTGAGGTAGAGAACACCTGAACTAGTTCGAGAAAAGGAATAACAGAAATAGACCTCGGTAAATCCTAATCTAGTACCATACAACTGATTTATTCTATGTACATCGTTTACTATTTTCCACACATTTGGTGAGAATTGTGCGGGGACGATATTGAAATAACCAAAGAAATGCAAAAATAGATCATTAGGGGGAAAAGTAAGTCCCCCCTGAGAAAGCAGCAAAACATGGATCCAGTGGGCATCCTCTATATCCCTAACATTCTTAGGAGGCGAGGAACAACACTCAATCTCTACCCACTCAGGGATGTTGTAGAACTTTCTAAACTCAGAGATCGATCTATTTCCAATCTTCGCCATTGGAAAGCACAAAGAAAAGCTACAAACCAAAGAGAAAATGCAAAGAAAGGGCACAAAAAACTTACAAAACAGAAGATCGATTCAAGTACTGAAGAAGCACAAGCTCAAGATAACTAAAAAGCAATGAGAATGGGGACTGAGAGAAAAGGGAATGATGCTCTAGAATTCTCAAAAGACGGAAGAGTGCTGGAAAGTCTGAAACGATGAAAAAGATGTGGTTATCCTAACGAGCCTTCAAATTCTAATCATATTGCATAGTAAGCGAAGCGGCTGCCACCAAAATCAACTCCACAACTCCCAAAGAATTGCAACACAACCATTATGGATAATCATTTAAATCTGTTGGGACCATATACATGGCACAACAAATTTAGGGGCAATTGTGGGTACCCAGAATTGAGAACCATGGACCTAGACGAGTAGCCCAGTCCTGGCGGCCCAAAGTCCAGGCCCTTTATCTTTTATATTGATCCGATCTCCTCCCACGATCCCATAAAGGGAAGTTATAGGGGAGATGGGAAACATGGAGGAACCCATCACCTCCACTCACCTACATGTAAATGTATTTATTAAACCCTAGGTCCGGGGCAAAAGGACAAGTTGTATTCTCTGTACTCATTCTCCAGAATATAGAGAAATAATACTGACTGCACCATCGTGGACGTAAGCACATCTTTGCTGAACCACGTATATCTCTTGTTGTGTGATTGGCATTTAGTTTTTTTCCTTGTTCTTTCTCGGTAATTGCTTCTCTCATATATATTTATGTTGCATAATAATTGTCACCACAAGTATATATAATAGATTGAGGTGAGGAGAAGAGTAGAAACACACCAATATAAGTGGTTCAGCAATTGCCTACATCCATTGTGCAAATGAGTGTAAGTATCACAGTCGGAAGAGGGATCTAATGGCCTTAGCAATACAATCACTCCACTCTCTCTTTACTATAAATGCAATAGAGTTTGGCTAGGGTTTGTAATTCCCGATCCCTTTCAAAGTAGGAGAAGACAAGTATATGTAGTGTTTGGGGGGTGCAATGTTCCCCCCAAGCATGCAATGATCATGCGTGTGATGATCTATCTAATCTAGTGAAGACATCTGTCACTATCACTTGTAGGGAATGATGATGAAATATTCCCCCACGTGAGGGGATTGATTTGGTTACAACCGAGTTTTTCCACACGTTCCTAACCTTGCATACACTTATAAATGCTTGACCTTGTCCTTGATTGGTACAACCTCGACCTAGAAGAGTACGAGGTTGGTGAAGTCTGACTGTTTCTTTATCCAAGGTTATTCATGATGACCTCGGTCGAGTAGGCTGGCCAAGGTTAGGTAGGATTAGTTGTAACATCAGCTTGTGCCAATGATAATGTTTCCAGATGATTGACCCCACATAACATTATTGATCTCAGATGATGACACAAACGTCAGCTGGGGTCGATATTGATCTTGAAGGGTGGTTGAATCCATGAGTCCTTGCTTGCCTCGGTTGATGCACAACCGAGGTTAGTGTATGAGATAGATGTAACGTCGGCTGTGGTCGACCTGATGGATAACTGACCCCATGAATCATGAAGACCTCGGTTGATGCCCAATCATGGTAGTACTTGCAACGTTGGTTGTGGCCGACCTGGTGAAGGACGACATCACTGGTGGGTAATCCTGAGCTATTGTTACCTCGGTCGTCATCCAGGTCGAGGTTACTGTCTTTGAGCGAGCAGGTGCACTTTGGGCATATCATAAAACATAAATCTAACAAAACTAAAGGTAACGTAAGGACCAAGTCTATAAATTCTAAAACAAAATCCAAATTTAAGTGGATATTCACAAATAGGGTCATAGTATTCAGCCTCTAAACTCAATAAGATTTCCCACATGTAACCCCAAACACAGATTTACATTGTATATTCCTATAGATGTGAGATAGGATGACAAATACTGCGAGGCTTCACACTCTCTTATGTTTACATAAATATATATTGATACTAAAATCATTGTTCAACACCAAATAATAACCAAAAATAACCCAAACCATTGTCGATTTCATCTGATGGATTTTTCACGGTTTATTTAATAGAAGAAAGATGTGGATTCTAAAACATAGAACATAAAAGAGTATAATTAGGTCTTAATATAACAAATCCCATCATAAGCACACGGATATTAAAAAGAGACTGAACCTAAAATATAAAAAATAACCCAAACCACCAGAAATACTGAACATAACCCCAAACACGAGCATACTTTTACACCAAAAGAGTATAAGTAGGTCTTAATCTGCAAAAGAAATAATAAACCACAAAATACAAAAAATAATTAGCAATGAAAATAGGGTGTGTGGCTCAAAATTGATCTTAGCTGAAATCAAAATCAAATATGTCATGTGGACCTATAGGTGTGAAATAAAAACTACTGATAGGGTATAGATTCTCATCAAAATCTTAAATCGAAACACATGCTCAAGTATTTTTCAGTACACATGTGACATGTGTGAACTAGTATATTGGCACATGAAACACTAAATCGAAATAACACAAAAACCTAAACATTGAAACCTTCAATTCAGATTTATAAAACCTAAATCGAAATGTAAGGACACAAATTTCCAATTGAGTCCATTTGTAGTTTTGCCTCAACTTCGGACAAAAAAATTTGCGTCACAAGATAGAGTATTGTTCCTCAAGCCTATGACAGTTGAAAAGTTGAAGATGTAGTAGCAGAGTATTTAAAGCTTCATCATTGACGATTTTTAGTGCCTTGTTTCACATCATCAACGTGTGATAATAAGGTATGAATGCTTAATTATATATATAGGAGCTTGGAAAATTATTTGGGTGTTCTATTTATAAACCACATTTACTTTTCTCAAAAAATATTTTTATAACTTTTCATAAAAGTTTTGGGCTTAAAAATTGAAATTTTTATTTTCTGAAAAGTCGTTCGAACGAACCAAGAATCTTGTTCGAACCAAATTCCCAGGTCGTTCGAACGAACTTCTAATGATAATGTTCAATTTTTCCTTTGAATTTTTGTTGGAAAGTCGTTCGAACAAACTAACAAACGAAAAGTTTTATGCATTCTCGTTCGAACGAACCTGGTCATTTTATTCTCGTTCGAACATGGTCGTTCGAACGACGTCAAAAAGTAATTCGAACAACATTTCAGTGGGAACAGTTATTTTGACAGTTTTTCCCACTTTTCCACTTTTTTCCACTAACTTTTTACCAGATTCATTTAGTGCGGGAATGACACTTTTCCAAGTAACTTTTGAGATATTTCCAAAGGCTTTGAGAGTAAAAATTGTTTATCCAAAAGTTCCATTTTTGTCTTCTTGAGTTTTCATGAATTAAATTCTTCAAAACACAATTTACACCCAGGTTTAGTTTTATCCAAGTTATATATATAAAAAGGATATCTCTTGAAAAGAGGAAAATCCAATTATTTTGGGAAAGTAGAGCAGAGCCCCACTCAGTTGAATGTTGAGAGTGGCTTGCGCGTAAATAGAATGTTGATGCCTATAAGGAAAAAGGGGGAAAGAAGTGCTCATTGAGGAGAAAAATTCACAGGCCGTGATTTTGGTATACCCCGAGGAAAGAAGGAGAGTATAAAGTGCCACTTGATGTGAGATGTTATAAGTGGAACTGGTATTAGGTGAGACATAGTGAGATTGTCTCCGGGTGCACCATTCGTAGATGGAATAGGTTGGTTCCACAAGATCAACCATAATTTTATTATTAAACCTAAAAGTCCAGGGGCGAAATGGGCAAATATGTTGGTAAATTTCTTTAATGGGTTGCCAACATCAGGATAAGGTCGTGACTTCCTTTGAATTTGTGGAACAAATTGACCAAGATGAAGTAATTATTATTCTTTTAGGGTGAGTGACCGGTGAAAGGTGTCACCCAATACTGTTGTGAGTCAGGATGGGATCCTTGAACCCCGCCTCTAATAGAGTTTTCAGAAAGTAGTGAGGATGACGTTTTGGGTTGTGCGGATCATGTTACCTACGGCCCGATAAGTGTATGGGAGGTGATTGACGACTAGTAAAGCGGTATGAAAGCGATTGTAGAGTCATTGTGGTTATTTCACTTTTGTAACTGACATAGCTTGTAATTAAAGTAGTGCATAGTACGGCAATTGGGAGAAAAAATTACCGATTGGTAAAAAGGTGTGTAGTCACTCGTACCTGTTTGTCGTGGACAAGGTGACTGTTAAGGTTTTTTGCAAAAAAATCTAGTCATTCTCCCTTTGATTGATTAGTGGTGAGTGGATAACTAGATTTTGGATCGGACGTGATTTGGAGTCCGTGGATAAGAATTGGGTGAATTTTGAGCATCGTAAGAGTTATGTCGCCATGAACTGAGAATTGAAGGACAAATATGAGTGGTCCGGTGTTTCTGAGATTTCTCTCTGGATGGGAGTTTTGTGTTGAAATGAATACGGGAAGCTAGCACTTTGTGATGTACAGCCTTCTAATAGTAGTGATTCATTAGAGCTAGTGATGTATAGGCTCGTCTCATCCAGATGTTATTGGTAGAAGCATAATGTGTGATGTGCCATTATTAAGGTGAGACCTTATGACTGGTGGAGTATATTAGTATGAAGTCTATCGAACAAGCTTGCCATGAAGCTAGAAACTATAGTGATTAACCCTATAGATAGGAGGGTACTAAAAGTGGATGTATAGTGGGGTAACCCTTATTAGAGGATGTTGTGATGTTAATCTCTGATATTAGTACTGGTTTTATCTGAATTTTGAGGATGAAATTCCTTCTTAAGTGGGGAAGTATCTAATGCCCCGTACCTTTATTTATATTTAAACTACATGAGTGGGGGTAATTTAATAATTTGAGAATTTAAAGTGAAAGAAAATTTGAAGTGTGGGTTAAATATTAATTAGAAAATTTTGGATTATTGTTGATGTGTGCTATATTTTACTTTTAGTAATGAGTATATGAAGTTGGATTATTTTATATCATGATGTAGTTGGGCAAAGCGATAAGTGATATTATTTATTCAAAAAATAAGTGCGGAGTTGTATTGCTCTTAAAAGTTAAATTTTTTATAAGTGACTCGGAAGAGGATTTTAAGTGCATGGTTGGTCTCGGATCGGCTGAGATAGTCAAAATAGAGTACCCGAGGGTAGTGTTTTGGTTTCGGGGACTTTTCGACTAGTAAGGACTCGCAATTGTGTATACGAGTCAATTTCGGGTTTAATAAGGGATAAACCCTTATTCTCTCTTATAAGGGGACGAGATACAGAGAGAAAGGAAATAAAATAAAGAAGAAAATAAAGGAATAAAGAAAAGGGAGAAAGGAGGAGGACTCGGTCCCAGCTCCAGTGAATTCCAGCACGAGTTCGTCATATTTAACCAATCAGGCAAGTCTTTAACTTGATTTAATTATTTAAGTGTGTTTATTTTTCATATTATAGTTGGTGATGAAAACTATAAGATTTTGGGTTTGGGATTCTTGCACAAAAATGGGTTTTGGGGAGATGATTTCATATGATTTTGGAAGTGATGATAACCCTTTATGAAATCTAAGATAAAATCCATGTTAATGGTGAAATTTTTGGTGAGAAATTAAAAGAGTTGTATAAAAACTAGGATTTAATTAAGATAGGGTTTAAATCTTAAATAACTTGATCAATCCCAAGAATAAATTAGTGTATTGGGCATATAAAAGTGTATAGATGTTTATCGTAATGGTTGGTGAGGGTAAAAACCATAAATTTCACAGTTTGAGTAAAAGATGAACTCCTAAACTGATCAGATCGTCGGATCGGTTCATTTTTCATGGCCACAGGATTGGTTCATTTATTATAGAGCCTGGTTCATTTTCATTGGTTATCGGATCGCTTCATTTTTCATAACCGGATCAGTTCGTTTATGGAACCTTCAGTTCGGTTAGGTATTAATGGTCCAGATTTAAGAGTTTTTCTTGGACTAAAAGGATTGGAGAAGATTCCTTTTTGGAGATAAATATTAGGGGATCCTAAATAGAGTGCAAGGACCTCTAAAAGAGTAGATGGGTGATGTATAAGTCTCGATTTAGTGGGAAAGATCTGGGGTTTAAATTTGGGAATGTTTGAGACTAACGACACTCGAGGAATTATTTCAGCGGGTTGACATATATTTTGGGTGTAGGATATATATATATATATATATATATATATATATATTCAAAATAGAATACTAGCTAGTTGTGATGAGCTAATATTCGAAAAATTATTTATGTGATGATTTTATCATAAGTGAGTGAATACTTATGGGATTAAAATAAGTTGTGTGTAATTGTAAATTATACGAATTGGTATATTCAGGACTATAGGCTACTGCCACGAGGGATAGGCATGGATAGTCGAATTTGATGGTGTATATATATATATATATATATATATAGAGAGAGAGAGAGAGAGTATATATATGATATGATTATAAATATATCCGTGTGTGAATGGTGTATTTATGTGAAGCATACCCCTCTAGTGCTATCATGAGAAGTTGGACGATGTGGGTTTGGCCCCTAGCTTGAGGAGCAGGTTGCGTATTGTCCTCAAGTCATAATCGTCCATTATTTATATTGTGTGATTTTTATTTTGGGTGACACGTGGTGGGTATGTTTCATCTCACTTTCAGGTTCAGAACTATGACTGCTTCACATACGTTATGATTTGGGTTTTCACCAAGTTGGTATGAGAGTCCGACCGCTAGTATCCAGGATGATAATGTGAGTGATTCCCTGGAAGATGATAGCATTGTGGAGATTTCATCCATTGAGTTATAGCTCTGAGGGATGGTTGATATACTTATATGGTATGTGATATATAAGTATGGATATACTTGATGTGTATAGTATATTATATATATATGTGAAAACATATTTATACACGTGGAGAAAAATAAACAATGGAATGTGAGATAAATTTTGGATCATTCGGGAGTATGAAATCCGGAATAAGAATGTGAGATACGTATATAAGGATGGGAATATTATATACGAGATATAGAACAGTAAAATGTGAATAGTGTAAATTACTAGTGAGGGTTATAAATTAGGAGCGGATTAATTATAAATGAGAGATTATAAAGTGTAAGCTCGGGTGATAGCTCAGAGTATTTATAGTACGTGGGGTACGAGATGGGATATGGTTACTTGGGAGTTTAGCGAGGTGCTAGATAGGCTGGGTAGCTAACAAGGGTGTTTTAAAATTCTTGCATTAGGTGTGCACTATTAGATGAGAGGTGAGGGGAATCTCATGTGAGTGCGACACTGGTTTAAATATGGAGAGTATCATATTTTAAATATTAAAGTATGTTAAGCACCTGCTAAAATATTTTTTAAAACCCAGGCTCTAACACGTATCTTATTTTCTTTTTCTTCTCCTTTGTATACTTTTTAGGTGTCCGGATATAGATATGCATGGATGACTATTCTTTGCTTCAGACGTTGTTGCCGCAGCTATGGATGTTGGCTAGAAACAGTGTAGACGCCTCAATCCTTCTGATCCAGATAGAAGGTATTGTGTAATATTCGGGCATATTTTCCAGTTGTGTCATTTACTTTATTTCCCGCATTTCATTCGATATGTTGTATCATGTTTTACCGAGAGTTATCGTATATTTATTTGTTCATTTCAGCTGTTTTTTATATTACCGTGTGCGTGGTTTTATGTGTGTATTAAGTTAAAAAGATTAAAAGTTAAAAATTGACGCCACGCCTAATAGGTAATTACTAATTAAATAGTTTTCGACAGTGATATTGATAATCAAACCATATGAGATTCCTGTTTTAATTTAATATAGGACTAATCACTCGATATTTTATTAGATTGGGTATCACACTTAGGACATGTGAGAGAGCTATTCGTGAGAAGCTTGAGTAAGTAGAAGGTGAGAGAAATATCCTTAGAGGATTAATGGAGGTTATGAAGAAAGAAGTTATTGTGTGTGGAGAGAGTAAGTGTTTACTCGAGTCACGTATCTTAGAGTTAGAAGAGAAGTTGAGAGACTCAAGTCAAATTTAATTTTCTTTGAAAATTAGATAAAATGCTTGGAACCGTCCAAATTAACAATGACTTGTGTGGTATTGTCTTCGATACTCAAAATGCTTTCGCTAATAAAGACAAAACCATGATTTTAAAAGAATCTACTAGGAACACTTTAAAAGGTCAATCCTTAGGTAATACTTCGTGCCGTGTTTTCACGTGCACACATTGCGATCGAAAAGGTCACCTTAGGATGTTTTGTTTTGATCATATAAAGGATCCTAGGAAGTCCAAGGGTAAAGTCACCAAAACTCGAAAGCGTCACGCTTCACTAGTTTGGGTTAGGCTTTCCGATTTGGAGGCTTTACAAGATAGGATTTTTTATTCTCATTTTCTTGCACGTGATACCTCCCTTGCTAAATTTAAAGGTTGAATGTGTTAGCTTTGTTTACATACATTAGCGTGTGTGCTTCATGATAGATTTTTGCTAGGTGTATGTATGTTTGTCATTATCTAGTCATTGCTTGATCATATATCATTTCCTAGAATTATGATTTGTGTATCTTTTGTATTTTATTCTCTTCATTTTTTTTGTATTAAATGAAAAATACAAAAAGTTTTTTGTCTGTCTTTTGAGTTATAATTTTTTTTTTGTTACAAATTTCAAAAAATCAAAAAGATTATATTTTTTGTATTTTAGTTTTACACATTTTATGTGGCATATCCTTGTGTTTGAATCCTATATCATTCCATTCCCATGTGGCTAGAACTTTTGGTTAACATTTTCAATCCATAAAGTGTTCTTTATCATGCTTGCATGGAGTAGTTTGATTTCGTGTTGCTTAATGGATTCTATTTTTATATGCCTCGATTCACACATGTACGACCTTATTTGATCTTTAACTTCACATGTATATTTAAGCGAAGTGAGATTTTCTCCTATCAGTTTAGTCATCTACATGTTGCTATGACTATGGAGGATTTGTGCATGTAATAACCATTTCTTGGGTTTAAAAATTGGAAAAACATTTATCCGGTGTTGGTGATTATTGGTGTTTGTCAATGGCATCGGGCTGCGAAAGACAAAATTACTTTGCGTGAAAACCCACCATTGAAATTTGGCCGAAAAAGTGTGGCATTTAAAATTTAGCCAAGGCCTTCTTTGTTTAGTTGGTATGTTCATAAAGAAAAAGAAAAAGGATATTATGAGGATTTTTGGTTGGATGTATCAACGGGTTTGCACAATGACAATGTATCCTAGTTACGCTATCTTTGTCTTGAATCTATTGATTTATAGAATAATAGAAATTCTAGGTTTGTGGGCATTGTGTATGTATGTTCATCGAGTTCACTATATATTATCCCATGAGGCTATGTTTAAGTGTGATAAAGTTTTGCAATCAAATGAGAACTCCAAGAATATGTTTAAGTGATTCAGTCTAAATTCTTTTGTTACTAGTTTCACGCCCATTCATTTTCGTTTGCCACATGATATTTAGACACATTGATGCCATATGAGTGTGGAAAGCTTTATGTATTTTGTGTCTCTTGTGGTGTTTATACCTATGCATATATGTGTGTGCATTATTGGTATATTTAGCGTTTGTATATATTTGGTATCTTTTTGAGTCTTTTCCTTTATAACTTGTCCATGTATGCTTTGAATTGAATATTGGTATCTATCTTGTTGCGAATTTTATTTTGATATCACATGCTTATCACAATTCATTATAAATGTTATCTTTTTGTCATCGCATCATAATTGATATCCATTGATCATTGTATGGATTAGTTGTACCTTGTTGTTGTCCATATGCTTTAATGCTCTTATCACTTTATTCACCATTGCATGTTATACTTGTTTTTCCTTATTCCCATCCCTTGTATAGTTTAGGGGGAGTATTTGCTTTAATTGGGGAAGAAATAATTATTTTATAATTATTTGACCTTTGTCTATTCCTGAACAAAAAAAGGGGTGAATATGCTTTAATTGGGGGAGAAATAAGTTATTTTATTCTTTAGCCTTTGTCTATTCCTGAACAAAAATGGGGAGAAGTTGTATATAATCCTTTGAAATTTTGGGAGATCTAACTTATGGGAGATCATCTAAGATAAAGGGGGATAATTTATTTTTGTGTTTAATTTTTTTATATTCCCTATGCGTTTAATGGTGTGTTTAAGTGTGCCGGATTTCATCTTTAGTGGAAATCTTCCAAAGCGACAAAGCTTTTCATTCTAAGTGTCGAGTTAAGAAAATGTATTTTTTATTTTGGGTGGGATTGAGTCAGTTTAGATGAATTTGACAGCCCTTAGGATTTTTGGTTTGGTTTTGTCCCGGAATAGCCAAAAGGGGAGATTTGTAAGGACACAAATTTCAAATTGATTCCATTTGTAGATTTGGCTCAATTCCAGACAAAACAATTCGAGTCATAGGATAGAGTATTGTTCCTCAAGCCTATAATGGTTGAAGAGTTGAAGACGTATCGGCCAAGTATTTAAAGTTTCATCATTGTCAGTTTCTAATGCCTTATTTTGCGTCATCAACATGTGATCATTTTCCAAAGTCTCCTAAGGTATGAATGCTTAATTATATATATAGGAGATTGGAAAATTATTTTCGCCTTTTTTTATAAACCACTTTTACTTTTCTCAGAAAATATTTTTATAATTTTTCATAATAGTTTTGGTCCTAAAAATCGAATTTTTTATTTTTTGAAATGTAGTTCAAACGAACCTGGAATCTCGTTCGAACGAAGTTCCCAGGTCGTTCGAACGAACTTCTAATGAGAACGTTCAATTTTTCCTCTGAATTTTCGTTGGACGGCCGTTTGAATGAGGTCGTTCGAACGAACTAACGAACGAAAAGTTTTCTGCATTCTCGTTCGAATGAACCTGGTCGTTTTATTCTCGTTCGATCATGGTCGTTCGAACAAGATCAAAAAGTCGTTCGAGCGACATTTCAGCGAGAATAGTTATTTTGACAATTTTTCTCACTTTCCCACTTTTCCCACTAACTTTTTACTAGATTTATTTAGTGATGGAATAACAGTTTTCCAAGTACCTTTTGAGAGATTTCCAAAGTATTTGAGAGCAAAAATTGTTTATCCAAAAGTTACCTTTTGGGTTCTTTATTTTTCATGAATTAAATTCTTCAAAACACATTTTACACCCAATGGTTTAGTTTTATCCAAGTTCTACATATATATATATATATATATATCTTTGCTTGGAGATTGGTTTGCATCGGGTCCTTCTCTACCCATCAAAGGAGATTATTTGGGTTTCTTCTCTACCCCAAAAAGAATATTGGTTTATTTTGCTGTGGCATTCTCATACGGTGAAAGGCACCGTGTGTGGGTTGACGGTAGTTGTGCCCCATCGGTGGATTCTAAGATTTCAGTGGATTTCGGAGTTGTCAACTAGGCGGAGGTGGATGCAAGAAGAAGCGTTGAGTCTTGCCCGGAGTCAAGTCGTGTGTTGTAAGTCTTTTTTCTTGTATTTGTAAATCCATACTTAGTTGAATTGTAGGCAGGGTCGTCCGAGGTTTTTCCCACTATGGGTTTTCCTCGTACATCGCGGTGTAGTGTGTTTGTGTTTATTTTTATCTTGCAAATTCACAAGATGCATGTTTAGGTATAATAAAGATAAAAATTGGTTTAAACACAAAATTTTGGTGCTAATATTAATTTGGGTAATGTTTAAGTTAATTTAATTCAAGTCATTGTTAATTTAATTTGGTAATATTCATGCTTAGTTTGTTTAACTTGAATTGAATTAAATTTTGCTTAAGTGAAAAGTCGAATGTTTGTGTAGTTTAAATTCACTTTAAGTTTATTTAATTTTTCACGTGTTTGGTTATACCTTTAAAGAAAAGAAAATTAATTAACTTTTCAAAAATTAAAATTTGGGAACCATCACCCCCTTCACGAAAGAACAACAAAATGGGATAAAAATCCTCGATTCACATTTACAAAACTGAATAACAACAACAAAAATATGATTGAAACCTAAATGGAAAGAGCATAAATAACTCGAAACCCTAACTTGTACCTATCGAATGCACAGAGAAGAGGTTTGAGGAGAAAGAGATCATGGTTTGATGTTGTAAGAGAGACAAAGAGCACGTCAGATTGGTTTATCGAAAGATGGAAGAGAGAAGGTATGTTGAAAAGGTGTCTTTGGAAGAAAATGAGAGTGTTACGAAAATGCCCCAATTCTTTAATTAAAGAGTAAGTTTGATGAGGGAAAGGGGGGGGGGGGGAATCAAATAATTGAAGGGTAGATATGTAAAAAAAAGATGTGATCTCAACCATTATAATATGTAAGGAGGTAGCATCAATCCGCACCGTTTAAAATGTCTACATTTTCAAAAACCATCTTATCATATTTTATATATATATATATATATATATATATATATATATATATATATATCTGTGTGTGTGTGTGTGTGTGTGTGTGAGAGAGAGAGAGAGAGAGAGAGCAAATTTTATGTCATTGTTCATAGATTAGGCTTACATCTAGTTTGGCGTATCACGTTACACTTCGACTCGAGCCATCAGGAAGAACCAAATCTCCAACATCTCCGAGTTCAATGGTTCTCCACTTTATAAAGGTATAAAACTTTTAGGAATTCAAATTTATTCATTAAATTTATTATGGCAGGTTTTATTTTTATTAAAACTAAATTAGGATTTTTTATGTTTTAAATCGAGGCATTTTTTAGGTTTAAAAAAATTTCAAACTTCACTGACCTCATTCAAACGAGAAGACATTATCATTCGAATGAGATGTCAAAGTCGTTTGAAGCATCGTTTGATATCTACATCTAACATGCATCTAACGAGGGTGTACTGTTTTTCATCGTTTAAATCTGATTTGAAGTTTGTTCAAACAAGATAGCACTGCAGTTAGAACGAACTTGCTTTCATTCTAAATAGATTTTATTCTCATTCGAACGAGCCTTGTTTTCGTATGAGCGAGTGATGTCGCCTCAAATTTTTTATTTGCCTTATAAATACCCAGTTCATCTTTATTGTTTCTAAGACTATTGTCAGGTCAACTTCTACATACCTGGTGCAAAATGTTTCACACTTTTATGTTTAGAAAACTCTTTTAATTCACAAAACTCATCCCCAAATATATTTGTGTGAATCATTTAAAAACCTAAATAGTTTTGTATCCTTGCATACACTACTATTGTCGAGACTACTAACCATGTGATATGTGACACCCCGCCTAATTAAATACCAGGTGATCAGTCCTTTATTAAATTATAATCAAGGTGAACGGTTGGTTCATTCTTAGCATCATTGTCGCAAAAATAACTTTTACAATTAAACACCCTAAATAATTAAGCTAAGTGATAAAACCATTTTTAAGACATCAATAACTAAGTTCATTTAAAAACCATCATTTAAACTTTACATAAATCATAGTTTAAGAAACATCCAACAATTATACTGGAACATATGATCCAAACAATTTAAACATCCAACTAATTAATTCCAACTTTAAAACTTAAAGGAAGACATCCTGACAGTAATAAATCCCAAAGTATGAATACTGGAAATGAATGTATCATAATCTTTGATAAAAAGAACTGAATAATGGAAAAAGGGCGACACATGCCCAACTGGATAAAATAGTGCTAGGAGTGAAATCAATCATGAGGTCGTCTAAGCAAGAGGCTTGTAACTCCAACCTAAGCTGCAGCGCGTTCCTTCCAAAGGATCCTATGCAAGACGCCCCTGTGGCTGGGCAGCTGTAATATATACGTATATATATAGAAGAGAGAAGAGGAAATAGCAAACGGGTCAGAGCCCTATTGTAAAGCAATTTAAAAATTAGTTTAGCAAGTATTTAAAATGCTTACAGGCTAATGCAACCAACGTATTAGTGCGGCACTCCCTTGAGAAATTCTCACCTCTCTTCTATTGTGCACACCTATCGCACCAATACTTCCAACAGTTTAACTTATCTTATCTTAAGTTACTCGTAAGATTTCATGCCAACAATTTCAAATGTTAAGGAGGTTAATTTTATTTAACAGCAAAGTTCTCACATAAACCTCATTTGATTATAAAGTTTCTCAGTAATATAGCATACTTTTCAAACACTTATTCCCATGTTGAAATAATTATTCGTTTCTTACGTACCGTAGTCACAGTAGGTACTTCCCAATTTTCCAGATTTAAATATATATATATATATATATATATATATATATATATATATATATATATATATTCTAACGGAACCCCACATAAGATTTATGGTGCGGGCATACTCTACTATCCAGTCCCCGAATCTCTCGTACTAAGGGAAATACAAGCTCGGAATCACTCTCGAACTGTATTAACACAAAACACATACAAATTGAGGTGAAGCATAGTTCCAAGTCACTAAGAGGTCAGCACATACCCTCATGTCCCTTAGGACCGTCTGACTATTGATCCGATAGCCTGTACCAAGGATTCCTATGTTCTAGGGTACGAGTCAATATCCTCCATAAAGGTCCCATCGAGATAAGACTCTCCCAACGTGGTAACCTCAGGGATAGCAAGTAGCGCGGGCATGATTTTTACATGTATATAGCATATGCACAATCACAGTCATATATGTATACTACTATTCCCATATCAAATTTTGGTACACTCTCACGACCCATAATTATGATATTTATTCTTATTACTCATTATTTGTTTATCACGTATAACGGTTTGACTCTTATTCTGATTTGTGGGATTATTCCAACTTACTACATAACACTTGTGGATTCCTATCTTCCCAAGTGTAATTTCAGTAGGTACTTATTCCTTTTACAACGTCACTTCCTTACGAGTCTCACCCTTTAACATGTGTTCCCATTGTCCCTTATATGTAGAACACCCCTGTGAAATGTCAATCTCGTCTTACATCAACGGTTCCATATATTTCTAAAGTCCTACTGGTCTTCTTTATATCCCTAAAATGTTCTAACATTAATATCCAAGAATGTCTAATCATTTAAGTTGGAACAACCTATTAAAAAGGGAATACGAGTTATACAGGAGGGGTCAATCGATTGATCGATTCATCGATCGATCGATGCTCTAGGGTCGATCGATCGATCAAGCAGGTATGGCAAATCTGTAGATCCAGTTACGGGTTTCCTATTCCAAAATCACCTAGATGTATGTCTTAGGGTAAAAAATGGAATTTGTATTTGATCATTTAATTATATAAATAATTCCATTAAGATTGTGATAGCACACTCTCAATATATATATATATATATATATATATATATATATATATATATATATAAGTTTTTGAATTGTCAAGACATTTTAACGTGCGATTGGTGCCACATCCTTATACATTTTTACAAAATGAAGGGTTGAGATTGATTCTTCACTTTAATTCTAAATTTTCTCTTCCAATTCCCCCTTAAACTTTTGGTTTCCCTAATATTTCTCTCATTTCCCTCACCTCACTCCCTCTCACCACTTAGTTGTCACAGACTTCAACAATTTTTTAAATGTCACATGTGATATTTCTTTGTATAATAATCTATATTTGCACAATAAATATTTAGTATCTTTAACTCATGTGGCTATTTTGTAAACAATTGCATAAGTAACCCAATCATTTATTGTCATGTGGAAAGATGGAGGACATATAGGAATTTTAATTAGTAAAAAATAAATTTCCATTCTTCCTCAAGATTAGTTAATTATAAAGTAGTTAATTATAATATTGTTTCCCAAGAATTTAACTTGTTTCACTACTTTCATGATTACAAGGCAATACATATTTGTGCCCTAATATTAATCATGGCACGGTACGAATACGACATGTGTCTATACTAGTTTTGCTTTATGCATCATAGTTCACCCATATTGTGTTTAGTGAGAATGATATTATATTACAGTCATCACGGATTATTATAGCACATTTGTTGAGATATCTAGAATTTTTATGGTATTGATTCGTTTGGGAAGTAATATTTTATGTATTTTGATTTGTTTTTCTTTCTGGGTTCACTCTCTTTAAAAAGTATGTAAAGAAAGAAAAGAACTTTAAAATATATGACTAGATTGGATGTGATCAGTCATTAATGATAATTTCTATAGACCATCATTTGGAATCATAATTAATCCAAATGCTTAAGTGTCGATCATAAAATTGTTTTAAACCCCATAAAAATCTATAATAGTGACAAATAAGTATTTGATTTCAATTTAGTACCATATAATGTATTATATAGAGTTTTCCTTGTGAGATACTTAAAAAGAATAAGAGTAGATTTTCCTTGAAATTAGTTGCAACCCTTTAATCTCGTTCTAAAAGTCACTTTAGGGATGAAAGTGACGTTTGATAGTGATTCCACATAGACATTTATTTGTTTGAGCACTTATCAAAGGTTGCTTCTATTGACACCGAAAAAACTACTACATAACATCACAGTAGAAAAATAGTATCCTATTGCTAAGGGCAATCACATGTATAAATAGTTTGTGTTGATTTATTCATTGGGTCCCACTTCATTTTTTCTCACCTCTTGCAACTCAAACTCTCATTTTCTCTCAACCATTTTCTCCATCACTCCCATCCCCATAACCACACCCCATCGCACCATCTCCAGCCCGTACCACACCATATCCAACACCCATCAATGCATCTATTTTTCCACACACAGAGAATCACATTTCTTTCTTTTCGTCCCTCTCATGCACACATAAAAAAAACCTAGTTCTTACAAATTTTTTATATGAAATGAAAAAACGAGCCAAATAAATATTTTCTCTTCATATTACACCCATAAGTAACATAAAATAAAGCATATACTCATATATGATTCAAACAACAATTAAAACTTCTAAAAAAATCAGAGGTCATAAACAATCTCCCCACTACACCGCTTGATAGTATGTTTTGAAGCATGATACCTATTTATGCCCTACCAAAAGGTTACTTAATAGTATGTTGTTTGATGTTGAAATGAGTTTGAAGGTTTTAAAGAGATAATTAGATGATGAGAGAAGGGAGAAGGTTAAAAATGATAAAATTAAATTTTAAATTGGTAGGTGCCCTTTGGTGCTTAGAGGAAGTAATAATTGCATAAGTGTGGTGTTAGTAAATTATTTTATCTCGTGGGTATTGTGAAATTATTTTTGGGCTGTAAATAGCAGTACCCCTTATCAAACTAGGCAACTCCACACTTTTTCATACCTTATTAAAGTGTAGCAAGTAGCCTATGGTGAAAATCTATAAAACTGGGTGTACTTAGTAAATGTGTGTATTTAATAAAGTCCCATTCTATTGTAAATATAATGTGACGCCATTCACGGAATTTTTATTTTATGATGTTATAAATCAATTATGGAACTCCATTCCATTATATTAATACCTTGTGAATATTTGAAAAATGTTTCTTTGAATTTGGAAAATAAATGTGTGTGACACCTTTCATGTAACTAATAAATGTATGTCATAGCATATGCTTACATTGTTAGCGGCACATCATGACGTAAGGTAAAAAATATTTCATTTCCTTAAAGAGATTTAGTAGTGACAAAATTAGGGGTTGGGCTAATCCGAACAGGCTAAATATGGGTTGGATCAATCCATTTTTTTTTTACCTATTAGTATTAAAATCCCATGTAAAAGTGAAAAAAAACATATTTAACTCGTTACTTTTAAAATTGGGCTCGTTATTCGACTCAATGCTTTTGAAAATGGATCTCATATTTGATTCATAACTTTCAAATATGATATCCATATTTGACTCATAGTTTTAAAATGGACTTTGTATTTGACCCATAAAATTGAGCCCATATTTAATTGATTGCGCTAATCTGGAATGTTTTATTATTTAGGAGTCATTTTACCAGCACTAACGAAAATTAGTTATTAGATATATTACATTTCATTAATCCATTTTTTTCCAACATTGGCATCATATCTAATGTAAAAATATCCCATATCCTTACAAGAATTAGCCATTTGAAATCAAACATATCCTGACCAACAACAGAATATACATAATGCATTATTTGTAAATTATGTTAAATGAAATACGTAAGTAACATGTACAAAAGTTTAAGTACATGAATAAGAAAAAAAAATATCATAGATCATATAGTTATCCATTAAAAAACAAATCTTCTTCTTCTCTCACAAAATACCAACCTTCATCTCTCTCGGCATGTTTCCACCGGTACTGCATATCATATAAACTCCTAGTATCTCCCTCCTCGTCAACAACATTATCATCCCCCATCAATTTTAATATCAATGGCTCCCCATTCTTTTCCACTTCATTGAATATGAATTTACAAGAAAAGAACATTGTCTTGGCTTGATGATCCTCACATACAATGAATCGAAGAGTGGTCAATTTGCAAACATTGTATATGGTAAATTAAAAACACAACCCTCCAATTTGTCAGTTTATTGGTTGCTTAGCATTAGACATAATCCTTCTCCTTTTGGTCCTGAGCCACCTACATCGAATAGGATATATAAGTGTTAAATGAATATAAATTCATTTAGTCTCGCAATTTAAAACTATATTGGTAATTTCAAAATAAAACTTGAAGTTATGGGTAACTTCCAATTTAAACCTTGAGGTTTCAATTATTTAAACTGGAATCCTGAAGTTCCATAATGGATGCAAAGTGAACCTTTAACTTAATAGCAATTAAATTGGTGTGTGGAAATCCATGTTCGCATCCAATGTGCCAAACCACATTTATAATCTCAAAAAAGATTACAACCAATGCTTAAATATTAATTTGTAATTAATCCTTCAATTTTACATTAAGATAGAAAAATTTATTTTAGAGAGACTTTTTTCATATATAGAGAAATGATAAGTAATTTGTTTTTAATCATGTGGCATTCAATCATTAGACAAATAGTATTTTAGGCAACTAGGATAACACATATAGTCATATCATATTTTTTTTCATTCTCTCAAAGAATGCTAGCAAACAGGTTCGAATTGAAATAATTAAAACATCAAGGTTTGATTGGAAATGACCTCTAAATTCGGGGTTTATTTTTTAAATTTCCACTAACCATATGCATTGCTTCTTGGTTGGACCAATGGTCATGCATAACTTTTGACACTGAAGTGATTTAATACAAAAAGTGAATAAAACATGGAGATTATAGCAATTTGTGTGTGTGTATATTGACAGAGAGGGAGAGGGGGGACGTTCTCTAGTGAAGCTAAAAATTGAAATTTCTAATGAACCTCATAAAACATTAAAAATAATCTAATTACTTGTAATTCCTATGTTGTATTTGGTCCGCGCAAGCGTCAAGGACATGCGTGTGACACACGCACCCCCTCCCTCCACCCTAGCCCCAATGGTAACTGCCCCAAACCCACGCGACAACGGACATGGTTTGGCAGGTTTTGGATTGGGTTTGGGTTGAACAGATATATGGGTCTAGGGTTGGTATTAGGGATAAAGTTTTGGGTTTATGGCAGGTGAAATGGTTTTCGAGTTAAAGTCGGGTTTAGTTGGCTTGATTGTGTCGTTTTTGTCTAGCTGGATGGGTGGTGTTTGGGGTCAAATGAGGTTGTTGGTTTTCGGCGGTATAAGACGGTGGTAGTGAGTTGGTCGGAGTTTGGTGTGTCTATGGTCATGTAATACCCCGTAATTTTAATGGCTTTTAAAAAAGTATTAATTGGAATTAATTGAATAATTTAAAATTAATTCGAAATTAAATATTACTCGAGAATAGAGTAATATATGATATATGTTGAATATTACATAGTGAATAAAAGTAATATATGAATATGACTTTACATATGATTATGATTTTAGTTAATTGTCGTGAATAGTGAATACGGCAATTTCGGTGATTAAGTTGGATGCGTGTGTAAGTAGTGTCTGTAATACCCCGTATTTTTATGCTATATTAATTTGGGGATTTATTAAATTTAATGAGAGTGTATTATTTAATAAAAATCTGGAAAATATTATGTTATAATTATTAACGTGATGAGAGTTAGTAATTATATAAAATTGTTGAATATTACTAATGTGTAAAGTAATATATGATATTGGTTATATTAAATGTCACGAGTGAATGAAATGACAATTTTGGGAATTTTAGTCGGGACGCGCCCGTGTCGCGTCGGGACTAATTATTGATATTTAAGAGTGAATATTTTATAAGATGTTCGTATGGTCGTTTTGAGCGCGCCAACGCATCCGTAAGGGTCGAGATAGCCAGAAACGTGTACCCGGGGGTTTAGATTGGGTCTCGAGGTGTTTTTAGGCATAATTAGTGACCCGGGAGGGCATTTTGGTCATTTTACATAATTGGGTAATTAAACCCACGAATTTTAGCAATCTTTATCAGCTAATTAGGTTAGCCATTTAGGGTTAGAACATTCAGAACCCTAGAACGGCCATTGGAGAAGAGTGGAGAGAGCTCTCAAGGAGATTCAAGGCCAAAATACCACCGTTTGCACCGCCGTCACCACCAACGCGTAGATCGCAAGGAGGAGAACGCAACCACACCAAAATCAGCCAGAAACCAGACCTCTGAAAATCCCAGGGAAGTGTTTAACTTGCTTATTTTCGTTGGTGCAATTTCCATATTAGTTTAGGAATGATTAGGAATATAATCCATGAAAGAAAACCCAAATTTTGATAGGAATTTGCATGTAGTAAAGACTTAAACCTTATTCTGGAAATCTTTAATGAAGTAGATGTATTATCCAGGAAATTTTGATGATATATTAGAAAGAAATTCTGGTATAAACTGATTAGAACCATAGTTAAGAAAACTTTAGGGTTCTTGATGATTAGATGAGATTTTGGGTTGTTTAGCCATGTTTAATGATGGATATACACATGCTTTACATTAAAAACATCTGGTATTATGTTATTATGTTAGTAGTAAAATTTTTGGGTCGATTAGTGTTGAAAAATATTGATTTGGATGAAGAAAGAAGGTAGAACCCGTAACTGCAATTCTGCAGAATTTTGCAGACCTACTTGATCGATCGATCGAGCCTAGAGCTTCGATCGATCAAAGGTTCGATCGATCGAGCCCCAGACATCGATCGATCGACCCCTCCTGGCAGACTCCTGTTTCCCTTGTTTAATTAGTTAAATTAATTTATAGTGAAATAATGCTTGGGCAATCTTAATAAAATGTTTTAGAGGATAGGAGAGATCAGTAGGACATATAATTAAGTGTTGGGAACTTTATTATACGACGAGAATTGTGTTTTTGGGGAAATTATATTAGGAATGAGGAGACTACGTATTTCACGTGAGAGAGTACGACAAATAGCTACGATAGCGAAACGAATGTCTACCTACTGAATTGTCTACTTGGGAGGATAGAGTCCACCAGTGTCACGTAATAAGTGAGAAAACCCTTCGAGTTAAGGTTAGAGACGAAACCTTATACGTAATACTAATAATGTGAAATTAAGGATAAACGTTGTAACTATGGGTGACGAGAGGAACCTATATTAATATGATGAAAGTGGTATATTTATATGATTGTGTGTACATATATTATATACATGTGAAAAATATACCGCGCTACTTGCTATCCTTGAGGTTACCGCGCTGGGACAAGTCTTATCTCGATGGGACCTTTATGGGGTATATTGACTTGTACCCTAGAAGATAGATATCCTTGGTACAGGCTATTGAATTGATAGTTCAGACGGTCCTAAGAGACGCGAATATGTGCCATCCTCTTAGAGACTTGGAATCTATGCTTCGCCTCACTATTGTTTGTGTATGTGTTAATACAATTCGAGAGTGATTCCGAATTTTTATTCCCCTTGATATGAGTGGTATGGGGTTTGGATAGTGGAAGTATGCACGCACCATAGTTTTAGTTGGGGTGCTGTTATATATATATGTTATACGAGTAGTTAATATATATATATGAGATTATGAAATTGAAACTGCCTACTGTGATTTGATAAGTAGGACATGGTTGTCGACTCAAATAGTAAATACTTGTTCTGTGAAGGTATAATATGACACTGGGAAACTTTATAAATTAATGAAGCTAAAACGAGAGTTGTGCTACAAATTGAAAGTAACCTTTTTAAAACAATGACATTGTTCGATTTTGAAATCTTATGAGTAGGTTAAGATAAATTAAATTATTTGGTAGGTTAGATGATAATATGTCCAGATAAACCGTTGGGAAGGTTAGTACGATAGGCGTGCACATTAGAAGAGAGGTGAGAATTTCCTCAAGAGAGTGTCGAACTAATATGTTGTTGCATTGGCCTGTATCAATTTAAATACTTGCTAAACGAATTTTAAATCATACACACTATCGGGCTCTGACCCGTCTTTTCTCTCTCTCTCTCTCTCTCTCTCTCTCTCTCTCTCTCCCTCTCTCTCTCTCTCTTGTATATATATGTATATATTTCAGGTGCCTAGCCACAGGGGCATCTTGCTTAGGAACTCTTGGAAGGAACGCGCTGCAGCTTAGGTGGGAGTTGCAGGTCTCTTGATTAGATGACTTCGTTCATTCAGATCCACTCTTAGTATTTTCATTCAGATGGGCATGTGTAGCCCCTTTCCATTGTTTCTTTATTTTGGGACATATGTATTTCAGTTATTTCCAGTACTGTTATTATGGGATTTTTGTTCAGGATGGATGCGTTACTTTATTTTCTCTCATGTTGACATTCGTTGATGAATGTTTTATATCGATTGGATTATGTTTCAGGTTTATTGTGGTGTGAATCTCATTTTTTGAAACTTTGTTAATAAAATAATTAAATCTTTTTCTTTAAATAAAATTTGGAAAGTAATGTTTAAATATGGTTTTGACACTTAGCTTAATTATTTAGGGTGTTAAATTGGAAAGTTTATTTTTACGATAGTGATGCTAAGAATGAACCAAACTGTTCACCTTGATTTAATTTAATAAAGGAGTGATCGCCCGGTATTTAATTAGCCGGGGTGTCACAGGTGGTATCAGAGCATCAGGTTCTAGTGTCCATAGGATCTGTACGGCTTACTTCATTTTCAGCTTAACGTTTTTGCTATAGAGCCCTAGCATTAGTAATGTTGTATTCATTTTTGCGTTGGAAATTCCTACTTCTGCGATTTGTCGATACGAATGTTAAATTTATTCTGATGTAATTTTAAAACTTTCAGATGGCCCGCCAGGAAGAACAAGCTAAGGCCATTGGGGAAGTTAATGAGCGAGGACAACTCACATTTCAGGTGCCTCCAAACAGGGTACCAATCATCGAAATTGCGGGCATTATGGCACAAGCAGTTACCACTGCAGTTTTACAGTACCAAGAACGCAGCATACAACTTGCAGGAGGCAAAATACCTAGAGAGGTTAACCAAAGGCATGTGACTAAAGCTGATAGTTGTGTGAAGACACCGAAATTGCAACAACAAACCACTCAAGATCGAGTTAGTTCCGCAAGTAACAAAATTTTTGTAAAGGGCCAAAAGTATCAGGGCCAACGAAGTCAGATTCATAATGAAATCACAAAGAGGTGTTTCGGTTGTGGAATGGACGGTCACAAATGTCAATTTTGTCCGAATCAGACTGGGGATAAACTACAATCCGACCAGCGAAGAATTTTGAAACTCTGCTATAAATGTGTACAGCCGGATCACAAGTGGAGGGATTGCCCTCACCCTGACAGGGTCTTTCCGCAAATTTCCCCTCAAGGTCAGCAAGACCAGGGAAAAGGTGAGACTAGTCAACGATGTGATGAAGTGAAACAGTTTCAAGAGAAGCATTTTCAGTGTGGCAGGAAAGACCATAGTTGTCAAAATTGTCCAGAGAGAAATAAAGTCCCAAGTCGGCAAGGACAGCAAGGCCGACACTGCCAGCAGCAGGGTCAGAAAGGGATTAACTTCAGAGGCAGATGTTTTGTATGTGGAAAGCATGGCCATAAGCGCCAGGATTGCCCAGAGGGTAATAGGGCCCCACAACAGCAGGGTGCCCGCAATGATCCAGGGAGGCCACTTTTTCGAGCTACCCTACCAACTCCAGCCCAAGTGCCAGCTCTACCAGCCATGCCAGCAGCTCCAGTGTAGCAATAGCAGTCACAATATGGACGTGTCTATAATGGTATGTTTCCTATCCATGGTACTATGGGTCGGGTTTTGTTTGATACGGGGGGCAACGCATTGTTTTATAGCTACGCATTTTGCGAAGGCTTTAGGGTTGTTAGCCATAGCAGAGAGCATAGTGACGTGTGTAGACTCACCATTGGGGAGTGGGTCCCTTATTTTCTTTATATGCCGGGGAGTGGGGGTAGAGATCGGTAGTCTGGTATTACCTGCAGACATGTTAGTTTTGGACATGCATGAGCACGATGTGATTATCGGTATGGATTGGCTCGCAGCTTATAGGGCCATGATTGATTGCTTCGGTGGGAGCATTATTTTTTCTATTCCGGGGCAAGAGATGTTTGTAGTGGCGATGCCTCGCCCAGACGGAGGCTCGACCGCTCATTTGTATTACATAGAGGAGGATACCTCTAAGGAGGTTATGATTCCTTTGGATTCGATCCCAGTTGTTAGGGAGTATTCTGATGTATTTCAGGAGATACCAGGCCTACCCCCCAGTCGAGAGATAGACTTCGTCATAGACTTATTGCCAGATACGAGACCTATAGCACACGCACCGTATCGTATGGCTCCGGCATAGATGCGAGAGCTAAGAGATCAGATAGAGCAGCTGTTAGGTCAGGGCTTCATTCGTAGGAGTACCTCACCTTGGGGCGCTCCAGTTTTTTTTGTAAATAAGAGAGATGGTTCACTGAGGTTGTGTGTGGACTACCGGGAGTTGAATAAGGTCACGATACGGAATAAGTATCCGTTGCCTTGAATCGATGATCTGTTCGACCAACTGAGGGGAGCAACTTTCTTTTCGAAGATAGATCTGAGGTCGGGGTACCATCAACTACGTATTAGGGAGTAGGATGTTTCAAAGACTGCTTTCTTGACGAGATATGGGTCTTATGAGTTCAGAGTGATGCCATTTGGCCTCACTAATGCTCCAGCCGGGTTCATGGACTTAATGAACCGAGTGTTCAGAGAGTTCTTGGATCAGTTTGTCATTGTCTTAATAGATGATATCTTGATATATTCCCATTCCGAGGAGGAGCATGCCGAGCACTTGAGGAAGGTTCTTCAGACTCTGTGAGAGCATCAGTTGTATGCTAAGTACGAGAAGTGTGGATTCTGGTTACGAGAAGTACAGTTCTTAGGCCATGTTGTTTCTGAGCAGGGGATAGCAGTTGACCCGAGTAAAGTGTCAGCAGTGAGGGAGTGGGGACAGCCCACGACACCGACATAGGTGTGTAGTTTCTTGGGTTTAGCCGGATACTACAGGAGATTCATTCGGAGATTCTCCAAGATAGCGGGTCCGTTGACGAATTTGACTCGCAAAGGGGTACCGTATATTTGGGATGATGCTTGTCAACAAGCTTTCGACGAGCTGAAAGACAAGCTTACTTCAGCACCAGTCCTTGCTTTACTGAAACCGGGTGTGGAGTACCTGGTTTACACCGATGCGTCTTTACGTGGACTTGGAGGAGTACTCCAGTAGGAGGAGAAGGCTATAGCTTTTGCGTCCCGCAAGCTTAAGCCACATGAGAAGAATTACCCCACCCACGACCTGGAGTTAGCAGCGGTCGTATTTGCATTGAGGATATGGAGACACTATCTATTGGGGGAGAAATTCCGTTTGTTCATAGACCATAAGTCACTGCAGTACCTGTTCACTCAGCGAGAGCTGAATATGCGTCAGCGCAGGGGGTTAGAGTTTGTGAAAGACTATCAGTTCGATATACAGTATCATCCGGGGAAAGCCAACGTAATTGCTAATGCGTTGAGCCGTAGACCGGTAGAGGATGTAGCGAACGTTTGGAAAGCAAAGTGGAAGGAGTTGGGTCACCAGGACGCAGTAGCCCGTTCTTTCATATCCATTATGTCAGTCACACCCGAGATTATTACAAAGGTGATACAGGCACAGACCACAGACCCATTTTGCCAGGAGCAGATTGTGCGACTTCTAGCCGAGGGTGCTGAGTCCTATTTTGTTAGTTCTGATGGAGGGTTACGATTTAATGGGAGATTGGTGGTTCCAGAAGGAGCAGAGTTACGTCATGAAGTGATGACTCATTCTCATGGGTCCCGATTTTCAATACATCCGGGAGGCGATAAGATGTACCAGGACATGAGGCGACAATACTGGTGGAGTGGGATGAAGAAGGACATTGCTGAGTTTGTGTCCAAGTGTTCTACCTGCCAACTGGTAAAGGTGGACCACCAGAAACCGTCAGGATTGCTTCAGCCATTGGAAGTACCCGCGTGGAAGTGGGAGAGTATTTCCATGGATTTTATTACAGGGTTGCCTACATCACAGAGGGGCCACGATTCTATCTGGGTGATTGTAGACCGTTTGACCAAGGTAGCTCATTTTCTGCAGGTGCGGACAGATTATACCACGGGTCAGTATGCTCAGTTGTTCATCGCTGAGATTTTCAGATTACACGGGGTGCCCATGAATATTGTGTCAGATAGAGACAAGATTTTTGTGTCGCATTTTTGAGAAAGCTTTTAGGAGGCTATGGGTACTGAGTTGAGATTGAGTTCAGCTTACCATCCACAGACAGATGGACAGACAGAGCGTACTAATCAGATGTTAGAAGATATGCTACGCATGTGTGTTGTTGATTTTGGAGGAGGTTGTGAGCCACATCTTCCACTGGTAGAGTTTGCTTATAATAACTCTTATCAGTTCACGATTGGCATGGCTCCATTTGAGGCTTTGTATGGCATGCCTTGTCGTTCCCCAACTTGCTGGATTGAGGTGGGGGATAACAAGTTGTTAGGACCAGAGGTAATTCAGGAGACCTCTGCGAGGATTGATATGATCAGGAGTCGCATTCGAGTAGCCCAGGACAGGCAGAAGATCTACGCCGATGTGAAACGGTTCTTTAGGGAGTTTAACGTGGGGGACCAAGTGTTACTGCATGTGTCTCCTATAAAAGGAGTGATGAGGTTCGGGAAGAAGGGAAAATTGTCTCCGAGGTATGTGGGACCATTTCCCATCATTGAGAGGATTGGGCCAGTTGCATACAGATTGGGACTGCCAGAGCATTTACATCGCATCCACGATGTATTTCACATCTCGTCGTTGAGGCGATACCTTCGGGATGATATGGCCCATACTCACATCGCGATAGATGAGATCGACTTACAGCCTGATAGCTCTTACGAGGAGAGACTGGTTGCTAACCTAGACTATAGTGAGAGGCGATTGAGTTCGAAGATAGTTCCACTTGTGCGGGTCCAGTGGGAACATCATAATGTGGAGGAATCCACTTGGGAGCGCGAGGCAGATATGCGTGAGAGATATCCAGATTTGTTCTTACCAGGTATGCCTTATTTTTTGAATTTCGGGACTAAATTCCATTATTAGGGGGGAAGTATGTAATACCCCGTATTTTTATGCTATATTAATTTGGGGATTTATTAAATTTAATGAGAGTGTATTATTTAATAAAAATCCAGAAATTAATTATGTTATAATTATTAACGTGATGAGAGTTAGTAATTATATAAAATTGTTGAATATTACTAATGTGTAAAGTAATATATGATATTGGTTATATTAAATGTCACGAGTGAATGAAATGACAATTTTGGGAATTTTAGTCGGGACGCGCCCGTGTCGCGTCGGGACTAATTATTGGTATATAAAAGTGAATATTTTATAAGTTGTTTGTATGGTCATTTTGAGTGCGCCAACGCGTCCAGAAGGGTCGAGATAGTCAGAAAAGTGTACCCGGAGGTTTAGTTTGGGTCTCGGGGTGTTTTTAGGCCTAATTAGTGACCCGGGAGGGCATTTTGGTCATTTTACATAATTGGGTAATAAACCCACGAATTTTAGCAATCTTTATCAGCTAATTAGGTTAGCCATTTAGGGTTAGAACATTCAGAACCCTAGAACGGCCATTAGAGAAGAGAGGAGAGAGCTCTCAAGGAGATTCAAGGCCAAAACACCACCGTTTGCACCGCCATCACCACCAACGCGTAGATCGCGAGGAGGAGAACGCAACCACACCAAAATCAGCCAGAAACCAGACCTCTGAAAATCCCAGGCAAGTGTTTAACTTGCTTATTTTCGTTGGTGCAATTTCCATATTAGTTTATGAATGATTAGGAATATAATCCATGAAAGAAAACCCAAATTTTGATAGGAATTTGCATGTAGTAAAGACTTAAACCTTATTCTAGAAATCTTTGATGATGCAGATGTATTACCCACGAAATTTTGATGATATATTAGAACGAAATTCTGGTATAAACTGATTAGAACCATAGTTAAGAAAACTTTAGGGTTCTTGATGATTAGATGAGATTTTGGGTGGTTTAGCCATGTTTAATGATGGATATACACATGCTTTACGTTAAAAACATCTAGTATTATGTTATTATGTTAGTAGTAAAATTTTTGGGTCGATTAGTGTTGAAAAATATGGATTTGGATGAAGAAAGAAGGTAGAACCCGTAACTACAATTCTGCAGGATTTCGCAGACCTGCTTGATCGATCGATCGAGCCTAGAACTTAGATCGATCGAAGGTTCGATCGATCGAGCCCCATACATCGATCGATTGACCCCTCCTGGCAGACTCCTGTTTCCCTTGTTTAATTAGTTAAATTAATTTATAGTGAAATAATTCTTGGGCATTCTTAATAAAATGTTTTGGAGGATAGGAGAGATCAGTAGGACATATAATTAAGTGTTGGAAACTTTATTATAAGACGAGAATTGAGTTTTTGGGGAAATTATATTAGGAATGAGGAGACTACATATTTCAAGTGAGAGAGTACGACAAATAGCTACGATAGCGAAATGAATGTCTACCTACTGAATTGTCTACTTGGGAGGATAGAGTCCACCAGTGTCACGTAATAAGTGAGAAAACCCTTCGAGTTAAGGTTAGAGACGAAACCTTATACGTAATACTAATAATGTGAAATTAAGGATAAACGCTGTAACTATGGGTGACGAGAGGAACCTATATTAATATGATGAAAGTGGTATATTTATATGATTGTGTGTACATATATTATATACATGTGAAAAACATACCGCGCTACTTGCTATCCTTGAGGTTACCGCGCTGGGACAAGTCTTATCTCGATGGGACCTTTATGGGGTATATTGACTTATACCCTAGAAGATAGATATCCTTGGTACAGGCTATTGAATTGATAGTTCAGACGGTCCTAAGAGACGCGAGTATGTGCCATCCTCTTAGAGACTTGGAATCTATGCTTCGCCTCACTATTATTTGTGTATGTGTTAATACAATTCGAGAGTGATTCCGAATTTGTATTCCCCTTGATATGAGTGGTATGGGGTTTGGATAGTGGAAGTATGCACGCACCATAGTTATTGTTGGGGTGCTGTTATATATATATGTTATACGAGTAGTTAATATATATATGAGATTATGAAATTGAAACTGCCTACTGTGATTTGATAAGTAGGACATGGTTGTTGACTCAAATAGTAAATACTTATTTTGTGAAAGTATAATATGACTCTGGGAAACTTTATAAATTAATGAAGCTAAAACGAGAGTTGTGCTACAAATTGAAAGTAACCTTTTTAAAATAAGGACATTGTTCGGTTTTGAAATCTTATGAGTAGGTTAAGATAAACTAAATTATTTGGTAGGTTAGATGATAATATGTCCAGATAAACCGTTGGGAAGGTTAGTTCGATAGGCGTGCACATTAGAAGAGAGGTGAGAATTTCCTCAAGAGAATGTCGAACTAATATGTTGTTGCATTGGCCTGTATCAATTTAAATACTTGCTAAACGAATTTTAAATAATACACACTATCAGGCTCTGACCCGTCTTCTCTCTCCCTCTCTCTCTCTCTCTCTCTCTCTCTCTTGTATATATATGTATATATTTCTGGTGCCCAGCCACAGGGGCGTCTTGCTTAGGATCTCTTGGAAGGAACGCGTTGCAGCTTAGGTTGGAGTTGCAGGTCTCTTGATTAGATGACTTCGTTCATTCAGATCCACTCTTAGTATTTTCATTCAGATGGGCATGTGTAGCCCCTTTCCATTGTTTCTTTATTTTGGGACATATGTATTTCAGTTATTTCCAGTACTGTTATTATGGGATTTTTGTTCAGGATGGATGCGTTACTTTATTTTCTCGCATGTTGACATTCGTTGATGAATGTTTTATATTAATTGGATTATGTTCCAGGTTTATTGTGGTGTGAATCTCATTTTTTGAAACTTTGTTAATTAAATAATTAAATCTTTTTCTTTAAATAAAATTTGGAAAGTAATGTTTAAATATGGTTTTGACACTTAGCTTAATTATTTAGGGTGTTAAATTGGAAAGTTTATTTTTACGACAGTGATGCTATGAATGAACCAAACTGTTCACCTTGATTTAATTTAATAAAGGAGTGATCGCCCGGTATTTAATTAGTCGGGGTGTCACAGTGTCAGGATTGGATTTAAATGAAAGAAAAAGTAAAATATTTATACGTCATCCAAATGGTCATTTTGACTACGCCAAAGTGTTCGAGAGCATTTTTATCGTCGAAAAAGTCTACTCAGACATTTGTATTGGGTCTCGGGGCACTTTGGAACTGAAGAGACACCCCAGAGGGGTACTATGGTCATTTTACTAGGAATGTGAATAGTAACCATGAAATTTGGAAAATTATTTATAAATCTAAGGTGTTAAGGTTATAGGATCCATTCACCAAACTTAGAGAGAATGATTGTGGGAGAGTAAGAAACTTATTTGAGGAGAGGAAAAGGCATTTGCTTGGAAACACTACACCAAAACAAGCTTTTAGTAACAGACTGTTTTTTGTATTACTAACAGTATTATACTGTTACTATTTTTCACAACACAATACCGTTACTAATATCTGATAAGTGTTACTAATATTATTTAAATATTTTAAAAGTAATTTAAAAAAAAAGTAATTAGCTAGCGTTCTCACAACACAATACACTCTAGCGTTCTCCAAAATGTCCCCGACTCAAAGAAATTGTTTTTCCCCAAAATGCTCTATCATGACCTAGGGTTTTCTCTTCCTCTTCTCCAGAATACGCGATCTTCTTCCTCTTCTCCCATACGCGATGCTCTAGCGTGACCTAGGTTTTGGAAGAAGTCTCAGTTAGAGTGACCTAGGGTTTGGAAGAAGTCTCAATTAGCGTGACCTAGGGTTTTGGAAGCATTCGGCGCTCACATCAGAACCTAGGGTTTGGGAATTACGATTTGCTTTCATAAGGTAATTATCTCATTCATACGAGATTTGTCTAAAACGTTCTAAGCGATTTACTATTCATAAGAAATTTGTTGTTGGGTTACAAGTTTATTTTTTGGTAAAATGCAATGTAATTTTGTTATTGTTGTTGGGTACATACTTTTTGTATTTTTTGGTTCAAGTTTTTGATTATTTTGTATTAAATCTAAAGCTTAGAATGTTTTTTATATACTGACTTATAACATTACTAGACCTGGTATTTAATACCCTGTTATACTATTAAAACACATAATTGTATATAACTAAGGAAATTGCACCCATCCCCTGAACTTTAAGGTTTGTTCTAATAAAATTACATGTTGTAACTGTGATTTTTCTTATGTGTATCAATAATTATATTTTTTTTATATAATCATATAACTTTTGTGTAAACCATATTTTTTTGGTAGTGTAGAATGTCACAAACATTGAACAAAGAGTGGATGAATGAGAGGAATAGAATAAGTGAGGTGTAAACAAATGGAGTTGCGTCTTTTATTAATTTTGCAATTTCAAAAAATGGCCATCAATTCTCGACCTTTCCTTGTCCATGTGTTAAGTGCCGAAATAAGAAGCGTTTTACTACGGTAGATATCAAGGGTCATTTGATAATGCACGATATAGATAGGACATATACTAAGTGGGTTTTACATGGTGAAACACTATCATCGAACCTAACATGTCTCGTAGTAGATACTTTTGATTGTGAAGGACATGATGAAGCTAAAAACAATGAGAATGAAAGGTTGCGAAACTTAGTTGACGCATGTTACGGAGTGCACGAACAACATTGTGTAGAACCCGATCAGGAAGGATTCTCTGAAAAATCGTATGTCGACAATGAGAAGTATGATCAATATAATAAATTTGTGATGGAGAAATTGTACCCTTCATGTGAGGGTTCTGAGACTACTCTCTAAGAAATTGTTGAATTGCATAATTTGAAAAATAAGTTTGGTTGGTCGGGAAATAGCGTGACCTCTCTCTTGTCGGTTTTAAAGAGGTGGATTCCAAAAGGAAACACATTACTAGAAAAATATCTGCACATAAAGAGAATGATGAAAGACCTAGGGGTGAAAGAAAATTACATTCATGCTTGCGTTAACAACTGTATTTTATACTGGAAAGAGAATGAAGATTTGGAGGAATGTCCTCAATGTGGAGAACTGAGATATGAATGACCTCAAAGAAAGGGAAGAGGATATGCAAAGAACCGATGAAAGTGTTAAGACATTTCCCTTTAATTCCAAGGCTAGTGAGATTGTACACTATACCTTGGATAGCGCATGAAATGACATGGCACCATCGGGAAACAAGTTCATGGGATTATCAGCGACATCCTTGTGATTCATCCCAATGGAGAATGCAAAAAAGTAGATGGCCCGATTTCGCTAAGGAAGGGGGCAATGTTTGGCTTGCAATAGCAACAGATGGGTTTAATCCCCATGGTATTCAGTCTAGTAGTTATAGTTGCTGGCCTGTCATGACCGCGCCTTATAATGTGGGACCTTCTTTATGCTTGAAGCGTGAGTTCCAAATTTTATCTGTGCTGATTTCTGGGCCAAAGGCACCAGGTCAAGACATTGATGTTTTTCTTCAACCATTAGTAAATGAGTTGAAATAACTATGGGAAGGAGTTCCAGCTATTGACATGCACAAAATGGAACCTTTTACGTTGAGAGATATGTTGATGTGGGGGATTCATGATTTTCCTGCGTATGGAAACTTATCTGGGTGTGTAACACATGGTTACAAAGCATGTCCTATTTGTGGAGATGACACTCCATCCATTTGGCTAGAACATAGCATGAAGATAGTTTACACAAACTATCGTATGTTTCTTAAAAGAGATCATCCTTTTAGGAGTGGTAGAGGTTTGGGACTTAGGACACAAAAAGTTAGACGTCCCCTGATTCGACTAAACAGAGATGCACTTGTGGAGAAGTTAAGAAATATCAAGTATGTACCTCGAAAAGTCTCAAAAGTTCCTGCTAAGAAGAGAAAGTCTAATAATGTTAATGGGAGTGCTAATGTTGAAGTTAAAGAAGCTTGGTATAAAAAATCTATTTTCTTTGATTTGGAATATTGGCCATATCATTAAGTTCGACGTGTCCTTGATGCGATGCACATCGAAAAGAATATTGCAGAGCATTTGATAAACACAATTCTTGAAAAACAAAGGATACTGAAAAGGGTCGATTGGATATAAAGGGTATGGGCATACATAGCGGTCAATGGCTTCAAGTTGATGGACGCACCGAAAAAATGATAAAACCAACAGCACCATTTATCTTTGATAAAGAAAAAAATAATAATTCTGCCAAATTTTGAAGGACTTAAAGCTTCCTATCAGTTTTTCCTCTAACTTGAGCAATATAGTAAGTCTTAGTCCCCCATCTTTGCACTCCGTAAAGTCGCATGATTATCATGTCATAATTGAACATCTGCTACCTGTGTTGCTCCAACATACCTTTTCGAAACTTAGAGATTTAAGAAGAGCAATCCAACAATTAAGTTTGTTCTTTAACATGTTGTGCTCTAAGGTCCTAATTCGGCAAGATATCCAAAGAGACAAATACAAGGTTTTTGAAGCATTGTGCGTGTTGGAAAAATATTTTCCACCTACATTTTTTTATATTAGCATTCACCTCACTGTGCATCTAAGAGATGAAGCCCTGGTTTGTGGACCCACCGACGCTCATTGGATGTATCCGTTAGAAAGGTGATATTTTTTTACCTTTTAATATAGTAAAATATTCCCCATTTAAGTTAATAATGCTTGTTATTAATTTTTATTACCTAATAGAAATAGGACGATGAAAGATTTCAAAGATATACCCAACAATAAGCGGTATGTTGAACGTTCAATTACAGAATCCTACGTTGTTGCTTAATCTGTTAGATATTGCATGGAGTACATGCCAAATCCATCTGATAGAAATCATAAACGCTCCCATGAGGCCTTTTTAGAGGAAGGTGGAGAGTTCTCTGATGAAGGGCCTTTGCTTGATGATAAGACTATAACATTGGGACCCATACAGTTTCAACAAATACGTCGATGGGTATTATTTCGACTAAATGTTGATGGATTTCAAGAGTACTATAGGTTTGAGTTCTTTCATTTGTTTATAGTTAAGAATTAATTATCATTTTGAGTTATAATTACTTATATCAAACTACATATTGCAGTGAATATGAAGCATCACTGAAATTCGTGTCTCATCCTAAAGGGAAGGGGATTGAAATGACAGAAGTGAAGAAACAAACTTCTTTTATCCCTTGGTTATCCGAGAAGGTGATTATATAAATACTAATATTTTTATTAATCTTTCCATTAAGTATGATGAGAATTGAAACATTGTAGTAATTATGATTTGTTTTCATCAAACAGTTGCTAAAATCAGGAGAGACGAAGACAAATGAAACATTGTGGAGGTTAGTTCAAGGGCCGCAATTCAAGGATGAAACATATAAAAAGTATCGTGTAAATGGTTTCGTATTCTCTCCTAAGTATCACGACGATACTGTTGTCACACATGATTGCGGCGTTTGCTTGAAGGCATGGACACAATTTCGAGCTAAAAAAAGTGATAAGAATCTCACAAATACTTGGACTATGTGGTATGGAGTTATCAAACAAATTATTGAGATGGTATATACCTTGTTTAAGGAGGTGGTATTTTATTGTGATTGGGTGAGAATGGAGGTTAAGACTAATGGTGTAAGCTTTGTACGGACTCCAACTTAGTGATGGTAAATTTTGATAAGTTTAAGAGCGTTGATAATGAGTATGATCAGCCTGCCATTCTCGCATCCGAGGCTAGTCAAGTATTCTATTCGAAAGATCTTAAAAATCCCAATTGGTGGGTTGTTATACAGTCACCTAAGAGATTGACGAGTCAAGTGGACGACTTAGAGACACTAACAATCTTCCAATCTATTCTTGAAGACCAACCGCACTTGGAAAGTTTGCTCAAGCAATACGACTCGATTTAGTTCTTTTAATATTTTCTTTTGGATATTGTAATCGTTAAAAGATATTTTGTTTTACCAACATGACTACATTTTGTTTTACCCCGTTGCTAATATATAAATTTATTGGTGGTATGTTAACCGTCGAAAGTAGCGTCTTGTGATTTTAATGATATCATCTTGTGATTTCTATATATATCTCTATCAATATGCTAATGTTGTATTAATATGATAATTCAATGCATATTATTTTATAACAATTATTTCTATTCTTGGCATCTATTTTTTGTTTTGGCAGCACTGTATTGGGCATCGTGGCTTCAAGTGCAAGTGGTGGTTCGAAACAACAAACTTCATCAACACCGTAACAAATATCATCCACTCCGCATCAAGAAAATAAAAAGAAGCAAGAAGAAATGGTTAAATAGGCTAAACAATTACAATATATGACCAAAGATGGTAAAATGAGAGTCACCGTTCAAGTGGATGGGAGTGTAGTCGGTCCATGGAGTGGGAGATGGAGCATTCGTGTTGGTGATCTTGTTAGATCTTATATTCCGATTAGTTACGAAGATTGGAGAGTTGTTCCAAAAAATTACAAAGATGATGTTTGGAATGATTTAATGGTAGGATTTGAGTTAGATGTTGACCCGGAGGTGGCTCGCCTGCTGATAGAGAAACGGTTTGCACAGAATTTTAGGACACACAAAAGTAATATGAGATGTTTTTTGCCTACTGAAGACAATCCTTGAGTCCTACCGGAAGTTGTTGATCCCAACATATGGATATTATTTTGTGAGAACGAAAGGAAATCAAAAAAGAAGTCACAAAACATTCAAAATGCCAAGAATCGAACCAATTTAGAATATTCCCATGCACTTGGGCATCGCACCTATGCTGCTTTGCAATATGAAATGGTACGTATCATAATGTTTTTCAAATATCAACACTACTTTTGTGTATAACATGTGATATTTAAATTATAGGTTCAATCGAACCGAGAAGAAGAATTAACGCAAGTAGACACATGGCTTGCGGAATACGAGGACAAAACGGGGAATGCGTTAAACAGTGCTAATCTATACTATGTGCGTATTTACATGAAAAATAATAATATTTTTAGTATTATTTATTGCATTTATTAATGAAAGTTTCTCATTTGATAGGATAAAGTAAAGGATACGATGGAGAAAAGAAAGAGAGAGAGTGGAGAGGGTAGTAGCAAGAACCAATGCATAGAGAATGATGAGTTGATAGAGGTTTTTGGGAAGGAGAAAAAGGGAGGAGTTCGTGTAGTTTGTCCCCTAATTTTGAAGAAGAAGTTGATGCATTTAGGGGTGGCAAATGCCAAAATTTAACAAAGAAAGAAGGCAAATGATGATGTGGATGCATTGAAGGAAGATATCATCTCTTCTGTCAATAGAAGATTTGAGGAAAATAACACACAAATTATGGTATATATGTATTTTATATAACTTCATTTATTAAAAAGACTTATTTAGATATAATAGATATTAACTTACTATTGTTTGATCCGTTTTTTCATAGGATACTATAGAACGTTTGGTTGATGCCTTCAATGCTCAAAATGGAAAGGATCCACCAATCACACCGATAAGTGATCATGCATCCAATATAAGTCTACAACATAGGAATATCTGTCAAAATTTAGATAATGTTTTTGCATCCGCTTCTCGTCCTGTTTGCGTGACCACACCTTCTCTTACCAACAGTCCCAATGTCATCTTGCTTGATAGGTATAATGAAGACCTGGCAAAGGGGTATGTCGTAACAGATGCAACAAAGGATATATGTCATGGTAAGTGAGTTGGAGTCGGGGAGAGGAAAGTATATGTGGAGGAAGTGATGAAGCCGGATGCTAGGTTGTTTGATGCTCCTCAAGGTGACCAATTCACTTTTGCTGACCTAGTCTTAGGGGGATATTTGATTTGGCTGGATTGTTGGCTTAAATATGTTTAGTTTATGTTATGAACTTTGTTTGAGCTATTTATATGTGGACTTAGTTTTCATTATGCGTTTGTTATGAACTTTGTTTGAGGTATCTATATTTGCACTTAATTTGCAATATGTGTCGTTGTGAACTTTATTTGGATCTATCCATATTTGATTTGGAATTAATTTGGACTTTCTTTTTTTATTGTAAAACCCCTTTTAACTTTGCCAAGGCTAATATTTATTTGAGCATTGCCGGTCCCAAGCCCGGATAAAGGAGGAGGGAAAGGTCATTGATTTGGTTGCTTTATTATCATTCTTCATTTTGTTCTCATTCTTCATTTTGATTTTCTTTCTATAACAAATGTCATTGATTTGGTTTCTTTATGCAGGGACTTAAGTATGGCCTATTAAAGCATTTGGTGAATTTGAATAATGACTTGAGTATGGACTTGAGTATGGCCTGACTCATAAATCAAATGAGTTGCTTGGTCAGTTTCGAAATAAAGGATATGTTCATATAGAGAGAAACCATTTAGTACCTGATCTTAAAATTATTACAGTTTTAGACCTTATTTTAACCCCAGAGTGTTTGTTAGAGGACTACTTATGGATATTGTTATGCAGAGTGCTTGCCAGGATTATCTTCGGAGGTTTTAAATCGTGTTGTTGACATCTGAATACTACTTTGAACAGGAGTTTATTATTGCATATAATGTTGACTCTCCTGGTGTTGTCCCCTGCCTTGTTACTCCAGTAGATGTATCTCCTACCCTTGGACATGCCCCTACTTCAGTTGGTCAGCATACCCCAGTTATCGATATCCCTATTTTCGTGAGTGCTCATTGATATGAAATGAAAATTTGAAACATGTATGTCACCTGTGTTTAAGTTAAAATCAACACGTTCAATTTCTTCTTATAAATGTACACCACAAGACTTAATTTTTTATTGTCACTTAAATGAGTCATTATGAACCTCACTTTGTAAGCTTCTTGTAGAATTCTTGTTTATGAAGTGGATGATTTATGTTTCAAAAGAAATCAAATATATTATTCTGAAGTTGAAGGACATTCATAGCAGTAAAAGATGTAAAATCAACCTACGCGTCTTACTGTTCAACTCCATTGTTGTGTCATTCAAAGGTAACTATATATTTTTTTGAAGCTAGATGCTTGGACTTTGAACTATAGAAACTGTCAGACCTGCATTGGATGGCAGACATTATAATTTACATTGTGCAAAGGGTCGGGGAAGGTGCAGTACCAAGTGAAAAATTACACCTTGAAAAGCTTGGTTTATCAGTAATGCATTTTTGTATGTTTTACCAGTTATTTTCTCAACTTTTATAATGATGGTGTTTAGAAGCAATTCTTGTAGAATTAAAGAAAAGAAATCTCAACTTTTACACCTTGAAAGAAACTGATTTGGGGACTGGTCATTGTTTTTAACTTCAGTTAGCTCCCTGCTTAGGAATGCATTCTTGATTTCAAAAGAAACTACTGTGCGTGACCAGTAATTGCATCAAGCTTGTATATTTTTGTCATTATTCTTTCCATGTTTATCAGTATTTTACTCATTTTCAAGTTAGATATTTTTTTTTCACAATAATATCACTTATGAGTTCGTTATGCTTGAAAAAATTAACTTAAACTTCTCTTGAGGTTATTTAATTGCTCCCATGTCTTTCATTTTCTTCATTGCTGTTCTGAATATGCTCCTATTATCTATTCTCTAAATTTCTTGTGGTTTTGTTTTCAAACTTCCCAAACAGAGCAGAGAATACTTCTATTCTTGCTGGTCTGATTTAGAAAACAAATTGTCAGGAAATGAAGTTGATTATTATGATCATTCTTAAAGGTTCAGAAATTACTATGAAGATTTTAGGTCTTTCGTTGCTTCTAGTGTGTTTAAACTATTACTTTTTTCTTTTCTCTTCCCTCCTCAGATCTGCAGTTGGGAATCAGTGAAAAAAGCATCTTCCACGAATTTCATCCAGTTCAATATCACATGTGATTTAAAATTAGTTTGTGAAAAATTGATTGATCGAAGTCAACGACATAAACGTCAGGTATGCTCAACTCTTCCATTGAATACGTACTCATCATGCTGCAGCCATGTAGCACGGCAGTATGTATCTGATGTATTTGGAGAGTTTCTTCAAATATGCTTGGTTTGAGCAACAGTGCTTATCATGTCATATCTGATTTCATCCTGTATATATAAGGCTAGTGGATATATAGTTCAAGATTGTTTCACTAATTATTCAGAGGGTATCATTAGCCAAGGAATTTGGTTAACTGGGAGTTTGGGCCTCTTTGTAATCGAAGATCTCCAGTGATGAGATATTCAAATTACTGTGTAGTTGGTGTCGTGGTGTAGTTAGTTATCACGTCAGTTTAACACACCGAAGGTCTCCGGTTCGAACCCGAGCGATGCCAAACTTCTTTCATTTTTTGTACTCATATCTTTACGAGCGATTTGATTGTGGTATATTGTAACAACCCAAGTTTTTTGAGCGACTATTTTATACTATTTTGCCAGGTGGGCAAATTTTATAAAATAGGGGATGTTGGAGTAAATATTATTTCCTGTGAGACTTAGGGATAACATTTACTATGTTTTGTCTATTTACCGTTATGAGAAGGTAAATAGCATTATATTGTGTATTACCGCGTCGTTATATGTGAAACGACGGTTATGACCTATATATAAAATTGGGTAAAATTAACGAAATAAAATGAATCTGGAATACAAAATTAGTTCACGTTATTCCAAATGCCAAAATAGGTGGTGCGGTTGTTTTTAGAATAGTCGAGATAGTCGAAATAAGTGCCCAGTTGTAATTTTTGAGATTTGGGCATTTTTAAGGGGTTATGACTCAATAAGTGGTTACGAGTCATTTTAGTGGTGTATTAACATTTTAAAGTGAGGATTTATGTTTTGAGACCCGTATAAGTCCCCCACCCCTTTTTCTTTCTTCATTTGTGAGAGAAACCAAAGGAGAGGGAGAGAGAGAAAGAGAAGAGAGAGTTGGAAGAAATGGAGAGATAGAGAGAAAATGGAAGATTTGGGCCTAATTCCGTCGCTATCGGAGGTGATCCGAGACTAGGAACCTCGAGGCAAGTTTCTTACTTGCTAGCTATTGATTTAATGTGATAAATCTACATGTGTAGTTAAGTTTTGGGAGGTTTAAACCATAAATGGGTTCTTGGTTGATTTTGGTGTTTAATCCTAAATCTTGTAGTTTAATTCGATTTTAAGAGAAATAATTAGTTATATGATGTGTAGAAATGATTTTATAGTAGTAATTGTTGTTGTGGTTGGGTGAAATAGCGGGTAGAAGCTTGGATGGTTTGTTAATGGCTGAAACAGCTTCTCGGAAAAGAAGTTGTCCGCCAGGATCGATCGATCGAGCCTGGGGGATCGATCGATCGAGCCCTTCGATCGATCGACGGCCAGGGGTCGATCGATCGAGCCTGGAGGATCGATCGATCGAGCCTGGAGTAACTTTATCAAAATAAAAATTAGCATTTGCATTAAATAGGTTCAATCTTAAGGAAGGGATAATTGATCGGTTAACCATCCCTCTATGGATTATCGATCTGTTAACTATTCAAACTCTCTAGTTAACTGATCGGTTAGCCCCCTTCCAATTTTTGAAATTTTCAGGTCCCCCGTTAAAAAAAGTTTCTACCAATCACCCATATACGCCACTCTTCCCCAAAATAGGCAAAACTATTTTTTGCAATCCTTTCAAATTTAGAGAAGAATATCCGCACTGTAAGGACAAATTTCCAAGAGTCAACTAGTATGTATTTGAATTATTCTCGAAACAAAACAAGTTTAAGTCATAGGATAGTATTTTGAGTGTCGATACACATAAGCCTATGACATTGTATTGAAGATGTAGCGGCCAAGCTTAAAAGAATTATCATGCCGTGTTTTATTGGTGCACATTTCACGTCTTCATCGTGTTCATCTCTACGGTATGAATGCGTAATGTTTATGGGACTCGATTTTTTTTTAAGGATGTTATTTTTATTAAAAGATGTTTTTAAATGTTTCAACTTCGTTTATTGTGAGATAACTATGTTTTAGAGTTATTTTGATCTTCCCTTTTCTGTTTAGAAGATCAAATGGCATTTTAATGCCGTTCAAGCGAGATGCATATGTCATTCGAATGACATTGCAATCTCGTTCGAGCAACATAAATATTTCATTCAAGCGACAGCACCAACTTAAAGTTTTTTATAAAAGGCATTTTCCTCTCAGTATTTCGTAAGTGCAGAACCAATATTTCAGAGAAAATAGTTTCATTTTTCTGCACAAGTTTTTAAGGATTTCAACTAACCAAAACGTCCTTAGTGTTTCAATATTCGATCTTCCACTCTTGAGTAAGCCTATTGTTTGTACTTTGTAAAATCGTATCATAGTGATTGTCTGGCTTGGGTCGTCCAAGGTTTTTTCCTTTAATGGTTTCCTCGTATATCCGGCGTTGTGGACTTGAATTTATTTTACTTGCTTTAATCATCTAGATGCACGTTTAGGATTAAACAAGATAAAGTTATTTTAAAGTAAAATTGGTTCACAAACTTGGTGCGTAATTAAAGTTGGATAATTTTTGGAGAAAATTGGATTTGGTTAAAAACACACACAAAAAGGGTCCTACATATTGGTATCAAAGCTAGAAACATTATTTTATTGCGTTGTGATCCCGTGTGTTTTTAAACATGAATTTCGGACAATATGAAAATTTTAGAACTTCTATTTTGATGGCACAAATTATACTTAATAGAAGATGCGGATGAAAAGTGCTTTAAAAGCTATTGATGAGCGTCTTTGGTTAGCGGTTGAAAAAGTTTGGTCACCCCCAGTCACGAGAAAGGGGAGGTCCCTAGTTTAAATCCTATTGAGTCATGGACCGAAACTAAACATAGACTTGTACTTTATAATTCTAAAGCTTTTCATGTTATTTCCTCACATGTCACAACGAAAGAGTAGAATCGAATCATAACATGTGAAACCTCAAAAGAGGCTTGGGATGTTCTTGCACTTACTCACGATGGTACTAGCATGGTTAGGGCGTCTAAACTTTAAAACCTCACTATAAAATTTGAGACAATTAAAATGTTAGAGGGTGAGTCATTTGATGAGTTTTATGCTAGGTTTTTCAACATAGTCAACTCATCATTTAATTTAGGAGACAAAATACCCGACAACCGATTCATAAAGAAAATCCTAAGATCGTTGCCTAATAGATTTGGCCCTAAAGTTACCATTTTGAAATCCTTGGGTTCCTTTGCATTAACGAAACTAGAAGAGATTGTAGGTGACTTAAAAATCTATGAGCTTGATATGTTTACCTCCAAGCAAGTTCCAAAGAAAGAAAACGGCATTGCTTTGAAAACTAGAAAGGAAGAAACTAAAGTTTTGAATGATGATTCTAATTAAGATTTTGAGGATGTAGCCTTATTGGCAAAGAAATTTAAAAAGTTTATTAAGTTTCTAAAGCAACCGAAAGACGCCAATAGATTTGAAAAATTCAAGAACAACAAGGAAGAGAATGTCCCTAAAAATCGTAATGAGAATGTTAAGAGAGATGAGTTGGATAGGTGTTTTGGGTGTGAAGGTTGTGGTTACAAGGTTAAGGAGTTCCCCAATAGACTTAAGAAATAAGTCAAACAACTGATTGCATATAATGCCACCTTAAGTGATAGTGAACCGGAAGATGGAGAGAGTTCTCCCATTGAGCACAACTTTGTTGCGTTCATGGCATGTCATGTGAGCGACAACGATAAATCTTCACATGAAGATACTCATGTGAATGAAACTTTCGAGGACATTGAGTGTGAATCCCAAAAGAGTGAGGGTGAAGTTAGTGAGGGTAATGATAGTGAAGAGGGGATTGATATGAAAGAGTTGCACTTGACTTTAATGACTTGTATGAGGAATCAATGAAGGTGGAATAAGAAAACATTAAGTTGTAAGCTAGGTTAAAAGAGTGTGCCGTAGAAAATAATGACAAGTTGATTGAGGATCTTAGGGCACGAGAGAAGACCCTTTGGGAGAAACTAGAGTATGTTGAGGGAGAGAGATAGTCTTCGTGGTTTGATGGAGATTTTAGAGTTTGAGGAGTTTGGGCATTTGCTTGAGTCAAGGATTAATGAGTTAGCGAAGATATTGAGAGACTCATCTAGAGTTAAGTTTGATTTGGAGGCTAGGTCGGAGAAGTTAGATAAGATTTTAGGCACCGTCCAAATTAAAGAAGATAGGGTGGTATAGGCTTTGATGATCATATTGTTCCCATTCCGAAAGCCAACCCCACACTTGTGAGAGAGACAACTAGGAACATTAGGAGAGGTCCACATGTAGGTAATCATTCCCACCGTCGTTACACTTGAACTTTTTGCAGTAGGAAAGGTCACCTTAGACATTTTTTCTATGACCTTAAGAATGCTCCTAGGAAGTTTAGGAACAAAGTCATTTCGGTTCCCAAAACCCCCATACGTCGTTTCACACGTACTTGGGTTAGGAAATCGGATTTAGAGGCTTTAGGAATTAAACTTCATGATTATCATTTGGTTGTACTTGATTCTTCCCATGCTAAATCTAATGGATGATTATGTTGCTATGTTTGTCATATGCTAGTTTGCTTCATGATGTATTCTTGCTAGTATTATGACATGTGTATCATTTTGTATTATAATTTTCATTTATTTGAGTCTCATTGAAAAATACAAAAAGATTTTGATTTGATAAAATTTTCAGAAAATACAAAAATATTTTTTGGTTTCATATATTTTTGAGAAAATTCAAAAAGATTTTGCTTTTATTTAAGTCAAAATATGTTGAAAAAACAAAAAGATTTTTCGTTTGTTTTTTATTCTGAGTTTACATGTTTGATATGGCATATTAGTGTGCTTGGACCCCATCATTTCATTTATCCATGTGGCTAGGACATTTGTTCATAATTATTAATGCATACAATGATCTTAACCATTGATTAACGGGGTTGTTTCGAAGTTGATTTGCATTTTGTTTCGACTTTGTATATATGCCATATTTGCACACATGCATTAGCTTATATGAATGTTTCACTTCTCATTCATATTTGATTTTGGTGAGATGTTCTTATCTCAATTTTGTCATCCATGCGCATAATAGAATTAGGAGGAGGTGTGCATGTAAGCACCATTGTCCGTGAGGATTATTAAGGGCTATATTGAAAATATGATGAGTGTGCACGAGAAAGGACTGCGAGAAGATAATAATTTCATCGTGAAAGTCACCGTTTGAAAAGAGCCCAAAAAAATCTATGGCATTAAAAATATTCATATATGCCAAAAAGGGCCAATAGGTTTTCTCTAAGTTGAGAAATTAGAACCTCAAAAGCTAGAAAAATAAAATATGATTACATGAGGGTGTTTGGATGGAAAAGTACAACCGGTTTGCACCATGAATCCTTAAGTTGAATAATAATGTGGCATGACGCTATTGTTTGTAGAATCGTCAAAATTTTGAATTTGTGTGCATATTGTTCGTTTGGTTCATTAAGCTTAATTCTTTAATTGTCACATATGGTTAAAACTTAGTTTGATGATATTTAGCTATCAATTAGTGTTTTTGATCGTTTCGATGTATTGGAATTGTGATTCATTTTTTGTAGTTCATGCACATTCATTCCATATCCATGTTTGAGCACATTAATACTATGTTAGCATGTAACTCATATGTTTTTAGCTGATTAACTTTTTCTGCTTTGAGCCTATTTTGCTGGTAATGAGTTTTTCCAGGTACTGTTTTCACAAAAAAAAATTCACTGGGCAAAACTTCATGTTCTTTAGCACTAGTTTTGAGAGATTTTTAAGCCATTCAAATGATAATAGTGTCTCTCTCGAACGACATGTTAATGTCGCGAGATGGATTGATCACGCGAGGTTCAAGCGACAAAAAGCAAAGTGTCAGGTATGGGTCGCTTGAAGATTCACGGGAAGGTTGCTTGAAGGGTTTGATCGCACAAGAGCACACTGTTTTATGTTTCGTTAGGTCGCTTGATCATCTGGTTCAAACGACATGCATATGTTGTTCAAGCGACATTGCATTGTCATTCGAACGACCTGGAGAAGAGTTTTTCTATTCTTCTGTTTAAATACCCACTACAGTTTGATATATTTTTTTGTACTGCTGGGTTTGTTTGGACAGTTTATATGCAATTAGTTTTGATTAGTCATGATTTGATTCTTAACCTGAATAGGCCTTAGTTTAGTCACATATTTGCTCAGATTGTTGATTCTTTCATGTGACTGTTTGTTAGCTACTGATTTGGTATCTTTTGATTGTTTACTCATGTTTATCTAGATATGCTTCATTTGATTATCATCATTCTAAATATGTTTATCTTTTCACTGGTTGTCTATTCGAGACAAAAAGGGGGGGGGGGGGGGGGAGAGATGTATGTGATGGAAGAGTTTGAGTATGTTGAGCACATATTTAGTTTTTGCAGTTTTGTATCATATTGTGCTTACAAAAATTGGTATCTCGTGTTTTTCTCACATGTTTAACAAATGGTGGATGATTTACAAATTGGTATCATAGTTTCATATTGGTATCATAATGATTTATATCATTTGTTCCTCCTTACTTTACTAGGTATTTTTATCTTTCATGTGTGTAGGTATTCTTCAGCGATTTGAGATTTCACGACTACATCACATTCAGACGTTTCATGCTTGTCGGTCCTACATATACTAGATCGTGTCCTGTAATTTTTTATTTTGGGTTTTATGGGATGGGATTTAGATGTCATTCGGCTTGATGGCCCGGCTTAGCAATCAATGGTTTAGTTTTTTCTCGGAATAGTCAAGGGTGGAGATTTGTAAGAAAAAATTTCTAAGAGTCAATTTGTATGTATTTGAGTAATTCCCGAAACAAAACAAGTTTAAGTCATAGGATATTATTTTAAGTGTTGAGCCATATAAGCCTATGACATTACACTGAAGACGTAGCAGCCAAGCTCCAAAGAATTATCATGCAATGTTTTATTAGTGCACATTTCACATCTTCATTATGTTTTGATCTCTCAGGTATGAATGCGTAATGTTTATGGGACTCAAAAAATTGTTTAATGATCTTATTTTAATTAAAAAAATGTTTTACAATGCTTGAACTTCGTTTATTCTGAGATAACTATGTTTTAGAGTCGTTTTAAACCTTCCCTTTAATGTTTAGAAGATCAAATGACATTTCAACGTCGTTCAAGCGAGATGCATATATCGTTCAAACGAAATTGCAATCTCGTTCGAGCGACAAAAAGATTTCGTTCAAGTGATAGCACTGACTTAAAGTTTTATATAAAATGTGTTTTCCTCTTAGAATTTCATAAGTGCAAATCCAATATTTTAGAGCAAACAGACTCGTTTTTATGCACAAGTTTTATAAGGGTTTCAAAGAACAAAAACATCCTTAGTGTTTCAAGATCCAATCTTCCATATACATATGCTACAGGGATCTTGCTGTTTGCACCATAGAGTTCGTTCAACATCATTGAACATAAGTTTCGTTGGGTTTGCAAAGAAGAAAAGGAGGAGTCCTATTTCAAATTCCGTAGATGTTAACAAAGATATATCGGTGGACACTGAGGCATTCGTGGACGCATATGTTGTGGAAAAGCATCATAGAAGAAGGACGAAGGATCTTTGGCCAGGACATAGTACATCTTTTCTGGTAACAAACCACTTATTAAAGAGGTGATGGTTATTTTCTCCACATAGTCAACCACATACAATTTCTCATTATTAAAATGAGTGATATGTATTCCCTGGTAGTTTCCCCTACTCATTATCGTTCAATCAAGAGACGGGCTACTCTCTTCACTGGCTTAGCCTTAAAACAAAAGTTGTTGATGAACAGCTCGGCAATCTAGTTGAAGTTGGTAATTTATCCTCGAGCAAAGTTGTTGCACCATATTTGGGTTAAACCAGTAATGGTGCTTAAAGAAGCTCTACAACTTATTTCATTAGGGACAGAATAGATGTCGGCTGCAGCTTGGTATTGCTCAATATGCAAAACTGGATCAGTTTTACCATCGTATTTAGGGGTGACCACTAGGGTTTTAAACTTGGATGGAGTTGGGAAATCAACAATTGTTTGTATGAAAGGAGATCCATTTACAAAGTTCCTTTGTAATGGATTTTTTGCCTTTGCCATTTCTCCCAACCGATCTTGTAACTGTTGGATTGGCCATTTCCATGAAAGGTTGTCTTCATCAGATCTGTGTAAAGTTGCTCGGCTATTCTGACCATGTGTTTATGTTGAGATCTCTTCCTAAGAAGTCTGCTCGGCTTGTACGGATCCTCTGACACTCATTCTAAATCTACCTGACATTTCTTATTGTTCAGTAAATCATCCTCTTGATCGGGAAGGATATTGATGATGTCCTCTATTTGCTCGAGGTCCCAAACGATTAAAGGTTGATTCATGGCTTAATCTCTCCAAAGCACTTGGATGTTCAGGAGTGAGAGAGAGAGCATCATAATTATCGGTTAATGTCTTTACAGAACTGGTTCTGGGACGATAAGATATGTCATGTGAAGATCTGGAATAACTGTGTCGGCTAGGCCTAGGAGGTGGATGTGGCATTTCACTCCTCTGTGAAGGGACTGTTTGTTGCTTGGAAAGAGTAGCAGATCTGGCTTGTACCACTTGAGCAAATATCCTCATGGTTTCCTACATAGCATATTGACCTCTGGAAATACTAACAAGGATTCCAGTTAGGCCGGTTGCTATAGGCGAAGCAGATGGGACTGTTGGGTTGCCTTCGTTTCTGGCGCTAGGCTTAGGATGATCATTTATCTTCCTTTGAATAAGAATATACACGATAGAAAATGGCAATTATACACAAGTTCCCACAAATGGTGCCAATCTGTTCATGCTAACAAATATACTAGATCCAATTTTCTAATCACAGATAAAATATCAAATTGTAATAAAATAATCACATAAGAGATAAAGAACTTTTAAAGTGGTTCGGCTATGTGAGAAAGACTACATCCACTGTTATGGTATTGATTTTGGTGACTACATAAAGGTAGGTACTCTTGTTAAGAAGAATAGCCTAGAGTCCGTTTTATCTTGCCTTTGGTGAAGGGGATGCAATGTATTTATAGTGACCCAGAGATCTAGGGTTGGAATGCCTTTATATATTCAAGCATTTACACCCATACATAATGAACGTGATGATTGGTTATCAAGACCACGTGTGGTATATCCTCTGGTTATTTCTCTGATGTGCTGACTGTTGATTTACTTCGATGGTCTACATTCTTCATGTTGCTCGGCATGCTTGCCGAGCGACTATCTATTGGGCCGAATAAGTGGCTGCTGACTAGGATTGTTTCCATATAAGGAGACAAGTGTCCATTTCTGATTGGTCCACGTAGATGTATAATTTTTGGTATCAGCACCTGGATCGACAAACTCGACCTATAAACACATTAAAAACACCGTCATTTTAATATATTAAATTTTATTAATTAAACAATTTAAATTTTTAATCAAATGTTAAATTTAACAATTTTAATTCCATTAAATATTAAAAATTATAAAAAAAAACATATTCTATAAATTTTGTAAAATTATAAAACCATTAATAGAATAATATAAAAAAAATATTTATGTAAAAATACATGTCAAATGTATAATTGCAAAAATAATTAAGATATCAATTGATATAAAATAGGTTTTAAAATTAAGAAATTGGATTTTAAAAATAATAAAAAATCTTTTTGGTCATGTGTTAAGTGCTGGAAGTTGATAGAGTGTAAAAACGATAGCTTGTCACAAAATTTAGCCAAACTAAAAGAGGATATTTTTAGTTTGCTCCCTGTCTTCTGGCTTCATCTTTATCTGATTATACCCTAAATAGATATCCATGAAGCTGAGCATCTCATGCCCGGTCGTGGCATCGACCAACTTGTTGACTTTAGGTAATGGGTAGTGATTTTTCGAAAAGGGCTTATTAAGGTGAGTAAAGTCAACACACATATGCCATTTGTCATTTTTCTTCCTATCCATTATGACATTGGAGAGTCAGGTTGGGCATTTCACATAATGGATAAACTCAGCTTTCTTCATCTTATCCACCTCTTTTTGAATGGCTATATTCTTCTCCTCGTAGAATTCCCTATGTTTTTGTTTGATAGGCTTCGCATCTTTCACAAAATACTTAGTTCATGGGAGAGTACATCTTGATTTATTCCAGGCCTGTCCTCATAGATCCAAACGAACACATTTTGCCTTTGAATCGGGAAGTCTATAAGTTTTTTCTTGAACACTCTGTCTAGATATGAGCCGATATGTGTTGTCCTTTCGGGATGCTCGCCACCCAAGATTATAGTCTCAATCTTCCCAGTATTTTCTCCCATGACAAACTTATCTTCATCTCAAGGATCTAGTCTCGATATGAAAATTGGCAGTCAGCTTCTCACGCTCCTTAATCAATGTGTAGTAGCATTCTCGTGATACTACTTGACTTCCTTTGACCTGGCCCACTCCATAATACGTAGGGAACTTCATGACCTGGTGCACTATGGATGCCATTTCTTCAAACCTACCATACCAAAAAATAATGTTATATGCCGAGCCCACGTTATTGTCCATAATGAGGAAATTCATCATTTTGTTTGGCAAGTCGACCGTGTCCCTGATATAGCTTCTAGTCCTATGGTTCCTAGAGGGTATAACTTCTCCCTTGAGAAAACAATGAGTTAGTGGTGATACACTTGCAACTTTCTTTTGGATAGCTTGATCCTTTTGAAATAGTTGTAAAATAACAAATCTGCAGAATTTTCGTTATCCACTAGAATCCTTTGATTTTTCCTGTCATAGACGATCATGCTCACACTAGGATGTCTTCATGCGAGTACAATAGTCCCCGTAGATTATCTTTAGAAAAACTAAAAATTAGGTGATCTTTGTTTACCTTATAAGGGCAACTCTCCACTTCCTCGACAGTTTCACCTTGCTGATATGCGCACAAGATTTTGCCTTGTTCCGGTATGTCTCCCTTTAGGCAGTTCCATGTCCTCTTCCAGCATCTCCTCTCGTGATAAAGTGCATTCTGAATGAAATCTAAAATCATGCCAACATTACCTAATGGTTCCTTAGGCTTCTTGAGCAAGTAGTGGTCAATGTCATCATGTGATTCTTCGTCTCGACATCATTTCTTGTCATCCTTTGGCTTGCAAGGAGACTTTCATCGCCTCCCCAACCTAAGATTTCCCCAAGCCTCAGCTTCTCAGCCTGACTTGTCCATGTACTTTGATAGCTTGCCCCTTCTAATTAGAGCTTCAATTTCATCTTTCAAAGTCATACACTTATTAGTAGTGTGGACATGGTCTTTATGGAAGTCACAAAACTTCCTCTTATATCTCCTTCCCACAGGCTTTTCTAGCTTCTCTAGCCACCAGAGCTTTCACTTCCTCGAATTTCATTGGGTATGTGATGTACCCCCATGGTGTGGGGTGTGTACTCGTCAAACCTCTTTAGTTTATTTTTATATAGCTTCTTAATCTTTTTCTTATCCCATCTTCCCCCAACATCGAATTTAGTATGACCAGACTCTTTTGCAGCCATTGCCTCTTCGGCATTCATTTTCTTTCCTACCTTGGCAGGAGCTCTACCATGGTGTTCGACGGTTCTTTCGCCAATGCCAAGTAAATATTTCTAGGTAGAAAACCGCTCATAATTGCAGCAATTGTTATTTTATCATCGTAGTCTATCACCTCCAGTTCCTCGGTGTTGAACGTGGTGATGTACTCTTTGGTCGTTTCGTCATCCTTTTGCCTAACGATTAAGAAGTGATCCACCCTCTTTACAGGTTTTGTGCCTTAGTAGAATTTTCTCATAAATAGGTCGGCTAACTTCTTAAAATTGGTTATCTATCCCCTGGGGATCCCATTATACCTTACACATAGGTTAATCCAGTCAGAGTACTAGAAAAATCCCTGCATCTCATCTCGTTGAGAAATGAATATATATGTGAAGCATCTTGATACTACTCCACATAATGTATTGGATATTTTTTTCCCATCATATCTCGGAGTCATCGCCGGTGGCATAAACTTCATTAAGGTCGGGTAACTCATAACAGATGCTGAAAAGGAGAACACTACACATAAACCCTATGCAAGGGGTTTTAAATTTTGATTAGATCTCACATCCTGTCTTTCAAGCGTTGAATGAACCCTTTCCATGGTTAGTCCTACTCGGCCCTTTCAGATTTTTCAATTTTATCGTCTTGTACTTGACTTTTAATTGAGCTTTAATCCTTCATAGAAATGTGTTCGAACATGGTCGAACCTCTCACTCTATGCCTAAATCTAGCCGATCATGTAACCTTCCTGGTTTTAGATCTCCAGGACTTTTCCATGCTCTCCCATATCTCTCTACACGAAAAAACCCATGGTATCTTTGGGCCCAATCGATCAAAAGCAAGTTGTTCTATAGAATAAGTCTGATCTTCATCATAACCTATTGATCGAGTGGTTGACATCCTTCTCGATCTGTAAGACTAATCATTTCCACTCGACTCAATCCTTCTCCCATACTTTCTTCATTCACCATATGAACCCATATCCACTTATCTAGGTCCTCTAATGCCCACCCAAGGTGCGCTTGCCTCATGTCCCTGTGTGGTACTAGAGGTGTAATCTCACATCTTCGATCTATGTTATATCCAACTACAGGGGTAACCGGGTTTAATTTTGGTCAATTTACATAATTGGGATACTCTGAGTCAATTGTTTCATATTCTCCTGCATGGTTTCTTATCTTTGGGTTAAGCTCTCTAGGATTCCTAATAAGTCACATAAACCAACAAGTGTATAGGGGGGTATTCCCTTTCTAACCTTAATGCTATTTGGGTTTTCAAACATTCTCAACAAAATTTATGTAAAAAACAGTGCATCTCAATAGAAGATAAATTGATTTATAACAAACGCAAATCAAATTCAGAAATTTAGAGATCTAAACTTAGATCTATGGAATTTATAATAATCAAATGGGAATTGATTTTAAGAGAGATTTAACCGTTCAAAACCAAGATGAATGTACTCATAACTAAAAGGTTCAATGAAATTCGGTATCCTTGAGCCCTAGCAATCGAAAATGGCCGAAAATGACATTGGGAAGACGTTTCCCACAAATGGTGCCAATATGTTATCTCTGAAAATTAGTAAGATGATTATATTAGCTAAAGGTACTAATTACTAGTAGATGAACATATAAGGGATTCATTAAATTACTGAGATACTAATCACAAGAATTAACTAGGAGTAAAGTGAGAGAAGAGAAAATAGATTTACGTGGTTTGGCTCAAATCGGTGCCTACATCCACAAGTGCAGTGTTGATTGTATTAATTAATGGTACATCTCCATGAATGAGTACATGATACAATCTTTCAAGTTCTCTCTAGAATTGGACAACATAACAGTGGGAATAAATCTCATATTTTACCCATGTGTGGGTGGTGTATGCTATTTATAGGTTATTTTAGAAGAAAAGGGAGTGAGACACGTGGCTCAACTTTATAGGTTAAGTGGGTACAAACTTTACATACATGGTGAGATAATAATCACAATCTAGTTATTGGCATGTGGGGTAGAATATTTTGATATATTCTCCATGCGCACGTTCCTATGGAATGCTAATGCCAACCTATCACGAAGTACATTCCTGTTATAATGGTGTTACCTAAAAATTGTGAGGTTATAGGTTTAACTACGCTATTAAGTAAGACTGAGTCAACCTCCACATGAGCCGACTAGGCCCTTAGCTTGGGCCGACCAAATTCCCAGTAGACATGTAGGTCCATGTGTTATCTTCTAAGTGGTCCACGAGTCATCCCATATTTTTAGTGTAACGGACATATTCCTCTCAAGCTTCAAGATTGATCCATTCCCTCTCCCTGCTAGAGATGATTTTAAACAAAGGGTGAACCACAATCATAACCCATATGTAAATTTTAATGTGATTCAAATGTTCAAGAAGATTCACTTTATTCTCATAACGGGGCTCCACTGTAGAAAATAAGGGATCCTTGAGATAATTACTCTAAAAACTTGTTATCCACCGCACGGTCTGGGGTGCCAACCTTCCCCGAAAAAACTCATGGTTTTTCGTTAACCCCAAAAAAATAGCATTTAAGGGGAATGAAGTCATCTTTGAGGACTCCCTAAATAGTCACTTCATCAACACATACAAAGACTTCTCCTACTGTGGTTTCCCCAAACCATGGTATGATGAAGTTGAGAAGAAAATAAAATTGGGTTTCAAGATATTCTTTGAGGACACGATCACTTGGACTAAGGTATCTAATCACAAAGGAAAGACGTTGGTTATCGAGTCATCTAATTTGAGCTCTTCTGATAGTGAAAGAACTAAAATCATCGCTAATTATAAATATTTTTCCCTTGATGAACTGGGAATGGATATCTATATGCTTTGCATTGAATCTGAGTCATCCGAACCCACTAATAAGATTTTTCCTGCTGACAAATCTATGTGAAATTAGTGGAGCATCCCAGCCGGTCTGACCCTACCAACCAAGGACCCTGTTGTTTATTAATTCAATGTAAACGATCCCTCGTTTGAGGAGGTACTCACTTCTATTTTTCCAAAAGATGATACCAATGAAATAAACATAATTTAAGTATCTTGATGTGACTCAAATTAATTGCATTAATTATATCAATGAAACAATTGATGAATATGATTTAATGAATGAACTATTCTTAACATCTCAATAAGAAAAAAAATAAAACAACATAACCGCCTTCAAACTAATGATGAGGAAACTATTATCATTAATCTTGGTTATAGTATTAATCCGTGCGAGATTAGGATAAGATCAACCCTCAACGAGTAAGAGAGATCAAAATTTGATGAGCTTCTGAAGAACTTCGTGGATTTCTTTGCATGGTCTTACAGCGACATACCTCGTATTGACCCAGAAATTGTGCAACATGAGATCCCTACATACCCTGAATGCAAGACTATCAAGAAAAAATTGAGGAAGCTTAGACCCGAATAGTCCCTAAAGGTCAAAGATGAAGTGGTCAAGAAGTTGAATGTGGGTTTCATCTAATTACTCAAGTATCATCGTCAATTAAAAATTACAAAAAAAATTATAAAATCGATAATCTATTGTCTCACAATAGCATACCTAATATCACATTAACACTCAATGGCCCAAATGATCCATAATTAATATACCTACGATAGCATCAATAACTTAGAATAACATACTAACAATAAGTATCATCTATTAAACAATCTGCACACATCCCAACACAACTAACACAAATCCAATACTCAAAGACACCAAATTTCCAACAATTATAATCCTTGAAAGAAAAGTCAAAAACTCCTAACATAATCCTCAATGACAACAAATCAACCCACCTGTCCCAACACTAATAATGTAGGGTTGAAACCATAAAACCCTCAATACACACATATAATTAAAAATCTTGAATAACATTTTTCTTTATTCATAGAGTTTATTACCGTCAATACCAATATTAATTTTCCCATTTCCAAGGGTACGACAAGAATTTCTCACATTAATTATTTATGATTATTTCAAGTGGGTTCGTAATATTTTCCAACAATTAAAAATGTATCACGGAACAAGTCTGATCATATTTCAATTTTTCAGCTCTCAAAGTTCTTAAGGCATATAATTAAACTCTTTCCATTTAACATATTAATATTCTCTTCTTTATATCAATCGCATTATTTAATTTACATGGCCATTTTCTAAGCATTTCTCATGATATAAGTGACTCGCCAAGTTTTGATAACAAATTATCAACAATAGGAAATTAATTAGGCTTATCTTGCCATAATTAAACCTCTAATCACTTTTTCATTAACAATAAACAATGTTTAGCCAATATCTATGTTATAAAGTAATAAAGGGGAAAGATAGAGTAAATATGACTTGATTTACTTAATCTCCTCAAAAATCTAAAATATTGTGCCTCTCCAAAAATCATATCTTAAGGTGATCAATTGGAGGTTTGAATGATGTACATTAATGGGGTTTTGAGTTTGTGAGGTTTGGGATGAAAGGGAAATAAGGTTTAGGATTTTCCTGTGGGAGGGAAATTAATTTCCAAATAAAAATTTCGTGGGTTTAAGTTTTAAAAAGAAAATAGTGCATCTCCCCTACCTGAGCCGCGGACCTCCACTGGCAGCGGTCGCGCCTCAAATGCCCGCGATCATGGGAACCCAGGACGCGATCGCAGTGGGTTTTGTCGTGGTCGCAGGCCTCCTTCAATATCAACCACCAAATATCTTATCTTCTCTCTCTTTTCCCTCCAATCACACATCAACAAACATACACCTAATCATACACATGGAGACCTCTTTACATTCGAATTTAGACACAAAAAATATGCCCAAAAGACCACTTTTCCCTCAGGGTTCTAGCGTAGTTGCTACAATGTAATCCAATAAATAAAAGGGTTATTTAACCAATTTAAATTTGACAAATTTTTTGATAATTTTATAACTTCAACATTTATGGCTTAATAAAACCCATGCTATAATAATCAACTCGATTCAAGTATTCACTTTAGAAATTTGGGATATTACACTTATTTATCTATCTATCTCTATTTCTCACACTTAGGGTGTTTTATGTAGTTTAAAACCCTACCTTAGACCAATAAATATAGGTACATAAAGTGGTCTTGAGCCAATTAGGATTTTCAGAGAGTTTAGACCTACTATTTGGGTGATGGATTATAGTAGGAGCCCATAAACAATAACTAAATTGGTTTCTAAACGAAAATATGAATTATAATTTCACTCCAATTTAATTATCTCATAATTACTCGAATAATGAGGTCTTTGTTTGCAAAGTTAAATAGTTAATAATGTGATTCATCGTGTAAAGCATGAAATACTCGATTGGTGAAACTCAATTTGTCATTAATAGATTTTCACCAGCATCTTACTTACTCGTTGATCTCAAACTTAACTTATTTTATAATCTACCAGATTATAAATAATACATTCATCGGGTTTAGAATCAAAACTTATAAGTTTATTAAGGAGGTATCACAATTTATGATATCTCCTAAAAGTAGATTACTTTGGGATATAATCTCATATATGTACACGCAACGATTGCCCAACTTGTAGAGATTTAGATCCAATAAATTGGATCGCACCCATAATAATCAAAGCAATAGTTGTATGCACATTTCAATCCTCATAGTGCTCGGGATTAAGAATTTAAAAACACTTTGCAAATAATGTGAGATTGTGCAAGTTTAATCTAAACAACACCTATACTTGAATCTCACCCCTGTCCCGTTCGATACATTATTGATGTATCGGTATGATCCTTTTTAAACTATCAGACAAGTTTTCGAACCATCAAACAGGTTCTCGTAGTCAAGACAAATTACTCAGATCGTAATCGTAGCCTTACTGATAGGATGGCATCTCCTTATTTAGGTTGTGAACTATTCAATTGAACTAAAATCAAAATTTCAATCTTTTGTGATCAGGTTGAACCTAACTCACCAGAATTCCTACGGCGTTAAATTGTTCAATATTAATACAATATATGTAAATCAAATATAATTAATTCTCGCAAACATGATTCTCATTTCAAAATGAACTTAGCACACCTTTATTAATAAATAAACGGCATAAATGGTTTTAAGAATAAAACCCCAACAGCACCCTATTGGGCATTTGTGCGCAACCCCTCATTTATTACAATGGGTACTCAAGAGTAGAATAAGAAGTGTGATTAGAGCGAGATATTCTGAGTTATGACGTATAGTAGTTTCTCTTATCACTTGGACCTTAAAGGCACACTTATGGGTCATGTACACTGATTAGATATTTTATGCCTCTTGAAATTGGACTTGCATGCTTAATTGGTAATTAACTAAATGTTATAAAATCAACAAGATATAAATCTAGGTACTCAGATAATTCACAAGGTTCACCCTAACATGGTCAATTCGGGTCGAGTCAACCCACAGATTACTCAACATCCAGATTGGGGAGTTACAGTAATGCCATTGAGGTTTCTGAGTATTTAATGGAGGAAAGAGTATATTTGCCAACAAAATTGTTCAATAAGATTATAAGGACTAAAATGATGTTTGATGAATGAAGAAATAGTGTGATAGTACCTAATTACAAATATTAAAGGGACACACAATGTTTTCAAATTATTATAGTGTTAAGTTAGAGAGTTATACAATGGAACTTCCTTGGGAGAGAGTGATATAATATAAATTAAGATTGGAAACAACATTATCTAATAATTGATTTGTATTTATGCCTTGCGAGTCAATAATGAAAACTATAAAAAAAATTAACTCGTAGATATATTGATGTGATTTTCAAGAAAGTTAGAACACCTTCGTCAAACATCAAAATTGTTTAAGTAATCATAGTTTCATTAGTACAATACTTATATTGAATATACTATCTAAAGGAAAATGATATGAATCACAACTAAAATTCTCAATTCATCCCCAATTAACGTCGCATTGCAATAAGTATAACACTATAAGTACAATATTTTATGAGTCATTCTACATCGACTTGTGATTTCGACACATTTGGTGCGACACACTGACTTTCCGCACCCGTATTGGCTCGTGTCTGGGTCCAACAATCATGGTCCCCAGACACAGATCAATGCGAGTGCGACACATCACTGTATTACACTCATATGTGTCGCAATCATGAGTCGGTGTAAAATTATTAATATTGTATTGCTATACCACATCAATTGGAGGATAAAGTGGGAAATCTAATTGAGACTCATATCATTACTCTTATATAAGAGTCCTTCTACAACGACACACAAAATCGACACATTTAGTGCAACACACTGATGTGTCGCACCCGTATTCGCTCGTGTTCAGACTTCACATAGGCCCCACAGCATTGGAGCCCAAACACGAGTCAATGTGAGTGCTACATGCTAGTATGTCACACTAAATGTGCAATTTTATGTGTCTAGCTTAGAATTATTCCTTATCTAAAAGCATAAAAGATTTAAACTTTCAACCCAAACAGCAGCTCCCACCCAAGATGAAGAAATTACTTGCACAAGGCAATGTTTTATATGATGATTATTTTGTTGCGAACCTTGACGAGTGATGCAGTTTAATCCTCCTATTCCCCAATTATAGATGCAATTTGGCTAGATCAGGGCCACTACCAGTAATTTGGCTCTTCACGCAAGTAAAAAATATTACAACTTCAACCAGATTAGACCTAGAACATAATAAATTGGGACTTCACACCTAAACTCACCCTGCGCAATGAGTTGATAAGTCTATTACACCACTTGTCTTAACTCGTGAATGAATTAATTTTTCATCAATTTTACCATAAAAACTTTGACAACAGTGGCTCACGAGAACAAATTCATTTTCATCAATGATGACATAATAAATCTTTGACACGAATAGTTCATGAAGATGAATTTGATTCTCATCGACGTTGCCAAACTAGTGATTTGACTAGGAGTGGTTTGTTTATAGAACTCAATTCTTTCATGTAGGAATAAACCTGAGTGTTGTTCCACTTCAGGTTAAAACACACAACAAATAATTTCTTTACGGTAAGAAATAAGACGATTTTAGGCTTGGAAATCTATGTTTTTCGTTAACAAAAGATTCATATACATGCACATGAGGAAATACTACACACGATACATGAAACCCGATTTGAAATAACTCAATTTACTAAGATACTTCAAGACGAGTTCAAATTCATTGACCCTCTTTGTTGAGATTAACATCTTGCCCATTAGATTAGTTAAAACATGGATAAATCATCAAAAAGCGTGGGGTGGGCTGTTTCAGTCAATCATACAAACATGTTAACCTTATTCAAATGTGAGTTAACATGACCCTCGAATGTTATTCTTGAAATATAAATGACTCAACAATGAACCCACAATTTTTAGTTAGTTGTCCATATTTTAACCAATCACATTAAAGGGTCATAATAACCATTACTAAAGAGGGTAAACACAAATGAACTCAGTAGGTATGGTCAACATATTTGTACTCCTCCAAGACCCACTCAAGGCAATCCTCACGCCACGCTATTCTCACGTCACTAACTCCACGCAATGACCCATAAAACAGCAACATGTGAGAGACCTCTTTCATTGCATGTATCTGTCATTCATGAATTCCAATTTCCAGTGAGCCCAAAGGGCCTGGACTGACATCATTAGCAGTTGCTATTTCGGGCCACAAAACTTTCAATCAAAACCTTACTGGAACAGAACCTAACCAAAATTAGGATTTGTGTCTGACAATTCGTTTCATCAAATTGTACGAAATGATGATCTAAAACATGAAGACCCTTTTTTTTCCTTTTCAGTTCAAGCCCTGTGGGGAGGGAGGGGAGAGGACTTGAACTCCCGACCTCTTGCAACCAAGGGCCGGTGGTAACAATTGGGGCATATGATTCTTGCACTAAAGGTTGCCTATGTGGCTTTATATCTAAAACTTGCACATTATACCTCTGAAACCGCATTATTCAATGGATATAGAAGTTCCTGTAGCATACTACTACTTTGGCACTCTACTGTTGGTGTTGAAACTTTTTGATGGTGTCTAGTATTTTTTTCAGCCAAAAGTGTTTCACATGTAACATTAAAGGGAGGAAATATACAGATAAATGTGTGATCAGTCCATCAAGTTGTATTTTAATAGAAAGTTTTCTTCCGCTAGCACGTCTTCCACTGTTTCAGTATGTGTCCTACCCCCTCTCTCAATGTTGCCCTCCTTCCTTCCTTGCAATTCCACAGCCCTGTACACTTCCACTAGGATTATATTGGTTCCTCTCTGTCAACACTGTTGTCACAGCCCTGTACACTTCATCACCGAACTCATTCTTTAAACTTTATATTTTTTCATCCTCTTCATTGATTATTTCCTGATAGTCACATTCAATACCAAGTATAAAATAAGGAAAAGACAGGTTACAATTAAAAAAATAATAGAGGAAGAAACACGTAGGCAATATGCTGGCTATATAGTCTTATAAAAGGCATTCTGCAGACAGTATGAACTCGAAATCGGCCTTTTTTACAGGACTAGATGTAGACCTGGTAAAATGTGACACGACACGATAACACAACACGACCCGACCCGACCCGAAATTAACAGTTAATGGGTCAAGGCTTATCGGGTACGAGTCACTATCGGGTTAACACGCTAGACCCGTTAAATATAACGAATCAGGTTGGTTAAATTTGCTTAACCCGATAACAACTCGTTAAGACCCGAATACTGTTCATGTCATACCAGATCGTGTGACTCGTTAGTAACCATTATGACCCGTTAAGATATGTAGGGAAAAATAAAAATAATATTTTTAGTTTGAGAGGGCTAAATATGTAATTATGCATAGCTAACGGGTCTTATTGATACGTGTCTATTACTTCATATCGGGTTAAACGGGTACAACGGGTTAAACCCGTTAAGACTCAAAAACGATTTGTTACCTTAACGGGTTAAACGGGTTCGTGTCGTGTAACCCGTTAGGAAAATGAATCGTGTAAGAATATTGGATTCATGACCCGTTAAGCTAACGGGTCATGTTCGGGTGGAGCAAAATTCCACGCGAATTCGTTAAGACCTGACACGAACATGACCCCAACCGACCCGTTGACAGATCTAACTAGATGATCGGTAATAGTTTTCCTTTCGCCTAGGTGTTTAGGGGATCCAATAGAGCCAATTGCAGTTTATTGTTTAAACACGGATTTGACCTGGACAAATCGCGGTGGCTTTGACTTTGTTAGTGCAAGTTTTTACAGCGCTTCCACATCGCATTTGTGGATTCACGACTCAGGTGCACGTCCATACCTCTTGGGTGGTATATGAGGTCACTAAGGGAAGGAGGGAGGGAGAAAGGGAGACAGGAGGAGAATTATATACATCCATCTATATTAAAAAAAATTATGCTATAACATATCCAACTTTTTACATATTAATATGAATGTATATTAAAACTTAGAATGTTCACTGGAGCAATCAAATGAAAATTACAAAATTGTGTGTGCTTAAAACGCCCTATAGAATTCCCTCAAAATGCACGCTAGAATAAGAAAGTCCAACAATGACTTAGTTTCTTAGCGAGTGTGTGAGAAAGAGAAAGAGGGGAATTAATTAGTATGTCAGATCAATGCAGTGCAAACCTTACGCTCCCCATCAACCATGACGACCTTGAAGGGATGCCAGCTAGGATTTCGAAGGTAATCCTCCCACAGGGAAGAGGTTTCTGATGCTTTCACAGGTGCTTCTTCATCGGAATACTTTCTCTTTGCAGCCTTGTGGAAAGGCTTCTCATCAAGATCTCCCATTCTCTTGACAGCAGTGAAGGCCCGGTTGTCCTTCAAAACCTATTCAAACAAGGATAAAGATATCTCCAAATTAAGCACTTTCCCATGTTTGTATTCTCTTAAAATAATTAATTGAAATACTATTTGGAGGGAGAGAATGAATCATGTTGATAAAATTAAAAAGTGTGCGTACACCATAATAATCATGTGATAATTCCTTCTTTTATTTTGTTTCTTCCTTTCCTAATTCTTCTCTATTTTTTAGTCATAAGCATGTTACAGTAATTCTACACAATCCTCTATTCCAAACATACATTGGTTGATGTAAGCACCAAAAGTGTGTTACTGTTTCTCATGTTTTTATAAGTATTTTCATTTAAAAAGCATAATTATTATTGTTCAAATTGAACCAGTCTGAAAGTTAAGATCAAAGAACAGGATTTATACGTAGGAGTAAAAAGGACAACATTTTGTATGGGGAAAGAAGGCGACAATAAGAACTCTTATTAAAATATATTAATAAGGACTATACACGGGCAAACAAGTCATCTAGTACATTCCAATACTGTGATTTATAGACTAACAAAATGAATCAGGATAACTCAAGGTTCAAAACCTTAATGTCAAACATAGACAGAACAAATATAGGAAAAGGAGCTGCGAAGTGATCAATCAGTTGCATAATTTCCCCATCTAGAAATGAGCTCTTCCTTGAGGTCGTATAGGTCAATACGAAAACTAACAGTAGTCATACTAACTCAATGAATACTTTTTCCCTTCACTGCACTTTCGCTCCAATTTGAGAAGCCCAAAAACATTTGTACTGCATGATTTGGCAAAAAATACAGTAGCAAAATTTTTGAAGTAACTTCAAATCTGTAAACCCAAGTGAAACTAACTTGTTGTAACAGATTTTTCTGTGGGGCGCAAACCTCAAATCATGCCACTGCTTATTAAGATACAAGTCCAGTCTCTTCCAATGAACCCGGGTCAAAACAAAATTTTTTGACCCAGAAGTAGCTAATCAGATTATTGCTATCCAAATGATCTTTGGGGTCAAGGACCACACGGTTTCTTCGTTGCTGTGTATCAGCTCCCTCGCACAGGCATGCTTGTAGTTGTGAACATATTCCTGGGCAGAATAATGTTTCAAAACTATGGGTTGTTTGTCAGTGACTTTCGTATCTATGCAGCTGTGCAGGTAGGTGTTGCTTCATCGCCGCCTACTATTCGACATAGCGACTTTGATGGCCACATCTTGGGTAGTGCAAAATCATGAAGTAAAAGGTTCTTTCTCTAAACTCAAACAACAAAGAAACAAATTCTAATTCATTCTCCAACTTAAAAACTCTTTATAACCAATGGCCATAGGCCTAACTTACTAATATTCATAAAGAAACATTGAAAATTACTACCTAGCTAACAGTCCATCATTGATTGAATATTATTATTAATATTAATAATATTAATATTAATAATAATAATAACAACAAGAACAACAATTACAATAACAATAATAATAGAAACCAAATACAACACTAAAATTATTGTTAACCCAGCAAATTGTTGCATCACCCCTATATTCAATTGAACCAATATGTTGGAAAGGTTTCCAATGCATCTGGGAAAGGGATAAGCTTGACGTGAGGCCATAGTTCACAGGCGTAGTATCGGTCTATGACTCGGACTCACAATGCTCAACTCGGTCTCGATATTGGTCGAGGTATCGGGCGATACGCAATTTAGAGAGCCCACAAAAAATTGAAAGAACATAAATAATTTCAAAAAAAAAAATATGATAATACTATTGATTAATTAAATAAGTACAAAACCATCATTTAGCATGCATAGCATTGTGTAATTGCTTATACTGACGCGTTTCTCGCTTATTTGCTGCAATTTTCCATGATAGTTTAATAATAAGTATGTAAAACTATCTAATTAGACTCAAGATGATGAGTCTATAATGCAGCTTGAGTAGTAAAGTCTTGTGAATGCATGAGCAGGTAGAGAGTACACATGTTGAGCTACGAAAGAAGTCATAACCCTATAAGAAGCTAGAGCAAGACCTATTGGTAATTAAAAAAAAAAAAGTGCATAGAAGTTAAATGCGTGGTTTTCATCATTTTCTTAAATGTAATAGAATTTAATTATTAATTAAGTAAAATATTTTAAGTTGTCAGATACCTGTTGTTGTTCCAAAAGAAAACACTTCACTTTTTCGTCGTCTTCCGCCTCAATTAAATTCTTTTTCTTGTCTTCATCGTTAAAAAACTCAACATCCTGGTTGCTTAGCGTAGGAACAACTACCCTAGGTCGTGTCTTCTTTTGTCTTTCAGTACGTCGTCTTCTTGAGAGTGAAACAACCTAAGCCACAGATGATTTTTTAAAAATTTTCCTTTACTTCAGATTTAAAAAGAAAATAAAGAGCGAGTAAGAGTCATACCTGAAAAATGGTATATAAGTGTTTATTAATTGAAAACATCGTCATCTTCGTGGAGAAAATCAAGAAGGTCACCTATGAATCTCCGTGTTCAATCCCTTCTAAAGACAGGCCATTTTTTCCCCTGTGTTCCAATTCGTCTGCCCTGATAAAATGTGTTCGTAGCCAGTTTTCTTCCATGGTCACGATGGAGGGAGGGAGGGAACGAAGTAAAGGTTTTGGGGGTTCTGGGTTTCGGCGGGGGTAAGGGCAGAGATCGGGTTTGGTTAGTTTTGTTTCGATTTTGTTGTGGATTGGTTTTTGGTTCTTAAGTTTGTTAAAAAAAGAAGGGGCTTTTTTTTTTCTTTTATTGGGGCACGCTTTTTTTTAAGGGTCATATATACTAAATAGTCCTTCGAATTTTTTTTAATACACGTTTAGTCTAAACCTTTTTATTTTGAACCAAAAAATCATTTACGATGCCAAAAGGGTTTTACCATGCCGCTGGCGCGGACCATTAAAGATAAGGGAATAAGAGACTTTTGGGTACAAAAGAAAAGTGTTGGACTAAATGTGTATTAAAAAATATTTAAGGGACTTTTTGATATTTCATCATTTTTTTAATATATCTCTTTTACTTGACTTAGTACATGAGAACAAAAATAAATTAAAAAACATTTAAAACGACATAGTTTTACTTTTCAAATAACGCATTATGCGCGCATCACCCCCGTTGATCCCCTTAAAAATCGTTGACCCCGCATTTTCTCACGCATACCCCTAATGCGCTACGTTTCAAAAAGGTATCACGCATATGCGCGCATTTGCGCCGCATATGCGCTCCTTTTAGAACATTGTTATACATATATGAATGTTTGTGTGTGCGCAAATTTTTATCAGAATTGTATTTAAACACAGAAAACAGAATTATAGTTGCAAACCAAACAGGCCCTTAGTTTTACCATATAAAATAAAGAGTTAATTAAACTTGGACCCCCTATACTTTGACCCAACTTGCATTTTCCACAACATACTTTCATTTTTTTCATTTTACACCCCTAACTAGCACGGACAGTGCAATTGATCCAAAAACATGGCGACCGTCTCTTTTTTGGCGGGAGTGAGGCACGTGAGTTGCACATGTGGTATAAGCGAGGGTAATTTGATAATTTCAGAGGGTTTCGTTTTCTAAACCCTAAACTTACACACACACATACACACGATCACAATCTGTCTCTCTCTCTCGCTGTACTTCTTCTTCCTCACTCTCCATCTCTCCCTCCCCCCCCCCCCCCACACGAATAGGCCTGTAAATTGAGCGCCCGAGGCCCGAAGCCCGCCCGTTTGGCCCGCTATTTTTGCGCCGAGATTTATTTGAGTTTGAGCCGAGCATGAGCCAAAACTTCAAGCCCGAATGAATTTCGGCCCGAGCTTAAGCCGAACCTCGCCAAGCTCGAATTGGGCCCGAAGCCCGAACTTCATATTTATATAATATAACATATTTATGTTAACATTGTTTAATTAGGTTTCGTTCTTTTATTTCATTTACGACTTTTTAAAAAAAAATCATTTGTCATAATACATTAGATTACATGTGATTTTCAATTTTGTGATTTTATTGTTATTCTCATTATGGGTATTTGATTTAATAATTGCTCAAGTCACAATAGGCCTTCATTAGTGATCAAATTTTGCTAAATGTATGAAATTTATTAAGCATTTGTAGGTTTTCACTCTTATTTCCCTCGTTTTAATTTAATACATTTCATAATTATAAATTTTTTTTCATGAAATATCAATTAGATTTTATTGTGTAACTATGTCCATGATGGAAATACAGGATAAAAAAATTAATTCAAACTTTTTGAACAAAAAAAATTGAAATCGGGCCTGTCCGAAATCGGGCCCGAAGCCCGTAATATATATGAGCCGAGTTCGGGCCTAGGTGGGAAAAAGTAATTCGGCCCGAGCTCGGGCTCGAGCATGGGTAAGTGAGTTCGGGCCGAGCCTAAGTAACCCCAAGCCCGGCTCACCCAGCCCGATTTACAGCCCTACACACAAACACGCACACACACGAACATACACACGAACAGATCTAGAGAGGGGCTGGGGCAGGGTCTGGTGGGAGCAGAGGAGTGGAGGGGCTAGGGTGGGTGACGTTGGGGTTAGGGGGAGGGGAGGGGTTGGGTGGGGGCAGGGTTTGGGGTGTTGGTGGGGTGGTGAGAGAGACGAGGGGCTGGGGTGGGTGGGTGAGGCTGGGGTTGGGGAGATGGGAGGGGAGTGGGGGGGCTGGGGTGGGGGTGGGGGTGGGAGAGATGAACCAGATCTAGGGTGTTGGTGTGGGGTGGGGGCGAGGGGAAGAGACGAACCAGATCTCGATTTTTTTTCCTCGAAATCATATTTAAAATCATTTTTTTATGGAAATCATATTTATATATATTTTTTGAAAATTATATATATTTCTGAAATATATATATACCTTTTTTTGGTATTTCATATTTTAAGAATTTATTCCAGGGTTTTTTAATATTATTTAAACGTTTTTTGGTATTTTCAGAATTTTTAAATATATATTCATATTTCTAGAATTTATTCGAAGTTTTTTTATACTTTTTGGTATTTTGAGAGTTTTTCAAATATGTATTCACATTTTCAGAATTTGTTCCAAGTTTTTTTTATCTTTTAAATATTTTTTGGTATTTTCAGAATTTATTCCAAGTTTTTTTTTATATTTAAAATATATTTTGTGGCATTTTTAGAATTTTTCAATATATATTTATATTTTCAGAATTTATTCCACATTTTTTTTATATTTTTAAGATTTTTTTTTGGTATTTTTGTAATTTTTAATTATTATTTTTGTTATTAAAAGATTTTTTAAAAAAGAAATTTGGTTTGGACGAAAATGCCCTTGGTTAATGTCCTATGCTACGCACATGACTAACGTATTTTGTACAAAGTTAACGAAATTGGACGACAGGGGGTAAACTGCAGTCGTTTTCAAAGTTAGGGGTGTAAATTGAAAAAATTTAAAGTATGTGGTGGAAAGTGCAAATTGGCTCAAAGTATAGGGGGTCCAGGTGTAATTAACCCTTAAATAAATAAATAAATAAATAAAACACAAACTTAAAAAAAAAAGTATGTCTCAATCTTAAATCAAAAAATTAAAACATGTGAAATTATTAAGGTACCTTATTATAATGATTTTTTGTCGCATTAATATTTAAAGTAAATTAAAATTACCCCTGCCCCTAACCCAAAATTAGCCCATTTACACATTTGGATTTAGAGTTCGAGTGTTTTTGTTATTCTGAAAATGGTTGATATGCATGATAAAAAATTTGGTATTTCCTAAAAGCCCATATCCAACATTCCTTCCATCATTTTCATACTCTTTTGAGTAGGTTCCCACCAACCTCCTCAAATCACCATCACTTCACCTTGAGGTCAGCGCATCCACAAGGATGATTTATCCCAAGTCGTCATATGGAGGTCAATTTCTTCCTTTTTGTCTTTAAATTCTCTTAATTTTGTATTAGTTACTTCACTGTCGCTTTAGTGTCTTATTTCCTCACATCATACATCTCAATTCTAAGTTTTATCAGTAGTATTTGCACATGCTTTATTTTCATAAAAAAACAACAACAAGAAAAAAAAGGGGTCACTTATAAATTTCAAACAGGGATTTTGTAACAACCCAAGCTTTTGAGCGACTATTTTATATTATTTTGCCTGATGGGCTAATTTTATAAAATAGGGGAAGTTGGAGTAAATATTATTTCGCGTGATATTAAGGGATAATATTTACTACGTTTTGTCTATTTACCGTTATGAGAAGGTAAATAGCATTATATTGTGTTTTATGGCATCGTTATATGTTATGCGACGGTTATGACTCATATTTAAATTGGAGTTTAGTTAATGAAATAAAATGAATTTGGAACACAAAAATAGTTCACGATATTCTGAATGCTAAAATAGGGGGCGCGGTTGCTTTTAGAATAGTCGAGATAGTCGAAATAAGCGTCAAGTTGTATTTTTGAGTTTCCGGAACTTTTAACAGATTATGACTCAATTATGTGGTTACGAGTAATTTTAATGGTGTATTAGAAATTAAAAGAGGGAAATTAATATTTAGAACCCGTATAAGTCTCCCTACACCTTTTTTATTTCTCATTTGTGTTACAAACCAAGAGAAAGTTGGGAGAAATGAGAGAAAAGAGAAAAATGGAGATTTGAGGCCGAAAATCGTTGCCACCGATAGAGGATCCGAGACTACAAACTCGAGGAAAAGTTTCTTACTTGCTAGATGTTGATTTAATGTGATAAATTTCATGTATAGTTAGGTTTTTGGAGATTTCAACCATAAATGGGTTTTTGATGATTTTGGTGATTAAACCCTTAATCTTGTGTTTTTATTTGATTTGAGGAGAAATTATTAGTTAGTAATTGTGTAGAAGTGATTTGGTAGCCTTTATTGTTGTTGTATTTGGTTGGATTTACCGATAAAAAGCTTGGGAGTTCGTTAATGGCCGAAATAGCTTCTCGGAGAAGAAGTTGCCCGCCATAATCGATCGATCGATCGACCCCTACTGTCAGCTGGGCAAATTTTGTAGGGACGAATCGATTCGATTCTAAAGCGAATCGATTCGATTTGGGGGTAGGATATAGGTCTGGGAGACCGAATCGATTCGAGTTAAGGCCGAATCGATTCACAACCAGGGGCGAACCGATTCGGCCCTAAGACGAATCGATTCGGCTGTCCTATTTTTGTGAGATTTTCCCAGCTTTGTTTTAGCCCTTTTTCTTTTAGGTCCAAGGTTTAGTACCCTTCCCTTGGGAAGTAATGAGAGTTCTTAGAGGGTTGTTTTGGGTAGACTAATGTCCTAGGATAAAATGGGATAATTAGGCTTACCCCGAGGGCTAGTTTGTGTAGGTTAAAGTCCGTACGATATTGGAAGTTAACCTAAAATTTATAGAAGATAAAAGATGTTAATGTTGGGACTTTTGGGTGTCAATTATTAAGGGAGACTCACTTTGATGACTTAGGATATTGTGTTTAACTCTTGGAGACTAGTTTGAGAAAAATGGCACTTCGGGTCTTAGGTCAGTAATAAAATATGACACTAAGAATAAGAAATGCATATTATAAAATGTGGTACTAAATGAATAAGTACAAATGAATGATTTTTGAGAATGTAAAAGTGGATGATTTCAAAATAGAAAAATGATTTTCATAAATGTTAATTTATGATTACACACCTCTCTAAATCTCTATCATAAGGGAAGTTGCGCGCGTGTGGTGAAGCCCCCTGGCAAATGAATGCAGGGTGGATATATCCCTAGGCCATATGACCGGTTATTATATATTTGTTCTGCACTAGTTAGGTAATTCTAGGTGTGGCTATGACTCACTCGCAGGGGTATGGCTGCTTCCCGACGTTTCGGTAGGTTCCCAGGTTGTCTTGTATGATAGGCCCTGGAAGATGATAGCCATTTAGGGGCGCGTCCAGTGGGGAATACCGGAGGGACGGTCTTAGAATAATTATATGTATGTGAATATAACTATTCTTTATAATGTGGGACATTATTGATGTTAAAGCATTTTATGATAATAAAATGGCTTTACTTACATTTCCCGGATGGAAGAAGGGAAATGGGATGTTAAATACATTTTTCGGATGGAAGAAGGAAAATGGAAGATATGAAATGAAATGGAAAAGAATTTTTATGTTAATAAAACTTGCTTTAAATATGTATTTTCCCTGGATGGAAGAAAGGAAATAAAATTGATAAAGAAAGTTTTGAAATGAGATTGAATTGGTAAACATTTGATAAAATGAATTACCATATATGTAATTCCTAAAGAAATTAGGAACTCTGTTTTTAGATCAAGATGATACTGTTATGTGTACTTAATTAGATAAATATGCATATATTGATTTCGTGCTGAGGTTATAATGGATCTCGACAATCAACCTTGCCTAGTAGTAATGTATCGGGGGGGTTCCTTGTTTGGATTTCGCTTTGCGAGACACCCCACGAAGGAATAGGGCATAGTGTTAAGACTGGAAGAAGTTAGCCCTTAGTACTTGGGTTAACTAGGGCATTTCGTTGATATTGCGCTAGGTTGTGCTTTTAGATTGAGAGGTGAGAAATATTATGTTAACTGCGAGAGAATTACGCACTTAACTGTCATGCATTTTTTACTCACATGGTAATCATATCAAATCGGGTCGTGATCCGTCTATATTTCTTTATTTTTGCATATACTCTTTGTCCGTTCAGGTGCTCTACCGCATGGACACCCGTATTGACATTTCCATCCCAGTTGTCATGGAGCTACAACATATTGCGAATGTTGTAGGTTATTTGTATTAGACGCTTCTTTCCATTGTACTCTAATTCTGTTAAGTTTATTTATTCGGGCGTGTTGCCCAAGCATTGAACTCATTTATTATAATGTAATATTTAATGTGTAATACTCGGTGTAACTAGTTGTATTAGTCTGTTAACCGACACCTTATTCGGTTATTATTTATCATTTCGTATTTGTTTCCTCGTTGGTTTTTGGTATCCACCGTTTTTACAAATGGGATTGTCTAAGTGTTTTTTTTTCTTTTACTTGCAAAATTTTAAATGTTACAGTCCGTTTTGTAAAATTATTGGTGGTTATCTCGTACTATTATTTTAATTGACAATGATGCTGAGAATGGACCATCTATGATTCCTGTGATTATTAGAGTATTGGGCTGGCCACCTATTATTTTAGTAGGTGGGTTGTCACAGATGGTATCAGGGCATTAGGTTCTAGAGTCCTTAGGAATCTGTGCGGATGTATTACGCTTTCAACGTTACTTTTGAATTGATATAGAGCCTTGGGATTAATATCATTGATTTCTTTTGTGAGATTTTGTTCTCCTGCTATGATATGAGAACCCCGAAAATCTTTTGCGCGTTCGTGTGAGACTCATAAGTCGACAGATGAAGGGCGTCAGGGAGGCCGTTCTGAAGGCGTCATAAGATGGGATTTCTAAGCACTGTAAGCTGTATTCGGGGATATAGGCCGCTTTAGAGGTCTCTCCCTTTGTAGCATCATTTTATATTGCTACCGCGACTACTAAGTACAGTAGACGTAATTCTCTAAGTACTGCTAGAAGTAGAGAGTGGCACTAAGCTTGGGATTCCAAACAACATTAAGTTGTAGTTGAGAGGTCCTTGACGAGGACAACATGTTGAAGTTTGGTCAGATGGAGGAAGTGTAACCTCATCTGGTGGAAGTATAAGGCCCGAGGGCTTTGGTCTAGAGAGGTGTATAGAAGTGACCAGGTGCGAAGATTGGAGGAAAATCTTTCACCTATAATAGGAAGGTTTAAATGGCGGAAATGGCAGTCGCTATATTTTGGTGTAGTTGGAGGTTTTACCGAGGGATAAACCCGTTAGATATTTTCAACAGCGAGTTTATCTGGGATGTCAGAAATGATGAGAAAGTAGATTCTCAAATATTCACACGAGGTTTGGTCAGAGGCCGACCGTGAATAAAGAGTTATAGGGTTAAGGAAACCTTTAATCGAAGTGGGTTAATACAAAGGATAGAGACCCCTTCAGTGGAGATGATAGGCTCACAAGTAAGTGTGCTAACACTTCTAGAGAAGTAGTGTTCATGAGACCCCATCGGTGGACATCCACCCGGGGAAGATTCGTTGAACTAAGGCCGTGGAGGCTAGTAGAATGCTCTCTTTGTTGAGAAAGTTAAGGGAACTATACGTTTTGATTTTGTCGATTGAAGATAACCGACAAAAATAAGGTGCCTAGTTAGGGCATAGATGGAAGTAGTTTGGTTCAGTTAAGACTAGAATAATGTGTCTAGGAACCATTGGTAGTGGCCAAAGAAATTAGCATGTATGTTGACGAGAATTTCCACCTTAGTTGGGGGTGGATCATTCCTTATGATAAGATGGAGTAGTATGGTATTAACCCTAGATTCGAGTGTGTAAAATCGAGCTTGGGGTATTATCGATATTATTATCGTGAGTATATCTATATGACTTCTATGGTAGGGAAGTTCTATTTTTTTCTTCGCTCGTTATAAGGCGAGTGATGATATTTTAGAAGTATATGTGTGGTATGTGCTACTCGTATTATATCTAATATAAGAGTGGAAATATTCTTGGTTTGGTTGGTGTGATAGCAAGCGAATAAATCGTGAGGCTATCATATGTCTAGTTTCAAAGTGGAACTAATGGTTCTATAATATGTCTCCTGGATACAGGTAGAGACTTTATAGAGGTGGTTTAAGGTAGGCGAGGATTTTCTTTTCATTTTATTTCATTCATTTTGCATGCATGATTATTGCATTTTTTTTTCTTTTCTTTTCTTTTCTTTCTTTTTATGGTTGAGATGATGGGTTGGAAGGTTTAGCGGAGAATCACGTGATTGAGTGATTAAGGGCTAAGTTGATGTGCGATATATGAGGACTGTAATAGTTTTTCCTCTGATCGATGTGGGGAAGACTAAGATATGAAAGTCGGATTGAGAGTTATGGTTATGCCTTAACGAGAAGGACCTTTTATAAAAAGATGTATGTATGTATATATATTGGGATAAAGCATTTGTGGCATCTTACTGAAGGTAAATGCCAGATTAGTTGAATTTTTGGTTAATTGAGATGTAAGACTTAGAAGTAGAAGCGTATGAGTAGGGTTACGAGTTAGGATTTTAGGGGTCCCGATCATGTGTCTTCGACTGTCACATCTCCACGACCGACGATGCGAGGTAGTAGTGTAACGAGAGGGTTCCTTATTTGGATTTTTCTTCGGCGAGACGTCCCACGCATGAAACCGAGAGAATGTCAGAAGTCGAGAAAGGTCTTGGACACTAGGGATATAATTAGTATAATACTTATACGACTCGATTACAATATATATATATATTAGCCTTAGGATCATTAGGACGTAAGGCCCTTAGAGCATGTGATATTACTTTAGGAAGGCTGAAGGGAGTTGATCACAATAGGTTTGTGGGTTGACTCTAAGTAGGATTAGGTCCCTAGAAGGAAGAAGTATGGGATCTGGAGTAATTCAGAATGTTAGGCCATAAAAGGTGAGTCCTCTCTTAGATAGAGTGTTACGTCGATAACCCATCTTTCGGGGAGTTAAAAGGATGAGTTGACTTCTACTCCTACACTCGTGTTGTTAAGATAGAGAGTGGATTTAATGAACGAGTCTGTGCTTGGAACGGGAGTTATTAATACTGGAGCATGGACCAATTATTTATGCGTCTCACAGACTTACACCTCGTGAGAAGTATTATCCTCCGCTTGATTTGAAGTTCAAGCGGTAGTACTCGCCTTAAAGAAATAGAGGCACTACTTCCTGGGCAGGAAATTGGGTCATTTTACGGGCAACAGGGTGTTGTAATATGTGTCGGGGTGGCAGAGTTGGTGTTCAAAGTTCGTAAAGTACTATCAATTGGATATTCCCATTCGCTAAGGAAATGCAAACGGGTAACGGTAGCGTCGTGTAGAAAACCCATCAGAGAGATTAGTTGAGGCATGGAATGCCAAGTGGAACGAGCTTAACCGAGGGGACGCTATAGTAAGAGCGTTCATGTCCGTGCTTGACCAATTCAACTACTAGTGTGAAGAGACTAGTGGTGGGACGAGAAAGGGTTGAAGTAGTAGCTTTTATGAATCGAAATTTTCATACAATAGTTCGAATCATTTTCTAAGGTATGGCACGTGAGTGGCCTTGTGTAGCCGGTTGAGTAATTTGCCTGCTCGTTGGGATGAACCAATGGACAATATATTCCTTGGGATTGGAGTGGTCCGAGAATATTTTTTAACGATTGGGCTCATTGAGCAGCATACTCTTAAGGGATACGCCAATGCGAATAGAAGTAAGTAGTGTTGGGGTTAAGCGATTATATGTTAGTGTAGTTATTCCCTAGTAAGGGTTTAATGTGTTTTGGGAAGAAAGGCAATTAATGCTGAGGTGTGTAAGTATCTCCTTCCATAGTAAAAGGTAGGATCGATAGTTCATGAGGAACGATTGGGTGCTAGGTTAGAGCATGAAGAATGTAGACTGAGATCGAATAGGGATGACCTTAGTCCGAGTCCAATGGGGACGCCGCACTGCCGAGGGGTTTGCTAAGGATGATAGAAAGATAGTTTAAAATAGTATACCATTTGTATGATTATAGGGTACGCCTGAATTTTGAGGAAAAAATTCCCTTCTAAGGGGGGGAGTATGTAACAACCTAGGCTTTTGAGCGACTATTTTATATTATTTTGCCTGATGGGCTAATTTTATAAAATATGGGAAGTTGGAGTAAATATTATTTCCCATGATATTAAGGTATATTTTTTACTATGTTTTGTCTATTTACCGTTATGGACTCATATTTAAATTGGAGTATAGTTAATGAAATAAAATGACTTTGGAACACAAAAATAGTTCACGTTATTTCGAATGCCAAAATACGGGTTGCGGTTACTTTTAGAATAGTCGAGATAGTCGAAATAAGTGCCAAGTTGTATTTTTGAGTTTCGGGTACTTTTAACAGGTTATGACTCAATTATGTGGTTACAAGTCATTTTAATGGTGTATTAGCAATTAAAAGAGGGTAATTAATGTTTAGAACCCGTATAAGTCTCCCCACCCCTTTTTTATTTCTCAATTGTGTTACAAACCGAGAGAGAGAGAGAGAGAGAGAGAGAGAGAGAGAAGAGAGAGAGTTGGGAGAAATGAGAGAGAAGAGAAAAAGGGAGATTTGAGGCCGGAAATCATTTCCACCGATAGAGGATCCGAGACTACAACCTCGAGGCAAGTTTTTTACTTGCTAGATGTTGATTTAATGTGATAAATTGCATGTATAGTTAGGTTTTTGGAGATTTAAACCATAAATGGGTTTTTGTTGATTTTGGCGATTAAACCCTTAATCCTGTGTTTTTATTTGTTTTGAGGAGAAATTATTAGTTAGTAATTGTGTAGAAGTGATTTGGTAGCCTTTATTGTTGTTGTATTTGGTTGGATTTACGGATAAAAAACCTGGGAGTTCGTTAATGGTCAAAACAACTTCTCGGAAAAGAAGCTGCCCGCCATGATCGATTGATCGATCATGGGGGATCAATCGATCGAGCCTTCGATCAATCGACGACCAAGGATCGATCAATCGACCCTTGCTGACAGCTGGGCAAATTTTATTGGAACGAATCGATTCGACTCCAAGGCGAATCGATTCGGTTTGGGGGTAGGCTACAGGTTTGGGAGACCGAATCGATTCGGGTTAAGGCTGAATCGATTCGGATAGATGCAGAAATTTGGTTTTACTCACCAAATCGATTCTCATTTTGGCGAATCGATTTGCAACCAGGGGAAAATCGATTCGTCCCTAGGGCAAATCGATTCGGCTGTCCTATTTTTGTGAGATTTTCCTAGTTTTGTTTTAGCCTTTTTTCTTTTAGGTCCAAGGTTTAGGACCCTTCCCTTGGGAAGTAATGAGATAACCTAGAGGGTTATTTTGGGTTGAATAATGTCCTAGGATAAAATGGGATAATTCGGCTTACCCCGAGGGCTAGTTTGTGTAGGTTAATGTTCGTACGATATAGGAAGTTAACCTAAAATTTATAGAAGATAAAAGATGTTAATGTTGGGACTTTTGGGAGTCAATTATTGAGGGAGACTCACTTTGATGACTTAGGATATTGTGTCGAACTCTTGGAGACTAGTTTGAGAAAAATGGCACTTCGGGTCTCAGGTCATTAATAAAATATGACATTAAGCATAAGAAATGCATATTATAAAATGTGGTACTAAATGAATAAGTACAAATGAATGATTTTTGAGAATGTAAAAGTGGATGATTTCAAAATAGAAAAATAATTTTCAAAAATGTTAATTTATGATTACACACCTCTCTAAATCGCTATCATAAGGGAAGTTGCGCGCGTGTGGCGAAGCCCCTGGCTAATGAATGCAGGGTGGATATATCCCTAGGCCATATGACCGATTATTATATATTTGTTCTGCACTAGTGAGGTAATTCTAGGTGTGGTTATGACTCACTCGCAGGGGTTTGACCGCTTCCCGACGTTTCGGTAGGTTCCCAGGTTGTCTTGTATGATAGGCCTTGGAAGATGATAGCCATTTAGGGGCGCGTCCAGTGGGGAAACCCAAAGGGACGGTCTTAGAATCATTATATGTATGTGAATATAACTATTCTTAATAATGTGGGACATTATTGATGTTAAAGCATTTTATGATAATAAAATGGCTTTACTTACATTTCCCGGATGGAAGAAGGGAAATGGGATGTTAAATACATTTTTCGGATGGAAGAAGGAAAATGGAAGATATGAAATGAAATGGAAAAGAATTTTTATGTTAATAAAACTTGCTTTAAATATGTATTTTCCCTGGATGGAAGAAAGGAAATAAAATTGATAAAGAAAGTTTTGAAATGAGATTGAATTGGTAAACATTTGATAAAATGAATTACCATATATGTAATTCCTAAAGAAATTAGGAACTCTGTTTTTAGATCAAGATGATACTGTTATGTGTACTTAATTAGATAAATATGCATATATTGATTTCGTGCTGAGGTTATAATGGATCTCGACAATCAACCTTGCCTAGTAGTAATGTATCGGGGGGGTTCCTTGTTTGGATTTCGCTTTGCGAGACACCCCACGAAGGAATAGGGCATAGTGTTGAGACTGGGGAGAAGTTAGCCCTTAGTACTTGGGTTAAATAGGTCATTTTGTTGATATTACGCTAGGTTGTGCTTTTAGATTGAGAGGTGAGAAATATTATGTTAACTCTGAGGGAATTACGCACTTAACTGTCATGCATTTTTTACTCACATGGTAATCATATCAAACCGGGCCGTGACCCATCTATATTTCTTTATTTTTGCATATACTCTTTGTCCGTTCAGGTTCTCTACCTCATGGACACCCGTATTGACATTTCCATCCCAGTTGTCATGGAGCTACAGTATATTGCGGATGTTGTTGGTTATTTTTATTAGATGCTTATTTCCATTGTACTCTAGTTTTGTTCAGTTTTATTTATTCGGGCGTGTTGCCCAAGCATTGCACTCATTTATTATAATGTAATATTTAATGTGTAATACTCGGTGTAACTAGTTGTATTGGTCTGTTAACCGATACCTTATTCGGTTATTATTTATCATTTCGTATTTGTTTCCTCGTTGGTTTTTGGTATCCACCGTTTTTACAAATGGGATTGTCTAAGTGTGTTTTTTCTTTTACTTGCAAAATTTTAAATTTGACAGTCCGTTTTCTAAAATGATTGGTGGTTATCTCGTACTATTATTTTAATCGATAGTGATGCTATGAATGGACCATCTATGATTCCTGTGATTATTGGAGTATTAGGCTGGCCACCTATTATTTTAGTAGGCGGGTTGTCACAGATTTCTCATCACACTTTCTCACACTAAAACACATTTTCTGCGCACCCACATATAACAAACTCCCCCGTTGGATTTATGGGTTAAACCCGACCTCATAATATCTTTGAACTACGTGCACTTTGATTCGCTCGGGCTACGTAGGCGTCTTGGGTAAATCGCTCGACTCGAGTCCTCCCACCTACATTTGTTATGTTGTTCTCATATATTCTTCATATATATGCCTTATATTCTTGTTTTCTTGTGTTTTGCCCGATATACGCAATCGTTCCTTCATAACGACTTATGAGTCCACAAACACTCACATTTTATTTTTAATTACTATTTTAGGAACACTCATACGGATGACCTCGCTTCCCCTTCGTCCACATCGTGATTCGTGTAATTCCATCCTCCATTTATATTATGCATATAAGTGTGACGCCCCGCCTAATTAAATATCGGGTGATTAGTTATTTATTAAATTAAAACATGTTTCTCATTTGGTTCATTCTTTGTATCACTGTCGAAAAACCTTTTAATTACTAATCACCTATGAGTTAATCAAGTCGATGTAAAATTTTTAATCTTTATTAGCATGAAATAATATAAGAATTCTAAACCAGATTTACCATTTTAAATAAACCCAACATAAGGAAATATCAAAGTGTCTGAATAAATGAGAGTAACTGGAATAAACACTCCAAACTGAAAACCCAACACAATAATCCAAAATAAAAACCAAGTCCTAACAACTAGAAAATGAATGAAGTAAAATATCTCTAAAATACTTAATGTCTAAAGTGGGGAACATTCCCTGATTGAAATAAATACATAAGGGAAATAGATGGATAGGAGTGGAAACGTCTAATATCGAGGACCTGCAACTTCCACCGCAGCTGCAGCACATTAAATTACATGGAAACTACTAAGACTCGCGTCCCTATGGCTAGACACCTAAAATAATTTGCATAAAGAAAATAGATTTTGAAGAAACGGGTCAGAGCCTGAGTAGAAATAGTTTAAAACATTTTAGAAACTATTTGAAATGCTTAAAAGCAGATATTATATACATGTTAGTTCACGACTATCACTTGAGAAGTCTCACCTCTCAACTAGTGTGCATGTCTAACGTACTTCTAGCCAATTCTAGTTCCTGCTACCACGTCTAACTAGTTCGAATGTGTTAGTCATTATAAACTATTACTCATAGTGTCCACCCTTATCTCTCACATAATATATTATCAAATATTTTCATATCTTTTAACTCAAGTAAGAATCCTCCCAATTTATAGTTAAGTGTTCACATACTTAGAATATCTCAGACTTTTGTATACTTATCATCTTAATAGTAGACAAACTCCTAATTTCATCGGATAGTTGGGCGTTATTTGTCAAACTGCGCACCTGATATTTACCCAACAAAAAAGGTAATCAAAATTTTATATAGCAAATATACTAGAGCACTATTAAGATTAACAAGGAATTAACCGACTTACATGATTCTTAAACCATGTGCTGAATTTTTCGTTATGATGGCGTTGAATATGGTGCTGTGAAAGTTGAGGATACTCTTTTGAAAGTTCCACAAGATGTTTTCTATAAAAATGTACACATGTCAATTTCATAATGAATGTATCAAAACCTACAAGTAACAAAGTTGTGCAAGTTGTTAAGGCAAAAACCTAACTTACTCGATGAACGGTGCCACTGAATCAGTGTTGAAAAGCACATAACGATGAGCTTGAACCAATGTTTCTTCATCAAGATGAATTTGAACTTTTTTCCCAACAGCGCGACCAGAGTCATTACCTTTGTCATCTATTCTAATAGGTCGACTAGACTTGGTTTCCACGTTATCACCCAAATACCTCGAGCAAAAGGTCATGCACTCTTCTAAAAGGACAGACTTAGCAATTGAGGCCTCGGGATGAGAACGATTTTGCACATAGATTTTCAATGTGTGTATATACCTTTCCATTGGATACATCCAATGATAAAGCACTGACCCGACAATTAATAGTTCATCAGTCAAATGCATGGGAAAATGTTCCATCACATCAAAAAATCCTGGAGGGAATATCTTCTCTAGACTGCATAAAGTAAGAGCCATACGGTCTTCAAATTTCTCCAAGTCAGCTAAAGTATTTACACTTGATCATAGTATCGCAAAGCAATTACTTAATTCAATTAAGCTTTGACAACATGCTTTGGCAATACCCTACGTACAGCTATCGGGAGTAGTTGTTGCATTAGAATGTGATTGTCATGACTCTTAAGTCCCCAAATGCTTATCTCTTAAGGGTGCACACATCGTGAAATATTCAAAGAATAACCATCTGGAACTTTGATATTGAACAACACTTTCAAGAATATATCTTTCTCTTTGTTGCTCATCGTAAAATCTGCTGGGGCCACATACTGTTGATTTGCTCCTAGCGGTTGAGGATGTAGCACGCGCCTAATACTCATCTCTTTGAGGTCTTTACGAGAATTTAAATTATCCTTTGTTTTCCCTATGATGCCCAACAATGTAAAAAGAATATTGTCAAAAAAATTCTTCTTAATATGCATGACATCAAGATTATGGCGAATCAAATTATGCTCCCAATATTGCAATTCAAAAAAGATATTTTTCTTCTTCCAATTCAGTCTTTTTTTCAGAATATTACCTTTAGTTTTTTTTGCAAGCTCAATTTCCTTTTGGTCTCTTATCATTCTTTTCAGCACGTCTTCTTTCTTATAGTCAGTTATAACGTCAAGCTCATTTAATTGTTGCAGAACTTGTGATCCAGTTAGTTTCAATGGTGCTGGCCTCATATCAACCTTGCCATTAAATGTAACTTTTTCTTTCCGAAATTTATGTCACATTGGTAAGAATCGACGATGACCCCAATAACAGTACTTACGACCGTTATTCAATCGTATAACTTGATGGTCCTTATTGCAACAAGGATAAGAAAATTCACCTTTTGTGCTCCATCCTGATAACATGGCATAACCAGGAAAATCGCTAATTGTCCATAACAACGCCGCATGTAACTGAAAAAACTGTTTCACCGATTCATCATAAGTATGTACCCCATTAGCCCATAACTCTTTCAACTCATAAATTAGTGGTTTTAAATATACATCAATTTTATCACCGGGCCCTTTTGGTCCGTCAATAAGAACAAACAAAATTAAGTGGGGTTGTTTCATACACAACCATGGGGGAAAGTTTAATATCATTAGCACAATAGGCCAAGTACTGTGAGCAATGATCATATTACCAAACAGATTGAACCCATCAGTTGCTAGTGCAAGTCTAACATTGCGGCAATCACTCGCAAAAGATGGATTTCGCTCATCAAATGTCTTCCATGCAAGGGAGTCAGCAGGATGACTCAACACGCCATCTTCGATTCGTTCATCAGCTTGCCATTTCATTAGTGGAGCAGTATGCGATGACCAATACAATCATTGTAATCTCGATTTCAAGGGAAAATACCTTATCTTTTTCGCTGCTACTTTTGTACCCTCGCCACTATCAAATTCATTTTTGAACCTAGGTTCCCCACAAATTTTGCAATTCTCAAGATTCTCGCTCTCATTTCGAAACAACATACAACTATTAGGACATGCATCCCATGTTTCATACATAAATACTAAATCTTTTGTCAATTTGTTAGCTTGATAAAAGGATTTTGGAATCTTAGCTTTCGAGAACACCTTCTGCAAGAATAACATCAACATCGTAAAAGAACGATTTGTCCATCCATTTAGTTATTTCAAGTGCAATAATTCAACAACAAATGACAACTCGGTAATGTCCTTAGGACAATTCTCATACAACTCACTTTGTGCCTCTTTTAAAAGTCTAAAATATTCTGGGAGGTCTGCGTCGGGCACATCATGATCTTCGATGTTAGGTTCTTCATCATTGCCCATATTTTCCTCTCTACATAGAATCCCCCTTCCTTCTTGAACCATTGCAATCATGCTTGCCCCCGAGTTCAAATCAGCTAATACATTATCAACAACCATACCATCACTCCAACTATTTACGTTGATATTAAAATCACCCAATGATTCCCCATGATAAATCCAATTCTTGTAACTCTTTTCAAAACCATACATCTCTATGTGATTCCTCACAGTTTGTGAGTTATAGTAGACACGATTAACACAAGTACTACATGGGCATTTGATTCTAGAAGTAAGAATATCCTTATTTCTATATGCAAAATCAATAAAGATTTGAACTCCATCGGCGTACGCCTTTGTGGTCATATCTCCTCCGATCCAACTCTTATCCATATTGATCTTATTGAACCCCTATTACAAATTGAAAAAAAGATTTATAAATATATACAAAATTGCATTTGAATATCATTTGTTCGTGTCAATGTTCTAAAAGTGTCCGTATCAATGTTATAAACATGAATTCCTAATTAAACATGGATGGAGTACAAAGCAACAATAAACTGGAAAAAAATGAAATCCTTCATTCTCATTTGGCACATGGGATTTAGAAAATTATAAAAACTATAAATTTTGTAGCTAGAATCCGTTTGACATTTTCAGATTTGGACGGGATCCGATAGTCAGACACGGATCAGTACATTGGCAACCAAATCCGAATTTGTTAAAAATCCGGTAGTCCGATCCGGTAATCCAATTTGATTTTTGTTTTTTATTTTTTAAATCTGGTTTTCTATAAATAATTAAAAATCTGCTTTACACTTATTGATGTTAAATGCATAAAATGCCCTAACTAGTATGTTAAAATATGTAAACAGATCACTAAACAAAACTGTAAAAAATGCCTAAACTACTATGATAACAATCTAAACAAATCCCTAACAAATGTCTAAAAAAATCAATACAGATAATGTATATGTGTGTGTGTCTATATATATATATATATATATTGCAGAAGGGATTAATACCTGTGCGCAGGGGAGAGGCGGAGGCAAAGGGGGAGAGGAGGAGGCGGAGGGGTGGAGTTGGGGTAGGGCAGGGGAGAGGCGGAGGAGGCGGAGGGGTGGAGTGGGACTAGGGCAGGGGAGAGGCGGAGGAGTGGAGTGGGGCTAGGGTAGGGGAGAGGCGGAGGAGTGGAGTGGGGCTAGGGCAAGGGAGAGGCGGAGGGATAGGGATGCGAAGGGGGTAGGGAGCAGCGGCGGCGGGCAGAGAGAGCGCGAGAGCACACAGAGAGAGCGGGAGTCCAAAACGTAGAATTAAGCCAATTTTTGGAATAAGTGGGGGAAAAAATTAGGGAAAACATTAAAAGGGTCGGATGTAACCGTCCCTTTTGCCCAAAAAAGTGGGAGAAAAATAAAAAATATTTTATACCAAAAGGGACGGATTTTAAAACCGTCTTTTTTGGTATCTTAAAAAGGACGGTTAAAACAATCCGTCCCAAATACTCATTTGGAAAAAATAAAAAATTAATTTTTACTAACTGGGACGGAATTTAAAACCGTCCCTTTTGCTATATCAAAAGGGACGGATTTTACAAACCGTCCCTTTTGATATAGCAAAAGGGAAGGTTTTAAATTTCGCCCCTTAAAATAACCCGGGAAAAATCAGCGCTAAAAATCCGTATATGCTTTAAGGGACGGTTTTAATTACCGTCCTTTTTGAGAAATACCAAAAGGGACAGTTTTTAAAAAACCGTCCCTTTTGTTACTATAAAAAAGGACGGTAATTAAAACCGTCCCTTTTGGTATAGTATTAGGGATAAAAGGACACGGCCGTCCGTAATACTCCCGTCCCTAATATTCATTTTTCTTGTAGTGTTTTGTTACGGGTTTCCTCATGTTTAAACACCAAAACCTTCATTAATCATTCCCAAACTCCCAAATAATTATACTAAACGTTATACCAACATATATGAAAGATTTCTAGCGTACAAGAATCATGAAATCATCAAGAATCATCAATTAGTCAAATTAATTCCAATTAAATTCTAAAAAACTCTAGTTCATCACTTTTATTCAAGAATCATCATAAAACACATATTTCTTCACATTTGGATAAACCCAATTCATCAATTTCTTTCTACATATCTCAAGTAATTTAACCTACATGATTCTAACTCAAGAATATAGTTTAACCTTCAAAGATTGGTTCAATTCTCTACAAATTCATGGGTTTAATATCCAATACTAACATGGATATCATATATGCTCAGAATTTAGCAAGATTAAACAGTTGCCTTAATATGAAGGTCGGATCCTTTGTAGAGGAATGGTATGGGTGTGTTCCTATTCCTCCGATCTATACAACGGTGGTGTTGGTGGTGCAAGGTGCACGTATGGTGGTTATAGCCTTTGGACCCTCCTCCCTTCTTCATCCTATGGCCTATCTGTGTTTTACAAGTTTCTAACCCTAAATCCCTTCTCTTATTAGATGATATACACTTAGAAAATTCGTAGGTATAATTTTCCCAAAAATTATACATACGAATTAATATTATACCTACAAATATTAATCCTTGTCTCTCTAATTAATATGTATTTTAATTTCGTATTATTTTCCCATTTTAAATTAAATTAATCCCATAATTAGAATCATTAAAATACGGGATGTTACAATAAACACACACATCACGGAGTTCTATAGGAGAAGATTAACACATGCTCACGAGAGACCGAAAGGGCGGGATGGGTGCCTAACACCTTCCCATTCAGTAATTCGGTCCTTGGACCTTTGAACTACATGGTTTTGCAAGCATCAGTATTGTCCTTAATGTCATTCTCTCGAGGCGGCAATATTTCTTTTGCCTGTTTTATGAAAAATAGGTTGGTGACTCTATCTCTACGTATCACCCCACATCGATGACGGGCGAGCAATATGCCATTGGTGTGTGGCAGCATTGCCTCGTGAGGTTTAATTTTTCTAAAAATCCAACTATTTCAAACAGTTCATATAACAAATAAACTCAATAATAAACTCAAAAATTAAATTAAAGAGGTCGAATCAAAAGAAGGGACATTCAAAATATAACATATTTTTAATAAGCAAACTTACCTGAAAATATAATATAATACAATGAGTACTCCCACAGATCTTCACTATGAAAATCCAAAAAATGCACGGAACATTATCACCCCTCTGGTTGGGGCCCATATCGACATCATCCAGGGTGTGACCTTTGATCCTAATCTCTTCTTCTAGCTCACTCTCATTTACGAATGTCCTCTTCAACCAATTATCTTGCTCCATATCTTGAATCACACCAAATCTTTAATTTGGAAAGGAGAGGGTTTGGTTTGGTTCGGTTTGGAAAGGCTGGTCTGATAGATTTGAGCTAAGGAATAACGATGGAGTGAGGGAGTGAGGGAAGGAAATGAATAAAATAACGTTATGCCATTGGTTAAGTGGTACATTTATTTCTCGGGGGCCTCTCTTTTACTTTTTTTAGTCTTTAGTCCCAAGTTTTTTTTCTTTCTGAGTCCCATAAATGTTTTATTCTTAGGTTAACTACTTGAATATGACAACACAGAAGGGAAAATTTCAATTTTTCCTAATAAGACTATCTCTTAACAATAGCATTATAAGAATATCCCCCTTAAAACATGCTTGGTGACATGAGCATTAAAAATGACACTGCATTTAAGTGTATAAGTGACACACCCCAACCTGGTTACTTATAATTAAGTTTGAAAGTCAAAGTGAGTCAAATCATAATTACTTTAACGAAACCATAATCATGAATATCATTTTTCAATTATTAACATGAATTAATAAAACTAAAATCTTTAACAATTTTAAAGTAATTATGCTTATTCAAACTTACTAAAAGGATAAGTAAGATCAAATTACCCCATTTACGTTTAACCAAAATCATGATTTTATGTGTCCCTGGCTAACCCCACTGACCTCCTATATTTGGAAGTGATATCAAAATACCTCAAAATCACAAACATAGGAACCATGAGCAAAATAGCTCAGCAAATGCATCGCTACTACACTATTGCATAAAATTAAATGCAATAAATCATAACCCCGTGATGATATATGCATACTTATCCAATGCATTCATAAAGAATGACCAATTATATATTTATTTGGCTCATTCAAAAAGAATGACCAATTATATAATAATTCGGCCCATTTATAAAGAATGACCAATGATATACTTATCCAACTCATTCATAAAGAATGACCAATTATATACTCATCAGTCTCATTCACAAACAATGACCAAGTATATACTCATCCGATTCATTCAGAAAAAATGACCAATTATATACTCATCCGGCTCATTCATAAAGAGTGACCAATTATATACTTATTCGGCTCATTCATAAAGATTGACCAATTATATACTCATCCGACTCATTCATAAAGTATAATTAATTATATACTCATCCGGCTCATTCATAAAGAATGACCAATTATACATTTATTCGGATCATTCATAAAGAATTCCCAACTTATCTGAATCATGATTCACATATCATGTCTGCAATAGACAATTCTCTCCCATTCTGGGTTGGGGAGTAACCTTCCATGTCGGTAAAATGAAATGAACATTTTCTTATTCACAACATTATGATCATATCCATAACTATGCATAAATACATCTTACTAGTAAGTAATATTTTGATCTTATCCATTGCGATGTATAAATGCATCTTACGAGTGAGTACACTCACCTTGGCCACTTCATGAGTTTTCCCCTTACCTTTGTCTGTCAGTTGTTCAATCGGTTATCCTTACCTTCCTATCATTCTTATAATATAAGTGTCATCACAATAATTTTACCAATCCAAATAATCACTTAAAACTAATTCAATTCATGAGCATCATATGATCCCATTCAAATAATTTATCATAAATGAAGTCTCATCCAATTTCATGTTATGATATTTAACGTATCCAATTCAGAGTCCAAACATACTTTAATTCATTCTTTTAAATCAAATTCTTATCATATTAGGTTCCCAATATAAAAGACAACACATCATTTCATGGTTCCTAGAGCAAGATATGCCCACTTCTTTATTACAAAGCAAATCGGCCCTATAGGCTCCTCTATCGTTTAGTCAATTTCTAAGAATTTTCATAATTTTTCTATATCATAACTTTCCATGATATTCCACCCAATTTCAATAAACATATTGAATAATATAAAATTAAAGTTTAATAATTTTTAGAGTTCATTTATTATGTCAAGAAAATCGTCAAAAACCTGGTATGCATACTTACAGTTTCGACGTAGATTATGTACCTACACTTCAAACTATCCCCCAAGATTAAATTATTGGTATTTTTATATAATTTTTGGATATAACATGTATATATAAGTGTAGTTTCATATCCAACCTGAATTAATCGATTCCATTACGTATTCATAAAGATACACCAGTTTGATTAACATAATGAATTTTCCCTTAGTTATATGAATTCAACATGCTTCACACATACAACTGTGACGCCCCGCCGAATAAAATACCGGGTGATCAATCCTATACCAAATTAAAAAATGAGTCTCATATGGTTCATTCTCAGCATCACTGTCGAAAATCCACTTAATTACTAATAACCTATTAGGCTGGCGTCAGTTTTTTTTAACTAATCTTTTTAACCAAACCATTAAAATAAATCAATCACAACAGTTTATATACACGAACGGAAATGAAATAAAAATAATTGAACATTTGGCTAACATAATACAACCAAATTGAATGATGCACTAAAAGGCGGTAAAAATAAATGAATACAATTGAGCTATCGGCCCGAATGTTACTATAATGCTTCCTATACAGATCACAAGAATAAAAGCGTCTAAAATGAATCTGCATGCACCCATAGCTGTTGCAGCAAACGTCTGACTCGAAAGAATCATCATCCAGGCATCCCTGCATCTGGACACCCAATATATATACATATATAGCAAAAGAGGGGAAAATGGAGAAACGGGTCAGAGCCCGAGTTTGAAAATATTTTGCAAGTGCATAAATGCCATATTTTAAAATATGCAATTTCTCATATTTCAACTGGTATCGCACTCTCGTGAGATACACCTCACCCCTCTTCTAATAGTGAACAACTATCGCATACCTTTTAAACAACTTAGTTAAGTTACCCTGCCGAACTAATTCATTTCACCCATCTTTTAAGGATCCTCATAAATCCGAGTACTAAGGACTAAACTTCTCCCCATTCCCAACATTACACTACATTCGTACGTGGGGTGTCTTGCGAAACGAAATCCAAATAAGGAATCGCCCTGATACACTACTACATGGCAATGTTGATCACCGGAATCCATTAGGACCTTAGTACATATAAAATTTTATACCATCCCATATATATCAAAAGTTCTCAATAGAACCTATGATCCATGTACATATAAATCCGGATATCAATCTACCGGAACGAGAATATCACTTTATTAATTCTTTATAAAATACTCTAAGCTATCGCTTGAGCTTATACATCATAATCTCTCACTTATGATTCATCCTCACATCATGAATAACTTTCACTAGTTATTTACACTATTCACATTTTAGTGTTATTAACTTTGTATATATTATTCTCATCTTTATATACATATATCCATTTTGTTCTTCCGGATTTTATACTCTCGAAAGATTCAGAATTTATCTCACATTCCATTCTTTATTATGTATGTATATATATGTTTCACACACACACACACACACACACACACACACACACACACACACATATATATATATATATATATATATATATATATATATATATATATATATATATACATATGCCATATACTATACACATCAAGTATATACATACATGTATATCACACACTATATAAGTATAATAACCATCCCTTAGAGCTATAACTCAATGGATGCAGTCTCTCAATGCTATTATCTTCCAGGGAATTACTCACACATCATCATGAGTATCAGCGGTTGGACTCTCACACCAACTTGGTAAAAACCAAATCACAACGTATGGAAAGCGATCCTAGTTCCTCACCAGAAATGATAACGAAACATACCCACTACGTCTCACTCCTGATAAAAATCACACAATATAGAATGGACACTATGACCTGGGGACTATACGCTCCCTGCTCCTCAAGCCAGGGTTCTCACCCACATCGCGCAACTTCCCATGATAGCACTAGAGGGGTATGCTTCATATAAATATACCATTCACGCACAAATAGATTTATAATTATATCATATATATATATACTGTCTCTATACCTGTATATATATATATCATCAAATCTGGCTATCCATGCCTATCACTCGTAGCATTAGCCTGTAATCCCAAATATACATATTCGATTTAATTCTATAAGTATTCACTTACTTATAGTATAAATATCACATATTTTTTTTGTATATTAAGCTTATCACAACTAATTTGTAACCCAATTACATCCGAAATTCCTATTTGAATCCCAAGGGTCGTTTTCCCATTAGAACTCTTAAAAATCACAAATTCTTTCAACTTTAAATTTATTGCAGATTTCACACCTTGCACGAAAATAGCCATAAGTCACTCTACAAAAGTCCAATTGACCTAAAACAAATATCATTAGAAAGATAACTTATATACCTTTCTTTTCATCCATAAATGATCATCTAATTCAAAACATACAGAAAATGGCATGCATTTGAATTGTCTATAAAATTTTCATAACTCAGTTGTTCTGGCAGCTTAAAAATCTTGCACTAAAATAATAATAACTCACTCTACAGAAGTGCAATTAACCTCATTCAAAGCTCATTAGAAAGATAAATTACATCCCTTTATTTTCATCCATAAATGAGAATCTAATTAAAATCATACATAAAATAGAATGCATTTGAATTGTCTATAAAGTTTCCATAACTCAGCTATTCTGGCAGCTTAAACACCTTGCACTAAAACAACAATAACTCACTCTACAGAAGTCCAATTGACCTCATTCAAAGATCATTATAAAGATAACTTCCATACATTTATTTTCATCCATAAATGAGTATATAATTCAAACCATACATAAAATGTCATGCCTTTGAATTATCTATAAAATTTCAGGTTTGATTCCTGAGCTAACGATTTCAATCTGAGATTGCTTCTTTAGAAAAATCATTATAAATCCAAAATAAATCAGAAAAAAATGCGGTCAGGTCCACGCAACCGTATAGAAAATATCTACAACTTTCATCTTTTGATCAAGAACTGAATCGATTCGCCTTGTGGACGAATCGACCCGGCAAGCAACTGTGTTACTATTCACTATCTTCTCCAAATTACAAATCTCCATTAATGCACTTCCAAGCTTTTTATCTTCTCTCCCATCATCATCCAACCTCAACCAACAATATATACACACACATAAAAAGGGTTCTAATCATCCTAGAACCCATATCCAACAATTAATTTCAATTAATTTCTAAGTTTCCCAAATTTGATATTATTCGGGGTTTATTCGTTAATCTTCCGAAAAACCCGTTTTGATTCATAAAACCTCATCTAAAAAATCATTATAGTTTTACACACCAACTATAATATGAGAAATAAACAAACTAAATCAATAAATCAAGTAAACACTTGCCTTGTGGATAAAATCCGATGACCTCGAGTCGAATCTCGTAGAGTTCGACGGGAAATCCCCTTTCTTCTTCCTCTTTTCCTTCTTCTTCTTTCTTCTTCTTCTTTCTCTCTTCTCTTTCTTTCTCCTAGTGATGAAATGTGGGAGAAATGAGGGTTCTCTCCTTATAAATCCCTAAATTGGGTTAATACCCAATTGTAAAATGACTCGTGTACTTAAATGCGAATCCCGACTGGTCCAAAAAGCCCTCGAAACCCAAACATTACCCCCGGGTACTTCATTTTGACTATTTTGGCCCATTCGAGATCAACAGTGCACTCAAAATTATCTTTCGAGTCACTTAAAATACACTTCTCATTTCTCACCTCAAAATGGTCTACACGCGACTCCCAGTGAAATAAAATAAAATACGCACATATCACTCGCTATGCTGTATATCAAAATCCATCATTATTTGCTACTAACGCACATAGTAAATCTCGTAACATAATATTGATCAGTCTCTATCTCTCGATGAATATTTAATAATCACTTTTATTATTTAATCACGTTAAATTACGTCACACATGTAATTTAACTAAAATGTATTTATCCAATTAATTTTTCGAATTAATTATATCATAATTACGTAAAAATACGGGGTATTACAACAACCTACAACGTACCCATATATATACAACAAAACGTATCCCATTGCCCCCAAATATGATCTTTAATATCATACAAAACAACATATATCATGTAAAGAATGAAATTTACAAGTAAAATCTTACCTACGCACCCTTGGATATATAAGCTTGTTTATTTTGTCGATTATCTTCCTTAATCCTTCACTAATTCACCCTAACTTTTCTTTCTTTCATGGGAACCTCAAACCACTTGAAATTCGGATGTAAATGAAGAATAAGGAATATTTTAAGGTCTTTGAGTTGGCATAAGGGCAGCTCCCCTTGGTCTAATCAAAATATGACATGTGGCGCCATATAAGACAAAATATCATTTAAAGCTAAATGACTACTTTACCCCATGTTCGTAAAAAGATGATTTCTTTTCACTCGAACGTTCGTTCGATGAACTGTTTGTTGTATTAAAAACCTAACTCACATATCTACAACTATCTGGTTATCACCTCAAGTCAATTGTTAAATTATAATGGTCAAAACTAGTCTCCAACTTGAGCACTCGTACCAAAAACTTCAAAAATTTTTGTTTGTAACTAATTCGATATCTCATGAGTTATGAAAGTAGGATTAGACTAAACATAATAAATTAACATTATATACACCAATAACACATTATCCCCATCCCATAAATTAAGCATGATTTAAACATGATTTATCATAATTATATCCGGGTTGTCACAACTTTTCCTCCTTACAAAATTTCATCCCCGAAATTTAGTATGAATTTCACTTAACAAACAATTGAGGATACTATTTCCTCGTGCTATATTCCATTTCCCAAGTTACTTCTTTAATTTCACGGATCCTCCACCACACTCTTACTACAGGACTAACTTTATTCCCTAATACTTGCTCCTTTCGATCAATACTTTCCACTGGTTCCTTCATGTACGACAAATTTTCTTTCATAATATTTTCAGTTTCTTTATTGTTTACATGTAAGGATAATCATCTAATGATTTCTTATCCATGAAAACCAATCCGAACACACATATTACTTCATACCTTTATATATGTATGTTGAACATTCACATATAATAGATTATCGTTTGTATCAGCATATATTCACAATGAGTGAATATTATTAGCAAACCTAGTACTATTCCTTATATTTCTCCCTTCATTCCTATAGTCTATCCTTATCATTGTGTAATATTTCAAATCATAATTATCATATTACCAGACTAGCTTATTAGACATCATATTTTCATCTTCCATCAAACACCAAATACATGTGTTTGTCTTTAACTACTTTCCGTATCATTTTTGAAATTTAAGAGTACGTAAATATCGTCCTTACAAATTCTTAATCTCAATATCGCCTCACTACTTTTCATATATCGAAATCGAACAATCATTCACTAAATGTTTATTCTTAACCGAGATTTTGTATTCACCTTCATATATATTGTACAGTCATGCACTATGAACTCAATATAACTTCTCACTATATTCCCTTTTTCATTATTCTTTAACTAAGCATACAATGATCTTAACAAGTCATTTATCCAACACAATAACTTTACAATCATAATCTTATCCCAATACTTATTAACATGACATTCTTATGCACTATCATTAATACGCTTGTCTTACCCGTTTGGTAACATGGATGTTTAACGTAACATCACCACTTAAAATTTAACCATAATTACTAAACCCATAATACTTATCTAACTATTATATGTCGTATTTCTTTCAAATAACATGTACAAATACCTTAATATATCACATTTTGGTATCTCACATAGCACATCATCCTTACCCATACTTCTTGGTGACTCCATATAATGTCAATCATATTCATTACATATCATACTCTTAGTGATAACACGTACATACTATGACAAATACAACTCAATATCCACCCAAACTAGTTGTTGATATTCCAATCCGATTAGCTTCTTTCCCATACTCATACACAACGCATAATCTTAAAAGGGCTCGCCAATATTTTTAAACTTCCAACTCTTCAACACTTTGTCTCAACTTTATTATTCCTATTAGAGTTTCAAAACATCACAAGGGTAATATACACTACATATACTCGTGCTATTAAATAAATACATCTCAACTCTTATTACTCTTTTATTCTACTTACCATAATTCATTATGAACCCATATTCGGATCAAATGTGATATATTGACTAGTAATTGAATTTCAGAACATTTCACATATTAAATTTAAATATATACAACTATTAATATTCTCACTTCACCTTTACCACGTGAATCTTCATTTTATTCACACTATAACAATTTACCATTTCATCCTTTAACGAAATATGGGTTCGCGTACCTCACTCTCCCACGTAAATGGGCACACACCAAACCACGGCTTAATAAGTGACACAACTGAAGTCTACATATTCTAGTATAAGAAGAGATTACTTCCAATAATTCACAATTTTCCAATACCACATTTTGTCTTTAAAATTTTTCTTTAAATGACATGCTTGTCCGCACCACAATAAAACAATGCAATGATTCATATTAAAATACCTGTATTCGCTGTCATCCCTGAATAAAACTTAACATCTCATTTCCTTTCCTGCAAGATCCTTACATTTCAGATCCCGTAAAACAATATATATGTATAACATGTTAGTTCATTAAAGCCAATTTACTTATGACTCAAAACAATTTCTACTTCCATTGCCAAATCTAGGTTCTCCTCACCACAGAACCTCTAAAACCTAGGCTCTGATACAAAAGTTGACACACCCCAATCCAGTTACTTATAATTAAGTTTGAAAGTCAAAGTGAGTTAACTCATAATTACCTTAACCAAACCATAATCATAAATATCATTTTTCAACTATTAACATGAATCAATAAAACTAAAACCTTCAACAATTTTAAAGTAATTATGCTTATTCAAACTTACTGAAAGGATAAGTAAGCTTAAATCACCCCATTTATGTTTGACCAAAATCAAGATTTTATGTGTCCCTCACTAACCCCATCGACCTCCTAGATTTGTTAGTGATATCAAAATACCTGAAAATCATAAACATAGGAACCGTGAGGAAAATAGCTCAACAACTGCATCACTACTATACTATTCCATAAAATTAAATGCAATAAATCCTATCCCCATGATGATATATGCATACTTATCCGGCGCATTCATAAAGAATGACCAATTGTATATTTATCCGGCTCATTCATAAAGAATGACCAATTATATAATAACCCGGCCCATTCATAAAGAATGACCAATGATATACTTATTCATCTCATTCATAAAGAATGACCAATTATATACTTATCCATCTTATTTATAAAGAATGACCAATTATATACTCATCCGGATCATTCACAAAGACTGACCAATTATATACTCATCCGGATCATTCACAAAGAATGACAATTTATATACTCATCCGGCTCATTCATAAAGAGTGACCAGTTATATACTCATCCGGATCATTCATAAAGTATGACCCATTATATACTCATCCGACTCATTCATAAAGAATGACAAATTATACACTTATCCGTCTCATTCAAAAAGAATGCACAACTTATTCGAATCATGATTCACATATCCTATATGCAATAGACAACGTAACTTCACTCTGTTCATGGCTAGTCACAGTACCACTTCAAGGACATCTCACGCCGATGAGGATGTTTCTAAACTTGATAACCTCGATAATGAGTTGAATCATTCTGGAGAGTGAAGGTGATGATTTGAGTGAGGGAGAATGAGGTTTCCAATGCGCATAGTTCGAACTTTATATCGAGTCGTTAAAAAACAAAAAGCAAAATAAAAAATTGGCTTTTAGGGTGTTGTCTTGTCACACCCTGCTTTTATGTATGAATGTACAAGATAGTATACATAAAGCAGTGAATTATAGTTAAGGTGAAAAACATAACTTTATTCATTAAAAACGTCACATATAGTGTACTACCACCACAGAGTGAATTACATCTTATTGTAAACATGAAATATAAAGTAGGTAATAGTAAAGTGTCATTCCTTACTACCATATGGTTTAGTCTCTGTCCTGACATTTACATATGCAAACACGTGATCCGTGTGTGTCAAAAAAGGGAAGAGAGAATGTCCTCTTTTTCCTGGGCCATCTGGAGGAAGAAGGAATTAACACAAATATGCCAAGCAGGTTCTACCAATTTTATAACAAATTATATGTATAGATGGAAGGTGGAGTGTTTATAGAATTCAAATGTCTGGAAAATAACATAGTTAAACAATAATAAAGTCAAGGTGTTTTAAATTGATAATCCCATACTCACCAGATTACAAAGTGGGTATAGATATAAATAAGCCATTAGTAAAACCAAATAACAATTCATCCAAAACTTTTGGGCAAAAGTAATTGGCCAGGCACACAATTAAAGTGGCACTCATACTTATGTAGCTAAAAACTTGGGCTCTCAATCACCTGAGAACATAGGCCAAGTAAAAAAAAATTGGGATAACACGACAGGCTATTCCCTAATTATTACTGAAGCTTCTACAATAAATAATAATGCACAGAGGTCCAAGGTAAACTGAATCAATTATTATAATGAATTTTCATGATACCAGTTATTATGTGAGAAAGGTTTAAGTTAATCTGAATGATCATAATTAAAATAATTCGTGATATAATAACATATGAGTATGGTAATCTCTACACATACTTAGAAACAAATGGGCTATCATGAGATGATATCAATAACTGAGAATGCATGTGTACGCGGTGTTATATCAATTTAAGAATTCACAAATTTCTAATGGAATTAAACTTATTTAATTAGAATCAATCTTCAATCAAACCAAGATTCCAATTTTATTAAACCCTAGACATGCATCTAAGTGATTTAATAAATAAAGCAATAAAGCATGCAATCACAAACTCAGAAAAATCAAATTCAGGAAAAATATCCACAAGGCAAAACCTTTATTTCACTAATAAAATGTAAATCGCAACTTACAAATCTACAAGTGAAATACTATAATGAACTCCCTCGAGGATCCATAAAGATTGCAACTTTGACCTTAGAATGACTCCCTCGAGAATCATAAGAACCCCAACTCCTCTTTTAGCAGTGAATACCCTCGAGTATCCCCAAGTTAGCAATATAGATAACACTCCACAAGAATAAACTTCGAGAATAAGTGTTTGGGTTCCAAAGATTATTCACAAAAGTACTTGTGAATTGTTTATGGGAATAAAAAAGGGTTTTAGTCCTAAAAAGTGAAGACTTAATTGCAGTTGTTATGCAGTTTGCATAAATAAAAAGTCTTGAATTATAAGCTTCACGAAATAGGTATTTACAGGCTAACAAAAAAGTTGAGGTCGTGCAGGTCGTTAGAACCACTTCTTGATGTCGTTTGAACGACAGTGAGATGTTGTTTCAATGACCTACAAAAAAATACACCAATACATGGTCGTTTGAAGCAAACAAGGGACAAACCTTCACGCGACCTAAGAAACGACATGAGATGTCATTTACTTAGGTCGTTCGAATGGCAAACTTATGTCATTTGAACGAGCTTTCTTGATGTAGGATCCTAACTCTTGTACCCATTCATGCCTTTTATAAAACCAAAAAAGATACATGGATGTGACCTCGAGTCATTTTTGGCCCTTTCATCCCTAGAATGTGAACATTTCCTAAACACCTAAATACTCTTAGCTTTGAGTAATCAATATCTTCTGGGATATTTCAATCCAAGAGTTGCATTTGGAGACCTATTAACCATATAAACGGTACGGTCAATAGCTACAACCTAAAAAGATTTTGGCAACCTGGCTGAAACCTCATGCATCTTGCCCTCTTTATAATGGTGTGGTTCATCCTCTATGTAACACCATTTTGTTGTGGAGTTTTCTTCACGATAAAATGTCTTGTGATGCCAGCATCTTTATAAAACTGAAGGAATTTTCCATCCTTATATTCTCCTCCATTCCACTCCTTAATACTTAATCTTCTTTTCAATTTGATTTTCCGCCATAGCCTTCCACTCTTTGAATTTGTCAAAAACTTTCGAATTTACCTTAAAGTAAAAAACCCAGACTTTGTGAGAGAAATTATCAATGAAAGTCATAAAATATTTTAACTCGCCCGGGGATACAATATCCAAAGACCCACAAACATCGGAATGAATATAATTAAGAACACCTTTACTTTTGGTTGTAGAGATATTGAACTGAACACTAGTTTGATGGTCCATCACAAAATACTTGCAAAAACTGAGCTTCCACCCCCGTGAACTCCTTTCAATAACTTCCATCGATGAAGCCCTTCTATGCCTCTTTGGCTTATGAGACCAGGTCTCATGTGCCATAACTGTAGGTCGTCAACTTCTGGCTTTGTAGAGACTGCCGTTCTACCGATTACAGTGGTTACCCTCAATCTATAAAGATTGTTACATGATTTTATGTCGTGCAAAACCACCATTGATACCTTTTTCACTTTCAAAATCCATTCCTTAGCTTCAATGACACACCCATTATCGTCAAGTGCGCCTAAAGAGATCAATTTTTTCTTAAGTGTCGGAACATGTAGCCTCCAAATAATGTCATCCCACGTCTTGATTCATACCGTGTCAATTCCCACTACCTTGCATGTAGCCTTATTTCCCATGAGAATTTTTCCACCGTTTTATGGTTTGTACTGATCAAACCACTCTCTGTTGGGGCCGATTGGGGCATGTGTGATTGGAGAATCCCGAGTCAATAATATACCCACTTTCATGATCGACAGAAAAGAAAATAAGTACCTCTATGCCACCATCTTGTGTTGCAACACCCACATCTTTTATAGCAGCACCTTCCTTGTCTTTCTTTCGCATCTGCGGATAATTCTTCTTGATGTGACCTTTCTTGTGACATTTGTAACGCTTTAAGTTTTTGTGATCTATAGGTGATCTATTTTTTTATGGACAGTGACCTTGATCTTCCTATTCGTCCACCATTGCCAATCTTAGCCACTAAGCCCACCTTGATTTTGAGAAGATAAGACATCATATCCATTCTTTTTCATGGTCACGTGGGAAAAGATGACTTGCACAACATTGTTGAACTTGAGCGTAGTCTTCTCGAACATTAGGGTGGAGATGAAATGTTCGTATGAATTGGGCAACGATGCAAGCAATAGCAGGGCCTAATATTTTTCCTTGAATTGAACATCTATTCAAGTCAAATCATTAATCAAGGCTTTGAACATGATGATGTGCTTCATCGTATCTTCGCCCTCTTTCATTTCGAGCTTGAACAATTTCTTCTTAAAAAAGTTTGTTGGATAAACTTTTCCCCAAATATACTTCTTTTAACTTGTTCCACATGCTCTTGCCAGTGGTCTCCTCCACCACGTGATTTAATACCTCATCAGTGATGTATTGTTCAATAAAAGTTGCTTATCCATCGATATCAAGCCACTCCACATCGGACATGCCTTATGGTTTGTTTAGAATGCCTAATGAAGCCATTTTAAGCCTTTGTTTGATAAGAACGCCTCGCATCCATCATTACCATCGGCCAAAATTGATCTTTTCATCATAAGGCTTAATTTTAAATTTTATGGAACCAACGGAGCCATAACTAGGATTCCACTTCTTTGAGTTCGTGCTCATAGAAGAAACGTCAGGAGTAACGTCTGATTCAGTTTTCGCCGTTAGAAAAAATTCACGAGCTTGTGCTTGAACACCCTTTGAATGTTTCGAACCTATCTATCGGTTTAATTAGAAACCGTATCGCTGATACCACTTGTTAGCGTATAATTCCAAAAACCTCAAAACACCACTATCCTAATGTGCAGAATACAACCCAAGACCTTTCCCCTCAAGATACTAAATCAACTTACTAATAGAATTATGAAATTTAAGAAAGCATATAACAACTACACAGATTTATAGACATAAAGATTTAACGTGGTTCACCAAAATTTGTTACGTTCATAGGAGGGGAAGAGAAGTTTCACTATATGAGAATATGTGTTACACACTCAACCACTATTTTGAACACTCACTTAAGTCACACTTTTAATCTCACAATATTGTAGGAACCCTCATATAAGAAACTCACAAAATGATCTTGTTTCCTGCACTCACTTATAACTAAAATACCTTAGTTGTAAAACCCCTCTGTAATTGCTCTCACTTGTTGTTGGTGTGCCTTTTAACAATAAAAACACTTCATTTATATAGTTTGTGAGAGAAAGGATTAAAAAAATCCTTGGTGGGATGGTGGTGGAGTACTTAATGGGGTTGTTGATCTCTTAATGGGGCTGCTGGTAGTGAAGTTTATAATGGAGCTATTGTTAGTGCTCATAATGGGGCTGCCACTTTGTGAGTCAGATTCCAACAATATGTTGTAGTGAAGTCTGAGCCGATAAGGTGTGGCCCTAAATAACAGATTTACTAATGGACCACCTTGAAACAACATAATTTTGGGGTGAAAGTGAGGGTGAAATTATAAGAAACAACCTTCACTTTACCTCAAAACACTAAAAAATTACATCATTTTGAAGTGGTTTGTTAGTAAACCCATTATTTTGGTCCCCACCTAATCGGTTTTAGTATTGAGGTATTCTAAAATTTCAAATTTGGAATCAAACAAATTTCAAAATGTTAACTTTTCTGTAAAAATAAAATCTTGAAGGTCAAGTTTAGATTGCTTGTGTTGACATATGGAATGCTAGAAATAGGTTTAAATAAGTCCTAATTAAGCTACTTTGAGCTCAAATTAAAGTGGGACCCGCATGTCGATTTTATTGGGACCTAACATAATCGTGTACTCCTACGAATGGAGTATAACATGGTATATTTGCATATCTAAAGCCATTAAGTATTTAATGATAAAATTATCTCCAAAGTCACCCACCTGAGATTAGAAGTTTGTAGTAAACTTGGTGTAGGACGTTTGTCCCACATTGAAAGAATGTAAAAAATTGATGAGTTAATATACTCCTAGTTTCGACTAAAGTTTGGATGCCTTGGAGGTATCCCAAATCTTTGAAGGGGAAAGAGACTATGTTATTCATATATGGACTTTAGGTTAAAAACCCATGCGCACGCGTGCCACCGCTGCCTACGACGTCCGTCCGACCGACCCGTGTTCGGATTCTGAGCTTGGGCTTGGATTAATGAAGTATAATTTTATGCTCTATAATTAACACTAAACAATCAACTATTTAGTGATAGAGTGTGAATGCTTGTAAAAAGGCATGATTCCTATTCAAATGACCACAAACAACACTATAAAAGAAGTCATCCAGACTCATTTTTTCACACCGAAAATTTATAATCCATTCTCTCTCCCTCCTGCATTTTGTATTCTTAATTCTACTCTTGTTCGAAGTAGAATTCGGTGTTCAAAATATAAACATTTGTTAAGTTCGTCGAAGCCTTGACAATTTGAAGTGCTGCTACCGTCAAGGATGAAAAATCCATTCTATCATGGGAGACGATTTCTTACAATCTCGAGCAACTATTGAGGGAGCAAAATCGTCTTAAGGACACAACGTGAATTCGTTGCGTTAGGATTATATTATCAACTTTCAAGTGGAATCGTTAATTTTGTTTAATAGATTACTTGTAACTGTTAATAGATATTATATATTGTATATTTATTTGTTTTATCATTCTGTTTTAAATTATTAAAAAATAAATTTCCGAAACAACATGGAATACCCAATTTAATTTACCCAAGTTAATTGGATCCATACTATAATTTTTTCCATGTAACACTCATTTTTATTGCATAGTAACTAAATCTAACCATTGTGCATAGAAAAAAGAAACAAAATAAAATATGTGCTAAAATGATAATGAAGCATTAGGCTAAGGTGATTCCATATATGCAAATAGTATTTCCTAATGAAGAAACCAAACAGAGCATGTATAAGCATAAACAACTTCAAAATAATGTAAAAAAGAAAAATAAAAATAAAGAAACAAGAAATGATGTTACCCCAAGTTTCAGGTTTTTGGGTTGACAAAATAAAGAAGGCAGGTGAGTAGAGCTAGGGTTTGAGACAGAAGGAAAGTGAACAGAGGTTTAAGAGGGTTGGGATTGGGGTTGGGGTATTCTACATTGCCACAACAGGGATGAACACGTACTATACGCTCATAACCAAAACATTTCTCTACTTTTCATGTACTGCGTGGCCAACATTTTAGGAATGTGTTTTTTTCTCCACGCTTTCTTTTGGCACTCAATTTGTATGCCCTAGTTGGCGTGCCAACTTCTTTTCCTACGCATGATTATGTGTTTTTATAATTTTGTTGGAATTTGTGTAAGAAATTTTATAATATATGCGTATTGATTTTGTGTATATCCGGAATTATAAGATATACATTAAGGGATTAGGGATCTTAGTACCTAAAAAATATATACGTGGGATAGAGTAAAAAAAGTATTTTCAGTACGGGACTAAAATGGAAAGGTCGATTAATATTACACTCTTAACCATTTTATATTTATAAGATCAAAAATTATAATGTTTATCATGTTTTTAAGTTTAGTATATTATGTTAGACCTCTACATCATCATGTAATTTCTCAAGAGTTTCAATTGAAGACAAGTTAGTGATCCAAAGTAATGATCGAAGATCGAAAAGCTAAGGTTATGATTAGAATCATATGGACAAGGTATATGAAGTTGATTTAGTGTAATTTATTTATTTAGTGGTATTTTAAAAATGTTTGAAAACATAAAATATTTTTTAAATATATTTTTTGAAAAATTTGTAAAGTTGTTGGAATGACATTGGATGTCGTTCGAACGAGTACACAGTTTTCGTTAGAACTACTTCGAATGAGATATTTTTTGAAAAAGGTTGGTCGCACTAGAATCTAGTTGTAAAATTCATTTGATGAGTGTTCTTTTGAACGAGATGTACCTCGTTTGAACGAGTCGACAAAAATTTATTTTTTACCTTATTTCAAATGCAACCTTTCAAGCTTACATCTTAGAGATTTTTCTCCCTATATATAGAGATACGAGCTTGAAATTTTAATCAGGCATATTTTGTGATCAAACTCTTTTGTTTTTAAAATCCAAACTCCTTGGATGATTTTAGATCACTTTATCAAACTCTGAACAACAAATCTCTTGTTTTAAACCTCGTGGAGTTAATCCTTCATTATTGAAGAAAGGAATAGAGTTTTCGGAGGTTGATCGGTGGATAATGAGGTAAGTGAAGATTTATGTGGAGCTTTGTTAGATCTGAATCGCTTGTTGTCAATAACAAAAAAGGAATACATAATTACGTTTCTTAGTAGTCTTAGTTATGTACTAAAAAAAGATTTTTCCCGAAAGGAATTTTTTCCCTCAAGCCTTGTCTTCTCTGTTTGTGATTTGTTTATTTCAATTTAGATTCATATATCTTGCATGTTTTGGTTTGACTTGTTAATTAAGATAAATTATATTTAATTGAAGTTGGCTTGTAAGTGTGATATAATCTACAATTTCTACATATAACCGGACCAGCCTATGAAACCCATTTTTATTAAATTGGTTTAGATCTTATTTCTACAAGCTATTTAGAGAAATCCTGGTGGTTATATGGATAACTCATGCAATAGGACACATTTGTTTGATGGTTTCAATTATGCCTTTTGGAAAGCTAGAATGAGATCGTCTCTAAAATCGATTTACGAGCGCATTTGGCTTGATGTTGAAAGTGGGTGAACTTATCCAATTATGACTAATGAACATGTCTTTAGTCTTACGCCAGTCACAAATTGGACCGGGGATGATATTAGACTATGCAATTTTACTCTCGAGATTTAAATGTTATTTTTAGTGCAATCACTCCCGACGAATTTCATCGTCTCATTCCGTGTGCCACGTCTAAATAAGCTTGGGATATCCTCCAGCTCACACACGAGGGAACCAATATTGTCAAAGCTTCTAAGCTTCAAAATCTTAACACACAATTTGAGACTGGGGGTTAAGTATAAGTCAAGTTATACTTATTTGAAAAGTTAAAGGGTCATTTTAGAAATGTTAAAACTTCAAGGGGTACATGGGAAATTTAGTAAAGTTGTAGGTTTTGTTAAGTAGTTTTATCCTTATTTAGGATACTTTTGAATTTTCATATTATATGAGGCGTAAAATAGGAATTATGGGGGATTAGGGTTTTCAATTAACTGTATTTAAAAGTAGGAATGCTATAGTCTACTTACCTAAAAAAAATTGTCCTTGAATTTATCTTTGAAAAGACCAGGATATTGGTCTTTCATAACTTGTTCTGGTTCCCATGTTGCTTTTTGCTGATTTTGATGTTCCCAAAGTACTTTGATTGAAGGGATTTCTTTATTCCTGAGAAGTTTTACCCGGCGATCCAAAATTTGAATAGGGCATTCTTCAAATTCATGATTAGATTGAATAGAAGTTTCTTTCCATGTAATGACATGGGAGGGATAAGAAATATAATGGCGTAACTGGGATACATGGAATACATTATGGATATTGGATAATTCGACTTGTAATTCTAACTGGTAGGCTATAGATCCAATACGTCTAGAAATCATGAAAGGTCCATTATATTTGGGGGCTAATTTCCCTATCTTTTCGAAACAAAAAATCCCTTTTCGAGGAGAAACTTTCAGAAATACTTGGTCACAAACTTGAAATTCTAGGGGCTTCTGACGCTGGTCTGCATAACTTTTCTGACGATCTTGGGTTATCTTCAATCTCTTTCTTATTTGTTGTATTTTTTCAGTGGTTTCTTGGATTATTTCGAGACCAAATTATTTACTACTTCCAGATTTCGTCCAACATACTGATGAACGACACGGTCTTCCATAAAAGGCTTCAAATATGGTGGCTTTAATACTTAACTGGTAACTGTTGTTATAAGAAAACTCAATAAGGGTTAAGTGTTCATTCCAATTGTCGGGCATATCTAACTTACAAGGTCGTAATATATCTTATAATATTTGAAGTGTACGTTCAGATTGTCCATCCGCTTGACGGTGAATGCGGTACTCAAATGAATTTTAGTACCCATTGTGGTCTGAAGTGCTTGCCAAAACTATCCTACAAAATGAGAATCTTTGTTTACGCGATGGATAGAGGCATTCCATGTAATCAGACAATTTCTTGAACGTAGAGTTTGCTGCGCTTTTGAAAAGAATCATTGGTTTTTACTTATAGAAAATGGGCAGATTTGGTAAGTCGGTATACTATTACCTAAATGGAATTATATCCTTGAGACATACGAGGTAGTCCACTAACAAAATTCATTGTGATATGATCCCATTTATATTCTAGAAAAGGTTAGAGAAGTCCACCAGGATGTTGGTGTCCTATTTTTAGTTGTTGACAAGTAAGACACCTTCTTACAAAACTCTCAATATCATTTCTCATATTTAGCCGCCAATACTGTTTATTCAATGTGTGAGACATCTTAGAGATTTCGGGGTGAATGATAAACTTAGAACGATGGGTTTCCTATAACACTTCTTCTCGAAGAGATGAATTATCAGGCACATATAATCTATTTCTAAATCTTAAGCCTGATTCCTTGTCATATGAGAAGTTGTGGGTTTTTCACTCAATATGTTGTTAAAAAGGATCTTGGGACTGTTGTGCCAAAATTTTCTTTCTCAAATCTGAATATGCAATTGTATTGGAAAATTTTGAGTAAGGATGTATCAATTGAAGATCATATTACTCTATGGTAGCATCAATGTCATAAAAGATCAAAGTTTGGAGTCTTCCAACATGATGAAGGCTTAAAGCATCGACTACCACATTACATTTTCCTAGGTGGTAGTCTAATTAAACCGATAATCTTCCAAAAGTTTCATCCAACATCGTTGTCTTATATTTAAATATTTTTGAGTGAAGATATATTTTAAGATCTGATGATCTAAAAATACTTGGAATTCTTCACCATAAAGGTAACAACGCCAGTTCTTTAAAGAAAAAACTACATCAGCCAACTCATGATCATGGACAGTGTAATTACACTCATGGGTTTTAAGTTGTCATGATACATATTCTACTACTTTTACTCTTTGAATTAAAACACATCATAAACCTTGCAACGAGGCGTCGGTGTATACATCATAGCTTACATCACTTGAAAGGATAGTTAAGACAGGAGCCGTAGTTAATTTTTCCTTCCAAATTTGGAATGCTTTATCACATCCATCAGTCCATACAAATGGTACTTCTTAACTTTAAGAGAGAAATAGAAATGCGAGAAAATCATTCCACAAAGCGGTGATAATAACTTGTTAACACTAGAAAACATTTTACCTTGGTGCCATTGGTAGGATTTTTCCATTCTAAAATGGCTAAAATTTTTACAAGATCGACTTGGATTCCATTTTTAGAAATCACGTGTCCTTGGAATTTTACTTCTATCATTGAGAAATCATATTTCCTTTTTTTTATCATATAACCTGTGGTCTCTAAATGTTGGGTATGATCTACTTGGTTTGGGCGATAAAAAATAATATCATCAATGAATATGATAACAAATTGGTCAAGAAAAGGTCTAAAGATTTTTTGCATAAGGTCTATAAAATCTATGGGTGAATTGGTTAATTCAAAAGACATTACGATAAATTCGAAATGTCCATAACGAGTTCGAAAAGCAATTTTTAGAATATTTTCTTCTCTTAATCACAATTGATGCTAAGCAGATCATAAGTCTATTTTAGAAAAGACCCTTGCTCCTCGAAGTCGATCAAATAAATCTCTGATTCTGGGTAGAGGATATTTATTCTTACTAGTCACTTAGTTTAGCTTATGATAATCTATGTAGAACCTAAAGCTTCCATCTTGTTTCTTAACAAATAATATGGGAGCTCCCCAAAGAGATGAACTAAGGAGAATAAAACCCTTTTTAAGAAGATCATCTATATGGGTATGGAGTTATTGAAGTTCTAAGGGAGCCATTCGATACGGAGGTATCGAAATAGAGAAAGTATTGGAATAAAGATTTATTCTAAATTCTATTTCTCGAGAAGGGGGTATTCCTAGCAATTCTTTTTGAAAAATATCTTCTAATTGTTCCAAAATTCTGAGAATTATGGAAGAGAGATTTTAAATTTGGGAGGTTGATGATTCCAGATGACCTGATCCTTAAAATACGAAGGAAAAATTGTATTGGCATCAAAAATAGGTTCTCTTTTCCTGACAATCGATATAAGCATGATGTCTTGACAAAACATCGATCCCAATAATAAAATTGAAAGCGCAAATATCTAAAATTATCAAATTTATAAAGAGCATACCTAAACCTAGCTGAATTTTACAATTTTCATACCCTTGGGTAGGTGTATTGATTTCACCCATATGTAATTCTATTTCCAATGAAATAGTTAAAGATGTAGGTAATAATTATAAAAAAATAGCTAGTTTAAGACTTATAAATGAATGTGTTAAACAAGAATCAAATAAAATATGAGTAGGATGATTATGAAAAAGTATTGTGCCTTTTACAATGTCATGGGAGTTTTGTATAGGCGGTTGATGATGCTGGAAATAGAAACACCCTTCAAGACGTTTGTAAGATCAAATCAGTGATAACAATGGCAGCACAAGAGTATACTGAATGTAAGAGATTGAGATGAGGATAAGAGGATGAACACCAATATATAAGTGGTTCGGCCAATTAGGCCTACGTCCACTGTGCAAGTGAGTGAGTAAGGTCACTAACATAAGGCACTAATGGCCATGGATACAATCTCTCAAGCTTTCTCTCTCTACTGTATAATTTGACAGAGTTTCAGCTAGGGTTATGATTTTCGGATCCTTCTCAAGGTAGGAGAAGGCAGGTATATATAGTGTGGGGGGGGGGGGGTGGTAATGTACCCTCCATGCATGCAATGAGCATGTGTGTGTTGATCCAGCCAATCTGATGAAGACATCTATCCTTGTCACATATAGAGAATGATGATGAAATATTCCCCAATGTGAGTGGATTGATTTGTTACAACTGATTTTGTCCACGTGTTATTTCCCTTGAATATGCTCATAAATGCTCGGCCCTGTCCCTGATAGGTACAAACTCGGCCTGGAAGAGTATGAGGTTGGGAAAGTATGACTACTGCCTTATTCGAGGTTAATCACGATGATCTCGGCCCAATAGAAAGTCGGGGTAAGACAAGCGGAGTTGTAACGTCGGCCTGGGACGAGGTTACGCAGACATAATTGAAACGCCGGCTTATTCCTAGCCGAGGTTGATTACGATGAATGTGGTAGTCTTTATAGAACTCAGCTAATACCCAGCCGAGGTTGATGTATGAGGCAGACATGATGTCGTCTGCGGACGACCTGTTGGATAACTGACCACATGAACCATATAGACCTCACTTGTTGCTTGATAGTGGGGCACTAATAGCATCGGCCATAGCCGACCTTATATTGGACGAGATCTCCAGTTGCCAATCTAGACCCCTTGCTGCCTCGGCCACCATTTTGGCCGAGGTTGGTATCTCTGAGCCGTCAGGTATATTTTGGGCACATCAATCACCCCTAGCCCTTAGTTACTTATATGAATGGGTAACTATGGGGTATGCAGCTTCGAGACCTTTCTTTGTATACCACCATCTCTTTTGTAAGGACACAAATTTCCAATTGAGTTCATGTATTGTGTTGGCTCAATTCCGGACAAAAACATTTATTCATAGGATAGTTTGTAATTGTAATTCTCTCAAGCCTATGATGTGTTTGTTGAAGACGTAGCGGCAAAGAATATAAAGCTTCATCAAATATGCCGGCTTGCGTGCCTCGTTTCTACGTCATCAACTTAAGTTCCATGCTCCCAAGGTATGAATGCAATTATATATATATAGGAGCTTGGAAAAAAGTTTATTGGGTGTTAGGTTTAATATAAACTGCGTTTTTATTTTCAGAAAAATTTAATTAGAACTTTAAATTTAAGTATATAAAGTTTCTGGGCCAAAATCGAATTTTACAAAATTTCTGGAAATCGTTCGAAATGTCGTTCGAACGAGTTTTTCGTTCGAACCAGGTTTCATTCGAACGAGATTGCCAACGAGTCTAAACTGGTCCGTCGTTCGAAATGTCGTTCGAACGAGATTGTTCGTTCTAACGAGGTTTCTAACGAAGTCCATACTGGTGCGACGTTAGAAGTCTCGTTCGAACGAGAGTTCGTTCGAACGAAATGTCGTCCGAACGAACTGCTAGGCGGGAACAGTTTTTTGGCAGTTTTTAACCCATTTTCCCACTTGTTTCTTAACTGATTTTTTCAGACTTTATGAAGGACAGGAATCACATTTTCCAACTTAACTTTTCAAAATATTTTCATCTCTTAGAGAGAGTTTGAGAGCAAATTTGTCTAAGGAAAATGTTCATGTTTTGAGTGAGACTTTTAGAGAAAAATACACTTCACTCATGTTTACACCCAATTGTGTTTAGTCCAAGTTCTAATATACATATCAAATTTCTTGGAGTTTTGGCACGGGTTTTCTCTACACCAAATTGAAGAGAAGTTCTTATTGATTTACCCACACGGAGAAAGGCTTCGTGTTTGGGTGACGGTGATCGTTTAAAGTCCTATCGGTGGATTCCGAGACCGCGGTGGAACTCCATGGTTATCCGCTAGGAAGAGGTGTCTACAAGAATAAGCATCAAGGCTTGAGAGGGTTCGAGTTGAGGAAGTAAGTCTTTTGTCTTGTATTAGTAAAATCCATATCTAGTGGACTTGTTGCTAGGGCCGTCCGAGGTTTTTTCCCGTTTTGGGTTTTTCCTCGTACATCGCGGCATAGTGTGATATTGGTTTATTTTATCTTGCACAATAACTTAGAACGCATGCTTAGGATAATTTCAAGAAAAAATTCGGTTTAATAATCACACTCAATTTAATTTGGACTTTAATTAAATATTGGGTAAATTTTGTTTAATTCAAGTCACTTGCTAAAATTGGTTTGGCCTAACTTTGTTAAAATATGGATAATCATGAATTAGGCTATTTCTAGGACTTTTGTTGAAGTTAATTGGTTTAAGTGAAAATTAATATTTGTGTGTGTTTCATTAATTCTCACTTTGTTAAAGTAAATTAAAATTTGGAATTTAGTATTTGTGTTGAACCATCATCACAACATTCAAAGCTTCCGCATCATCTTGAGATTTATATTTAAAAGTAAATTACAAATTATATTTTAATTGAGTTTAAAATCAAAATCCGGGGTTTCCACTTTTTCAAATTGGTATCAGAGCCAAAAGCGATAAATTATTTCGTTAAGATCCTTTAAACTTTTGGCTAAAATGGAATTTTCTCCATTTTCAAAATTTCCTATTTTTGATGGTTCAAACTACGCGTATTGGAAAGCGCGAATGAAATCGGCACTAAAATCTATCGATGAACGTGTTTGGATGTCAGTTGTTAACGGGTGGTCCCCACCAACTCATTTAGATGAAAATGAACGTGTTCCCAAACCCGTCGATAGATGGACTGAAAATGAGTTTACGCTTGCATATTTCAATTCCCGTGGTTTAAATGCCTTGTTTAGTGCTGTCACACAGGATGAATTCCGACGAATTATGACGTGTGAGACCGCTAAAGAAGCTTGGGATATTTTACAATTAACTCATGAAGGAACGAGTGTCGTTAAAGCTTCAAATCTCCAAAACCTCACCACTCAATTTGAAACTATAAAAATTAATGAAAAAGAAACGTTTGATGAATTTTATGCTAGACTTTCTGATATTGTTAATTTGTCTTTTAACTTGGGAGAGAAAATACCTGACGACCGTGTAGTAAATAAAATTTTAAGGTCCCTACCCGATAGATTTATTCCAAAGGTGACCGTTTTAAATTCTTTACCCACTTTAGCCTCTACGAAATTAGAAGAGCTTGTAGGTGATTTACAAACCTATGAACTAGACATGTTTCCCTCTAAAATTGAAAAGAAAATTGAAAAGGGCGTTGCTTTAAAAGCCCGAAAAGAGGTCAAACAAGTAGTATAGAGAGAGAGTGATAGTGACTCGGAAGACATGGCTTTATTTGCTCGTAAATTTAGAAAATTTCCTAAAATTAACAAAGATAAATTTAAAAATGATTTTAAGAAATTTGAACCTTCTAAACATGATAAAAGCGAGAACATTTCTAAAGCCGAAAAGATCCCTAAACCTATAAATGAAGATTTAGATAGGGACGAGTCTAATAAATGTTTTGGTCGTGATGGTTATGGCCATAGGGCTTATGAGTGCCCCACTAAACTAAGGAAATAGGGTAAACGACCCATTTCATACAATGCGACACTTAGTGATAGTGATACGAAAGAGAAGCCCGATACCCCCACTAAGAAAAATTTTATGGCTTTTATGGCTAGTCATGTGAGTGATAGTGAGAACTCATCGATTGATGACACGATAGCACATGCCACTTCCAAGGTCATTGTTCATGATTCCCTTGTTTTTGATGATAGTGAGAGTGGAGAAGAAAGAGAGAGTGAAAATGAAGAAGAGGTTAATGTGAGTGAGCTTCAAAATGCTTTTCAAGAACTTTATAAAGAATCAATTAAATTGAAAAGAGCTAATTTGAAGTTAGAAGCTAGTTTAAGAGAGAGTGGCAAGGTCGTTCATGAAAGTGCTTTAATAAAAGACCTTAGGACACGTGAGAGGACTCTTCAAGAGAAGCTAGAATATGTAGAAGGCGAAAGAGATAGCCTTAGGGGTTTAATGGAATCCTTGAAAAAGGATCTCCTTGCTTTTGAAGAGCGAAATGTTTTACTAGAATCTAACATTTTAGAATTGGAAAATAAATTAAAAGATTCTAGTAATGTCAAATTTGATTTGGAGTATCGTTCGGAAAAACTAGATAAAATGTTAGGAACGGTCCAAATTAAAAATGACACTTTTGGTTTAGGCTTCAATACTTGTAATGAATTTAACCCTAAAGCCCAAACCAATGTTTTAGGAGAATCTACTAGGAATGCATTTAAAGATCACTCCTTAGGTAAATCTTATTGACATGTTTTTACTTGTACACATTGTGGTCGAAAAGGTCATCTTAGGAAATTTTGTTTTGATCTTAAACGAATTCCTAGAAAATCCGATAGTAAAGTAACCACGGTAGTCAAATCTCCTACACCCCAAGATGGTCATGCTACATTAATTTGGGTTAGAAAATCGGACTTGATTTCCTTACAAAATAGGGATTTTGATTCTCATTTACTTTAACATCCTTCCTCTCTTGCTAAATCTAAAGGATGAATGTGTTAGCGTTTGCATACTTTATCTTTTTGTACTTCATGCTATATTCACATGCTAAATGTATGCCTGTTTAATCATTTTCTAGTCTTTGATCCATGCTTATCCCATGCTAGAATTATGATTCTTGTTTATCTTTTGTATTATATTTCCTTCATTTTGTTTACATTAAATGAAAAATACAAAAAGATTTTTGTTTATCATTTGGATTTTATCTCTTGGTAATTTAAGCTTAATGAAAGATTCAAATGATTTTTGTTTGTCTTTTGAGTATACAGTTTTTAGTTTTGGTTAAAATTTTTAAAAAACTCAAAAAGATTCTATTTTGTGTTGTCTTTAGTTTGACACACTTTATGTGGCATATACTTGTGTTTGAATTCCATCTTTTACGCTCCCACGTGGCTAGAACTTTTGGTTTATATTGTCAATCCTTAACATGTTCTTTACCATAATTTGTTTTTGGAGTAGTTGGATTTTGTGTTGTTCAAATGAATTCTATTTTTATATGCCTCTATTCACACATACACGAACTCTTTTGAAATTTTAACTTCATATGTATATTTGAGCTATGTGAGGTGTTCTCCTACCAATCTTGAAAAATGAAAACATGATAAATATAAATGTGCACGGGGAAGGGCTCTGAAAGGACTAAGTGATCATTTGCGATAGTAAGCCACCGTTTGGAATGGACCTAAAAGAAATACGTGGTCCAAAGCCCTAAAAACAGAATATATGGCATTAAAAAGAAAATAATTTGCCAAGGCCTATGTTTGATTGATATATTCATTCCAATTTAATATAAATGCATATTGAGGGAGATTGGATGGTATATCAACGGTTTGCACAATGTTCGTTTATCCTAGTTGCGGATTTCATGTCATGACTCTATTGGTTTGTAGAATCATCAATATGCTAGGCTTATATGCATTGTGTATGTTTATTCATTGAGTTCAATTTATATTGTCACATGAGGTTATATTTAAATGTGATGAAGTTTGTAATTAAATGAGAACTCCGTGAACATTTATTTAAGTGTTTGGGTCTAAATTTAATTGTTACTAGTTCACACCCCTACACTTCCGTTTCCATATGACACATTTTTGCCATACGAGTGTGCAAACTTATTGTATTTTGTGTCATGTGTGTGTTTATATCTATCTATATATATATGCAAGTACTCTATTGGTATATTCCTAGTATATATATATATATATGATATTTGTTTGTATTTGCCTTGCCTTCTAGTCCATCTATGCTTATACTTCTTTATTGGTATCCATCTTGGATTAGTTATGCTTTTATTGCTCATGTGCTTTAATGTCTTAACACTTTAAGCTTCAACATGTTTATTAGTTCTTTATCCTTTATCTATTCCTGGACAAAAAGGGGGAGAAATGATAGGGGGAGAAATGGTATCTAATCCTATTGTTATCGTATCTTAGTTTGGGGGAGATTTATCTTAGGGGGAGACGTCTTTCTATTTTGATATTCCCTATGCATTTGATGCGTTTGCTTAAGTGTGCAGGAATTATTCTAAAGCGGCATCCTTCAATGGCAAAGCTTTTAATCCTTGGGTTGAGTCAAGTTTGGGTGGGTTTTGTTTTGAGTCTAGTGAGCTTGACGGCCCCTTAGGATTTTTGTTTTGGTTTTTGTCCCGGAATAGCCAAAGGGGGAGATTTGTAAGGACAAAAATTTCTAATTGAGTCCATGTATTGTGTTGGCTCAATTCCGGACAAAAACATTTATTCATAGGATAGTTTGTAATTGTAATTCACTCAAGCCTATGATGTGTTTGTTGAAGACATAGCGACAAAGAATATAAAGCTTCATCAAATATGCCGGTTTGCGTGCCTCGTTTCTACGTCATCAACTTAAGCTCCATGCTCCCAAGGTATGAATGCAATTATATATATATAGAAGCTTGGAACAAAGTTTATTGGGTGTTAGGTTTAATATAAACTGCATTTTTATTTTCAGAAAAATTTAATTAGAACTTTAAATTTAAGTATATAAAGTTTCTGGGCCAAAATCGAATTTTACAAATTTTTGGAAATCGTTCGAAATGTCGTTCAAACGAGTTTTTCGTTCGAACTAGGTTTTGTTCGAACGAGATTGCCAACGAGTCTAAACTGGACCATCGTTCGAAATGTCGTTCGAACGAGATAGTTCGTTCTAACGAGGTTTCTAATGAGATTCTAACGAAGTCCATACTGGTGCGACGTTAGAAGTCTCGTTCGAACGAGAGTTCGTTCGAACGAAATGTCGTCCGAACAAACTGCTAGGCGGGAACAGATTTTTGGCAGTTTTTGGCAGTTTTTAACCCATTTTCCCACTTGTTTCTTAACTGATTTTTTCAGACTTTATGAAGGACGAGAATCACATTTTCCAACTTAACTTTTCAAAATATTTTCATCTCTTAGAGAGAGTTTGAGAGCAAATTTGTCTAAGGAAAATGTTCATGTTTTGAGTGAGTCTTTTAGAGAAAAATACACTTCACTCATGTTTACACCCAATTGTGTTTAGTCCAAGTTTTAATATACATATCAAATTTCTTGGAGTTTTGGCACTGGTTTTCTCTACACCGAATTGAAGAGAAGTTCTTATTGATTTACCCACACGGAGAAAGGCTTCGCGTTCAGGTGACGGTGATCGTTTAAAGTCCAATCGGTGGATTTCGAGACCACGGTGGAGCTCCGTGGTTGTCCGCTAGGAAGAGGTGTCTACAAGAATAAGAATCAAGGCTTGAGAGGGTTCGAGTTGAGGAAGTAAGTCTTTTGTCTTGTATTTGTAAAATCCATATCTAGTGGACTTGTGGCTAGGGCCGTCCGAGGTTTTTTCCCGTCTTGGGTTTTTCCTCGTACATCGCGGCGTAGTGTGATATTGGTTTATTTTATCTTGCACAATAACTTAGAACGCATGCTTAGGATAATTTCAAGATAAAATTCGGTTTAATAATCACACTCAATTTAATTTGGACTTTAATTAAATATTGGGTAAAATTTGTTTAATTCAAGTCACTTGCTAAAATTGGTTTAGCCTAACTTTGTTAAAATATGGATAATCATGAATTAGGCTATTTCTAGGACTTGTGTTGAAGTTAATTGGTTTAAGTGAAAATTAATATTTGTGTGTGTTTCATTAATTCTCACTTTGTTAAAGTAAATTAAAATTTGGAATTTAGTATTTGTGTTGAACCATCATCACAACATTCAACGCTTCCGCATCATCTTGAGATTTATATTTAAAAGGAAATTACAAATTATATTTTAATTGAGTTTAAAATCAAAATCCGGGGTTTCCACTTTTTCAAATTGGTATCAGAGCCAAAAGCGATAAATTATTTGGTTAAGATCCTTTAAACTTTTGGCTAAAATAGAATTTTCCCCATTTTCAAAATTTCCTATTTTTGATGGTTCAAACTACGCGTATTGGAAAGCGCGAATGAAATCGGCACTAAAATCTATCGATGAACGTGCTTGGATGTCAGTTGTTAACGGGTGGTCCCCACCAACTCATTTAGTTGAAAATGAACGTGTTCCCAAACCCGTCGATAGATGGACTGAAAATGAGTTTAAGCTTGCAAATTTCAATTCCCGTGGTTTAAATGCCTTGTTTAGCGCTGTCACACCGGATGAATTCTGACGAATTATGACGTGTGAGACCTCTAAAGAAGCTTGGGATATTTTACAATTAACTCATGAAGGAACGAGTGTCGTTAAAGCTTCAAAACTCCAAAACCTCACCACTAAATTTGAAACTATCAAAATTAATGAAAAATAAACGTTTGATGAATTTTATGCTAGACTTTCTGATATTGTTAATTCGTCTTTTAACTTGGGAGAGAAAATACCTGACGACCGTGTAGTAAAGAAAATTTTAAGGTCCCTACCCGATAGATTTATTCCAAAGGTGACCGTTTTAAATTCTTTACCCACTTTAGCCTCTACGAAATTAGAAGAGCTTGTAGGTGATTTACAAACCTATGAACTAGACATGTTTCCCTCTAAAATTGAAAAGAAAATCGAAAAGGGCGTTGCTTTAAAAGCTCGAAAAGAGGCCAAACAAGTAGTAGAGAGCGAGAGTGATAGCGACTCTGAAGACATGGCTTTATTTGTTCGTAAATTTAGAAAATTTCTTAAAATTAACAAAGATAAATTTAAAAATGATTTTAAGAAATTTGAATCTTCTAAACATGATAAAAGCGAGAAGATTTCTAAAGCCGAAAAGATCCCTAAACCTAGAAATGAAGATTTAGATAGGGACGAGTCTAAGAAATGTTTTGGTTGTGAAGGTTATGGCCATAGGGCTTCTGAGTGCCCCACTAAACTAAGGAAATAGGGTAACCGACCCATTTCATACAATGCGACCCTTAGTGATAGTGATACGGAAGAGAAGCCCGATACCCCCACTAAGAAAAATTTTGTGGCTTTTATGGCTAGTCATGTGAGTGATAGTGAGAACTCATCGATTGATGACACGATAGCACATGCCACTTCCAAGGTCATTGTTCATGATTCCCTTGTTTTTTATGATATTGAGAGTGGAGAAGAAAGAGAGAGTGAAAATGAAGAAGAGGTTAATGTGAGTGAGCTTCCAAATTCTTTTCAAGAACTTTATAAAGAATCAATTAAATTGAAAAGAGCTAATTTGAAGTTAGAAGCTAGTTTAAGAGAGAGTGTCAAGGTCGTTGATGAAAGTGCTTTAATAGAAGACCTTAGGACACGTGAGAGGACTCTTCAAGGGAAGCTAGAATATGTAGAAGGCGAAAGAGATAGCCATAGGGGTTTAATGGAATCCTTGAAAAAGGAGCTCCTTGCTTTTGAAGAGAGAAATGTTTTACTAGAATCTAACATTTTAGAATTGGAAAATAAATTAAAATATTCTAGTAATGTCAAATCTGATTTGGAGTGTCGTTCGGAAAAACTAGATAAAATGTTAGGAATGGTCCAAATTAAAAATGACACTTTTGGTTTAGGCTTCAATACTTGTAATGAATTTAACCCTAAAGCCAAAACCAATGTTTTAGGAGAATCTACTAGGAATGCATTTAAAGATCACTCCTTAGGCAAATCTTTTCGACATGTTTTTACTTGTACACATTGTGGTCGAAAAGGTCATCTTAGGAAATTTTGTTTTGATCTTAAACGAATTCCTAGAAAATCCCATAGTAAAGTAACCACGGTAGTCAAATCTCCTACACCCCAAGATGGTCATGCTACATTAATTTGGGTTAGGAAATCAGACTTGATTGCCTTACAAAATAGGAATTTTGATTCTCATTTACTTTCACATCCTTCCTCTCTTGCTAAATCTAAAGGATAAATGTGTTAGTGTTTGCATACTTTATCTTTTTGTACTTCATGCTATATTCACATGCTAAATGTATGCCTGTTTAATCATTTTCTAGTCTTTGATCCATGCTTATCCCATGCTAGAATTATGATTCTTGTTTATCTTTTGTATTATATTTCCTTCATTTTGTTTACATTGAATGAAAAATACAAAAAGATTTTTGTTTATCATTTGGATTTTATCTCTTGGTAATTTAAGCTTAATGAAAGATTCAAATGATTTTTGTTTGTCTTTTAAGTATACAGTTTTTAGTTTTGGTTAAAAATTTTGAAAAACTCAAAAAGATTCTATTTTGTGTTGTCTTTAGTTTGACACACTTTATGTGGCATATACTTGTGTTTGAATTCCATCTTTTACGCTCCCACGTGGCTAGAACTTTTGGTTTAGATTGTCAATCCTTAACATGTTCTTTACCATAATTTGTTTTTGGAGTAGTTGGATTTTGTGTTGTTCAAATGAATTCTATTTTTATATGCCTCTATTCACACATACACGAACTCTTTTGAAATTTTAACTTCATATGTATATTTGAGCTATGTGAGGTGTTCTCCTACCAATCTTTAAAAATGAAAACATGATAAATATAAATGTGCACGGGGAAGGGCTCCGAAAGGACTAAGTGATCATTTGCGATAGTAAGCCACCGTTTGGAATGGACCTAAAAGAAATACGTGGTCCAAAGGCCTAAAAACAGAATATATGGCATTAAAAAGAAAATAATTTGCAAAGGCCTATGTTTGATTGATATATTCATTCCAATTTAATATAAATGCATATTGAGGGAGATTGGATGGTATATCAACGGTTTGCACAATGTTCGTTTATCCTAGTTGCGGATTTCATGTCATGACTCTATTGGTTTGTAGAATCATCAATATGCTAGGCTTGTATGCATTGTGTATGTTTATTCATTGAGTTCAATTTATATTGTCACGTGAGGTTATATTTAAATGTGATGAAGTTTGTAATCAAATGAGAACTTCGTGAACATTTGTTTAAGTGTTTGGGTCTAAATTTAATTGTTACTAGTTCACACCCCTACACTTCCGTTTCCATATGACACATTTTTGCCATACGAGTGTGCAAACTTATTGTATTTTGTGTCATGTGTGTGTTTATATCTATCTATATATATATGCAAGTACTCTATTGGTATATTCCTAGAATATATATATATATATATATATATATATATATATATATATATATATATATATATATATATGATATTTGTTTGTCTTTGCCTTGCCTTCTAGTCCATCTATGCTTATACTTCTTTATTGGTATCCATCTTGGATTAGTTATGCTTTTATTGCTCATGTGCTTTAATGTCTTAACACTTTAAGCTTCAACATGTTTATTAGTTCTTTATCCTTTGTCTATTCCTGAACAAAAAGGGGGAGAAATGATAGGGGAGAAATGGTATCTAATCCTAGTGTTATCGTATCTTAGTTTGGGGGAGATTTATCTTAGGGGGAGACGTCTTTCTAGTTTGATATTCCCTATGCATTTGATGTGTTTGCTTAAGTGTTCAGGAATTATTCTAAAGCGGCATCCTTCAATGGCAAAGCTTTTAATCCTTGGGTTGAGTCAAGTTTGGATGGGTTTTGTTTTGAGTCTAGTGAGCTTGACGTCCCTTTAGGATTTTTGTTTTGGTTTTTGTCCCGGAATAGCCAAAGGGGGAGATTTGTAAGGACAAAAATTTCCAATTGAGTCCATGTATTGTGTTGGCTCAATTCCGGACAAAAAAATTTATTCATAGGATGGTTTGTAATTGTAATTCTCTCAAGCCTATGATGTGTTTGTTGAAGACGTAGCGGGAAAGAATATAAAGCTTCATCAAATATGCCGGTTTGCATCCCTCGTTTCTACGTCATCAACTTAAGTTCCATGCTCCCAAGGTATGAATGCAATTATATATATATAGGAGCTTGGAACAAAGTTTATTGGGTGTTAGGTTTAATATAAACTGCATTTTTATTTTCAGAAAAATTTAATTAGAACTTTAAATTTAAGTATATAAAGTTTCTGGGCCAAAATCGAATTTTACAAATTTTCTGGAAATCGTTCGAAATGTCGTTCGAACGAGTTTTTCGTTCTAACCAGGTTTCATTCGAACGAGATTGCCAACGAGTCTAAACTGGTCCGTCGTTCGAACGAGATTGTTCGTTCTAACGAGGTTTCTAACGAGATTCTAACGAAGTCCATACTGGTGCGACGTTAGAAGTCTCATTCGAACGAGAGTTCGTTCGAACGAAATGTCGTTCGAACGAAATGTCGTTCGAACGAACTGCTAGGCAGGAACAGTTTTTTGGCAGTTTTTACCAGTTTTTAACCCATTTTCCCACTTGTTTCTTAACTGATTTTTTCAGACTTTATGAAGGACGGGAATCACATTTTCCAACTTAACTTTTCAAAATATTTTCATCTCTTAGAGAGAGTTTGAGAGCAAATTTGTCTAAGGAAAATGTTCATGTTTTGAGTGAGACTTTTAGAGAAAAATACACTTCACTCATGTTTACACCCAATTGTGTTTAGTCCAAGTTTTAATATACATATCAAATTGCTTGGAGTTTTGGCACTGGTTTTCTCTACACCGAATTGAAGAGAAGTTCTTATTGATTAACCCACACGGAGAAAGGCTTCGCGTTCGGGTGACGGTGACCGTTTAAAGTCCTATCGGTGGATTCCGAGACCGCGGTGGAGCTCCGTGGTTGTCCGCTAGGAAGAGGTGTCTACAAGAACAAGAATCAAGGCTTGAGAGGGTTCGAGTTGAGGAAGTAAGTCTTTTGTCTTGTATTTGTAAAATCCATATCTAGTGGACTTGTGGTTAGGGCCGTCCGAGGTTTTTTCCCGTCTTGGGTTTTTCCTCGTACATCGCGGCGTAGTGTGATATTGGTTTATTTTATCTTGTACAATAACTTAGAACGCATGCTTAGGATAATTTCAAGATAAAATTCGGTTTAATAATCACACTCAATTTAATTTGGACTTTAATTAAATATTGGGTAAAATTTGTTTAATTCAAGTCACTTGCTAAAATTGGTTTGACCTAACTTTGTTAAAATATGGATAATCATGAATTAGACTATTTCTAGGACTTGTGTTGAAGTTAATTGGTTTAAGTGAAAATTAATATTTGTGTGTGTTTCATTAATTCTCACTTTGTTAAAGTAAATTAAAATTTGGAATTTAGTATTTGTGTTGAACCATCATCACAACATTCAACGCTTCCGCTTCATCTTGAGATTTATATTTAAAAGGAAATTACAAATTATATTTTAATTGAGTTTAAAATAAAAATCCGGGGTTTCCACTTTTTCATCTTTGACATGTGTCACCTATTGGAATGGGTAGCATGCATGACAAGGGCAATGATTCTGATTGTCTTTTGGGATCTCAAGGCAATGATGGGCATTGGGAGTTATGCCAACCCACTTAAAGGTTTAAACCACTTTTCTTTCTCTTTCTTCTTCATCTCTCTCTTACAAGGGCTTGGCTTCTGCGTTTTTAGGGGTCTCTTCGTTTCTTCACTTCTCCTTTATTTCGCGAGTCTACAGGTATCATTTACACCTCACTCTGCCATTTTCAACCCCTTTTATTCTTGCTTCTTCAAATTCCGACGAGTTTGTTGAATTTTTCGATGACTGTTTGAATTTTACAGTGAGATTCTTGAGTTTTTCGGTGACTTTTCTTGCATGTTCTTACTTTAAAACCCCAATTTGATCCTTAGTTAAGTTGTTAAATTATTTATTTTTGATTAAGAGTCCCAAGTGTAAGGTCTGACTCATATGCTCAGACCTCTTTACCAGCTCTTAGTGGAATTCCCTTCTCTTAGGGAGAAGATTTTAGACAAGATTAGGAAAATAGAACGAGCCCAAGAGGAGGCTCGTAGGTCTGAGACTTTCCCTCTCAGACCAATCTTTCCACCCTCTCTGAGGTTGATATACCCTGAGCCAGCTAAACCCGCTGAGACAGCGGAGACTCCATTGGAACCCACTCCAATGTCTGAGTTTGAGTCATCAACCTCAGACCCTATGTTTGTTGACTCGTTCCAAGAGGTGATGGAATTCTCCATCAAGCAAGATCAGGTCCCTGATAAGGCCGAGGTCCAAACTCGCGCCTCATCCCACAATGGTTCCAGCTCTTCACGGACTTCTTCTGATGTCGAAGTTGTAGGGACGAGTGTGCCTATTCCACCCCCTATAGATGTTATTCCTCTATCGATCGCCACATGGGCTGAGTTCTCTTAGAGGTTCCCTGATAGTGCTCCTACACCTACCCAGGCCGACATCGCCAGGGATGAGGATAATGGTCACGAAAGTGACATTGACATCTCGGAGGCTGCCGAGATAGAGAGCACTGTCAATGAATTCGACCTCTTAGCTTTTAGGCACATTTATTCCATAGGTCCGTCTATTAAGCTTGGGAGACCTCTGAGGGATGAGAGGGCCTTCAGTGCCCGAGATGGGGATATCTGCATATATGAGAAGATGCTTAAGTTTGGATTTCATCTCCCAATCCATCCAAAAATTAGGTCTATATTAGCCCATATCAACCTGGCACCTTCCTAGTTGTTTCCCAATGTCTGGAGGGTGATGATTGGATCCATCGTCCTATGGAGGGAAGCTCATCATTCATACCTTCCTGTCAGGGTCTTCATAGAGTGCAACATGTCCTTATCTACCATAAACCATTTGAGCTACTACCACTTCCTAGATAGGAAGTCTGATAAGAAGATGTTACTGGTTACCCAAACCTCAAATCACAATTGGAAACCATGATACTTCTTCATTTCTGGGGCATGGGAATTTAGCACTTATGCCCCCTCTTCATCTCTAGAGTCGAGAACCCCTCTGATGTGGGGAAAATTATCATTGGCTTCTAAAGCCGACCCTGGGCTAAGCCAGGATAACCTTCAAAAGGTGAAGGAGCTTTAAGATAAGGGGGAGCTTGGTTGGCTGGTCAAGTATGAACACCTGATGACCCCTAACTACCTCTCTGAGACTGGCCTGGGGGAAAGTCCTTTAGCTAAACTTCGTAAGTGTTTATTTTTCCAAGTTGTACCTCTGATATTTTGATGTCTCTGATTTACTAACTCAGATATATTTTTTTCATAATGCCCCGAAGAGATCTCAGACGACTTTTGGGAGATGTATGCACCAAGTCTTATTAAGCTGGTGAAGAAATCTAGGCTCAATGCTCTTCCTCCTCCCCCACCAAAGCAAAATGTTGGCAGTTCTAAAGCTGACGCTAGGGGTGTGCACGATTCGATTCGGTTCGGTTTTGGACTGTAATTCAGACCGAACCGATCGGTTCGGTTTTGGAAAAAATTAAACCAAGATCGAATCGACGATGAAAAAAAATGTTGGTTTCGGTTCACATCGGTTTTGGTTCAGTTTTAACCGATTTTTAGTTTTGGTCGGTTTTTTATAGGTCGGTTTTCGGTTTTGGTCGGTTTTGGAGGTTGGTTAATGGTTTTTGGATATAAAAATAAAAGATATTTAAGGTTTTTTTAATATATAATATTGATGTCGGTTCGGTTCGATTCGAATCAGTTTTTTCTTTGTCTAAATCGATAACCGAATCAATATTATCAGTTTTTTGAATCCTTAAACCGCAAACCGAACCGGGCTAAAAAAACCGCCGATTTCGATTTGGTTCAGTTCAGTTTTCGGTTCGGTCGGTTTTTTTGCACACCCCTAGCCGACGCTATTAAAAAAAGGAAATCTTCCACCACTGCCTCAGAGGATCAGAGGCAAAGCAAAGCCCAAAAGAGTGATCACGTCATCCCCAACTCGTTCGATGATGCACTAGCTGCTCGTCTGGAGCAGTTGAAGATCAGTGATAGCCTCATAGGGCATAGTCTGAAAGAAATGGATGCCATCGGCTCTGTGATGACCGATGCTGACTAGCGCTTCCTACGCTCTATTGATACTCATGGCAGGCCGAGTTTTGCCTTCACAGGTCTATCCAGGTAAAGACTTATCTTTTTAGTTCAAGTGTAACATTGTCTTTAATTTGCATTGTCTTGATCTCATGCATTTGATTTTGTGTTTCAGGGTGTCCTCTTCATAAACCGGTTTGTTGACTGGACCCTGGGGAAGCTACCCCTTATTGAAAAGGGAAGAGAGGCCCAGAAGGTGGAGGCCACTCTAAATGCTAAAGTGAAACATCTAAAGACTGCCTTACAGGAGTCTGAGAATAAGGTGAAGCAGGGGGAGAAGGATATAGAAAAGCTTCAGAAAGAACACTTCTCTGCCCTGAAGGCCAAGGATGACATCCTCCAATAAAAGGTTGATGTTGCAGTGAAAGATTCCCTTGAGGATGCCTCTGAGAAGTGGTTGGTTGACTATCAGGTCTCTGACCAATTCATAAGCTTCGACTTTGAATACCTCGAAAGAGGTGTTAAGGCCACTAGTAAATGGGCTACAATGAAAGAGAAGGAGTCAGGGAGCCTAGAAGCCTCAAAATTTATTAGTCTGGGCTATGCTGACCCTTAATTTGCTCAAGCCCTACAAGAGGTGGAGGAGGAAGGATGTGCTGCCCCTGTAGAGACTGCCTAGCCAAAAGCCACAGAGACTGAGGACGTTAACCCTCAAGAAGATGGGGCCGAGGTTACCAATGTCGACCGAAATGATCAGGTCGAGGTTACCAACCCTGTGGCTGCAGACACTTAGATCCAAATTTGTGAAGCTTTACTTGCAATTTTTGTTTTTCATCTGTAACTTCATAATTTCTGCTAACATTCTCTCACGCATTTTGACTTGTAGTTCTTAACTTCTTCATGATATATCATCCTCTGAACAGGGCTTTGCGTCTTTTGATGAATGTTCCTTTAATGGTTTTATATGTCATGCAATGATGTTTGTATTAAAGCCTGGAGCCTCAATATAATGGTGTCTTCATCACTAAACTATGATGTTATCCTCGTAACTTATCACAAAATTAATGATGTTTAAGGTCTGAGGTCGTCCAAATATGATGCTTCACCTCAGACCCTGTCACGAAATTATGATTTTTAAGGTCTAAGGCCATCAAACTAAGATGTTACCGCCATAAATTTTCACCAAATTAATGATGTTTAAGCACAGAGGTCATCCAAATATGATGCTTCACTTCAGACCTTGTCACCAAATTATGATGTTTTAAAGGTCCAAGGTCATCCAAATATGATGTTAACCCCATAAATTGTCACCAAATTAATAATGTTTAAGGTCTGAGGTCATCCAAATATGATGTTTTACCTCAGACACTGTCACCAAATTATAATGTTTAGGGTCTGAGGTCATCAAACTAAGATGTTACCCCTATAAATTTTCACCAAATTAATGATGTTTACGGTTTGAGGTCATCCAAATTTGATGTTTCACCTCAGACCTTATCACCAAATTATGATGTTTCAGGTCTGAGGTCATCAAACTAAGATGTTACCCATATAAATTTTCACTAAATTAATGATGTTTAACGTATAAGGTCATCCAAATATCATGTTTCACCTCAGACCCTGTCACCAAATTATGATGTTTAGGGTCTGAGGTCATCAAACTAAGATGTTGCCCTCATAAATTTTCACCAAATTAAAGATGTTTAAGGTCTGAGGTCATCCAAATATGATGTTTCACCTCAGACCTTATCACCAAATTATGATGTTTAAGGTTTGAGGTCATCAAACTAAGATGTTGCCCTCATAAATTTCACAAAATTAATGATGTTTAAGGTCTGAGGTCATCCAAATATGATGTTTCACCTCAGAAATTTTCACCGAATTAATGATGTTTAAGGTCTGAGGTCATCCAAATATGATGTTTCACCTCAGACCCTGTCACTAAATTATGATGTTTAGGGTCTGAGGTCATCAAACTAAGATATTACCCCCATAAATTTTCACCAAATTAATGATGTTTAAGGTCTAAGGTCATCCAAATATGATGTTTCACCTCAGATGTTATCACCAAATTATGATGTTTAAGGTTTGAGGTCATCAAACTAAGATGTTACCCTCATAAATTTTCACCAAATTAATGATGTTTAAGGTCTGAGGTCATTCAAATATGATGTTTCACCTCAGACACTGTCACCAAATTATGATGTTTAGGGCCTGAGGTCATCAAACTAAGATGTTACCCCCATAAATATTCACCAAATTAATGTGTTTAAGGTCTGAGGTCATCCAAATATGATGTTTCACCTCAGACCTAATCACGAAATTATGATGTTTAAGGTCTGAGGTCATCAAACTAAGATGTTACCCTCATAAATTTTCACAAAATTAATGACGTTTAACGTCTGAGGTCATCCAAATATGATGTTTCACCTCAGACCTTGTTCACTAAATTATGATGTTTAGGGTCTGAGGTCATCAAACTAAGATGTTACCCCCATAAAGTTTCACCAAATTAATGATGTTTAAGGTCTGAGGTCATCCAAATATGATGTTTCACCTCAGACCTTATCACCAAATTATGATGTTTAAGGTCTGAGGTCATCAAACCAAGATGTTACCCTCATAAATTTCACCAAATTAATGATGTTTAAGGTCTGAGGTCATCCAAATATGATGTTTCACCTCATACCTTGTCACCAATTTATGATGTTTAGGGTTTGAGGTCATCCAAATATGATGATACCCCCATAAATTTTTACCAAATGAATGATGTTTAAGGTCTGAGGTAATTCAAATATGATGTTTCACTTCAGAACCTGACACTAAATTATGATGTTTAAGGTCTGAGGCCATCCAAATATGATGTTTCACCTCACACCCTATCACCAAATTATGATGTTTAGGGTTTTAGGTCATCAAACTAAGATGCTACCCTCATAAATTTTCACCAAATTAATGATGTTTAAGGTCTGAGGTCATCCAAATATGATGTTTCACCTCAGACCTTACCACGTAATTATGATGTTTTAAAGGTCTGAGGTCATCCAAATATGATGTTACCCCCATAAATTTTATCATACAAGCATAATGAACAAAGAATTGACACAGGAACTGATCTTCTCATTAATATTCTCTTCATAAAATGATGCATCTACATAGAAACAATTGTTACATCATATGTAATACTTCTTTAGATGATCAGCATTCCATGGATTGGAGAAAGATTCCCCTTCGAGGTTTTCTAGCCGGTAAGTACCAGGTACAACGTCCTCTATAACTTTATAAGGGCCATATCAATTCTGGTGAAGTTTATTTATCTTCTGTAACGTCTTGTTCAGCACTAGGTCTCCAACAGCTATGGGTCTTGATTTCACCCTTTGATTGTAGAACTTTGTTGTTCTCTGTTGGTAGGCTTCCTGTCTGATTTCATCATCTTCCCTTCATTCCTCAATCAAATCTAGGTCCAATCTTCTCTCTTTGCCATTCTTCTCGAGGCCATAGGTCTAAATTCTGTGGGTGTGGAGTCCTACCTCTGTTGGTATGATGGCTTCTGAGCCATGCGCTAATATAAATGGGGTATCCCCCGTTGGCATCCTAGCCGTTGTTCTGTAGGCTCATAACACAACATAAAAATCTTCTGTCCATTTCCTCTTAGATTCTTCCAACCTCTTCTTAATCCCATCGAGGATTATTATGTTCGTAACTTCGGTCTGACCGTTTGCCTGAGGTTGGCCTGGAAAAGAGAAAAATTGCTTGATCCCAACTCTCTCGCAATACTTATCCAAGGAAGAATTCTTGAACTGGGTTCCGTTGTCTGAGATGAGGGTGTTCGAAAGTCCATGTCACCATAGGATGTTCTTCCAGATAAATTGGAAGGTCTTCTTCTCTGTAATCATGATCATTGGCTCAGAGTCCGCCCACTTGGATAAGTAGTCAATCGATACTATCAAAAATTGATAATTATTCGCAGTCCTTGGCAAGGGTCCCACCAAGTTAATCCCCCATACTGCGAATGGCCAAGGTGAACTGATTGACGTCATAGGTTGATGAGGTTGATGGGGGATAATGGAGAATCTTTGGAATTTATCACACCTCTTCACGTAGGCTACAACATCCTTGGCCAAGGTCGGCCACCAGTATCCCTGCATGATTATCCTGTTGGCCAAAGGTCTTCCTCCTATGTGGTTGAGCAAGAACTCTCGTGTACAACCTGTAGGACGCGGGGGACTTCGGTGGGATGGACACATCTGAGGAGAGGTAACAGAAATCCTTTCTTATATAAGACATCTCCCATTATTGAGAAATTTGTGGCTCTGTACCTCAGTTTTCTCCTCTATAGCTTTGATTCCGGTAGTTCTCCCTCTCTGATATATCTGATGAGGGGGTCCATCCATGAGTCCCCTAGTTTCAATTTGAGGTAAGAGACGACAACCTCGATAAGTTGTAAATTTATATGTAAGCATTATGACATATGCTTCGCTTATTTTTATCATATGATTCATTTTTTTATCGTATTTTTTAATTATAAAATAACTAATCATGTATATTATTTTGTTGTAACAGATTCTGTATGATTAGATCCCCATCTACTAGCAGAGCGACACATGCATCACCCCCCATCTCAGGTATATAAATTTTTACTTCTTGAGGAATGCAAATATTGCACTTAAAAATAAGACTAATTCCCATATGCATTTCCCCCATCTCTTTAGTCATGTCTTTGATCATTTTATGATACTATTTAATCAATTAAAACAGTTATATTGATATGAATAATCAATTAAATGGCTATATATTTTAGATTTGTATTCCATGTGTTATTTTAGGTTACAAAAGGACATATATTTTTTTAAACATATACCCTTTTTAGATCTGTAATTTTGAGGGAGACTCGAATATGAAGAACCACTAAAATCAAATTTACCACCCTCTCCATATCCCTAAAAAATTCCTTCGCCTACTGAAGCACATGGCCTGAAATTTGACTCAGCCTCTGCAGATCTGGATAGACACACTACTGAATACACAACTGAAGCAACCACAAAACTCCTCAATACATAAATTTTGGCAGATACCAATTTGTTAGATATAGATATTAGGTACATCCATAGGTTCTTGAGGTAGTAGGTATTACAGGAGAGCCTTGTGTTAAATTCATCACAATCAGAAGTTGCTAAAGACCTTTTCGGGAGTCAATTCTCTAAGTGATCCTAGAAATTTCATAATAGAGTATAAGTGAGTTTTATTTTAGTTTTTTGGATGGGGTTACACCATGATCGTTATGTTACTTGGAAGTTTCATAACAAAATTATCTGAGTCTATGACATTTGCCCACCATAATAAAATTGTAAGGACATATTTTTATAAGTCCATTATCAATTTGTTATGTCACATACCGCTACACCGTCGAAGAGCTTTCAAGAACAATCTACATCAACACGGATCTGAATTAATCAAGTTCTTCATTAAAAAGACTTCGCGAAGTTTACTTTGGTAAGGTTATGTTTTTAATACCTTAATTTTTCACTTAGAGCTTTTGGGATATTTTTACAAAATATTTTCTAAGTGTTGGAGTGGACTTTTTCGTCAAATTTGAGAATGAGTAATTTTTTCTAAGTGTTGGAGCGTACCTCGATTTTGACGCTCAGGTCGTTCAAGAGAGATAGCCATCTCGTTCGAACGACATAGGTATGTCACCAGATGTCGTTTGAAAAATATCTGTAAGTCTTCACACGAGACTGCTATCTCATTCGAATGAGCACATTTTTCGAGGCGACACAATTTTGTATAAATAATCATTTAATGGTTTCATTTTCTTTAAGAATTCCCAGCGTTTTACAGAACAGAAAAACTGCGAAAGCATAATTCTTTTGGCTTCTTCATTTTAGGGATTAATCCCTCTTTTGTTTACAATTCACAAAACTCCCATATGCTTTAATGAATTGTTTTGGTGTTTAAGAACACAACATTTGTTGTTGTTTACCTTTGTGGGGAGAACTCTACAATCGAAGAGCTGTGTGCTATTGTTAGGGGAGTCTCTACAGAGTGTTTTGGGCTGCGGTCCTTGTGGTATAGCTGCGCGTGAATCACTGCAGATTTCTAGTCGTTACTTGGGATGTTTAACGCAGACACCGGGCGCTACTCTTGTGGGAAAAGCAAGATGGTATGTAAGTCAATGGTCCTGTAAACTTTTCAAAGTTATAGAAATAAAAGGTTTTGACCTATGGGGATTTTTCCTTAAAATTATGTCACATGCTTTATTTATTTATGGATTGATACACGCACACAAGTTGTTGCATGTTTAGGGGCTGAATTAATTTGTTTTACAAATAGACTCCAATTAAATAAGGTTTAATTGGAAAGTTGCGAATAATTGTAAATCGATATCACACACCACATTACACGATTTTTTACAAATTAGTATCTGAGCAGGTTGCGCTAATTTATCGCGTATTCCTACTTTTCGTAAAATCATGTGATATTGATTTTTTTTTGAAAAATCAGTTTTGTGAAAATCCGAAATTTTTCCAATGGAACATTCATTTAATATGATGTCTATTTTTGACGGGTCTAATTATGCCTACTATAAAACTCGCATGAAATCTTATTTAAAATTCATTGGCGAGCGTGTTTAGTTGCTTTGTGAAAATGGGTGGATACCTCCCACGGTCACCATTGATAATATCACCTCTTTAAAACCCATGTCAGCCTGGACTGAAGATGATTATAAAATGTCTAATTTTAATTCCCGTGGTCTGAGTGCTATTCCTGGAGCCATCACTCCCGACGATTTTTGCCGAATTATGATGTGCACCACATCTAAAGAGGCATGGGATGTTTTGAAACTGACACATGAGGTTATGAACACGGTTGAAGAATCAAAGTTACAAAATTTGGCTACCCAATTTGAGACTATCACCATGTCTGAATGCTTTGATGATTTGTATGCACATTTGTCGGACATTGTTAATACATGTTTTAATTTGGGTGAGGTGATTGATAACACGCGTGTCGTTAAAAAGATTTTGAGATCTCTCCCAAAATTCTTTATTCCTAAAGTCACTGTTTTGAACTCTTTGGGAAATTTGAAATCACTTAAGTTGTAAGAACTTGTAGGAGACCTTCAAACCTATGAGATAGACATGTTTTCCGAAACAACAAAGACTAAGGACATAAGCGTTGCTTTAAAGACTCATTTTAAGAAAAAGAAAGAAAAAGTTTTGTGAGTCCAATTCCGAGGGGGATTTTGATTTTAATGATATGGCCTTGTTTGCGAAATTTTTTTAAAAATTTCTCAACATGAACAAAAATAATTCTTCCAATAAAAAGAGATTTTTTGAGAAAAATAAAAAGAAAGGAAAGGCCAAAGAAAGCGATGAGAGAGAAGCAGAGAATGACTCGGATGAGGAGTGTAAGGAGGAGTTTGAGAACGTGACTTGTTTTGAATGTGGGGGTAATGGGCATAAGTCGTTTGAGTGTCCTACGTGGCTTAGAAAGAAAGTAGCCATTCCCTCCACACTTAGTGATAATAGTGAAGGTGAGGGTGATGAGACTAGTGGTGAAAAGTTTGTAGCTTTTTCGAGTCATGTGAGCACACCCACTTTGTCTCACGTTGATAGAGGTCATGAGAGCGCCGGTGATGACTCGAGTGTTTCTAGTGGAGATGAGAGAGAATTTGAGAGTGGAGATGAAAGTGAGCTCCAAAAAGTGTTTAGAGATTTGTACACCGAGACCTTGAAAATAAAAAAAGTATAATAGAGATTTAGGTCATCGGGTTTCAGATTTGGAGAGAGAGAAGCAGGTTTTAAGAAAGGAGAAGCGTGATTTGACCAACACATTGTCTAGTCTGACGACACGTGTATCCTAACTCGAGAGTGATCTCGAACATGACAGGGAGGTAAAAGTCAATTTTGAGAACCCACCTAAGAAGGTTGAAAAGGTGGTTCTTAAGGGTAAAGATGAGAAGTTAGGAATAAGTCATGACGGTGCTTCTACTTCCCAATTAGCACCCGAGTTGTTTCCCACTTTAGTGTCAGTTTCACATGAGTCTGACCCTAACCCACCTAGGCGTCCCATTCGTACTAGGAGAGGGCGTCCTAGAGTTTTTGAGAAAGATGTTCCTAGGCCTATATATGTTTGTTCCCATTGCAAAAGGAGAGGACACCTTAGGGAATTTTTCTTTAAGTTGGGTTATGTGTCACATTTTTCTACTACATGTGTTTCTACCACAGCACCCACACATGATACTTTACCTTCTCCCGGAGACTACATGAGAGAGTTTGCACATTTAGGTGAGCAAGTTAAGTTTTTGGTCAAAACTTCAGAAGATTTGATGGAGGTTTTTCATAAGTTGGCACCAACTTTGGAAAATCCCTCCGCACCTAACGATTGAGGTTTGACTTGTTTACTAGCATAGGATGCTTTTCATGATATCATTATTTGCCTATTGCTAGTATGTATCATTTTTGTACGTTTAATTTTTTTTGAGAAAAAAATTGAAAAATACAAAAAGATTTTATTTTGATAAAATTTTGAAAAATCCAAAAAGATTTTTGTATTTTGTTTGGACCTTTTATGGATGAACACTTAGGATGATCAAGTCACAACATCATTCCATATTTTTCATGTGGCTATTTGATAGTGTTTTGAGACAATATATCATGTCATATTTGTGCTTTATAATGTTTGGAGTCATTATGATGTAATTAGGTGTTACTTCCTATATGTTTGACTCATGATGTCCTTTATTGCACTCGTTCACGACTTTGTTTGATTACTGTGCTTGTCTTATTACATGTTGGTTGGGTGTTTTCACTTCAATCATGTCCTTAAAACGAAAGAAGCGCGATAAAACTTGATAAGAAAGGTGTGCATGTAAGAGCTCTTTGTGAGTTTGTGTGCTTTGTTTGAAAACGGTGAAGGGCTACGAAAGATTTTTATTTATCCTTTGCGATTAAGCTTCCGTTTTAATTGGACCTAAAAAATTGAGGAATTTTATTATCCGGGGTCCAAAGAGGTTTAAAAGAGGCCGAAAAAATTTAAAGGCAATAAAAAGAAATTCATGCCAATTATGGGCCAATTAGGTTTTTGCACCAATTCTCCAAAGTTTGAGAATTTAGTTTAACACCTCTAAAAGAAAATATATATGAGCGAGTTTGGTTGGAGATTTTATAATCGGTTTGCAGGTCCTTGAAAGTCTTGAAAAAACGCTACATAGTTTTGGACGTTATTGGTGTGGAAATCGTTTTGACTTTGATTTGTTGATTTTCATAAGACGATGTCATCTAAATTCAACAATTTTTACACATAAGGATACTTTTGATGTTAATTCGTTAGGAGTACACGTATGCATCGTGCACATATGATTGATTGAGTGTATTTACCTATCGAATGTGTTCACACCCATTCATTCCATTTTCAAGACTTGGTTGATTGAGCTTAAATCCATGGTGTGATTTTTAGTATCTTATTTTTGTATAAAAAATTGAAAAATTCAAATATAGTTTGTGAAATTTTTCAGATACTCCTTTGCATGCGCATAGTTTGATCTATGTTTGCTATGCATTTTATTGTGACACTCAATGTTTTGATTTTTTATTTTCTATGTCTATTTGGGGACATCATAAAAAGAGGGAGAAAGAATTATCATGTTATGAGAGAGTTTTTGCATTATGGGAGAGATTTGATTTACTCTTATATCATTTCAAAAATTGTTATGGGGGAGTTTTTGCATTATGGGGGAGATTTGATTTACTAATGATTTACTCTTATATCTTTTCAAACTCGATGCGTCATAAAGGTATTTTACTTTATCTCGTGTGTGTAGGTACAAAGACTGAAGATTATGATGTTGCACACCCTGGTGAGAAAAGTGTAATAACTTGTCCTTTTGGAGACAATTAAATTCCATAATTAAGTATAATTTGGAATTTGGAGAATTTCTCGAAATACTAATTTTTGGGATTTTCGAGGATTTAATGATTTTCGAAGGGTGTTATAAATTATTTGGGGACTATATAGGTCGAAGTAATTTAATTATATTTCTTCGTTGAGTAAAGCGACACGAGATAAGATTTTTAATTGGAAAACCCGAATTTATTTAATTTGGGTTAGAATAGTGATTTGCGGTCAAATACCTCGGATGGAAATTTCGACTGCGCCATGAGTCTCGGAATGGCCGAGATAGTCGAAAAAGTGTGTCCGATTATCGAAAATGAGTTTCGGCTAAGTTTAGAGGTAAAAGTAACTCGTAATTGGGTAAACGAGTCGTTTTTGAGTTTTGAGGGTTAAAAAAACCTTTTCTTCCTATTTAAAGAGGGAGAAGGGAAGAGAATAGAGAGAAAAGAGAAAGAAAGGAAAGAAGAGAGAGAGGAGGAGAGAAAAGAGGAGAGAAAGGGAGATTCGGGCCAAACTCCGCCGGATTCGACTCGAGGTCGTCGGATTTTATCCACGAGGCAAGTGTTTACTTGCTTTATTTACTTTTGTGCATTAATCTCATATCATAGTTGGTAAAAATATGATTTTGGGGTTAGACCCTTAAAATAAATTGGGTAAAAGTTGATTATGAGTTTACACATTGATGTAGTGTAAACTCTTAATGATTTTTAGTGTCAAAACCATGTTAATGCAGTATAAAAATGGGTTGAAATGTTAAGTTGAGGTTTTTATGGTTTTAGGGTTTAAAACTAAGAGAAATGATTTAATACCCCAAAATAATTGATGTGTTAGTTGTAAAACATAGATTAGATGTTTATTGAATTGTTGGGTGAGGTTAGAAACAACAAAAATGGAGAAAAATGGAGTTTGGGATAGATAATGAATAGTAACCCGTAGCCTTTGGGGTCATTTTCGGCCAAGAAGATAAATGATTTAGCTTTCGGCCAAAACATGAAAGTTGTAGATCTTTTCGATACGGTCGCCTGAACGCCGACTGTGTATTTTTTTGATTTTTCTACGATTTGATATGATTTTTACAAGATGACAGCTCCGGGTTGAAATTATCAACTCGGAAATCAAATCGGGAATTGGAAATATACAAGCTAGGATTAGTCGTGTAGTTGTTTCGGGTAATTTTTGGGGTAGTTTAGAAACCCCGAAAATGAATTCGGGTGGTTGGATTAAGGAATTGAGGAATTTTAAATTTGAGGACCTGGTATGACCGGTCGACCGCGCCCCTATGGCCGGTCGACCGCGTCAATGAAATAAGGCCTACTGATTTGTTTCGTAGGCTTATTTACAACCCGCGGTCGACCGGGGGTCTAGGACCGGTCGATCGGTGCCCTATTTTTAGCCCAAGATTTTGGAGATTATTATTATTTCTCCTCTTCAAGTTTAAAGTTTAAGGGCCCTCTAAATTAAAGTATATTAGAGGGTTATGTCCTAAGGGACTTGTGGATTTGGGAACATATATGTATATATATATATATATATATATATATATATATATATATATATATGTATGTATATTCACTTAGAGTGAATTATTATATTGGAGATATCTAATAAATCCTTAAGAGATGATTAAGGTAATTATTATTTGTCGGAGTAAGGAAATACTTTGGATTTAGAATCATGCTACTATGAATGCATGATTATGATTGCTGGAGGGAATCTTTAGGATTATTGGTCATCGCTAGATGCTATAGGCCACTATGGCCGTTTATATATATTCTAGGAAGAATATATAGGATATGTATATACTGTGTGATTTAGGTATATATATATGTTATGATGGAAATGCTTTTGAAAATATAAAAATGAATATTTTCAAAATGGTAAATAAATGATTTTCATAATTGATAAAATATGGATTACACACCTCTCTAAATCGCTATCATAAGGGAAGTTGCATACGTGTGGTGAAGCCCCCTGGCTAATGAATGCAGGGTGGATATAGTCCTATAGGCCTTGTGAGCGTTTGTTGATATATATTTTTCTGCGCTGGTTAGGAGATTCCGGGTGTGGTCTTGACTATCCCGCAGGCACATGGCCGCTTCCCGACGTCTTGCGATGTAGGATCCCAGGGTTTCTTAATGATAGGCCCTGGAAGATGATAGCCATTTAGGGGCGCGCACCGTGGAGAAATCCGGACGGGCGGTCTTAGGACGCGTTATATTAAAGCAATTCATGATAATGGATTGGCTTTCATAACATTTCCTGGATATAGGAAGGGAGATGGGTTATATGTTTAGCTTCGGTAACACTCCCGGATGGAAGAAGGGATGTGGAAGCATATGATATGGTAAAAGCATTTTTATGATAATAAAAATGGCTTTTAAATACATTTCTTGAATATAAAAAGGGAAATGGGATATTTTGAAACGGAAAAGCATTTTTATGATAATAAAACTGGCTTTTAAAAAGTTATATGATATGTTAAAGAAATTCATGATAATGAATTGGCTTTTAAATACATTTCCTAGATATGAGAAGGGAAATGGAAGGTTTTGAGATAAAAATGATAATTATTGATAAATACTTTGTAAATGAATCCTCAGTCCGGGAGATAGATCCGGATGATTATGGAAATATGTATAGATAAATGGATATATCGAGTACCGAGGGTCTAATGGATCCCGATGATCGACCTTGCCGCATAGTAGTGTATCGGGGGGGTTCCTTGTTTGGATTTCGCTTTGCTAGACACCCCACGCACGAATATGGCAATGTGCTGAGACTGGGGAGAAGTTTAATCCTTAGTGCTCTAATATTATAAATGCTTATGGTATATAATTTATGTATATATTCTGTACTGAGGGACTGGCGGATCTCGACGATCGACCTTGCCGCATAGTAGTGTCAGGGGGGTTCCTTGTTTGGATTTTGCTTTGCGAGACACTCCACGCACGAACATGACATAGCGTTGAGACTAGAGTGAAGTTTAGCCCTTAGTACATCTCTTGGACTATCTGGGGTAGATAGTAGTTGGGGGATAGACTAGTTAGGCAGGAATAACTTGACTAGGGTATGTTGTTAGGGTGCGTTAGGTGTGCACTACTAGAGGAGATGTGAGGGGTATCTCATGGGAGTGCGATACCAATTTAAATATGAGATAAAACTATTTTTCTAAAAATAAAGCATTTATGCACTTGCAAAATATTTTCAAAATTCGGGCTCTGACCCGTTTATCTACTTTCCTTTCTTGCTATATATTATATCTATACATAGGTGTCCAGACACAAGGACGCCTGGATGGAAACTTCTTTCGAGTCAGACGTCTGCTGCAGCAGCTGTGGATGCTTAAGGGTTCTCAATAGACGCTTCTTTCCTTGTACACTAGATAGGAGGTATTGTACAACATTCGGGCCATTGGTCCAACTGGTTTTATTTATTCTTTGCACGATATTCGATATGGTTGTATAATTTGAACCGAGTGTTCGGTTATTTTAATTTATTTCATTTTCATTTCAGTTTTATTTACGCATTAAATTGTGGATGTTTTATTTTATCTGTAAAAAGAGTAGTTAAGTTAAAATTTTAACGCTCGCCTAATAGGATATTAGTAATTAAATGGATTTTCGATAGTGATGTTAAGAATGATCCATATGTAACTCCTATTATAATTTGATATAGGAGTGATCGCCCGGTATCCCATTAGGCGGGTTGTTACAGATGGTATCAGAGCATCAGGTTCTAGTGTCCTTAGGAATCTGTGCGGACGTACTACGCTTTCAGCGTTGCTTTCGAATTGTTATAGAGCCCCAGGATTAGGATTGTTGATTTCTCTTGTGAGATTTCGTTCTCCTGCCATGTTAGAAGATTATAGTAATCTTTTGCGCGCTCGTTTGAGAAGTGTGTGCGGGGCTTGGATGGCAGCAGGAGGTGGAGCTTAGCTAGGACAGCTAGTAGAAGTTGGGGACGAAGACCTTAGTAGAGGCCACTCTTCTTGTGGAAAATGCTAAGGGTGGTTACGACAAATACTAAAGTATAGTAGTTACGAGTATCCAAATACTGCTATAATGGTATTGTGGAGTGCGGAGCCACACGGATAGTCCTTTCCCGGTAGGAATAAAGGACAAGGTTAGGATTCCCAGATGGGGCCTAGAGTTAAGAAATTCTAGTAAGAGGTGTGGCTAGATGAAGTTGTGGTGTTCGATAGCCCTAGACTCGTGTGTGTAATTTGAGCTTTGTATTCGCTCTCGATAATATAATAATGTAGGCCTATGTGTTTTTCGCGATAGCGGGATTTTATTTTCCTTCACTTGTCATAGAGGCGGGTGTTTGTATTTTGTATATGTACGTATGAGGTATAGGTTATATCGGAGCGATAGCAGGCTAATGATGGCAAGTCTATCGTGTCCATGGTTCCTGGAGGGAACAAATTGTGGTTGCGGTGTCTCACCTGGATACAGGTTGAGTGCACCGTTGTTATTATGGATTGATGGAACCTCGATAAGCAGAGGCTTCCTTATTTTGTTTTGTATATGTGGCAACCTTATAGATATAATTTAAGGCCCACAGGATCATTGTTGAGCTATAAGATTTAGCTCAGTACTGGTTTACGCAAGGACTTAGAAATAGTGAGAGCGCTGGGTGGTGTGACTCTTAGTTAGAGATAGGAGTTCAGACCACCTTTCGATGATAAGGGATAGGATTATCCCGGTTGCATATCGGAAATAACGGGACTCCGTGACCGACGAAGTCAAGTGTTAATGTGTGGAGGGGTTCCTTGTTTGGATTTCGCTTTGCGAGACACTCCACACATGATTCTTAACGGCGCCAGGCTTGGAGAGCTGTTATGGGATGCAAGGATGTGGGTTAGTCTTATAGTGTGGATTAACCACTATTGACTCTGATCCCTATGATGATGGTACTCTTATGGAAATATTGTGCTATGAAAAAGCACTATAGTGGTCCTCTCGCCACAAGTAGTTGGGTGGAGTAGGACTTAGAGAAATTGATTTGAGGATGATAGCCAGGCCTTAATAAGAGGGAAAATTTGGAAGAAATCTGTGATCGGTGTGATATAAGAAGTGTTTCTACAGAGAGTAGGCACTTTGATTATTTAGGTTTCCTTTCGTATGGGAGGAAGGATAAGATAGTAGAAATGCGTTCGTAGTTTAGCGTAGGCAGTATTTAGGACGTCCCACTGGTGTGCCTTAGGTCGCTATATCTCGATGACCGACTACGCGAGGGAGTAGTGTAACGGGAGGGTTTCTTGTTTGGATTTTGCCTTGGCGAGACGTCCCACGCATGAAACCAAGCAATTGTCGGGAGTTGAGAGAGGCCTTGGGCACTAGGGACATACTTAGGATTATATTCGTTCCGCATAGGTAGGATATCGCATAGACTTTAGTATTATTTAGGACGTAAGTTCGTTAATGTTAGTGGCACCGAGGTTAGGAGTTTGGACTTTCCCGGGTCGGGAGGACCCATAGATGGGTATTACATCGAGGAAAGAAGACCCTTAATGGGAGAGAGTGTAACGTGTCGAACGTTCGCTATGGTTGTGCAGACGTGCACAAGTTAGAAAGGTGTATGGGCACCTTGTTGAGAGGGCTTTATATACCGCGTAGTATATAAGGTTGAAAATTCATGCCGAGAGGCATCGTAGTAGATGGGTAGTAAGTGACGTATTAGAGTCACTTTATAATTGCTATAGTCGCATAGTGTATGGTTAGGAACCATTAGGCTAGTGTCGTTTCCATTGAGGTATTAGGATTTGGAGTGATCCTAGATATATCTGAATTTTGAGGACGAAATTCCGTTGTAAGGGGGGGAGTATGTAATAACCTGTCCTTTTGGAGACAATTAAATTCCATAATTAAGTATAATTTGGAATTTGGAGAATTTCTCGAAATAGTAATTTTTGGGATTTTCGAAGGGTGTTATAAATTATTTGGGGACTATATAAGTCGAAGTAATTTAATTATATGTCGTCGTTGAGTAAAGCGACACGAGATAAGATTTTTAATTGGAAAACCCGCATTTATTTATTTTGGGTTGGAATAGTGATTTGCGGTCAAATACCTCGGATGGAAATTTCGACTGCGCCATGAGTCTCAGAATGGCCGAGATAGTCGAAAAAGAGTGTCCGATTATCAAAAATGAGTTTCGGGTAATTTTAGAGGTAAAAGTAACTCGTAATTGGGTAAATGAGTCGTTTTTGGGTTTTGAGGGTTAAAAACCCTTTTCTTCCTATTTAAAGAGGGAGAAGGGAAGAGAATAGAGAGAAAAGAGAAAGAAAGGAAAGAAGAGAGAGAGAGAGAGAGGAGAGAAAAGAGGAGAGAAAGGGAGATTCAGGCCAAACTCCGCCGGATACGACTCGAGGTCGTCGAATTTTATCCACGAGACAAGTGTTTACTTGCTTTATTTACTTTTGTGCATTAATCTCATATCATAGTTGGTAAAAATATGATTTTGGGGTTAGAACCCTTAAAATAAATTGGGTAAAAGTTGATTATGAATTTACACATTGATGTAGTGTAAACTCTTAATGATTTTTAGTGTCAAAACCATGTTAATGGAGTATAAAAATGGGTTGAAATGTTAAGTTGGGGTTTTTATGGTTTTAGGGTTTAAAACTAAGAGAAATGATTTAATACCCCAAAATAATTGATGTGTTAGTTGTAAAACATAGATTAGATGTTTATTGAGTTGTTGGGTGAGGTTAGAAACAACAAAAATGGAGAAAAATGGAGTTTGGGATTTTGGGATAGATAATGAATAGTAACCCGTAGCCTTTGGTGTCATTTTCGGCCAAGAAGATAAATGATTTAGCTTTCGGCCAAAACATGAAAGTTGTAGATCTTTTTGATACGGTCGCCAGAACGTTAACCGTGTATTTTTCTGATTTTTCTACGATTTGATATGATTTTTACAAGATGATAGCTCCGGGTTGAAATCATCAACTCGGAAATCAAATCGGGAATTGGAAAAATACAGGCTAGGATTAATCGTGTAGATGTTTTGGGTAATTTTTGGGGTAGTTTAGAAACCTCGAAAATGTATTCGGGTGGCTGGATTAAGGAATTGAGGAATTTTAAATTTGAGGACCTGGTATGACCGGTCGACCGCGCCCCTATGGCAGGTCGACCGCGTCAATGAAATAAGGCCTACTGATTTGTTTCGTAGGCTTATTTACAACCCGCGGTCGACCGGTGCTCTATTTTTAGCCCAAGATTTTGGAGATTATTATTATTTCTCCTCTTCGAGTTTAAAGTTTAAGGGCCCTCTAAATTAAAGTATATTAGAGTGTTATGTCCTAAGGGACTTGTGGATTTGGGAACATATATATATATATATATATATATATATATATATATATGTATATTCACTTAGAGTGAATTATTATATTGGAGATATCTAATAAATCCTTAAGAGATGATTAAGGTAATTATTATCTGTCGAAGTAAGGAAATACTTTGGATTTAGAATCATGCTACTATGAATGCATGATTATGATTCCTGAAGGGAATCTTTGGGATTATTGGTCATCGCTAGATGCTATAGGCCACTATGGCCGTTTATATATATTCTAGGAAGAATATATAGGATATGTATATACTGTGTGATTTAGGTATATATATATATATGTTATGATGGAAATGCTTTTGAAAATATAAAAATGAATATTTTCAAAATGGTAAATAAATGATTTTCATAATTGATAAAATATGGATTACACACCTCTCTAAATCGCTATCATAAGGGAAGTTGCATACGTGTGGTGAAGCCCCCTGGCTAATGAATGCAGGGTGGATATAGTCCTATAGGCCATGTGAGCGTTTGTTGATATATATTTTTCTGCGCTGGTTAGGAGATTCCGGGTGTGGTCTTGACTATCCCGCAGGCACATGGCCGCTTCCCGACGTCTTGCGATGTAGGATCCCAGGTTGTCTTGATGATAGGCCCTGGAAGATGATAGACATTTAGGGGCGCGCACAGTGGAGAAATCCGGACGGGCGGTCTTAGAACGCGTTATATTAAAGCATTTCATGATAATGGATTGGCTTTAATAACATTTCTTGGATATAGGAAGGGAGATGGGTTATATGTTTAGCTTCGGTAACACTCCCGGATGGAAGAAGGGATGTGGAAGCATATGATATGGTAAAGGCATTTTTATGATAATAAAAATGGCTTTTAAATACATTTCCTGAATATAAAAAGGGAAATGGGATATTTTGAAACGGAAAAGAATTTTTATGATAATAAAACTGGCTTTTAAAAAGTTATATGATATGTTAAAGAAATTCATGATAATGAATTGGCTTTTAAATACATTTCCTGGATATGAGAAGGGAAATGGAAGGTTTTGAGATAAAAATGATAAGTATTGATAAATACTTTGTAAATGAATCCTCAGTCCGGGAGATAGATCCGGATGATTATGGAAATATGTATAGATAAATGGATATATCGAGTACCAAGGGTCTAATGGATCCCGATGATCGACCTTGCCTCATAGTAGTGTATCGGGGGGGTTCCTTGTTTGGATTTTGCTTTGCGAGACACCCCACGCACGAATATGGCAATGTGCTGAGACTGGGGAGAAGTTTAATCCTTAGTGCTCTAATATTATAAATGCTTATGGTATATAATTTATATATATATATTCTGTACTGAGGGACTGGCGGATCTCGACGATCGACCTTGCCGCATAGTAGTGTATCAGGGGGGTTCCTTGTTTGGATTTCGTTTTACGAGACACCCCACGCACGAACATGGAATAGCGTTGAGACTAGAGTGAAGTTTAGCCCTTAGTACATCTCTTGGACTATCTGGGGTAGATAGTAGTTGGGGGATAGACTAGTTAGGCAGGAATAGCTTGACTAGGGTATGTTGTTAGGGTGCGTTAGGTGTGCACTACTAGAGGAGATGTGAGGGGTATCTCATGGGAGTGCGATACCAATTTAAATATGAGATAAAACTATTTTTCTAAAAATAAAGCATTTATGCACTTGCAAAATATTTTCAAAATTCGGGCTCTGACCCGTTTATCTACTTTCCTTTCTTGCTATATATTATATATATACATAGGTGTCCAGACACAGGGACGCCTGGATGGAAACTTCTTTCGAGTCAGACGTCTGCTGCAGCAGCTGTGGATGCTTGCGGGTTCTCGGTAGACGCTTCTTTCCTTGTACACTAGATAGGAGGATAATTTGATATGGTTGTATAATTTGATATGGTCCAACTGGTTTTATTTATTCTTTGCACGATATTCGATATGGTTGTATAATTTGAACCGAGTGTTCGGTTATTTTAATTTATTTCAGTTTTATTTACGTATTAAATTGTGGATGTTTTATTTTATCTGTAAAAAGAGTAGTTAAGTTAAAATTTTAACGCTCGCCTAATAGGATATTAGTAATTAAATGGATTTTCGACTGTGATGTTAAGAATGATCCATATGTAACTCCTGTTATAATTTGATATAGGAGTGATCGCCCGGTATCCCATTAGGCGGGTTGTTACAAAAATCTTTGAGAGTTGACAAAGATTTTTGAAGAACAATTTGAGATCTTGCAAATTTATTCATGGGAGGGTAGATTTGTATATGCATTTTGGTTTTTGATAATTCGGATATTTTTATATATGTACCGGAAAAGACATATGGGGAGATTTGTAAGGACATATTTTTGTAAGTCCGTTATCAATTTGTTATGTCATATATCGCTACACCGTCGAAAAGCATTCAAGAACAATCTACATCAAGATGGATCCGAATTAATCAAGTTCATCAAAAAGACTCCGCAAAGTTTACTTTGCTAAGGTTATGTTTTTAATACCTTAATTTTTCACTTAGAGCTTTTGGGATACTTTTACAAAATATTTTCTAACTATTCGAGCGGACATTTTCTTCAAATTTGAGAATGAGTAATTTTTTTCTAAGTGTTGGAGCGTACCTATATTTTGACACCCATGTCGTTCAAGCAACATAGCCATCTTGTTCGAATGACATAGGTATGTTGCCAGATGTCGTTTGAACGACATCTATAAGTCGTTCGCGCGAGACTGCTATCTCGTTCGAACGAGCACATTTTTCGAGGTGGCGCAATTTTGTATAAATACTCATTAAATGGCTTCATTTTCTTTAAGAAGTCCCAACGTTTTACAGAACAGAAAAACTGCGAAAGAAGAATTCCTTTGGCTTCTTCCTTTTAGGGTTTAATCCCTCTTTTGTTTACAATTCACAAAACTCCCATACGCTTTAGTGAACTGTTTTGGTGTTCAAGAACACAACTTTTACTGTTGTTTACCTTTGTGGGGATAACTCTACAATTGGAGAGCTGTGTGCTATTGTGGAGGGAGTCTTTACGGAGTGTTTTGGGTTGTGGTCCTTGTGGTATAGCTGTTCGTGAACGACTGCAAATTTCTAGCCGTTGCTTTGGAGGTTTGACGAAGACACCGGGTGTTACTCTTGTAGGCGAAAGCAAGATGGTATGTAAGTCAATGGTCTTGTAAAATTTTCAAAGATTTAAAATAAAAGGTTTTGCCCTGCGGGGATTTTTCCTTAAAATTGTGTCACATGCTTTATTTATTTATTGGTTGACACACGCACACACGTTGTTGCATGTTCAGGGATTGAATTAATTTGGTTTAGAAATAGACTCCAATTAAATAAGGTTTAATTGGAAACTTGCGAATAATTGTAAATCGATTTCATACACCGCATTATACGATTTTTTACAAAAATGAAAAAGGATCATTAGTGCAAATTTGTTGTATCACAACAAGCATCCCCAACTTACCCTGTAGTGGGGTAGCACAGGTGCAAGTGCTTCGCCCAAGCCAATTCTATACAAAACAATCTTTGTGTTACTTAATCCTGCGATATATGTTATTATGATGCAAATATGTTTTTGTACAATTTAAGGAGATTGCCAGTCAAATAAGTCGATGTTCAAAGGCACACAACTATGTATTAAATACTAAGAAAATTCCACGTGCATGGAGAAGCTACTGGTATAAGGACCAGCCACATTAGTCTCTGGAAAGACTTGTAACCAGGGCCGACTCTAGGCTTAGGTGGGTTGCGCCGCCACCTAGGGCCCCTTCCGGGGAAAAAAAAAATTATGTATAAAAAAAATGGGTTTAAAAAAAATTAGTGGTAAAAAAAAAGGCCCCCCCCAAAAAATTAGTTATGAAAAAAATTAGAGTTATCACTTAAAAAAGGGTCCCCAAAAATAAATTTGTTCTATTTAAAATAAACTCATACACTAAACCCAACAATAACATAATAACTCACCCACACACACTAAAAAATAAACCCACACAATAAACCCATCATCATAGTCCGACCCAACTCAAACTCAACTCAACCCAACCCATTACTTATTCTATTCTAACCCTAACTCTTCTATTTCTCTCACCCACTTTCTTCTCTCACTCTTCTTCTCTTCCTATCTTCTTCTCTCTCTCACAGTACTCTCTTTATCTACTAACCAAAGCAAGAATAAACCCTCTCTTACCCACCCCACCCCTCAAAACCCTTATCCACCCCTGCCCCACCCAACCACCACCCCCCACCCCCCCCAAAAAAGCAATTTTCGCCCCCCCTTTTAATTGAACAGACCCCATCAAAATAAGGGTTAAAAATCTAGGGTTTCAATTTCTTCAATTTCAGAAAGTTAGGGCTTGATTGGAGATTGTTTGAAACTTGTTTGTGTAAGTATATATTATTCATTGCTTTATTACATTCCTACTCTATGAATTTGTTTGTTTTACTACTAATATTTGTGTTGTATTTTTTTTTTGTAGATTCCAATTTTTTATTTGGGCATTTACAAATTAAAACTTGAGATTGCTCTCAAATTGGTTACAAATCAGGTTCTAATTTTTTTTTGTAGATTCCAATTTTTTTTGTTGTTGATAATCTTGTGATTTTGTGATTAATTTTTATTTTTAAAAATTACACTTGTTGTTGTGTGAATATGTCTACTAGAAAATATCCCTCTGGTCACGAAAAACGAAAAAGCCAAAAACAAATTGAAGAAGAAACATCAAAACTAGCAGGTTCACTAAATAAATATTTTAATAAAAAAATAGATTTTGAATATCAAAATATAGAAGATTTTCAAAATTAAAATTAATAAAATCTTACCTTCGTTCTATCATGTCACAAGAAAGATTAAATGGATTAGTCATGTTATCAATTGAAGAAGATTTGTTAACAACAATAAATTTTGGTGATTTAATTGATAGTTTTGCATCGAAAAATGCGAGAAGAACACATTTTCTTTAAAAAAAAATTAATATAAAGGGTTCCAAATTAATTGTTCGCCTACCGCTCCTAAAATTTTAGAAACAGCCCTGCTTCTAACATGGGGGAGTGTGCCATGGGGTCCACTGGGCAATGATAGAGGGCTTGATAGATTTGGAAGGTTAACACACACGTTTGAAACCACATTTGAATTTGTTACGACACTTGGTAATCCCATTCTTGAATTTTCTAGTCCCGAAGACGTTAAGCACTTAGAGTGCATGGAGGCCATTGTAATTTACAAAGAGATGATTCGATCGTGATTATCTTCGACTTTTATTTTACTTTATTTTTATTTATTTGGCATTCCTTCATTATTTTGACTTTAATAATTTTAGTATAAATAAAATAGTGGCCTAAAGTTTCCACCGTCTTCAACTTTTTGACATTAATAATAATATCATGAGAGATCAAATTCATAATGATACTCGTTACCATATTGTGTCTTCTGTCTCCCCAGCAGTATTTTTCCTCCCTTGTCGTACTGTAACTTAATTTTGTGTAATTACACACATATATAGTTTTTATACCATAGTTAGAACTCATAAATTTTCCCCTGACACCAACCTTTGAATCCTCTTTCTCTGGTTGTTCCTTGCAAGTGAGCACAGGGTTAAGGCTTTAGTAGTCCTTACCCCAAAATCTATTTAATTATCTTCACCATTTTCTTTTTAAATAAAATTTTCTATTCAACATGCATTGACAATTGGATAATAGTTTCCATTATTACCGACAATGCATCATGAAACATGTTTACGAGAAAATTCTTTTTGTAATTATTACTTTTACTATGAGATCACAATGCAACAATTTGACTAGGAGAGCAGTCTTGTAATTAAGGTGAATTCTCAAAGCCTAAAATATTTTATTCAACACCATTATTGGAGGCTATTGTATCAATGGAGAGCAAAAAAATCAATCCAACTACATAAGATATTTGGACCAAAAACTTTAGTGTTTGGAAAAACATATAAAATCGGTCCCTGACATTTCACTCTAAAATCAGCTGCCTATATTTACAGAACCAAATTCGGTTAAAATGGTTGATTTATAGTTCTTCGTTTGGATTGTATTTGACTGAACACATATAATTTTTTTTTATTAAAATAGTTGTTTTTTATAGTTGATTTATGGTCGTTTTATAGTTGATTTATAGTTAATTTATAGTCCAAATACTGATTGATTAAAATGGTTGATTTATAGTCCAAATATTGATTGATAAAAATGGTTGTTTTATAGTTCTTCGTTTGGATTGTATTTGATTGAACACATATAAATGTTTGTGAAAATATGTATCTATATCGAGAGGAAACTAGTTTAGGAACAAGTGCAAGTAATATTAAATTAATCTCGTATTAGTAAAATCGAATATTTAAATTCTTAGTATTTCTTAGTATTTCTAACTAATGTATTTAAAATTCTTAGTAATTCTTAGTATTTCTAACTAATGTATTTGAAATTCTTAGTATTTCTAACTAAAACATATGTTGTCGTAAGCTTGGAATTCAATGGAGATCCTTTAAGTATGAGACCAAGAAGAATTGTTATAGGTAATTGAAGACGGATGCAGAGCGTTTAGCAACTATACCCCCCAAGTCAACCCGAATCAATGGAAAGTCTTAGTGAAACAATGGGGTCAAGAAACAACAAAGGTATCACATTGAATTGGTAGACGTGATTTTGCATGTTATTTTTTTAATTATTGATGTTATGTTGGTGATTAGACAGGTTGGATTACATGTAAAAACAAAGAAGACTCCGTCGAAATTTTCTAAAAATAATACATTGAATTGGTGAGGAAAGTATACAATACCAAGTAACTTAAAATGTCATTAACATTATTTATTTTCACTTCCAGCGAGTGGAAAATAGGAATATCATTAACCGAACTTATCTTTGTTCCCACCCAAGAATTGTGAGAACTTCAATTGCCGTAATAAAGAAACAAGTTAATATATGTTCTTACTTTACTATAATTATATATATGTTCTACTAAACTATGAGTATATTTATGTTCGTTTAGGATTTTGTTAACATGTTTTCTTTTTATATATAAATTAGACGAAGTCAAAACAGGAGTCCATCGACAAATTGAGTGTTTGGAGATGGACACGTAAGAAAAAGGATCTCATGTACGATGTCGATGATGGAGCGACTGGTAGAGAGTTATAAATATGTTGATAATTGCAATGTAAATGACTTAGTTACATTATGAATTTTATTTTGGTGGATGTTTGCAAGTTTTATTTATGAAAAGAGGTTAATTGTGATACATGTTTTTTCTCAATTTGTAGGAAATGATTAAAAGATAATTGGACGTTGTAACACCCTGCAATTTTGGGTATAATTAAAATTCATAAGTAAGTGTAATTTGGCAATTTAAGAGGTTATCGTGAATAGTAATTTTTGGAGTTTTCAAGGATTAGATGGTTTTCGATGGGTGTTACATTTACTTTTGGGATTAAGTAAATAAGTTGGAGTATTTTAATTATATGTCGCAGCTGGGCAAAGGGACAGAGGATAATATTTTAATGGGAATACTTTAAAGGGACAGCGGATAATTAAGTTGTGTGGGGTTAAATTAGTGATTTGTGATCAGGTACCTCGGATGAAGATTCCGATTGTGCGATGAGTCTCGGAATGGCCGAGATAGTCAGAATAGAGTATCCGGGGGTTGTAATTGAGTTTTGGAAATTTTTGACTTAATAGGGACTCGCAATTGAGTAAATGAGTCATTTTTGGGTTTAAAAGGGATAAACCCTTATTTCTCATTATATAAGACACGGGAGAGTGGGAGAAAGGAAAGAAAAAGGAGAGAAAGGAAGAAAGGAAGAAAGGTAGGAAGAAAGAGGAGAGAAAAAGGATTTACGAGCCAGAATCCGCGGGATTCGACTCGGGATCGTCGAATTTTATCCTCCAAGCAAGTGCTTACTTGCTTTATTCAATTTAGTGTGTATATCTCATATTATGGTTGGTAAACTATATGATTTTTTGGGTTGGTATTCTTGAATAAAAATGGGTTTTTTGTTAAATAAACTCATAGAAATTGATGTGTTGATTACCCCATATGAAATCTAAGCATGAATGGATGAAAATGGTGTAGTTTTGTGATAAATGAATTTAATGGAGTTAGGGTTAGATTCTTAATTGAATCCCTTCATTTTAATTGATGTGTTGGTTAAATCATTATGTGAAGATGATTATTTTGTTGGTTGTTGAGGTAGAAACAATGGAATCTGAGTTGGGATTTTGTTGGATTAAAATGAAAATTGGAGAAGATGATGAATAGTGAGACAACGTCCATTTCGAATTGATTCGTCATGGAAGCGAATCGATTTGGATCTTGGTTAAAAAATAAAATCTGTAGATCTTTTCGATACGGTCGTGTGGGCGCTGATCGCGTATTTTTATGATTTTTTTTGGATTTATAATCATTTTCTAGGAAGGCTTTCCGAAATTGAAATCGTTAGTTAGAAATCAAACCTGATATTGGGAGAATTAAGGATTTCTAGCCTATTTATTTAGGGAAATAAATACTTAACTATAGAGTAAATATTCATCCAGTTGAGGGAATTTATGGTGGCTAAGAGAGTGTTTTAATCATGTGACACTAAAATTGTATTTTCGAGAAAAATAGATAAATTGAGAAATTGGAGAGTTGGGGTTTCCCAAAAATAGAGTGGGGAGCTCTATATTATTATTTGGACAAAATGTAGTCCTTGGGTTCGTGAAAATGGAATCCACGGCCTATTTAATTTAAGGGTGTTTGGGGGTGAATAATTCTTGGGATAATTTCAGTGGGCCTTTAAGCATACATATTTGTGCGTGTAGAAAACATAATTATATTGATTGTGGTTGAGTATAGCGTACGAGACTACCAGGATGAATTTGGTAAAATACTCATTTACTTAGTATGAATTGGTATAGTTGGAGAAATTATATAAATCCTAATGCGAAAATAAGGTACATGTTATTTATCAAGTGAGGGAATACTGTTGGGTTTAGTATCATGAGTGTGCGAATGCTTTGATATTAATAATTGTGAGAATCTTTTGGATTATTGGTCATTATTATGTGTGATTGGCAATTATGTCCATTTATATGTATCTTTGAGGAACAATGTGGAATATATATATACTATGTGATTAAAGTATATATATTATATGATACGGAAATGTATATATATATATCTATGTGTGGATGGCATATATATTTAGGTGAAACATACCCCTTCTATGCTATCATGGGAAGTTGCGCGATGTAGGTGAGGCCCCTGGATTGAGGAGCAGGGATCGTATAGTCCCCAGGTCATAACATCTATTTTATATTGTGTGATTTTTTATTAGGGGTGAGACGTGGTGGGTATGTTTCGTCTCACTTTCGAGGAGGAACTATGATCGCTTCCCATACTTTGTAATTTGGCTTTTACCAAGGCGGTGTGAGATTCCGACCGTTGGTACCCTAGATGATATGTGAGCGATTCACTGGTAGATGATAGCATAGAGACCGCATCCTCGAGTTATAGCTCTTTTGGATGGTTATTATACTGGTGTGTATAGTATATTGCTTGTGCATGAGAACAAGATATATATCTCTAACTAAGAGTAAAGAGACAAAAGGAATAAAGATTTAATTCTCATTCCATGAGATTGTATCCAGACTTATATTGTGATGTGCATTATAAATGAGTAGGTTATGTATATGTATTTATATGTGTACGTATATATAAGTTGAGTACTGAGGGTATAATGGATCTTGAGGATCGACCTTTCCAAGTAGTAGTGTATCGGGGGGGGGGGGTTCCTTATTTGGATTTCGCTTCATGAGACACCCCACGCATGAACATGGCCTAATGTTGAGACTGGGAAGAAGTTTAACCCTTAGTTCTCTAGTTTTGGGTTTTTCTTATATGAGTATTATGGTGACAATTATATTCAATACAAATAAATGAAAAAAGCGCAATCACCCAAGAAAATAAAGAAGTTAATGAATGACAATCACACAACACAGTATGTACGTGGTTCAGCAAGAATGCCTACGTCCACGGTGGTGCAGTGATTATTATTTTTATATACTCCGGGGAGTATTTTTTAAAGAATACAAATCGTGCCTTTTGCCCCGGGCTTAGGGTTTATTATATACATGTTTGTTCTCGAGGAGTGGGGGTGTTGGACTCCACCACGTCCATCTTTTACTCCTAGAATATCTCCTTACGAGATTTTAGGAGTGGACTAAGTCATAACTGAATTCAGTTGAGATGTGAGGGGCCCAGACTTTGGGCCATTTCTATTGGGCTACTCGTCTGGGCTTGTGATGGCAAATTCAGGTACCCGCAATTGCCCCTAAAGTTATTGGGCCACAATTTGGGCTCAATAAATTTAAATAATTTGTCATAATGTCTCTCTTGAAAATTGTGCAACTCCTCCCAAGATTGAAAACTGATTTAGGCGGCAACTTGCTTCGTGTCCTGTGCATGATGATTGGAAGCATTTAAAAGTCATTTGGAACAGCAGTCCGTAGTTGTCGTTTCAAACTTCTTCAAGTTTTCTCATCTTTTCTAAGCTTTTGCTATTGCGCACTCCTCTCCAGGTCTTTCTTTACTTTTCTTTCAATCTTCTTCGTCGTCTGGGCTTGTGATATTACGTCACCCTAGCCAAACCTTCATCTCGTAAGTCCCCTTTGCTCTCTCTTTGTGTTTTTTCTGTTAAGATTTCTTCGAATTCGTAATTAGAGTTTACAAATGGAAAAGATAGGTAATATGATTATGTATGAGTTTTGGAAGTTCTATAATATCCCAGACTGGGTATACATTGAGTGCGCCCCTCTCCCTGAAAATGTTAGAGAGATAGAGGGCGCTCATTGGATTCATGTTCTCTTGCTGGCCCAAGGGGGGCTCACTTTCCCTTTGAGCAATTTGTTTTTACATTTCTTTGGTTATTTCAACATCGTTCCTGCACAGTGTTCGCCGAATGTTTGGAAGATAGTTAATGGGGTCCATATAGTAAACCAACTCTATGGCACTAAATTAGGGCTTGCTGAAATTTGTTTTTGTTATTCCTTCTCTCGAACTAGTTCTGGCCTTCTTTACCTCAAGGCCAGGATTCCTAAGAGGGTATTGGTAGTAAATCTACCTGATTCCCATAAGGATTACTGGCAAGAGAGTTTTCTTGCTAGAAATTGGCAGTTTCCCCCCATACTGAGGGGTCGAGGTATGATAGATTCACAGTCCCCTTTCATGGGGAGGAGTTCATAGGTAATCTTAGCCTTTGCTCTTCTCATTTGTTTTTCTGTCAATGTTTTATTTTTTTGATATTTTTCTGTTACCCTTTCAGCGAGGACAAAGAACTTAGAACCTTCCCTTAGTGAGGTTCGAGCTGCCGAGCTGATTAAAGCTTGAAATATTAGAGATCCTTTGGCTGACGGGGAACATCCTCGATCAACTACTTTTCTTCTGGAGTACAAGAACATCGGGTCCTGTTTCATTGTGCGTCCGGTAGATAGCATTTCTGACTTGGATATTACTGAAGAAGTAGCTACAGATCCCATCCAGTTGGACGAGGAAGAGAGCAGTCCTGAAAGTGACATTAGGGGAGGTGCTGAAGGCGGTCTCAGTGAGGTGAGCTCTAGTGGTGAAGGTTCTTCTAGCTCGGAAGAGGTTTCTAAGGCTCAAGAGTCTTTAAGTACATCCAGCAGTTCCAGCGAGGAAATGGCTTTACCTAGGAGGAATCTGATTTGTGATGATGATGATGATGACATGCTTCTTGCTCAGCGGTCGAATAAGCAAAAGTCTGTCGGTGGGGATGTTTCCATCAGTTCTCAGTCTGCTGCTCATGAGAAGAAGAGGAAGAGAAAGGAGGAAGAACAGTTGAGAGAGAGAGAGAGAAAGAAAGAAGAGGAGAGGAAGAAGGCTGAAGAGAAAAAGAAGGTGGAAGAGAGGAAGAGAGCTGAGAAGGTAAAGGAGAGAGAAGAGGAGAGGATGAGAGTGGAAGAGAGGATGAAGGTCAGGAAAGCTTTAGTGCTCGTGCCTGCGTTTCCCGAGGGGGCCTCGATCATCACCTCTCCCCAACTGGCTCCTACGCTGCTCGAGAGAGAAGTTTTGCCTGCTGATCGATAGAGGGAAATGTGGACTGATCAGTTAGCCCTGTAAGAAAGTCAGAGGCTAGCCTTGGTAAGTCTATCTCTGTTCTTTGATACTTGTAATATTCTGTTCAATGCTTTATTCTAATGATTCCTTTTTACTTGCAGTTCGTGACTGAATTTGCCGTTCTATATGGTACTCGTGACGAGATGGTGGGTAGGAATGAAAGTTTGGAGAAGCAGAATGCTAAATTGAAGGGGAAAGGCATCGAGCTAGAGGCCAGTTTGAAGGCTGCCAATGAGGCTCAGAAGTCCTCCGATCTCGCCCTTGTTGATTCTAATAGAGCGAAGGAGGCGATGACAAAGGATATAAATGAGCTGGGGCAGTCTTACGACCTGGTCTGCACGAGCAAGCTAGTCGTAGTCGAGGAAAATAAGGTGCTGGCAGAGAAGCTAAAAAAGATGGAGTCCGAGGCAGCCACCATTAAGGAAAGTTCATACAATTCTGAGTGGGCTACCACATATGAAGATGCTGACGCTCTGATAGGCTACATCAGCCTATAAACTTAAAAAAGGGATAGAATAAGCCTCTTCTGGCTGCTAAGGTGGACATTGACTCACACTTGTTTGATAAGTATGATCCAGGCCCAAAGCTTGTTGTCAATGATGCGCCTACCCCAACCGTCGAAGGTGTAGTCCCTACTTCTCAAACTGTTCCCATCGTTGCTTCTCCTACTCAGGGAGCAACAACTATTCCTTTCGAGGGAGATGCTACTACTGTTGCTAACAAGGGAAAATAGCCAACCACCTCTGAACAAATCGAGGTTGCCAGCTAGCCTGCTCTTAGGACCTTTATGTATTTTTACTTTGTTTGTACTGCTCTTTTTTATTTATCGATGTAATTTGGACTTCCATTAATGAAATGAAAGCACTTCCCTTCAGCATATTGATTCTTTTATTCTTTACTGCTTGTTATGGCTTATAGTCGATTGATGTAGATGAGTATAAACCTACCACTTCTCAACTTGGAAGAATTCTTGGTCCTAATGTGAGCAATCAAGTTCGCCAGACCTTCTTAAGGATTTGTAAGTTGCTATGATCGAGGAATAAGAGCTTCATAGATCAGTCTGAGCTCATCGCCAAACTGAAAGATGGGCTTCAGGAGATGGAAGATGTTGGTGCCACTGTCCAAGAAGAAGTGAACACTCTAAGAGCTAGTCTCCTCGATGCCACTGAGATTAACCAAGTCGGAGAAGTTCTAAAAAAGTAAAATGAGTCCCTAAGGAGGGAAGTGTTATGCCTCAGGGAGCATGCACCGAGCATCGCTCCTCGCATCTTACGAGGTTCCTCTTCATCGATTGTTCTATGAGCTAGCACAGGACCGAACGGTGCCCCTCCAGTTTTGTGAGGTTCTACCTCATCGGCTACTCCGCGAGCTGGTCCAAACGTAGGTGGTCCAACTAGGGAAATGGACGAGCTCTGAGAAGATTTCCGTCAAGCATACGTGATTACTGATGGGCTTCAAAAAGACATCCCAAGGTTGAGGCATCTCTTCAAGAAAGGTCCTCGACGAGTGTGGGCTGATGGTTATGAACAAGGTTGGATAGATGCTCCGATGAGGCTGACAGAGTTCAAAGAACTATCCTTTATTAGGGGATGGTTGACAGCCCTCAGGGAACTGCAGGTCCCAAGTAACTCAGTGCTCTGGTACCGTTACAAGATATCTCCTTCAACTGTGAGGCATAATCTTTTGAAGAAGGACGACCATTGGATCCCTATAGATGCTATCCATAGGCGGATGTTAGAGTCAGATGTGAATAAGGTCGAGGAGGAATTGTCTCCTCATCCGGATGATGGTCGAAGAGCACAAGTGGATGATTATCTTGTTTAGAGGCCTCAGCCTCATTAAGATTTTACTGGATGTAACTCATTGTACATGTAATGAAGTAATGTGATATTTATGTCTCGGGCGATTTTATTGATTAAACATGCGTTGTATATCTTTTATTTATTTATTTCCTGCTTGATTTTCTTGGGCCCTTTATAGCCGACTAGATTTGTAGGGTTATTTTTTTTAGTGAGTATCCTCCAAGTCCAATATACTTTTTGGGATACCATTCTGCCTTACATTACCTTTTAGGTCGTGTCGTCACACTCCCTTAGGCCTAAGTACGACAATGGCGAGGACACACCTGGTGTTGGATGTTCTATCTGATTAGGATTTTTGAGCCAAACATTATTTGGCGCCCAATTCGATTTGGCTGAACTGCTTAAGGGTCCCTTGTAGGGATTCATATATTGTTAGGGGCAATGCTAATAAGTTCTTCGTGTTTCATAACGAAGACCTGAGGAGGGTGATTCCCTGCTTCTGCATACTTAGTAATATGCCTGTCACTTGGAAAAGGTGTGCAAGTTATAAAGTTCATAATATAAAATTAACACTTCAGAATGTCACTGCCAAACAATCTTTTATTAATCACAAGCAATAAAAATTGAGTTGTCAATTTTAAAAATGTGATAAAAGATTAACTAAAAAACTATAAGTAGAATTTCTTCAGATTGGATGCGTTCCAAGCTCGGGGTATCTCTCTGTCCTCCAGCGTTTCTAAGTGATAGGCTCCTTGTAGGTCGTCCTTTGTCACCTTGAATGGTCCCTCCCAATTTGGACTAATCTTGCCATCAGATGGTTTTACTGCGCTTCCAAGGACCTTCCTTAGGACGTAGTCCCCAACTTGGAATGTCCTTGGATTGACCTTCTTGTTATATTATTTTGCGAGCTGTTGCTGATAGCTCGCCAACCTTATTAGGGCTAGCTCTCTGCGTTCGTCAGCTAGGTCAAGTTCAGCGAGTAATGCTGCATCATTTTGGCCTTGGTCGACAAGGGTGGTTCTCATGGTAGGTAGGATAGATTTCAAAGGGATGATTGCTTCCATTCCATACGTTAGTGAGAATGGGGTTTCCCTAGTTGCTCATCGTGGGGTAGGGCGGTAGGCCTACAAAATATTTGGCAGCTCACCCACCCATGCGTCTTTGGCTCGCTCTAGTCGTTTCTTCAACCCATCGATCACTATTTTATTGGAGGCCTCGGCTGGACCATTGCTCTGGGGGTAGGCCACCGAGCTAAAATAGTGCCTGATCCTGTGTTCTCTGCCGAAGTTCTGGAAAGGTCCACTCTTGAAATGTGTTCCGTTATCAGTGATGATGGTTCTGGGGATTCCGAAGCGGGTAATTATGTTTTTCCATATGAATCTCATCATATCTGCATCTCTGATGTTCGCCAGTGGCTCTGCCTCGATCCATTTGGTGAAGTAATCTATTATAACCAACAGATACTTGCGATTATCGACAGCGGTAGGAAGAGGGCCTATGATGTCCATCTCCTATTAGGCGAAAGGCTATGGGCGGGTAAGTGATCTTAGGTCGCTGGTAGGTTGGTGGACTATAGGATCATGTAGTTGACATTTCTCGCATTTGCGAGCATATACTGCATAATCTTTTTGCATATACGGACACTATTAGCCTTCCTTCATTGCTCGAAAGGCTAGTGACCTCCCTCCAATATGGCTTCCACAAATTCCCTCGTGAAGCTCGTGTAGAACTAGCTCGACGTCCTTCGGGTGAACACATTGAAGGTAAGGTCATGTGAATGATCTCTTGTATAGTTTGCCCTCAGAAGACAAGTGAAAGCGAGCAACCTTGACTCTTATCTGATGAGCGACTTTTTTATCGCTTGGAAGTGCGCTATCTTTCAAATAGTCCCTCAAAGGGTCCATCCAATTGGGCACTGACTCAATCTGGAGTATATGTTCTATGTTTTGTAGCTCATCGCTCTGGTTGATGCTCGGACGGGCGAGGAAGTCGATGGCGATTGTCCTTTTTAAGTTGGAATCGATTGCTGAACTTAGGGCTGTCAGGGCGTCGGCGTGGCTGTTCTATCTTCTGGTAAATTATTGGACACTGACTTCCTCAAAGATGGACATAAGCTTTTTCGCCAAGCCAAGGTAGGCTACCATTCTTTCGTCTCTTGCGTTGAAGTCCCCACTTATCTGGTTGGAGACCAATTATGAGTCACCGAACACTTCCAGCTGCTTTGCCCCCAGAGCCTATGCCTTTTACAGAACGGCTATCAAATCTTCGTATTCTGCCTCGTTGTTGGAGGCTTCAAATCCAAGCCTGATTCCTTTCTCGAGGATTATAACTTCCGATGTAATGAGCACAATGCCTACTCTTGCCCCCTCTGAGTTGGAGGATCCATCGAGAAACAGCTTCCAGACTCCTACTGATGGGTTATCTTCCACTTACTTCACAGGTTGAGGCTGGTCAAAAGGCTGTTCGCCTGTGAATTCTGCAATGAAATCAGCGAGGACCTGCCCTTTAATTACATTCCTGGGCTGAAATTGGATATCAAATCGTCTGAGCTCGACTGACCACTTGGGTAGTCTACCAGACATATCCGCTTTTTGTAAGACTTCTTTAAGGGAGTGTGATGTAAGGACGATGATAGTGTGAGCTTGGAAGTAGTGTTTTAGCTTCCTTAAAGATATTACTAGTGCGAAAGTGAGATTTTCCAGTGGTAGGTACCGCTGCTCGACGTGCAATAAGGTTTTGCTTGCGTAGTAGACTGGATGTTGGATTCCTGCTTTCTCGCACACCAGTACAGAACTGACGGCATGGCTGGAGATGGCGAGGTATAAGTACAGGGAATCATCCTCGTGAGGTATAACGAGTAGGGGCGGTGAGCTAAGGTAGGCCTTGAGCTCTTCAAATGCTTGTGAGCAATCTTGATTCCATTCTACTGTCTTTCTTCCTTTTAAGAGATGGAAGAATGGCTTGCACTTTTCAGAGGACTTTAAGATGAAATGATTTAAAGCAGCGAGTATGCCCGTGAGCTTCTGTATGTCTCGTATTGTGCGAGGGGGTAGTACCCTATTGATCGTATCGATCTGGTCTGGGTTGGCCTCAATGCCTCTCTTGCTAACCAAATACCTGAGGAATTTTCCTGACTGGACACCGAAAGAACATTTTTTCGCATTGAGCTTCATTTGGTATTTCCTGAGGATCTCTAAGGTTTTTTATAGGTCTGAGAGATGGTCCTCTTTGTGCTTACTCTTGATGAGCATATCGTCGATGTGGACCTCTATGGTATCTCCCATTTGATCTTTGAGCATATTGTTGACTAGCCTCCGGTAAGTTGCTCCTGCATTCTTAAGCCCAAAGGGCATAACTCTGTAGCAGTATAATCCAATAGTAGTGATGAATGCTGTCTTGTCTTGGTCTGGTGCATACAGAGGGATCTGATGATACCCCAAATATGTGTCTAGAAAACTCATTCTCTTGTGAGCAGCTGTGGCATCCACCAATTGGTCGATCTTTGGAAGAGAGAAACTGTCCTTTAGGCATGCCCTGTTAAGGTTAGTGAAGTCAATGCAGACTTTCCATTTCCCATTGCTCTTTGGAACCACTACTGGATTGGATAGCCATTTAGGGAATTGAACTTCCCGTATGGATCCTGTATCCAGCAACTTTTCAACTTCTTTCTCCACGACCTTAGCCTTCTCGGGCGCAGTTTGCCGTGCTTTCTGCGCGATAGGCCTGAAAGTGAGGTCGACATGTAACCTATGGCAAACCTGAAAAGTGCGACTGTGATAATGATTTAAATTAAATTCGCAAGTTTCCAAGTAACCCTTATTTAATTAGAGTCTACTTTTAACTCAAATAAATACAGCCCCTAAACATGCATCTAAATCAACCCATTAAAAATAAATCATGCAACGCAGTAAATATGCTGAGACACGGATTTCAGGAAAAAACCCCTTTCGGGTAAAACCTTTATTTCACTATGAATATATAAATCGCAACTTACAATTACATAGAGAAATCTGCAATGGATCAACGTGCAGCCAACCCACAAAGACACGCAGTCTTGAACTCAGTAAGAGAATACACGCAGCAACCTCCAAGGACTCGCAGCCCAAACAACAAAGGAAGAACCGCAGCTCTCCTCAATGACACGCAGCCATAACACTTTGTAGAGACGCCCTTAGCAATGACACGCAGCCCTCGGTTACAAAGATCTCCCCACAAAGGTTGAACAGTAGCAAATCTTGTGTTCTAGGGTTCCAAAAGATTCACAAAAGTAATTGGGATTTTTGTGTGTGAATAAAAAAGATGTTTGGCACATCAAAAATCAAAGTCTTGTTTTGTTTGAACTCTTAAAAACGTTTTCTCAATGAATTAAAGAAATACACCACCGAAATAGTTATATATATAGGAAATATGAGCTGATGGATAAACATCACACGGAACTGTACGATTTTATCCCAGGTGGACCGGTCCGTCTTGGAGGCGGATCGGTCCGACCTCGGATCGGTTCTTTTTTAAAATAGGATTCTTCGATTTGCAATTGGTCCGTGGTTCACTGGTGCAAAGCGGATCGGTCCGGTATGGAGGCGGACTAGTCCAGCTTTCCAGAAAAATAAAAAACTTTTAAAAGCCTCATTTTTCTTGAAAAAAATTACTTCTTATTTTTTATAAAAACATTTTATAAAAATTTCCCAATACTAAGTATGAACTTTAAGGGACTTCAAAACAAAACTTTACCAAGTTCATTCTTGCAGAGGTTATGATGTTGAAGACACTTTGATATTCGGATCCGTTGTTGTAGATGCGATCTTGAATTTCTTCAACGTTGTAACGGCGTACGACATACAAATTAATAATGGAAAAAAATGTCCTTACAAAACCACAGTGGGATCAATGCCAGGAAGCTCGTAAGGTTCCCACGCAAAAACATCTAGGTTGCTTCTCAGTAGCACCGTCAATTCTTTCTTCTCTTGATCTGTAAGAGAAGTCCCGATCAAGAAACTCCTATCTTTCTTGCTTCCACCGGTCGTTATCTCCTCCAGGTTTTCGACGACCCGCTCAGACGGGAGGAGCCTAGTTTCCTCCACTCCGGTCCTTCTATATCTTAACTGTTATTTTGAAGGTATCATACATTCTTGTTCCTCGACCTTCTCTTTGGCCTTCTCGGCCTTCTTCTATGGTTTCAGGCGGATGGCTGCTATGAAGCACCTTCTTACCATCGCCTGATCTCCATGAATATCCATTACTCCTCGCTCAGTTACGTACTTGACTTTCTGATGGTAGGTCAAAGGGACTGCCTTCATTGCATGAAACTACCCCCTACCGAGGATAGCTTGATATGGCGATTCGATGTCGACCACCAGAAACTCAATCAGCTTAGAGACACTTCCTTCCCTTATCGGCAGCACGATCTTTCGTAATGGGATAGTCACTTTTGCAGCGAATCCAACTAGAGGTATAGTGGCTTCCTTCAAGTCGGCAATACTTAACTTCAATTTTTTGAACAGGTCGAGATACATTACCTCGGATGGGCTTCCCTGGTCGACGAGCAACTTGTCGATGTCGTAGTTGGATATCCTACGCGTAATGATCAAGGCGTCATGATGTGGGGTTCTTACCCCCACCAGATCTTCATCTGTGAATATAATATATTTGCTATAGTCGACGCCATCTTCTCGCCGACGTTTTCCTTCTTGTGTCTTTACTGGTCAATCTGAAAAGCTTGCATTACTGCAGTAAGCTTTTTCACTTCCATCCGGGCTGAATTCCTTTAAATTTTCTTCATATCAGATGCCCCATGAATAATTGCAAATTCATGGCCAACATCATCTTCGAGCACGTTGTCCGGTCTTATTTCTCCATTGGAAGTGACTTTCTCTGCCTGCTTCTCAACAAACTCGTTCAGGTGCCCAGTCTGGGCCAACTCTTCAAGGTGAGACTTAAAAGCCTTGCAATGCTCAGTCTTATGTCCTCCCTCCTTGTGAAAAGCGCATCTCAACGCGTTATTTCTCTTTGAGGGATCTCCTACCATCTTTATAGGCCACTTAATAAATGGTTCGTCTTTGTTCTTCGCCAAGATCTCATAGATTGGTTCTTTGAAGACAGTGTTCACTGCCTGAAATGCTTTTAAAGCATCGTTCTTATCTCCGTTCTTAGAGCCATTCTTTCCCTCATTCTTTCCCCCTTTCTTTTTGTTCTCGAACTTATCGTTGCCCTTGGTAGTGAGCTTAGTTCGACCATTATCTCCTGTATTGAGGCGGGTCACATCCTCCACTTTGGCATATTTCACGATGCGAACCATCAGGTCATCTATGGTTGTGGCCTCCTTTTTCGTCCGGGATTGGTGCAGAAGGCAAGAGCTGGGTAGGATAATCTTGAAAGAGGCTACTGATACTTGCTCTGACATTCCTCGACCTCATTGAACAGTTCCTAGTATCTTTTTGCATAGTTTCGCAGGCTCTCCTGGGGTATCTTCTTTATTGTTAGCAAAGCATCCATCATCTTCGGATGGGAGCTGCTAGTAATGAAGCGAGCCGTGAAGAGCTCGGTCAGGGATTCAAAGCTCCTGATGGACCTATGGGGGAGCCTCTAGAACCTTTTATGGGCCACATCATAGAGTCTTGAGGGAAATATCTGGCACATCAGTGCAGCTCTGTGGCTCCAGAGAGTCATTGCATGCCTTTACTGCCTAACTTGATCGATAGGGTCAGTCTTTCCATCATAGATCTTGAATCTCGAGATTGTGAACTTCTTTGGGGCTTCTTCTTTTTCTATATCCCTTGAGAAAGGGGATTTCATTTGGGTCCTGAGAGCTCACTGAGCAAGCTCTATGGTTGATCTGGCACCCCGATGTGTTGGGTGCTGGTCCATTTCTCTTCGGACCAAATTTCGTGTATCGTCATCACCTCGAGCTGGGCTCCTGTAACGGCGAGCTGGTCGCTGTTGCTCGAGCAAGTCATCATCTGACTTGAGCTTCTCACTCCTTTAGGATCCGCGTCTGGGGCTCCTCCCTCGACTGCGAGACTTTCTCGCCTAAGGGCTAGGAGTGTGGTATGGACATCACCTAGTGTTGCGCTGGAGTTCTTTCTCCATCCTCTCTAATATCCTTTTGAGGCGAGCATTCTCAGCCTCTTGCTGTTAGTAGTTGAACTCCCTTCATCGGGGGGAAGAAGTATAGATATACTGTTAGCACTCGTGCAACGTGATAATGCAACATACAATTGACCATGACTGAAGATCGGAGTGAGAACAATGGCTCTAGTCGTTGAATGGATGTTAACATCACTTACATAGTGGTATAGTCTCAAAATAGGGGGAAATGGAATCTAAATACAAATGTTTCAAAAAACATTTATTATTGAGATACTCAATTCAACACAACATAACAATATAGTAAGAAAATATATGGTGTTGTGGAACGAAAAAAGAATGTAAATGTCAATGAATCTTGCACAGGTCATGTATGATTTCAAAACATTCAAATAACTAACACCCACAACTACAATTCATAATAAAATAAATCTTGGAAAAAGCTATAAGAAAAATGAAAATTAAGCTCGATTGTCCACTTACGTTTGTTCGAATCTTTAATTGGTTTTTGATCTGCACTTTCACGGTTCGAGTGTGTGTATATTGTGTTTAATAATTTGGTTCGTGATATTTTTGTCTTCTAGATCAACTATGCACGGTTCACATTGCACCACTTGAAAATTTAGGATATTTGAAAATTGTAGAAGCTCAAACCATGCTTCATTTGTATTAGAATTCTGACCTGAATATTCATGTATTAAGGTTCATAATTCTGTTGTTTGGCTCCATTAGAGTTATGGTTCACTTACATTCTATAAAGCATCAAGGTTTCAACTAATTGAAACACCTTTCATCTCACTCGAGTTGATTATACTACTCTTAGAAAAGAAAGTGTGATCCCTCTTATTTGTTGAAAAAATGGAAAGAAATTAAAAATTTAAATTGATTATCTACAGAATACTCTGATGGTTTTACTATAACAAAGAGTAGATTTTCTACAAAATGCTCTAATTTTGAAGGTTAAACCAAAATTCTTCATTTGTTTTCCATATCACTCACATTTGCCGAAGAAAAAAAAAGTCTAGACGAATATATACATTTACATGTGTCCGCGATGTTAAAATTACAATGGATAGGAATATCGATGAAGATACCTAGAATCCACACCCAATTCATGAACAGTTCAAGACACCATGTGTGTGCCACCTACAAAAGGGAGCACATGCTTAGTAAGAGAAGCATTTCTCACAATTGAAATAAAGAGTATTGTGAATGTTAGTTAACAAATAGAAACATTTTAAACAAACATAGAATTGTCCACATTTTAAACAAACAATGAATGTCACTCATCAAACATAAGAAATAAAAAATACACCTTACCAAATGGTTCCAGAGCAACCATCTTGAAACCTAAAATCAAACAATGAACAATGTCCGCAGAGCAACCATCTTGAAACCTAAAATCCAATAAAATACCCAACATAATCAGATTCAAACAATGTCCATAGTTGATAAATCCAAAATGCTAAATATCCAAAACCTTAAAAAATAAAAATAACATAGGATAAGGAGATCGTACCTACATTGCTAAGACCTAAAATCCAATAAAATAGCCAACATAATCAGATTCAAACAATGTCCACGGTTGATTAATCCAAAATGCTAAATATCCAAAACCTTAAAAAATAAAAATAACATAGGAGAAGGAGATCGCACCTGCGTCGCTAAGACCTAAAATCCAATAAAATACCCAACATAATCAGATTCAAACAATGTCTACAGTTGATAAAACCTTAAAAATTAAAAATGTTGCTTGAGATCGTACCTGCGTTGCTAAGTGGAGGCCGAGAGAGAGTGTGTGTGTGTGTGGCAGAGATTGAAGTGGTGGAGCAGAGGACAGCGGCATGAGGGAGCCAGAGGTCGTGCGAGAGGCCAAGGGGAGGGTTTGTGTTGGGAGGAGTAGAGAGAGGGAGATACCCTTGTTTTCAAGATGGTCGGCGTTTTAGGGGGTTTAGGATCGCCGACTTTAGGTGGGAGGTTCACGGGTAGTCGCCGCCGCCGGGTGGTAGAGGGAAGGAGAGACTAAAATCTGAGGAAGAAAAAATAAAAAGACGGGTAGGAAAAAAGGGGTCTAAAGTGAGAGAATGAGTGGAAATTCTATTTTACCCTTGAATTTGAATTTTAAAGAGAACGGGGAAACAAATTAGTGGGTGTAAAAAGGGGGGGAATTTAAAATTTTAAGGGATAAAAGAGGTAATGCAGAATTTAAGACCCTAAAGTTGTGATGTCACCATTGTGAAGTTGTGACATCACAAATGGTAAATGGTGACGTGGCACAGTATCAGACCCTTAGATCGTCCCAAAAAATTTCACCCCCACCGTTAATTCGGTGGCACTATTCAAACACCTCTCTCTCTTATTATATATATATATATATATATATATATATATATATATATATATATATATATATATATATATATATATATATATACAGAGAGAGAGAGAGAGAGAGAGAGAAAGAGATAGAGAGAGAGAGACTCTCATACATACCAAGTTTACATACTTGCTTGTGCAAATATATTTTAATAAAATATTTAAAAAATCAATTTTTCAGTTGAATTTTTTATATGCCATTTAAACATTTCAAAAGACCCATATAAAAACAATCAGCTCAAAATAACTTTTTTTTTGCTATTTTTTAGATATCAGTCAAACTTTCGCAACTTTTAAAGCACTTTAAAGGATGTGAAAGTTTGACCGTCTTTTTAAAAATAGCAATAAAAGTTATTTTGAGCTGATTTTTTTATAGGAGCCCCTTGAAATGTTTAAATATCACATAAAAAAAATTTAACTCAAAAACAATTTTTTTACTATTTTAAAAAATCGATATGTAAACTTGGTGTATGAGAGTCTGGCGCTATATATATCTTATTATATATATCTAAGTATGGTCCTCTCAAAACGCTCCAATATATCAACCCTAAATTTTCAGAATTTTTCATTTCCTAAAATGACATAAACATACGTGTTAGCTTTCTTCACTTTTCATTTTTAAACTCGAAAGTCTTTTTAGTTTTCCCTCTCCCTTCATAAAACCGTCATACCATATTCCCAAAAAATCCTCCAACTACCCACTCCTATTCTAAACACAAACGATTCTCTCAAAACTCTCATATTTCCACCCGTTCACACCTCCTTTCCTTCCCCAAGTTTAAGCCTCATCAACACCCTCTTGGCCTGTTTCTCTCCAATCTCCAACAAGTCTGTTTTTTTTTCTCCATTCTTAGTTATTTTATATATAAGTATCATAACCAATTGAAACGTTAACGCACATCATAGTATTAATAATAAGTCCAGACCCAACAATAAGAAATGTTGTGTTGGGTACTTGGTAATAACAATGGTACATGAGTTTTTTTTTACGAGTTCGTATCGTACATATTTGAGTTTAAATCACCTTTCGTTTTTAGTGCAATTTTTGTTTGAATTCATTATACTCAGATTTTGTCGGGGCTACTAGTAGTTATGGCGGGTCTGTCTTCCCATGGGTAGGCATTTGGGTTTACGAGTTTTTTCGGGTTAGAGGCAGTGGTATGCATCCAGGTTGGCAGGTGGGTTTAAATTAAGATGTGCTTTCAGTTTGATAGGTTAGTGGTTTGTGTTGGAGAGTTGGTGTGTGGTGCGGATATGATGTGGTTGTGTGTGTGTGTATTTATATATATGTAGTATGTATAGTTTTATATAGAGTGAAGTGTGCGTTTGTTTTATAGAGTTCGTTTAAGGGAGTCGTACAAATGCTTTATGTATACATTTTTTTTCAAAAAAAAAACTTATTTCTTCTTTTTTTAATGTTCAGTATATACATACTTAATATGAATATGGATATTCAGTATACTGAATATGTATGTATGTATATATATATATATATATATATATATATATATATAGAGAGAGAGAGAGAGAGAGAGAGAGAGGCAGGCTCCTGTGCACACTAAGTTTGCACAGTGCTGGCGCACCCCAATTTTTTTAAACCATTAAAAAAAATATTTTTGAGTTTATTTTTTTTATGTGATATTTAAGCATTTCAACGGACCCAAAAAATCGGTCAAACTTTCACAGCTTTTAAGTAAAAAAAAATTTTTGAGCTGATTTGTTTTACATGGGTCCGTTGAAATGTTTAAATATCACACAAAAAAAATCAACCCAATTTTTTTTTACTATTTTAAAAAAATGATGTGCAAACTTAGTGTGCACATGAGCCTGTCTCTGTCTCTGTCTCTCTCTCTCTCTCTCTATATATATATATATATATATATATATATATATATATATATATACTAGTATATGCCCGTGCCTGAAGGTAGAACGAAAATTTTCCAAAGTACGTAATCGCAAAACGATATTCCTCGACAAACAAAAAAGTAAAATTTTAAAAACTAGATATAATTTCCTCAGCTTATAGGACTATCCACCCTGTTTAACAAATAAAAAATAGTCCAACAACATTTAAATAGTATAAATTCCTCGAAAAACTGCACATATAATATGAAATATACAATATTCATCAACTTAATTCACACTGTGCCTCAAGTAAACAATGTCAATTTAAAAAAAAATGGACAGAATCTCCTTTGTTTATTGGACTATCCACCCTGCTTAAGGGATAATGATAATTCTAATAATATTCAAAGAATCCAAATTCATCCAATAACTACTACAACAAAACAATCTTGTTAAAAAAATTACACACACACACATATATATATATCAAGTTGAGGTCGTCCCACATGTTCCATCGTATAGATTGTCCATACTTTTCAAAATGCGACCTGATACAAAAAAAATATAGTTAGAACTAAATGAATCAATAATCATATCAGTACAAAATATCTCACCGTTAGTGAAAAGGATAGTAAAATGGATGGATATGAAATTAAATGAATCAATAATCATATTATATAAGATGTTCATATCAAAATATCCCAAGGAATGATACAACACACAGTAAGGAATGTCTTGCTAAATAATAGGCCAAATACAGTAAGGACAGCCTATATCGAAAAATAAAATTTCAGTACTTGTGAAACTAATTATACTTGAGAAGAAAATCAAAACAAAAAAATGAAATTCAAGTGATTGTGCCTAAGCACCAAGTGAAAGAGTGATAGATAAAAACAAAAAAATGAAATTCAATCACCACAGGTAGACACACCGGTTAAAAACCTATAACTCTAAATCGATTAAGAGACAGATACGTTACCTTTTATTGGGGCAGCCTTGCCTATGTACTCAAAATCAGTCGTGCCATGAAGAGTATAAAACCTCACCAACAGATATCCTTTTCCATCGAACACGCACGTTTGGACTGCAATAAAATTAGAAATAAATATAATTCAGCAATGATATATAACACAAAATAGCTTTGTAAGTTGTTATGGTCTCATAGACTTCTTCTAACAGATATGGTAACAATTAGTAACCGATATGGCATCAATACCTTAATGCCATTTTATGGAAGTAATGCTTGATATGGTCATGTGTTGTCTAACAGGGAAACTCCAACATTATTGTAGTAAAACATAACCCCAAATGATTTCTAAAATCAAAACAACTATTGAACAAAAGTGGATAGCAATTAAAAAACTTAGTTCATTAAAGTTTAAACAGCTTCAATAAGAAAAATGTGCATTGTTGTCACCATCGACAAACACAAAGCCGACAATATGAAAAATACCGAACATGTTTTAATGAACAAACTAATAGTAATTTTTAAACTGAAACAACAATAAATATGAGTTTCATTAAATAGAAACAAAATTACTTCTAAACAGTATACAAATCAATCTTCCTATATCAATAACGTAAAATAGTACAGGGATCAAACTTAGATGATAAGAAGTGAAGAAAAAGCAAGAATCAATAGGATCCATATGATTTAGTCCTCTGGTGCAGAAAGTGTTATCTTATATTTATATAATATACTATAATCTTAGTTGGGCATATACAATTACTTAAAGCATGTAAATAATAAAAATTTTGAAAACTCGTCAAAAATTTACAAATACGTAGTGGGGTGGGGTAGGCGAGAGATTAAGTGCATTCATTGGTAATATTATACAAACATATGGAATTTTTTAATAATGTCAAAAAACTTCACCTCGATGGAAAGCTTGGATCTTCGACGTATTTGATCTCACTCATAGAGTACCTGGATATGTGTTAAAATTACAATCGTCTCTTAAATGGAAACGTATCAGTTCCTATGAATATGAAATCAGGAATCATATAAATGCGTATTAGAGAAGATACGAAAACAATAATGGTGGAGACATCGGATTAGTATCTGGAAAAAAAATTGTCAGCAATCATAACTTTGCTTTTAGGCGTTCCACTTTGCATTCCTTCAGCTTCAACCTTATAAACCACATCCATTCATGATAGCACCTTCTCAACCTTATAAACTTCACCATTCATCTCACATTGTAATCGAAGCCATTCGAAAATCAAATCCTGCAATCTCAGTCGTAAAAAGACTAGATTAGTTCCATTCAGAATTCAAACAGAACATTCAAACATAAGTGATCAAACAGAATTAAACATTTAAACACAATAGAAGTGTAAATGTAATATGCCAAGACACAATAATCCAAATGGTTGCTACCATTTCGATCCAAACACACAGTTGTCTCATCAGATCAGCTCTCGAAGTTGTATGAGGCTCGTCTGACGATGAGCTCTCTTGTTGATGCGGTTCAGCTCATCATACAACCAAAAGTGGAGTGGAGCTGGTGTCATTGAATGACAAATACCACCGTAATTCTCCAATGAAAAATCATCCTGGTAAGTCTGCACAAAACGACGAAAAATAAATGAAATCTGCACAAAACGATGGGATAAAATAACACATCACTACACTAAAATGGTCAAATTGGCACCCTTTAAGCGCTTAGCCTTGTCACGGTCATTGACCGTGAGAAGGCCGTGATAAAGTCTTGTCACAGTCAATGACCGTGACATGTCCATGACAAGTACAGTTGTCACGGACTTATCACGGTCAATGACCGTGACAAGCCTATAAAGTTGTCACGGTCAATGACCGTGACATGTCCGTGACAATTCTATCGGTAAAAAAACCTCCCTCTTCTTTTTTTCCCACCGATTTTGTTCCCTCCATTTCTCTCTCTCTCTCTACAACATTGGTATGTTTTATCTCTCTGTTTCTCCTCAATTTATGTATATGTGTATGTATATGTGCGTGTGTGTATATATGTGTGTATAAATGTCTGTGTGTGTGTGGTGTATATATGCGTGTGTGTAGTTAGGAGGGGGAGGCAGCAGGGTTGGGGGGAGGGGAGGGGGTGTATGTGCATGTGTGTGTGTGTGTATATGCGTGCGTGTGGGTGTGTCTATATGTGCGGGTGTATATATGTGTGTGTGTGCGTGTGGTGGGAAGGGGCAGTGGGGGGGGGGGGTGGAGTGGGCAGGTGCAGCCAGGGGGGAGGGGGTGTATATGTTCGTGTGTGTGGTTTTTTAAATTAAATTTTTATTGATTTATTAGATATTGCTCCTCATATTGTAGTGCCCCTTGTAAAAGAATTGATTGATTGTTAATTTTTTTGTAAAGTAATAATTGGTGTCCCTTTCATATGCAAGTAGGATTGGCCCTCATTGTAAATTAGTAAATTAATAATTGTATACTTTAATTATTAGTTTAATTGATGAAACGAATTAATTGAGTAGATGAATTAGAAGGAGTACGGGATACACATTTGTTGTTGACATTGTTGTTGGATCATAGTCGAATGATGTTAGGTTCATTAATTTTAAAAGTGGCATGACTACAGGATTATTGACCATATGGGGGTGGGATTTTTCAACTTTTTTTAAAAATTACGTTGTATAACGAACTATATATATATATATATATATATATATATATATATATATATTATGATAATTAAATGAAACATACTTGAAATTACATATAGTGCACGTAGATATTAGCCTTCTAGTTCTTATGAGTATACATTCAATAGCCCTGAGACCCATTCGAGAGTCATTACCCCTGTAATGAGATCTCTCGAATTGTCCCATTTGGACGGTTTGGGACTGCATAATTTTTGTATAATAATATTCTTAGTGGCTTAAAGTTGTTACTTTTGGAGGAAATTCTGCAGTCGTATCCTAATGTTCTCTGGGTACATACTAGATTGACAAGTGTGACTGTTATTTCAATTGATCAATTGAAATAACACTCACACTTGCCAATCTACGTTGTGTACTTGGAGAACTACGGGGATATGATGCCAAATTTTTCTCAAATCATAACAATGTGCATGAGCTGTTAAGTATATTATAGAGAAATACGGTCTTGAATGGGATAGGAACACTCACCCTTTAGAGGAGATGGAGGAAATAGAAATTTCTATTATAAATTGAATTTGAATTTGAAATTTAAAAATCGAATATAAATAAGACATAATTAAATGAAACATACTATACTAATCCATGAATATACGTTTATAAATCGACTACAAATCTATGCTTCTTACCTTTATAAATCTGTGTTTATAAATCGAATATAAACATACTATACTAATCCATGAATATACGCTTCTTACCTTTAATAGGTGATTAGTTTTGGTAGCTGTGATGGGATATCCGAAATACAAAGAGTGGATGGGTGAGACAAATAGAATGGGGGATGAAATTCACAGAGATGCTAATGAATTTGTGAAATACGCAAAGAGATGTCATAATAATGATGAGTTTTCGTGCCCGTGTGCTAGGTGTAAGAATGGTAAGGTGTTTGAGTGGAAAACAATTGAAGTACATTTGTTAAGATCAGGTATGCAAGATAGTTATCGATTTTGGAGTTTTCACGGTGAATTAAAAGTTTCTTTTTTTCCCGAATAACCTTCACAATAACCTTCAACAAGTAGGATAGATGTAGAAAGGGACGACGTAGTTCATAATATGTTAGAAAATTTAGTTGATGATGCGTACGGAGTTTATAAAGTAGAGGAGAATGAGGTTACTGATGATGTACAAGGTTCAAGTGCTCGTGAAGATATCACGATAAACCTTGACGATGACTACCAAAGTTTGAAATTTAAGGCGACCCAACCTTTATACTCTGGCTTTGAGAAAGATCAAATAACTTTACATTCCATAGTTGGTTTGTACAGTTTGAAGATGCAGTACGATTTATCTAGCAATAGCGTGACAGGAATTCTGAAATGGGTGAAGGGGTTACTACCCAAGGAAAATACGCTTCCAAATAGCTATCATGTTATGAAGAATAGTTTGAAAGGTTTGGGAATGAAGTATAAATTTATTCATGATTATGTGTATGACTACATACTATACCGAAAGGAGTATGAAAATCTCGATCGTTGTCCGATTTGCGATGAACCTAGATATGTCCAATCTACTGGTAAGGAAGGCACAAGCTCAAAAGTGCCTCAAAAAGTGTTGAAATATTTTCTAGTTGGCCCTAGTTTAAAGTAATATTTCACAGTACCATGGATAGTAGAGGCAATAACTTGGCATGCTATTGATTCTACAGCGTAGGGGGTGACCTCATGCGTCATCCTATTAATTCTACAGCTTGGAGGAGGAGGAATTATGAGTATCCCGATTTTGCTCGAGAAAAGTGCAACATTCGTTTGGCTATATCAACAGATGGTTTCAATCCATTTGTAAATCTAATCACCAATCAGAGTGTATGGCCAGTGATCCTAGCCCCATTCAACCTCCCTCCTTCACAATGTATGAGACCTGAATTTTCGATGATGTCTTTGTTGATCCCTGAGCCAAAGGCACCAAGTGATGACATCGACGTCTACCTGGATCCTTTGGTAGAAGAATTAAATGAGTTATGGGAAGAGGGTATGCAATCATTTGACTCTTTTAGAAAATAAGAGTTTACGCTGAAAGCTATGTTGATGTGGGCAATTCATGATTTTTCAGCTTATGGGACATTATCCGTTTGTGTAGTACATGATTATTTGGGGTGTCCTATTTATGAAGAGGAGACTGAATCTCTTTATCTATCCTATGGCTCAAAAAATATATACCATTGCCATAGGAGGTTTTTACACTCGGCTCATAGTTTCAGATTTGAGAAAGGTTCTAATTTTTTATTGGGCGGGGTTGAACATAGGCTACCACCGAGACAACTTTCAAGTTCAAAAATTGAAAGTAAATCTTCTGAATGTGGCCCTAATATGCCAGGTAAGAATCCCAAATTTAAGACTGTCAAGCATAAGAAGACATCAACTGGGAATGAAACTGAGACAAGAAAGGCATGGTCTAGGAGGTCAATTTTATTTAACTTGCCTTATTGAAAGAATAACCCGGTGCGCCATGTATTGGATGTGATGCATGCAGAGAAGAACTTCGCTGAACATATTTTGGGCACTTGCCTTGGTGGGAGTCATTCTAAGGATGGAGAAAATGCACGAAAAGACCTTAAATCGTTGAAACTTAAGCCACAACTATGGTTGAAAGAAGATAGTAGGGGAAGGATAATAATCCCCCCTAGTGCGTTTACTTTGACGAGTGGGGAAAGAAAGGTTCTTTTAGACACAATATATAATTTGAAGGGCCCATCTAATTTTTCGTCCAACTTGCAAAGGATTGTGAATTATGCTACTCATGATTTACATAAGTGTAAGTCCCACGATTAGCATGTGATCATGCAGTTGGTTCCTCTATTGTTTAAGCGTTGTTTCTCCAAGCACAAGGATTTATGAAGGGCTATTATGCAAATTAGTATTACCTTCTCACTCTTGTGTGAGAAGGTAGTCAATCAAGAACACATAGTGGCCGCAAAATTGGCGGTGACCGAAGCGATTTGTGTGTTGGAGAAGTACTTTCCCCCAACATTCTTTGACATAAGTGTTCACTTGTTGGTACACCTATGCTACGTGGCACTTCTTTATGGTCCAGTTAGATATCGATGGATGTATCTACTTGAAAGATTGATGAAAGTTTTTAAAGATTGCATCAAGAATACGTGATACATTACAGAGGAATACATCATCGTGGAGTCATCAATATATACTCGGGAATATATGCCTGACTCAACCAGCGTTGATGACACTGATGAGTTCATCGATGATGGTGGTCATGTGATGGGAAAACGAGTGAAATTAACGAGTTTGCAACATGAACAAGTAGCTTGTTATCTATTTGACACACATGAAGATGTCAAAGAATGGAAAAAGTAAGTTTAAATTATTTTAATGTTTAACATTATTTTAGATTATTTTAATGCTTAAATTAATTTTGTAATATGTAGAAAATACGAAGCTTGTGAGAACAATAAAAGAAGAAAAATAATGGTACAATCAGACAGCGAATTTAGGCTGTGGTTGTCACAAGAGGTAATTATAATGAAAATGGTCATTATATAACGTTACATTACAATCAAACTTTACAACTAGTCTAATTAATTATCTATATTCTCAGCTCTTAAAGACGGGTGATACGACATCAAGGCTTGCTCGTCTAGACACTGGACCCTTATTCGTAGCACAAGAGTACAAAAAGTATCGATTTAACGATTACGTATTCGGCGTAAAAGTGTACGAGAAAAGTACAAATGTACAGAACTCGGGTATTTCATACAAGGCTCTTACTTTCTTTCGAGCGAGCGCAAAAGATAAAAACCTCGTTGAAGCTGAAATGACTTACTATGGTGTAATTCAAAATATATTTGAATTGGATTATATAAGCTTTAAAAAGGTTGTATTTTACTGTGACTGGGTAAGAGTTGAGGATAAAAATGCTTGTAAAGTTGATCCTGTCACCAATTTGATAATGGTTGACTTGTCCAAGTTGAAGAGCAACGACCACGTGAGCGATGAACCGTTTGTTTGTGAATTTCAAAAGGCTAACCAAGTGTTTTACTTGGAGTATATCAACAACGAGTCGTGGTCAATTGTCCTACACGCGCCAAAGCGTCTAAATAGTAGTGTGGATGACTTGGCTGCTCCTACCAAATATCAATCCATTTTTTATGATAACCCGAATTTGAAATAATTTTTCAATTTGTAATAAATACTCCAATTTGTACTTTATCAATCCATTTTTAATGCTTTAAATTGATTTGCACTTTATCATTTTCACTCTTGTGTAGTTTGCGTGTGTGGGTAGTAGGGGTGGGAGTGGGGATGTTTTGGATTTTTAGTAATTGTACATAATATGAGTTGGAGGTTGTTGTTTTGAAATTCAGAATTGAGGTTTTAAACAGTAACAATTCATTTGGATTTGTAGTAATTGTACATATTTGCATGTCATCTTCTAATTCATTTTTATTTGTACTAATAACAATATTTTTTACAGCAAATGTCTCCTTCAGGTATTAAGGCAAGGGTGATGATGCTGATTATGATGATGTCGTTTGGGCTCGGTGGTAGCGGAGGCGAGGAGGGCTCCTCGTCCCCTAGGCTCCCCAAATATGTCAAATTGGGGATGGTCATCGAGAACAAGACGGGGCTATTAGCGAGATCCCTCGAGCTGGTAAAGACGATCGTCGGCCTGAGGTACACTAGTTGGAGGGAGGTGCCAAATGAGCTCAAGTTAGCTATTTGGGTGGCACTACAGGTAATGAATTTATATTTATATGAATATGAATATTTCAATATTAATTTTAATTTCGATTTCATTTTATATTTATATTTATATTTATATTTATATTTATATTTATATTTATATTTATATTTATATTTATATTTATATTTATATTTATATTTATATTTATATTTATATTTATATTTATATTTATATTTATATTTATTCGCAACTAACATTGTATTTGTTGGACAGGAAAAATTCAGCCTGAATCCAAAACTACGCGATTCCGTCTTGGAGCAACACAAGACGTGGAAGAAAAATATGCGGACCCGATACTTTAGGAAGACCCGAGAGTCCGTTATCCGAATGCGTGAATCCGTCCCACCGAAGGAGCCGATCTCATTGGCACAATGGCAAAAGTTCATTGATAATGAGATCGAGGAGCGACAATTGGCATCTCGCGAACTGGGGAGGGAAAATAGAGCAAAAAAGACGAACGTGCACTACTCCGGTCGGACGTCTTACGCCGAGGTGGAGCATAGGATGATAGTAATATTTGATTTTTCTATAACTACAGAAATATATTATTCTGCATTATTTAACTTTGCGGGGTCGATACTAATTTTACTTTATTTTATTTCAAGGGTCAGGGAGTGGCCCTGGGGGTAGGCCACATAGGCTCGATACTTATGTGGCTATTCGGACGAAGAAGGGGAAGGATAAGGAGGTGTCCCCGAGCGTCTCGGCCACGATTGTAAGTAATCCAATAGTTTACTTTTTATTAATTACGTTATATTTTTTTATTTACTAATCATGTGCTTTTTGTCGTTTCAAGCAAAGCTTAAGGAAGTGCATGAGTCGCAGTCTGATGCCGATAAGGCATCTTTGTCCACAGACGCACTCAGTCAAGTTCTTGGCGCTGATCGTAAGGGGAGGACAAGGGGGTGAGCTCGTGGGTGGCCAAATCTAGGATCATCGGATTGGAGACGAGCAAAACCGGGTTGGTTCGAACGGTGAACTTGCATGACGCGAAGCTGTCCCGTTTGGAGGCGACGGTCCAAGATATGTTCTCATTTATGAAGCATTCGTTGGGCAGAAATCGTAAGGGGAAAAGGAAGGAGAAGGTGGTGGAGGAGGAGGTGCAGGTTGACGATGTGCAGCATGACGAGGATGTGGACCTCACTGCTTCATCGCCGACACGTGCGGACTTTGATGATCCACTCCCCTATTTGGCTCCCTTCAACTGACCGATGTCGACCCTTGGTTAGCCGAGCATATTTTTACTGGACATATTTAATGGCCAACGGATTGGGCGGGGGTTGAGGGACTTGAATACCGTCCAGGGTATGCCAGTGCATGGACGTTTGCTTCAAGACATCGGGTCCAAGGTGCTCGTCACGCATGTGATACCCGGGAAGGAGAACTCCCCCTTGTGGTTGCGCGAATAATGCGACACGATGTATATTGCTGGGTGTGTCAATTCATATATCGTGTGGCCTACTCACCTTCTCAGAGCTAACCTTACCCCAGATATGTAGTGACATTATTTGAATTGAATTATTTTAAGTTGTTACATTTGAATTATATTTGGATTATATCGTGATGCATATTGTTTTGAATGTATAATTGCATTATCTCTATTTTATTTGGATATATGCTGTTTGAACAGGTACAATGTTGCTATAACAGGTACAAATATACTGCTGGGTAGTGGCAGTGGCCATAATGCCCAACATATATTTTTTTAAATTCTGCCTAGAATTGTCACGGTAATTGACCATGACAAGTCCGTGGCAAATAATACTTGTCACGATCAATGACCGCAATAATTTTTTATTAAATGTCACGGGTTTGTCATGATCCTTAACCGTGATAAAACTTGTCAAGGTCAAGGACCGTGACATGACCGTGACAAGTCCGTGACAACAAAAGTTGTCACCCCCAGAATTGTCACGTTCATTGACCTTGACAAGTCCAACTTTTCAAGGTTAATGACCGTGACAATTCGGCAGATTTGGTGTAGTGCATTATGAGCTTTAAAGATGCTTGTAGAGGTGTATCTCAATTTTTTCACAAATGTTCTTGAAAGTGGAACACGATTTAACTAATTTTAAACATATCTATGATCAGGTGGATAAAACGAAGAATTTATACTCTGAAAACATTACAATGTAGATCATTTGAAATATATGACGTGCACTCATTAGCATAAACGTTTCTTAGTCCCACCTTTAAAAAAAATGGTAGTGCTAAATTTCGATAATGCCAACCACAAATTAAAATGACACTGGGTTAAACACAAATTATAACCCATGTTTATAAATAGTTCATATAAACCATTACGCATAATATATAAACCAAACCATGGAATGATAAACAGTTGTATAAACAGGGGGTTATAAACAATTTATATAATAATTATATATCGTGTGTATATAACAGTTTATATGAACCCCCGTTTATAAATAGTTTATAAAAGGGGGCATATCCTAAATACTCAAAGGTGGAAGGTGTTCATACAAAACCCCCTTCAAAACTATTTATAAATGATTTGGGGCATGCTCTAGTATTGAAACAGGGGTTTTCAATGAAACACAAATAATACAGGGGTTTTGAATGTAACACAAATAATCAAACACATGGTATTCATAATAAAAAAAACATCGTACTCCCTCCAAATTAATACCAAGTTAAGCATATGTTCCCGACAATAAACAAATCTGAGAAAATAAAAAACTGTTGCCCACATAATTGATCAGGAGGGGTCATAAAACTATGTATAAATAAGATCGTTAAATAATTGAAGATAATACTCACCGTGGAAAAAATCGCAATTGATCTCACTTCACCTTGAGTGCTTTCAACCTAATCATCAAAGAAATTGTATTATATTATGTAAAACAACTCCCTATATACATAGTGATGATGAGAATGAATCTTCGGTGTGTAAAAGAATCCAAATTGATCAAATCACAGTTACTCATCTGATCAAAGTTCATTTCTGTGTGACGATTATTTGCCTAATTGGTGCAATAGGTTGTATAGAAACCTGAAATGGAAGAAAAAAATAATATGATATGAAGTTAGGTAACACAAAAAAAAATATGATATGAAGTTGCAAGATTATAGACAGGACAAAAAGAGATATTGAATCGTGTAAAAAATTTACAACATAAAGGTGTAAACAATTTATAAATTTTCAGATATGATATGAAGTTGCAAGATATTGAATAGCTACTGGGTTGGCTTCATATATTTCAATTTTTTTAGAATAGTGGCATAGCCAGTTAATGGGCCAAGGGGACCTACAGTTGGATGAGTGGAATTTTAAGTCCCCATCATGCTTTGATGGTTGTTTCCAAAAACTCTACTTGTAATTGACAGTATCAACCATCAATTTAGGCAAACGCATCAATAATTATGACATACAAAAAAAAAGTAACCAAAACATCAATTCAATAATGTATATATTAGTCATTGCATAATATCGGTTATAAAGTTTTAACTCCCAAAGATTTAACCCAAGGTGTAAAATAGACGGTTGAAACATTCGGCGATTTGATAAATAGATTTAATCCTTTTCACCCCTACTTCCTGTAAGATTTGATAATTAATAAATAGGATTAATGAGTTTCTCAGCATCAAATGTTATCGACAGTCTCTAACTAATCTGGAACTTATCTCTAAGTGTATTGAATCTGCAGACCTTAACTTCTCCAGATACGGTGACAACTTTTTTGAGTGTTCACAGCAGGACATACACAACCTATTACAACTAAACTTGATGAAGCTGAGAGTCACACTTGATTTCAATTCCACCTACAGTTATGAGCATATTAGTCATTCATGGCACATAACTATTTGAAATTACCGGCTCGACCAAAGACATAAATGTTCACAGAAATAAGTTAAACATGTAAAGAACATAGATTTGGTACAATGAAATCCCTAGTAGTAGTAGATTAGTTAGAGGTCTTTAATCGTATCAGAAATGTACAATTAATTAGAGCATTAGTACAAATGACTTTGAATGATAAGGTCGAAATAAAAATCTAAACAATTCCTCGTGTGGTTGTTACAGCTGTAAATCTAAAAACTACCATCAATGAAAAACAGAAAAACAAAATGCATGGGTGGTTGTTTTAGATTGATACTCCCATGTTAGCCTGAGAATGGACAAAACCTGGCAAGCTTAGCCATTTTACTATTATGCGTAAGCTTGATGGATGCATATTCCCAATGGTATTTTCCAAAGAAGTAGTAAATAAAAATTCAAAGGCTGGTTCAAACATCATTACTTCTAAAAGCAGGCAAGTTTCAATTGTAAATCATGCCCACTTGTCATATTAAAATGACTAATAAAAACTTCTTATGCATGTAATTACTAAAAATAAATTGGAGTCCAAATATTATACTAGTGCATATATAATAAATGACACTAACAAATATAATAAGGGATTCAATATAGATTGAAATTTGTCATATAAAAGCTTACATTGAAGTCAGGAGGCACCTAAAATTAATTTGTTTACCCCATTTTAAATCTTTAAGACCTGACCCTGAACAAATAATCAAAACCGTTTAAATATAAGATAAATATGTTGCCGAACATATAAGATAAAGATGTTATACCTATTTAGGATTTTGAAGTATAGGCTGGTCTGCAAAAGGAAAAATAAACAATAGAACAAAAAAAAATTAGATCCCAAAACATAAACATAAATATAAATAGATTTTAAACAAAACCAAATATGTACACAAAGATCAAATTACAAAATCCTATATCATAATGAAGAAATTATATTGTACACATATTTTCCGATGTACATCAGATGATCATATATCCAAACCCAAGATAAAAATAGAAAACCTAAATCACAGAACTACAAAATAACACCTTAAATAAAAAACTAAAGAGATAATATGAGAGAGAGGGGGAGATTTTGCCCCCAAAAAATAAACCTTCATACTCTAGAAAAGAACACCAAAACCCGAATCACAGACCTAAGAGAGGCATCGATGGAGGCCCGACAACGATGGAGGGGACGACAGTGTGGGAAGGGGGCGGCAGCCTGTGTGGGAGGGGTGGTAGAGTGGGATTTGAGAGTTGAAGGAATGAGCTAGGGTACGAATAGACACACAATAAAAATGAAAAAGAAACATGAGAGGGAGGCATCGTGAGAGAATAAGAGGGGGGAGAGAGAGAGAGAGAGAGTGTGTGTGTGACAAATGAGAAGATGGCTAGGGTTACTCCAAATTAGTGTAAGGGAGATTATGGGTAAAATGATCACAACCTTTCATTTGTGAGTGATGTGGCAAAATGTAGTACCTTTGATTACTTTGATAAGATAAGATGTCACTATTCATAACATCATTGTCCCATATATATGTACTAGTGGATGCCCGTGCCCGAGGGCACGTCGATAAATTTGCCCCCGTGATAAAAAAAAATTGAGAAAAAATAAAAAATATAAATTAAAAAAAGAAAAAAATATTTATAAAAATTAATAAAAATAGTTAAAAAATTGAGAAAAAATATTTAATAAAAAAATTAAATTTACACGTATTTAAAAAAATACATGTATTTATAATAGTATAATAGTATTTATAATAGAATAGTATTTATAATAGTATATATATATATATATATATATATGTATGTATATATATACTATTATAATAGTATTTATAATAGTATAATAGAATAGTATATGTATAGTATTTATAAGTGTATATATATATATATATATATATATATATATATATATATATATATATATATATATGTACGTATACTTACTGAATATGTATATATACTGAATATATATACATACGTTTATACTGAATATGTATATATGTATATATACTGAATATGTATGTATACACATAACCTATCATACAACCTCGTACGTAGTATATAGCTCTCGAATACTCAAAATACTATCGTTTTATAATTATAACATCTTATCGTATATTCCCGAGTATCACTCACTGTCCGAAGGGTCCTAGTTTCCCCTTAAGTTATTTCAGTGTGTATGGATTTCATTTTCTTGTGATCACAGTAAATTTTACTATCTGTGTAATATTAACACAATAAATGTTACTGTTTGTGAAAATGTCACAGATATAAAACTATTTCATTTTCTGGTGCGCATACAGTAAAGTTTACTGTTTGTATAATTTTTTTTTCTTTAAAATTTTATAGGCTTCATGGATCTTGTTTGATAGATCTCGGTGAGGAGATTTCAAAAATAGTAATTTTACGAAAAATGAATTTGTCAATTAAAAGTTATTATCATTTGAAGATTAAAAATATGATTAAAAAAACATCTAACCACTTATGTAACTTTCCTGAGGAAGTTGGGGATGATTGGCTTTATAAGGATAAAATTGTGAAAAAAAAAGTCTCAAAAAATTAGGAATATGACCTATTTAATGGTTGAAAAGTTAATAGGACTTAAATTACGAAACTTTGTTGTAATGCCCCTATATATAATTAGAATAAAACTATGTTGACCCACAAAAAAATCAAAAATCCATATCCATCGCATTAAACGCTTATATCTCATTATTGTGGATCTCGCCAGTGCATAGAAATGGATCTCATCCACTGCATTAAAAGCTTGTACCAATTTTTATCTTGTTAGGGGTACACATTTTTTTTGTGGTTACATATAGTTTTACTCATATAATAAATCCTTTTTAAAATTAGTTTTGAGAAACATAAATCAAACTCGCCTCAATTTTCTTTTCCATTTTGGTTTTGGAGGGAAATCACGAATTTCAGGTTTGGATTTAATAGGATCTAACTGTTACTTACTTGGGGTAATCAATCCTTTGGGAAAGTATTTATATTGTTTTGAAAACCTTCCCATTTTTGTTTCGCTCGGCCTCGTATACACCACTCGTGGAATCAAATATTGTATATATAACCCAAGGTCATATTTTTATCATTCTTTATTTCTCTGTGTTTCATTTTCTATATCTTACAAGACATTTGTGGAATTGGGTATTTGATGGATGCCCATAAAAGGACTAGATTAGATACACAATGCTACAATTCTTTTACATACTGTTATGGTGAGGTGATTAAAGAAGATAATAATTTTATTTTCCTTATTGACTTGTTTGTATAATGCATATTTAATTAATATATAGCACAAAACGTTTTTAGGAGATGGATAATTATTTATGCCCAAAAATTAAGTGTGTTTGTTTTGGTGATATTTGTTCTTCTCTTTTCATGTTGAAGCCCTAATTATTTAATTTATTACTCTTCATATTTGTTATTGGATTTCAAAATCAGGGGTTGTGGGTATTCAAAAAAGATGTATAAATTAGGGTTTTTTTAGACCAAAATTCTTGTATCTCTAGATGTTTGGGGCTTCCATACAGGTTTTAATTGTTTGCATATATTCTTATATAGATCTGTAAAGTACTTGAATTGATAAAAACTATAGTTTCTTTAAGAAAAAGAAAAGCAATTAGCGGTTTGTGAAATAATCGAGACATGTTTTGTCTCTCATTCTTTTTTAGTGTCATGAGGATTGGAAGAGGAAAATACAATTTGAGGAAAATACATTCATATTGGATTTTTGCGTTTGATAATTTAATTGGGATTATAATGAATTTGACTGGGGAAATAAATAACTAGATATATATCATATGAGAAATTTGAAAATGTAAGACAAATCGATGAAAAATTCGGAGAGTGAGCATCGCAAAATTTATCACAGGAAATAGAGGTTGCCAAAGCTTGCTAATCTGAAGAACGGAAAACTCAACTAATGTTACCATTTGTTTTTATGATAGAGAGAGGGCTTTGTGGGGGTTTTCTGTTTTACGTGTATAGTGACATGTAGGAGGGCCCATGAATTGGTTTTTTTAGTAGGTCTCTATAGCATTACTGATGATAAGATTATTACTCTAATTACATAATCTATCTTTGCAAACATAGCATACCATATTCCGTCAATGTACATACATATGCATATACCCAACTGATGCTACATTATACATGCATAAACCTGACTCTACGTTATACATGCGTAATCATAGATTTTTATTTTGCAATTTCATTGCAACGTGTTTGTAATTTTCATGATGAACCTATGATGCCTTCCATGACAGTTGATTTCTTATATTTGTCACAAATAAAAATGTTGAAATGCTGTTAATGGCACGGTTATGGATTAGATTTTACTCGTATTTTGGTGATCTAATTGAGTTTCTTAGATAAATATTAACTTAGAATTTGGGTGTTAAATTTATAATTGCAAGGTAATGAGTTATATAGATAAATAATGTCAAACACTTTTTTTTTTTATATATATATGAATTTTTTGGGTTCTTTGATATCAATGTATCAGAAGAGAGTTTGGCAAATTTGTATCAGAAGAGAGTTCGGAAAGTTTGAATTCAAAGCACTTGTAAGAAGTGGCAAATTTGTTTGGCAAATATTTCTCACACAAATAACAAAGCAAAGTTGCCAACATTTGTGGCAATTTTATGCATAGGAGGTGTTGTACATTGACAAATATCCTATAGACAAAGTTTTGTATGAAACACACTAAATTATAGCCAAGTACCCCATTTACCAACTTATTTGCCATTTGTAATGGAAAATACGACGATCAAACGGACCCTTAATGTAAAATTTGTGTTCCTTTACTGATATGTAAAGCTAAATAGTATATGCTGTGTATATTTGTTTCAGGAATATACTGTGAAATAATATTGTATATCACAAGTAGTTTTATTTTACGCATGGATTTGTAATTGGCACATGAACAGATTGTGCTTGTTGAATAGCCTGCATGTTATTGGAATTGTTAGGCCTTGATCATTTGGAGCATGTTCTTTATTTGTTTGACTGGTCCAAAATTTGGGTTTTGTTTGTACCTTTTGATTTTTTTTTATAAGTCTATAACTAAAACTAAAGCACATCAATTCGATGTTTGAAACCTTATATGTTTAATTAAGCTTAATAGGAAGTCGTCGTAGTACAAATATAAAGTGAGACACTAATTTGTTGAATCCTATTTGCTCCCCTCGCTGGTATACCTTTTGTGAAAAACAAAAAACAGTTTTTGAGATACGGTGAACCCCTTTTATGTGTGAAATTCATTTTTTTGTAAAAAACTTGTCATTATCTTTGAAATTGTACAACTTTTATAAAAAAAAATGAATCGTACAATAAGAATAATGACCTGAATAAATTTATTTGTCCCGTTGTTTTCTCATGTTCACATCCAGGGACGGAGCTATGCCTTGGTTAGGTGGGGAAACTGCCCCAGCCAGGAAAAAAAATTTGGGGTAAATTTGTAAACTCAAAAAATTTAGGGTAGAAAGTAGAAAAATACATCTAATTTAAAACCTATTCAAACAAACCCATTTCTGCCAGAACCATTTCTCCGAAGAAAAGAAACCCACTTACTTCTCCGAAACCCTTTCTGTTCGAAGCAGCTCCGAGCCTCCGATCCCCATTTCAAGGTAACGCTCAAACCTCTCTTTTATTGTTGCTCCCTATGTTAACTTTGTGTTTATTTTTTGTAGACTTTGCCCCTGCTATGTTAACTTTGCTCCTATCCTAGCCTATGTACACTTAGTGTTTATTTTATGTCTGGTTAACTTATGTTTTATCAGTGCTATGTAGATTTTTTGTTTATTTTGGAAACAAACCACTACAAATAAATGCCCAAATCATTTGCTTCTATGTCTTTACCATGTATTTACCTTAATGCCCAAATGTTAATGAACCTAACCATTGCTTTTAATGCCCAAATGGTATGTTGTTTTCTATTTTTTTCAGTTTGTGCCCAAATGGGTTATATGGTTTTTTGGTATGGTGTTTTATATTTTTTTCAATTAGTGCCCAAATGGGTTACATGGTTTTTTGGTATGCTGTTTTATAATTTTTTCAATTTGTGCCGTATTTTATATTTTAATTTGTATAATTATTTTCAGATATGGAACAATATTTTAAAATGACACATGAAAAAGATTCTGATGGAGTGATGCCTCCACCCACTTAACATATTGATGTTCAAGTGGAATGTACATCAAAAAAGACAAGACTAGAACTCATTAGTGTGACCTTTCAAATCTTCCTTCTGGTCCGACTAGAACTCTAACAATCTTGCAATATTATGTGAATATTTATATTTGTTTAGATATTTGAATAACATTTGCAAAATAAAAATTCGGGGCTACCGCCACCGAACTCCAGTCATTTTCATTTGTCTGCCCCACCCCGTGACAAATCCTGGCTCCGCCACTATTCACATCAGTAACCACTATCAATTTACCAGTCCAATATCCACCATGGATCTTGTTTTGTAGATATTTAATAAAGCTTTTCAAACATATTATGAAAAACAAAATTGTGTATTGGATTTTAAAATATTTTGTCATTGAAAAATAAAAGAAAACAGATAAATTATACCTGTTGCACATATCTGCTGGATCTCTGTCAAAAAGATGTTATAAAGTTGGAATGGACGCTAAACACTTATTTTATGATGGTATTCCGATTAAATCTCTTGAAAAGAACAAAAAAATAGTTCTCATTATTCTGTTTATGATTAGTCTTTCCATTTAAATAGAGACGCTTACTTTTTTTTCCATATATATTCTTTTTGATATTGAATGCTTATGTCCCTTTTCCATCATAGAATCTCCTTCTCTTCCTTCAAATTCTGAGAAAAAAACAAGTGGAAAGCTTCCTCAAGATGTGGTATCAGATGTTTTATCAATGCTGCCCGTGAAATCGTTGCTGAGATTCAGGTCTGTTTCTAAAACTTGGTGTGCGATGATAAATAACCATACTTTCATTGCCAAGCACCTCAATGGTGCCATAGACAACAAGAAAGAATGCATCCTCGTCAGGCAATTCCTCTAACAAGATAACAAAAGTGTATCGTCTTTTGTTTCCGATGAAACTCTTGGTACATTGTAACTATGGATATAGATGGGCCGTTTTAAAGGACAAATTTGTAAAACTTTTGGGTCCTTGCAATGGCATTGTCTGTCTTACTAATCGTATTGACATTGTTTTATGTAACCCTTCTCTTAGAGAGTTTAAGGTAGTTCTTAGTCCTCACTTCACATACGCACCAGGTTTGATGAATTATGAATTGAGCTTTTCTATATGGATCCGTATTATATTTACCATTCCGCGAAAGCTGTAATATATGACTTAAGAATTGTTGGAGAGAGGTTGACGATGCGGAGCCCTATGTTATGTATCACCCCTATTTTGAGAGACTATTTAATGGAGCTTTCCATTGGTATGCAAGAAAAAATTCTGGCATTGTTGAGTTGAGTTGAGCTTCTCATATATCCCTCCTTTTGTTAGTCTTATACAATTTTTACTCTTTTCTTCTTTTTTACTTTACAAATTTGTTTCGTCTTAAAAACTTTGTTATTGCAAGTACTTGATATTTATTTAATTATAATTCGGGTGGTGAGACATTTCAATGGATAAGTAAACAAGTAAAATTTACCTTCGTTTTTTTAATCTAGTTTTCCAGTGTGAAGAGTAGTGTGTTGCTTTGTAGTAATGTTCTATATACACCTTCTAATTGTTGATTAATATTTTATTTTTTTGTATAAATTAACTAAAAATCACTTTTTTTTATTCAAAATGACATTTTATTCAAAATTGGAGGCTCTCTTAGACTTTTTTCACACTCACCCTAAGTTTTCGGATTTTAATTCTCCCACATCGAACAATATTTAGTTGCACAGGAAGTACCAAATTTCATTACTCAGTAATCTTCCTGATCAATTCTTCTGAGACTAAAACTGTCATTTATGAATTCCGAATTTGGTATTAATGCTATTCTATCTTTATGACCCAAATATCTCTCTGAAACGTTTAAATTAGCTTTTGAAAATGTTTCAATCGTCTCAACATATATGTGCAGGAATCCATTTGCAATTTTTGTGCTGTAAACATCTTTTTATGAGTTATTATCATTAAATTATGTTTCAATGGTTTTTTAAAGTACAATTAGAAACTTTTACTTTGGGAGGTAGAGTCCTATAATGGATTTATTTGTAGAATTGAATATTTAATTCTATCTGATTCTCTCAAGCATCAGGTTTGTTCATCTTCCTGCCTTTATTACTCAAAACTTTACGTGGCGACCTTCAAGATCAATTTAGCACTTGGTGAGTTCTCTCTCACTCCCTCTAACCCCTTCTCTATCTAGAATATCATCATCATCATCATCCTTGCCTTAATCATATCATATGGGATCGGCCACATGGATTCTTCTTTTCCATTCTAGTCTATTATATGCATTATTATCATTGAAGTTTAATTCCTTAAGGTCTCTCCTGATAATTTCCTCCCACGATAGCTTAGGGCGACCACTTTATCTTTTATCCTCTATTTCCAACAATCTTCCTCTTGCTATAGGGGCATCTATTGGTTTACGCAACACATGACCGTACCACCTAAGTATACTTTCTCTTAATTTATTGTTAATGGGAGCTACTCCTAACTTGTTTCTCTATCTAAATTATGTCGGCACAATATAACCTCTTTCTCTTTCTCCAGAACCTGCAGGAGCATCCCCTTCTCTAATAGGCGACATAGATATAGCTTTAGTAGGTCTCCAAGCTTTGAGGTAGAATATATAAATTATTATATCTCTATAATTTCTTAATCCTTTTATCAGTAAATATGTATATATGTATGTATTCAGTACATTGCGAGTAAAATTTGGTTGTCAAATAGTTTGAATTGGTTGTGTGGCGAAAGATGAGGGGGCTATGGTGTTGGGTTTGATTGGATTTATGTGGTTGTATTTTCATTTTTTTTTTCCTACCGATGTTTGTGTATGCTCGCTGAGTTCAAAAATCAGATTTAAAAAGGAGGTTACTTTTCAAACTGATATTGGACATCTTCCACAATATAAATTCCATGTATCCATATTTTTGGTTGTGATGTGTTCTTATCTTTTTAATCTATGAAAACATATTAGACTTATGTATTTCCTTTTATCAATTAGTGATGATCTTTCAAAAATAGTGTTTGTGCAACGAGTACTGTAATGATGACATTTTCAAATCATCCTCACTTTTTGTTTGTATTGTTACATTGATTATTCTTGGGGTTCTTCAATGATAATTTTTTTTCCCAGATGATCATATTTTATTGTAAGGGAGAACAAACATTCTCAGATTGGATTGGTTATATTATTTTGTTGAGATATAGAACAAAGGGGTCACTATATTGATATGATAGCTTAATTGGAGAGGAAGGATATTTTCCGGGGACATTGTTTCTTATGGCAAGATTGCCGCATATATGGAGAAATTAGAGAACTTTTAAGGTCTTTGATGGGAGGCTCAAGCATTTGGAGCTTTATCTTATAGAAATTGATTATATGTCCATAGTGCTTTTGTTTTCCACCCACCCAACGTTCAAAGGTGAATTGTTATTATTCTATTTTCATATTATTTATATGAATAATATATATAATACTACTTTACTATATTTTTCTTAGCGGTCAAACAATTTTCTATCACAACTTTAGCAAGGTGCACATTATCCCTTCAGTTATATGCCACGACCAATATTGAAACTTAATCGTATATGTTTACTCATTACACATTCTTATTTGTGACTTTGTATTATTTTATGGGATTGTTTGGGAGTTACACAAACTGGTTATACCCAAACTTTTAGATTTGGTTTTTATTTCTTCTTTCTTTTTTGTTATATTATTGATTGATTGGCTTTACACTTGCTTCTTAGGAGTTAAATCTTACAAGTCAACTTAAAAAATAATCTTATTGGTGAATTCTTTGATTTTAGCTTCATAAAACTGATACATAAATTTTATTTGTCTTATTTTTCTCAGTTGTTGTGCAGTTATAATGGAAGGTGAAATATAGTCAGATGCAATTCATTTATGTGTTTGTGAATATTGCGTAAACCACTTTAAGGTAGATGCCATGCATTTGATTGCTAATTTTGTTTCATTGTGAACCTATATAAAAGAACACTGTTTTCCTTTACATCCTACTTGATTCATTGGTGATTTTCTACTTTAAAATACGGTATTGGGTTGAGCGTTATATGTGTTATTGTCGTTCAAAATCCATTATCTTAATAATTATTGCTCCGCTTTCCTTTTCAAGTTGAACGCTCTAACTGCATTATTTATTATTTAACACCATACCTTCACTAGAAGCTCCCTAATGTGACTTTGGGATTTACTATGGTTGGGAGTAATGTTGCACGAACCATCTTAAAATCAGATTATAAGATTCATGTTGTACTTTTTGTTTTGGAAAGAATGGTTCATCTTGGACTATGCAAGATAAATGATTTTCGTTGATTTGCTGACATTATTGTTTGGTCCATCGTTGTGTTTTATTTCATTTATTTATTTAATAATATTATACATTGATTTTTATTAAGATTTTGTTGATTTTTTCACCAGACATAGTCCAGAGTGAGTAGCATATTGGAAGTAAAGCTTGAATAGGTGAATGTTCTCAATTTTAATATCATCTTTTCAATTTTTAGTTTTTTTCGTAAAGAATTTTTTGTTCTATTTATTATTTTTTGTTATATTTGTTCGATCCATATTATTTCGATTGCATACGTTGTTAGGGGTCAATACTTTTATGATATATTGTGGGTGCGGGTTTCCACATAACATAGATGATGGATATTATGAGATATTCATTAGGAGAATGAACCCACCCAGGTTTGTCATTTATTATCCTTCTTAAATTGAGATATACTATAACGTGTGAACTTACTATGTTGTCAGAGTTGTAATTAATAACAATTGCTGTAAAAATGCTACTGTTATACAGGTATGGTCTTATTTTTGCTCCAAGTTGTGTACCCTGGGAGTCTCATATTATTATTGTCTTTTTTCCGATTTTGATTTTTCATGTACCTTTGCCATTACATGTGGATAGTGCTAACAAACATGGAATACTTCTGGAAGTTCTTGTTATTTGAACCTCATCATTACTAAGGCTTATATTTCCTCTGATAGAGGATGGTAATTAAAATTTGTTTACATTATCTATAATATTTTCTATTTTGAGGTTTTTATCTTTATCTTCATTATTTTTTTATGGTTAGTCTTCACCAATTTTATTTTTTGACCCGTAGTTTCAATATTTATAATGGAAAACTTGTCGAAGTTATTGTATCTAATTATTTTTATAGATAGTTTTCATAAATAAACTAAATAATCCTATTATTTTTAAAATCGTTGTTTGATAATGAAAAAAAAATAAGTCTTCTTTTCTTCTCTTGAAGAAAATAATGAATTTGATTTAATCAAGCAAGAACATGATCTTGTTTGTGCTTGTCTCTTTTGAGTCCATTGTATTTAATATAGTGTGAAATGCAGATTTGATGACCCATTTACTGTATCTCATGGGTTTGTTTTGTTGTTGTACTACCTGAATACGCAAGTGAGGCTATCAGTTTCTCACATACTGTGTTCGTACTACACAGACACTGAAGTTCATATGCATATGAAAATCTTTTTTTTTTAGAATGTTCAAAGCAAAAATCTGGGAAATAAAGTTTATTTTCTCTACAATATGAATCTTTGGAAGTGACAATTTTCATTGAGACATTGTTTACACAACATGGCTATGGTAAGAAAAATGTTGAACCGTATTTGGTTAGATCTTTGGAACAGATTCTGTTTTGTGAGGTCTATGTACATAAATGTATCTTTTAGTTGAAGCAAAAATTTGCATTATTTACTGTAATAGGATCAATATCAAGGGAAGTCATGCGTGGAAATATACATGTATGGGATTTATCTATTGCGGGTATTTGTGGGATCAATGGTTTAGATCTCTTCCAAGTTTTATTTATGGGATTTTTCCTAATGGTTTATTTGTTTGTTGGATGGCTGTAATCATATCTGATTTCCAATTGAGACATTCTAGCAATTTCTTTGTTTTATTGCAGATTTATTATGTGATTAATTATCTACTATTTTGGATCATTTTTAATAATGGAGGTAATTAATTTGGAAAGTGGTTTTGGGTGATGATGCATTGACTGGATTAAGTGTTGGCTTCATTTTAGGGTAACAGGTTGGTACATACATCTAACCGTGTTGGATCAGAATATTCAACGGTTTAGATGGGATTTTGCAATCTGTGTTCAATCTTCACTCTGGATTCAGTCTGTCGGTGATGGTTTAGTTCAACCATAACTGATTTAATGGTAATTTTCAATTGGCAGCATTGTGACCTTCGGTTTAAACTTCAGAAACACAATTTTAATTGATGGCATGACATCAGCTCGATTGAGTTGTTATTTACTCCGCATGATATTATGACCTTCTTATATGGTTTTGGTCAATCTGTGTACATTCTATTTTGTGAGGTCTATATACATGATATGATTTTCTTCCTACTTGATCATCATGATATTATTGACTTTTCTGTGATACTGAGATAGAATTGAAGTGCTCCTTTAAACTGATATAATGCATCTTTGAGTTCCTGACCTCTTAATGAGACGGATTGAAGAAAATGGGTAGATCAATGAGCTATTATGTGGTCACTAATTCTTACATTTCAAACGCAGGGTAAAGCAAAGAAAGTTGTCTAATCACGAAACTTGTAATGGCCAAGTTGGTAGTAAAACAATGTGTTTGCAAAGAAAGCAGGGGAAATGAATATGACTCTCAATTCAAGTGTTGATGTAATAGCCAGGCTATGACCAAGATGAATGGAGGAGTTTGTAGACTTGGATTCTCCACACAAGAAACTGTTGGAGTGATTGAAAGAGGACCAAAGGGGGAATACTTTATTTTTGTTTTTTTACATCTGCTTCATGCAAAAACATCTAGCTTTGTTCTCTATAGTGTTCATATGTAAGATGTGACCTTTGACTGGTACAATTTGGCTGAGCAAGATATCTGCCTCCACATTTTTATTGGTGATATATCCCAATTGTCCATGCTGCCTTAAGTGTTTATTTCATTTATAAGCATAAACACTTTCTTGTGTGGAGAAAGTGTATTCTGTTTACCCTTTTGGCCGCCGCCTTGTTTGTAATGAGTGCCTATGATAGGGGAGATAGCGGGTCAACATTAGGTTATGGCATAATTAAATGGTAGAACTTTAATCACATAATGCGTTAACGCCAAATAGTTTTTATAAAATTAAATTAACCCACAAATTAGGCCTAATCAAGCCATTTTTTGCCTTACAATTCTGTAGCTATATTAATTATTTGATTGAATGATTGTAACTTTAATAACACCCTGCATCAAATAGTATAACTTCCCTTCATCATCAAAGAGCAGTGCATCTGTATGCCCTTTGGGCCAATCTTTAGCAAGCCTCACAAAGCTCATCTCTTTATTTAATTTTTCTTAGATTTTGTAGATTGAAAGGAAGCCCAGCCATAAACTAACCTACTGTAAAAACCATTCTTCTTTCATCAAGAAAACCAATGCTTTCATTGTTTAAGATTATTATTCATTCATCCTCCCAGTTTAAATAAATACTAAAAACCAAGTATTTATCTACATACATATATACAAACAATATATATACTATAAATTGAAAGCTCCAATTAACAACATGCAGAAAATTACCGAAGCTCCCATTCACAATTGCATTTTCATGGGAAGACATTTTTTAGCGATTCTCTATACTTCCTGTCACAATCACACAAAATATTACACTCATCCACTTGAAAAGCAAAGGAAATTGCAATCTTCTTTCTGTTAACAAATTTTTCGCAAACATGTTTGTATTTAACCTCAAACACTAAAATTTAGCCAGATTGGCTTAATTTTTGTTTGATTCGATTGTCACCATTGAATTGAAGAAAGCCAACATAAAAAAAAATTGCAGTGGTCTTATGGAATTAAATAAGCTGTTGGGTAATCACTAATCTTAGGATGAGGAATCAGTATAACAAATTATAGCAACTTAATCCTAGACTGTCACTCCGTTAACATTAATAACCCATACCATACTACCCCCCCGTGTAATCAACACATAAACAAAGGCCTCCCCAAAATAGACCTAATATTTAATCAGACAAGATCACTAGTGAAAAATTACACCTCAGACCAATATCTAACGCAACAAACTTTGTACAGAAGGAAACCTCATATGTCCAAACAATCTCATGCAAAGTGCGTTTAAAGTGAACCTCCCATCACTGGCAACATACCTTATGCTCTGTTATGGCATTATTTTGTATTATTAGTTTTGTTAGGTTTAAATAGTGTTAAAATTAGGAACTTTGTTAATTGTATCGTTTCCTACAAATAAGTAAAAAAATTATAACTATGACGGGTTAAAAAATTGAATCTCATGTTGTGTAGTGTTGTCTGAAGCTAAAACACGATCCCAAAACACACGTTTTCACCTCTTGGGAAACCCCAATCCTTCCCGTCAATTTGATTTCAATCTGTTGAATTTATTAACAAAATCGATCCATTCATCATCTTTAAACTGAACTGTACAAATCACTTTAGAATCATCATCGATGGAATTAAGGTCAAACCCATAAGATTGATTCATTTTAAAAGAGCAATCTGAGTACTGCCTATAGGTCGATGGATTACTTGCAAAAATGTTACCATTCAAAATTTTACAAGTATCAGTTGCTAAAATTTTGACAATATTCAGCCTATATTTGGTTATTGTTTTTATAGGAGTTAGATCAAGATCATATTTTTATTTGTTTAGACTATGAATAAGATTAATAGAATTCATCGTCATAACTTGATGAAACCAGGTGGAGGGCGAGACTGAAAATCCTTCAGCAAGCCTCTATATATATACTATTACAAAGTTATTTTTATAAAGATATTTGTTTCAGCACTCACTAGTGTCAAACTCTATTCAGTTGTTAATACCATTAACTGTTATGAAAAAAATCCTAGCGTAAGCAAAGGAATCCAATGCAGTTTTTTTCTCAGGAATTTCAAGTTGAAAATGTTAAGAGGTCATATAAGAAAATGGAATACAGAACCTTTCAAAGTTGTATTTCACTCTATATGTCACGCAGAATATTTGGTTCCAGAGAAGGAGCTAGCTTTTTTTTCTTTTTTCTTTTAGAGAAATGGGATGGCACCTGTGACAACCCGAATATAATTACGATTAATTATGCTTAAATCATGCTTAGATTATGTGATATGATTAGTGTGTTATTAATATATATGATGTTAATTTATTATGTTTAGTCTAATCCTACCTTCAAAAACCATGAAATGTTGGATTAGTTACAAATACAAAATTTTGAAGGTTTCGGTAGGAATGCTCATGTTTAAGGCTAGTTTTGACCTTTATGTCATACCAATTGACTTGAGGTGAAAACTACATAGTTGTAGACAAGTGAGTTATGGTTGTAACACAACAAACGGTGTGTGAAACGGAGGTTCGAGTGAGAAGTTATACCAAAATTACGAAACAAGGGCTAAGTAGTCCATCCGTTAAGTAGTATTTTGTCTTATTATGGCAACAAATGTTTTATTCTCATTGGTTGGGAAGGGTGGTGTCTTTGGCCGACCTTAAACCCTTAGAATTACCTCTTCATTCATCCAAAATGCAGCCATGAGAGATTTTAAGCTTAAGGAAAGAGAAGTAGGAAGTTAGGAAGAAAAAGTGAGGAGAAAATTGAAGAAAATTCATAGAAAATTACGAAAAAGCCCCGAAGGTAATTCTAACTGCAAATCTTATTGTTTTTCTTATATTTATGTTTTATATGATAGAAATAATCATTTTTTTACTAAACTTTCAGCCCTTGATATATATGTGTGGTTAGATGAAAGTTTAAGTTAAGTTTAATGTATAAAACCCTAAAATTGCTTTGTTTAGAAACTTTGTTTATTCAAACTTCCATATATTTTTGTGTATTTACTGGAATAGATTGATTCCAATTGGAGATTAACTTGGACTCATATATGTATGACATATCCGAAAATCATGTGAAAATACCAAGAAATGAGACCTTGGTGAGAGTTTGAAGTCCGGGTATGAAATCTGCCCTAAGGGTGAAAATATGCCCACCATGTGTTCGGTGTTTTGCTTGACATAGCAAATGAACCTTAAAAATTATGAAACTTTAATTTTATATTTTTCAATGTGTTTACTGATGTTGGGTTAAATATCATGGAAATTTATGACGTAGAAAAATTATGAAAATTCCTGGAAGTTGAATGAACGATAAAAGAGCCTATAGGGCAGATTTGCTATGTAGTGAAGAAATAGGCTTATTTTGCTCTAGGAAACTCGGAATGATGTGCCGTCTTTTGTTTTGGAAACATGATATAATAAGGATTGGATTACCAAGAATAATTAAAAAGGGTTTGGGCTGTAATTTGAATATGTTAGATATCAGAACCTGAGTCTAGATGGGACTTCATTTTAATGAATGATTTGAATTGAATAATATGATGCTTATGAATTGAGTTATGATTGAAGTTATTCTTTGGACTATTAATATTCGTATGATGATACTAATATTGTGAGAATGATAGGAAGGGAAGAAGACCTGATTGAACAAGTACCGGATAAAGGCAAGGGAAAAGCCAGTTAAACTGTCAAGGTGAGTGTACTTATGATTTGTTTCATATATAAATATGAATATAGCTCTAAGAGCGGATTTTTTTGAATACTTCGGTATTCAGGATTTGTTTGGATATTAAAATATCCAGGATTTGTTTGGGTCCTATGATCCAGGATTGGTTTGAATACTTCGGTATTCAGGATTTGTTTGGATATTCAAATATCCAGGATTTGTTATTGCCAACGGGCAGAATTATTTGGATCTTATGATCCATGATTTGTTATTGCCAATGGGCAGGATTGTTCGGATTTTATATCTACATATTCGATATAGAATTGTTATTCTATTGCAGGGAAGGAGTACCTCACTAAGCTTAATGCTTACGGTTTATATTTTAACAATTTCAGGTTTGTACGCTGCCAGCTAGGATAATATATGACCGGTAACTTGAGGGTTGCACCGTTAGAAGAGCTGGGGTTTAAGTATGGAGATTTTATCGTTGTCACACTGAAGATTTTGATATACTCATACAGTGTATATATTGATTTAGTATGGATTGAGTTTATCATAGTTAATCGTAGTATTGTATAATCTCTAATTATGACTATGATGTTGATTTCGTTATGGCACAAGAATAATATTATGTTGATTATGCACATTATGCAGTAAAATATGGATAGATGAATTATATTTCCAATGCGCTCAAGATTATGATCTAATTATTCTTTTAATGAATGATTAGTATGGATATTGGGTTTGGGGTGTGACAGCACCCCCAATTTTTTTTAATCAAAATGGATGGGAGGAGATAAACCCTCTCCTGAGTGTATTTCAAGAGCTATCCAGGGCAAAACATACCCCAACATCACCCCACCCCCCACCCAAAAAAAAATGTGCAATAAAAAGAATAATACCTAATATATCTAGGGTATCTAAATCAATTACTATGCGTTTAACTCAGTAATCAAATCAGAATTTGAACAATTCACCCTACCCTTAAATGTAAAATCTTGCCAGTTGTCCCATGAATGCTACGAATTCCATGAATAATATGACATTTATACACGTAAATATTTTCAAATAGGGCTTTAGTTCGTGCTTTCCAAATTGTCCGAATGACAAGGTCAGGGATAATGCCACACAAGATAGAGGGGACTACTAGATCCCACATATAACCAGCAAGAGATAAGATTGGATCTAATATAGGAGCTTAGAACTTTAATCCCCTATTCTCCTTCGAAATGCGTTTAGACCTTCTTTGCAATAGTATTATAGATAAGAAGATGACCCATTTGTTCAATTTGGGGATAATCCACACAACGCCGATATTTTGAGGGCATTAGAAAACCAATGCTACAAACAAAAATATAGTGCATCGGAATTTTCTGTGCAACAACTTCCAAACGAAATTCTATACCTTTAACATGATTCTTTTTTTCTACATAGATTAAAAAAAAAACTCATGAAGCTCTCTGTTTCTCACAAATTCCCAATGTCGAGGTTAGTAAAAATGAGTTCATGTCTTTCAACCACTAAGGCTTCTGATCATCTAAATTAATATATTGTATAACAACTTTATAATATTGAAGACGTTTCCATATTTGGGGGGACAAAGACATACATGTTGCGTCAAAGATATTCACAGATTCAACATATTTAGCTCCCAAATATTCATTCCAAATTGAGTTGTTGGGGAGATGCACCACCATAATTTCGGAGTATAAGCTTGGATAACATGGCAAAAGTGTCTTACCTCTATACCACTCTCTCATGGACAAACAAATATACTCCCAACTGATCATATATCGTTGATTCTCACCCTCTAATCTCCAAAGGAAAAATGTAAAGGTTCATTTAGCTCATTAATAATGGCGACATGAGGATCGTTGGAATGAAAATATGTGGAAAGTCATAGATTATGTAATACGGTTTATAAGAATTAAGTTACCTCAGGTGAGAGAAGCATATTGTGTCATCCATTATTTCTAGATCTGATTTTACTAATCAACTCATCAAATAACAAACATTTTTTCGACCTCCATACAATAACAATCTGAGGTACTTAAGAGGAAGCCTTTTACGAATGAACCCTGTAGTATCCTTAAAAAGAGATCATCTAGACGATCTGACTTTGTCGGAGATTACATAGCATCTCTTGTGCTTATTTATAAGGGGTCTTCATAAAAAATAAAAAACCTTAAGAAGTTCCAAAGCGATTTTTTTTACCATCGTTTAGGATATCATCTGCAAATGATAACGAGATAATAAGCGAAAAAGAGAAAACGTCAAAACCTTTTGTTTAGCATCAAATCATTGATTCCCTGGGTAAAAACATTATAAGCAATAATAAACATACGTAGAGAAATAGAGTCACTTTGCCTCCACAATTTGACTTGAAAAAACTTGAGCTACTGCCATTAATAATAATAGGCTACAAAATTCGTGATACAAATTTAATTAAAACCGAATTGCCCTCATGACCTTCAATAAATGTAATCACGACAACAAGTCATATGCCTTAGTCATGTTAAATTTGAGGGCAACAGTTAGATCACCGACAATTTTATTTAATGCTATGTATCTTCTTTTGCACTAATGTAATATTATCTGAACTAGATCTCTCTTTAACAATGTTGCATTGCGTGGGTAAATAATTTATGGAAGAATCGAGGTCAAACAAGAAGCCCTTTTTTTTACATTATCTTATTAGCAAAGTTACACAAGTTAATGGAACAATATTCATCGCAAGTCCGGGGATTTGCCATTTTGGGAATGAGAATGAACAGAGTACTAGTCCAGCTTCTCGAAAATGAATGCCCTGACAAAAAACTCACAACAGTGTTAAACAAATACTTATGGATCACTAACTAGAAAGATTGAAAAAAACAACCTATAAACCATTGGAGCCTCTTCTGCAGTCACCATACATTTAAAGCAACATAGATTTCAATTCTTCCGACATCGGGTTCTTTTTTAGTTGCACATTCTACTTTTCACTGATTAGTCGCGGAATAGAACTTCAAATCCTCTCTCCCACATACTGGACATATTCTGCATTAATCAAAATTTAGAAATGTTCGTCAAGACCTCCCTGATATGAACCTCATATAAAATCCATTGCCCCATCCTCATTCTTGATGCGATGAATCTTGATCTTGTTATGACTATAATTTTCCATCGATTGAAAAAAGATTTATTAGAATCACCTTAAACTGAGACTTTTGATGTCAATAAGCCGCCTCTTCACGCGCAAGTCTTTATTTCAAAAGTTATTTAGCTTGACTATATTCTTCCCTAGCCATAAGTAGAGTCATGCCTGTCCACAGAAAATTCTTCAAGAGAACTGAGTCTTTTGCCTCCTTGATCCGCTACCACGTCTTTAAATTGTATTATATTCAAATATTTCACCAACTTGTATGTCGTTTCAATTTTAAAATGAAGATATGTAAACCATTACCCAAAATAGGCTACTCCCAACCAATTTTACCCTCGAGAAAACTCGCGATGATGAGTCCACATATTCTGAAATCCGTTTGATATAGAGCCCACCAAAGGAGAATTATTAGAATTCAGCCGATTACAATGTGCCACCATGTGTTTATCAAACTTAGAAAGCCACTGATCATTGCATTAAATTATGTCTATTCTGTCCCAAATGCAAGCTTGGCCATTATGGTTATTGCACCGAGTGAACCTAGATCCCTAAAAAGGAATTTGAATTAGACCCACATGAATCATGGCATTGTGAAAATCCTCAATGGCACCAACATCAATTTCATTACCGTCATGTTTCTCATCAACCTCAAGAACGATATTAATGTACGAACTTACCATCCAAAATCCAAGATTAGTTGTGGGAATATCACCTAAAGCTTCCCACAAAACCTTCACGATCTCCTTTGTAACATTTCCTGGAGATAGTTATAACAAAGTCCTTTTCTCTCACACTCGGGTGTGATATTTTAATATGAAGACATCCTCATTTTGAAGGACGTCATCAGCCCAATTATTACTCCAAAGTACCCAAATTGAATTACAAGTGTCAGCCACAGCAGTTCCAAAATTCAGCCTTCTTGATATTGCGCGGGCAATTAATTTCCTTTTTGTATGTGCAAAACAAAACACACGATGCGTAAATGCGGAAGCGTTGAAAGATGATGGTTCAACAATTGAACAAAATAGCATTTTAATTTATTAAAACAAAATTAACCAATTCATTAATCCAAGTCCTAGAATTTGCCTAAGTCATAATTTTCAATTATCCAAAGTTAGGCCAAACCAAATTAATGCAAGTGACTTGAATTACACAATTTTACCCAATATTAAATTAAAGTCCAATTTAAATATAGTGTGAGAATTAAACCGAATTTTATCTTGAATTAAACCTAAAGCATGCGTTCTAAATTTTGTGCAAGATAAAATAAACAATGTCACACTACGCCGCGATGTACGAGGAAAAACCCAAGACGGGAAAAAAACCTCGGACGACCCTAGCCACAAGTCCACTAGATACGGAATTATACAAATACAAGACAAAAGACTTACATCCTCGACTCGAACCCTCTCAAGCCTTATTGCTCCTTCTTGTAGAAACCTCTTCCTAGCGGACAACCACGGAGCTCCACCGCGATCTCGGAATCCACCGATAGGACTTTGTATGGTCACCGTCACCCAAGCTTGGAGCCTTTCTCCAAGTGAGTAAAATCGCCGTAAAAATCTTCTTCTTTGTGGTGGGATGTAGAAGTAAACCCGAAACGTCTCTTTTTCACTTCGGTAGAGAAACACCGGTACCAAAAACTCCAAGTAAAGAATATGAATATAGAAACTTGGAATAAACAACTATTGGGTGTAAACTAGAGTGTGCATGAATTTTTCTTTAAGAACTAACACTCAAAAACTTGAACTTTTTCCCTAAATGATATAACTCTCAAACTCTCTCTATGAGATGGATATGGAATGAAAACGTTGGTTGGAAAGATGTGTTTCCCGCACATATTCAGTCTGGAAAAAGTTGGTTAAAAAATAAGTAGGGAACATGGGTGAAAACTGCCAATAAACTGCTCAAAACTGTTCCCGCCTGGCATCTCGTTCGAACGAACTTGACTCTCGTTCGAACGAGACTTCTAACGAGCGACCAGACTGGGCTCGTTAGAAACTCGTTAAATACCTCGTTATAACGAACAAACTCGTTCGAACGACATATCGAACGACTGACCAGTTAGGGTTAATTTAAATATTGGGTAAAATTGTGTAATTCAAGTCACTTGCATTAATTTGGTTTGGCCTAACTTTGGATAATTGAAAATTATGACTTAGGCAAATTCTAGGACTTGGATTAATGAATTGGTTAATTTTGTTTATTAAATTAAAATCCGATTTTGTTCAATTGTTGAACCATCATCTTTCAACGCTTCCGCATTTACGCATCGTGTGTTTTGTTTTGCACATACAAAAAGGAAATTAATTGCCCGCGCACTTTCAAATTGGTATCAGAGCCAAAAACGATAAATTATTTCATTAAGATCTTTTAATTTTTTGGCTAAAATGGATTTTTCCCCATTTTCAAAATTTCCTATTTTCGATGGTTCAAACTACGCGTATTGGAAAGCGCGAATGAAATCGGCACTTAAATCTATCGATGAACGTGTTTGGATGTCTATTGTTAATGGTTGGACCCCACCAACACATTTAATTGAAAATGAACATGTTCCCAAACCCGTCGACAGATGGACTGAAAATGAGTTTAAGCTAGCAAATTTTAATTCCCGTGGTTTAAATGCTTTATTTAGCGCTGTCATTCCAGATGAATTCCGACGCATTATGACATGTGAGACCGCTAAAGAAGCTTGGGATATTTTACAATTAACTCATGAAGGAACAAGTTTCGTTAAAGCTTCTAAACTCCAAAACCTCACCACTCAATTTGAAACTATCAAAATGGATGAAAAAGAAACTTTTGATAAATTTTATGCTAGACTTTCAGATATTGTTAATTCATCTTTTAACTTGGGAGAGAAAATACCTGACGACCGTGTAGTAAAGAAAATTTTAAGGTCCCTACCCGATAGATTTATTCCAAAGGTGACCGTTTTAAATTCTTTACCAACTTTAGCCTCTACGAAATTAGAAGAGCTTGTAGGTGATTTACAAACCTATGAACTGGATATGTTTCCCTCTAAAAATGAAAAGAAAATCAAAAAGGGCGTTGCTTTAAAAGCCCGAAAAGAGGATAAACAAGTAGTAGAGAGCGAGAGTGATAGTGACTCGGAAGATATGGCTTTATTTGCTCGAAAATTTAGAAAATTTCTTAAATTCAACAAAGATAAATTTAAAAATGATTTTAAGAAATTTGAATCTTCTAAACATGATAAAAACAAGAAGATTTCTAAAGCCGATAAGATCCCTAAACCAAGTAATGAAAATATTGATAGGGACGAGTCCAATAAATGTTTTGGTTGTGAAGGTTATGGCCATAGGGCTTATGAGTTCCCCACTAAACTAAGGAAAGAGGGTAAGCGACCCATTTCATATATTGCAACCCTTAGTGATAGTGATACGGAAGAAAAGCCCGATTCCCCAACAAAGAAAAATTTTGTGGCTTTTATGGCAAGAAATGTGAGTGATAGTGAGAACTCATCTATTGATGACATGATAGCACATGCAACTTCCAAGGTCATTGTTCATGATTCCCTTGTTTTTTATGATAGTGAGAGTGGAGAAGAAAGAGAGAGTGAAAATGAAGAAGAGGTTGATGAGAGTGAACTTCAAAATGCTTTTCATGAATTATATAAAGAATCTATTAAATTGAAAAGAGCTAATTTGAAGTTAGAAGCTTGTTTAAGAGAAAGTGTCACGGTCGTTGATGATAGTGCCTTAATAGAAGACCTTAGGACACGAGAGAGGACTCTCCGAGAGAAGCTAGAATACGTAGAAGGCGAGAGAGATAGCCTTAGGGGTTTAATGGAATCCTTGAAAAAGGAGCTTCTTGTTTTTGAAGAACGTAATTTTTTACTAGAATCTAACATTTTGGAATTGGAAAATAAATTAAAAGATTCAAGTAATGTCAAATTTGATTTGGAGTGTCGTTCCGAAAAACTTGATAAAATGTTAGGAACGGTCCAAATTAAAAATGACACATTTGGTTTAGGCTTCAATACTTGTAATTAATTCAATCCTAAAGTCCAAACCAACATTTTAGGAGAATCTACTAGGAATGCATTTAAAGATCACTCCTTAGGTAAATCTTTTCGACATGTTTCACTTGTTCACATTGTGGTCGAAAAGGTCATCTGAGGAAATTTTGTTTTGATCTTAAACGAATTCCTAGAAAATCTCATTGTAAAGTAACCACGGTAGCTAATGTTCCTACACCCCAAGATTGTCATTCTTCATTAATTTGGGTTAGGAAATCCGATTTGGTTGCCTTACAAAATAGGGATTTTGATTCTCATTTACTTTCACATCCTTCCTCCCTTGCTAAATTTAAAGGTTGAATGTGTTAGTGTTTGCATACTTTAGCGTTTGTACTTCATGCTATATTCATATGCTAAATGTATGCTTGTTTAGTCATTTTCTAGTCATTGCCTCATTTCATATCATATGCTAGAAGTTATGACAAGTTTATCATTTGGATTTTATCTCTTTATAATTTGAGCTTAATGAAAGATTCAAATGATTTTTGTGTATCCTTTTGAGTATATATATATTTATTTTTGGTTAAAAAATGTTAAAAACTCAAAAAGATTTTATTTTGTGTGTATTTTTGTTTGACACACATTATGTGGCATATACTTGTGTTTGAATCCCTCCTTAACGCTCCCACGTGGCTAGAACTTTTGGTTTAGATTATCAATCCTTAAAATGTTCTTTATCATAATTCTTGTGGAGTAGTTGGATTTTGTATTGATTAAATGGATTCTATTTTCATATGCCTCTTTTCACACATGCACGAGCTCTTTTGAAATCTTAATGTCACATGTTATATTTGAGCTTTTTGAGGTGTTCTCCTATCAATCTAGTCATCTACATATCTATGACCTAGGAGGACTAGTGCATGTCAAAATCCGTTGCATGTGAGACTTGTGTGAAAAATGAAAACATGATAAATTAATATATGCACGGGGAAGGGCTCTGAAAGGATGAATTAAATCCTTTGCGATAGTAAGCCACCATTGATTGGATCTAAAAGAAATACGTGATCCAAAGGCCTAAAAACAGAATATTTGGCATTAAAAAGAAAACAATTTCCAAGGCCTATGTTTGTTTGATATATTCATTCAAAAGTAAAAGAATATATATGCTTATTGAGGGAGAATTGGATGGTATATCAACGATTTGCACAATGTCCGTTTATCCTAGTTGTCTTTAATGTCATGACTCTATTTGGTTTGTAGAATCATCATCATGCTAGGCTTGTATGCATTGTGTATGTTTGTTCATTGAGTTCAATCTATATTGTCACATGAGGTCATATTTAACTGTGATGAAGTTTGCAATCAAATGAGAACTCCGTGAACGTTTCTTAAGTGTTTGGGTCTAAATTTAATTATTGCTAGTACACACCCCTACACTTCCATTTCCATATGACACATTTTTGCCATACGAGTGTGCAAACTTATTGTATTTTGTGTCATGTGTGTGTTTATGTCTATCTATATATGCACGTACTTATTGGTATATTTATAGTATATATATATATGACATTTGTTTGTCTCTGCCTTGCATTTATTGCCCATATGCTTTCATGTCTTATCACTTTAAGCATCCACCTGCTGTTTATTAGTTCTTTATCCTTTGCCTATTCCTGAACAAAAAGGGGGAGAAATGGTATCTAAACCTATTATTATTGTATCTTAGTTTGGGGGAGATTTATCTTAGGGGGAGGCGTCTTTCTAAGTAAATGTCATTGTTTGATAAAGGGGAGAATTATTTTAGGGGGAGTAATTAATTAATTGCGATTAATATATTTTGATATTCCCTATGCATTTGATGAGTTTGCTTAAGTGTGCAGGTATTCTACTAAAGCGGCAACTTTAAAAGGCAAAGTGTTTAATCCTTGGGTTGAGTCAAGATTGGGCGGGTTATGTTTTGAGTCTAGTGAGCTTGACGGCCCTTTAGGATTTTTGTTTTGGTTTTTGTCCCGGAATAGCCAAAGGGGGAGATTTGTAAGGACACAAATTTCCAATTGAGTCCATATATAGTTTTGGCTCAATTCCGGACAAAAACATTTATTCATAGGTTAGTGATTTATCGTAATACTCTCAAGCCTATGAAGTGTGTGTTGAAGACATAGCGGCAAAGAATATAAAGCTTCATCAAAATGCCGGTTTGTGTGCCTCGTTTCTACGTCATCATCTAAGGTTCCATGCTCCCAAGGTATGAATGTAATTATATTTATATAGGAGCTTGGAACAATATTTATTGGGTGTTAGGTTTAATAAAAAACCATGTTTTACTTTCAGAATAATTTAATTGGAACTTTAAAATAAAGTACACAATGTTTCTGGGCCAAAAATTGAATTTATCAAAAATTTCTGGAAGTCGTTCGAAGTCTCGTTCGAACGAGTTTTTTCGTTCGAACCAGGTTTTCATTCGAACGAGTTTTTCGTTCGAACCAGGTTTCGTTCGAACGAGTTTTTTCGTTCGAACCATGTTTCGTTCGAACGAGTTTGCCAACGAACCCTAACTGGTCAGTCGTTCAATATGTCGTTCGAACGAGTTTGTTCGTTTTAACGAGGTATCTAACGAGTTTCTAACGAGCCCAGTCTGGTCGCTCGTTAGAAGTCTCGTTAGAACGAGAGTCAAGTTCGTTAGAACGAGATGCCAGGCGGGAACAGTTTTGAGCAGTTTTTTGGCAGTTTTCACCCATGTTCCCCACTTGTTTTTTAACCAACTTTTTCCAGACTTAATATGTGCGGGAAACACATCTTTCCAGCCAACTTTTTCATTCCATATCCATCTCATAGAGAGAGTTTGAGAGTTAATTCATATAGGGAAAAAGTTCAAGTTTTTGAGTGTTAGTTCTTAAAGAAAAATTCATACACACTCTAGTTTACACCCAATAGTTGTTTATTCCAAGTTTCTATATTCATATTCTTTACTTGGAGTTTTTGGTACCGGTGTTTCTCTACCGAAGTGAAAAAGATACATTTCGGGTTTACTTCTACATCCCACCACAAAGAAGAAGATTTTTACGGCGATTTTACTCACTTGGAGAAAGGCTCCAAACTTGGGTGACGGTGACCATACAAAGTCCTATCGGTGGATTCCGAGATCGCGGTGGAGCTCCGTGGTTGTCCTCTAGGAAGAGGTTTATACAAGAAGGAGCAATAAGGCTTGAGAGGGTTCGAGTCGAGGATGTAAGTCTTTTGTCTTGTATTTGTATAATTCCGTATCTAGTGGACTTGTGGCTAGGGCCGTCCGAGGTTTTTTTCCCGTCTTGGGTTTTTCCTCGTACATCGCGGTGTAGTGTGACATTGTTTATTTTATCTTGCACAAAATTTAGAACGCATGCTTTAGGTTTAATTCAAGATAAAATTCGGTTTAATTCTCACACTATATTTAAATTGGACTTTAATTCAATATTGGGTAAAATTGTGTAATTCAAGTCACTTGCATTAATTTGGTTTGGCCTAACTTTGGATAATTGAAAATTATGACTTAGGAAAATTCTAGGACTTGGATTAATGAATTGGTTAATTTTGTTTTATTAAATTAAAATCCGATTTTGTTCAATTGTTGAACCATCATCTTTCAACGCTTCCGCATTTACGCATCGTGTGTTTTGTTTTGCACATACAAAAAGGAAATTAATTGCCCGCGCACTTTCACTTCTACAAAGCTAAATTTTTTTTAATTCCCTCAAATTTTTGTTCTAAAAGCACTACAAATTTACTTTTTACGAATTTTTAGCTATCTCAAGACGTGAACAATGCAACATAGCTATAGACTAGGAATCATGGACACTTCTCAGAACGCAACGTGTCGTTTCGGATACTATGAAACACGAACACTCTCCCGGAAGCCACAAGTCAACTTTGACTAAAGTCAGACACGCGACACGCTCTGACATGTGATGACAATTCTACTTTATTTATGATTCTTAATGTCAAAGTGTGTTTAAACTTTTTTTTTATGGACCATTTTCTTTATTTCATGTTAAGAATGCTTTAATAATGTATTTTATGGAAAAAATCTATTTTGTTTCATTAATATATATATATATATATATATATGATGATGTTGTGATTTAGCATCACCGAAAAAGTGATAATGAGCTCAAACAGTTATAACCATGGCAGTCATAGAGATGCATAAGTGTATGAACATGTATATGTAGAAGGGGATGAGTATAAGAGGAAATAAGACAATGATGTATAGTGGTTCAGCCAATTAGGCCTACATCCACTGTGAGTGTGTGATCCTCTAAGTATGGGCACTAATGGCCTTGGATACAATGCACATAAGCTCTTTCTCTCTCTACTGTGCACAAGCAGGGTTTTAGCTAGGGTTGTAATAATCTGATCCCCTGTAGGGTTGTAGGTGACAAGTATATATAGGTCTTGGGGGGTGTAGTGTACCCCCCAAGTAAGCATGGTGCATGTGAATGATGATCTAACCAATCCCCTGTTGGCACCTGTAGATGCCAAATGATGACATAATATTCCCTCATGTGAGGGTGTGATTCGGTTATAACGATCTGCCACGTGTCATATGAGCCTGACGCGTACTGTTCCACGCGTGTCCCAAACCACGCGCTGTCATGATGTCACCCTCGGCCTATGAGCCGAGGCCGAGGGCAAAATTTCTTCCGGTGGTGAGTCTGGCTTGATTCTGGCCTCGTACTGTCGTATCCTCGTAGGGTCGTCCGGAGCCTGGGGAAGGGTCGGCCCCTCGTAGGGTCGTCTGGAGCCAGGTGGGGGGTCGGCCCCTCGTAGGGTTGGCTAGAGCCTGGCGGAGGGTCGGCCCCTCGTATGGTCGTCTGGGCCTGGTGGTGGCCAGCTGGGGTCTGGTGAAGGGTCGTCCCCTAGTAGGGTCGTCCGTATTGGAGGTGATCCTTGTCCAGACCGAGGGTATAAACGGGTATATCAATATATATTTAAATATATAATAATATATTACGTATCATAGTGTGTCGTATCCTAGTTTTTGGACCAATCACGTGTCGCGTATCGCGTGTCAAAACACATATTACGTGTCCGTGCTTCATAGGCTATAGAGGAGTTAAATGAAGATGGAGCTAATTTGATGTTTCATTAAGCTTGTGAAGAAATTTTAAAGAAGCAAAAGTCCAAAATTTTGACATTCATGAAATACTGCAATTAGTAACTGAATGATCTGGCTGTTAATTATTCTATTGATTCAGAGTATTGAGTTCTACTGAAGGAAATTTCAACCTTAGAGGAGAGAATTGAGAGTCTCAAACTATACTTCATACAATAACAACGAGTAAGCTATTTGTATCCTCTTAAAGAAAATATCACGGTATTTGTATTGTACTCTATAGGTGATATATCTCATGTACAGGACCAAAGTATGGCATGTTACTTATGGGTTTTGACCGTGTTAAGACAGAACATTTTCTTCATTTCAATTGATCATCAACGTGAACTTTCTCTCTTCTTTTCTATCTATTTTGGGTGACCGTGTTAAGACAGAATATTTTAAAATTATTAAATGCACTAGTAACATCAGTGTGGAATCAAAGAATTACAAATAAATCCAAAAAAGAAGCTAAATGAGTCGACATAAACTTGACATTTATCTCACAAGAAATGAAATATTACAAAGAAAATACACGAGCTTCTTCCATGTTCATTACTCTAATGAAACAAATTTCTGGGGATATCAATACAAGCTTCTTCCACGTTCATTTATCTCTAAAAAAATCTTGAGGATTTCTAAATTAAAAGGATGAGATTGGTTCTTGTGTATAAATGAAGAGGATCTAAAAGAGCAAGGAAATTCAATTCATAAAGCTGCTACACATACCAAGTCATAACCAAGTGACACCGATTCAGATTCTAATTACATGTAGATATTTTAGTTAGCATTGTTTATCTACAAATATGTATAGATACTATTATATAGGATTAGGCAGGATTTCCTCAATATTTGGTTATGGGTTTGTTATCTTGACCAATTCAAACTTCATGCTTATCTTGTACCTCATGTAACTAACTGTACGACATTATAAATAGATTTGTGTTGCTTGGGTCTTCTTAAGGAAGCCTATTCAATTGAGTGTGAACTTTTCATGGTATCAGAGCCTTGACACACAGAAACAAAAATGGCTGAATCCTCCTCAACTCCCACTCAAGACTCCATCCTTGCCTCCAGTGTAACCTCAATTCTAAATCCTTTTTCCATCCACCATTCTGATAACGCAATAGCAGTTTTGGTCTCCCCTGTCCGCTCCGGTGACAGTTATGGCACATGGTCTCTTACTTTCTCCATGGCCTTGCGAGCAAAAAATAATCTTGGCTTTGTTGATGGAACATTTACCAAACCACCTACAGAGAAAGATGCTCCTAATTGGGCGTGATGCAATGACCTTGTCAGTAGTTGGATCTTGAATTCTGCATCGCTCGACATTCGCAATAGTATTTTATATGCTGAAACTGCTTCTGAAATATGAAATGATCTCAAGGAATGCTTCTGGCAATCAAATGCACCAAAAATATACCAACTCAAGCAATCAAACTCTGCTCTCAAAGAGGATGACTCAACTGTATCGGTTTACTTTAATCGTTTGAAATATTTTTGGGATGAACTTAACTCCACAATTTTTATTTCACCTTGTATTTGTGGACACGGTAAGACAATCCTTGAACAACTTAATCAGGATCGTGTAATGGGACTTCATGACTACTTCTCTGCGATTTGCCGCCACATTCTTCTGATGGAACCATGCTCATCTATTCAACGCACATATTTTCTTGTTTGACAAGAAGAAAAACAATAGGAAATTAATATTTCTATCTCTTTCCATTGATTCTGCTGCTCTTGATGTACGACAACATGCTATGCGTCCTCCATCGCACTCTTCAAAGAGGCCATACCCTTTTTGTGATCATTGTAATAAACATGGGCATACCAAAGAAACATTCTAAAAACTTAACTGGTATCCACCTAAACCAAAAGATGACATTGCTGCTGCTGTGCCACCTGCAACAGCCCTTACTACCGCGCCCTCTCGTTCATCATTGATAATTGAGCAATATAATCGCTTACTCACAATGCTATCAACTAATACGTCTGTGATTCCTACAGCAAACCTAGCAGGTTCAATTCTTTCTTGTTCCTCCTCATCATGGATTATTGATTCAGGTGCATCCAACCATATTTCATTAAATCTATCATTATTTAAATCATATACTGTTCCTCCGAATTTTTTTTATTCAATTACCGGATGGAACTCACTCATTAGTACATCATATTGGTACTATTTTATTTTCTCCAACTCTTAAATTTGAGAATGTATTTCAGATACCTTCTTTCAAATTTAATCTCTTATCAATATCCCATCTAACGCGTTCTTAGTTGTGATGTTATACTTTAACCCTCTCAATGAATATTTCAGGACCAACAGACGAAAACAGATTGGTCGGGGTGAATTTCGAGATGGTTTATATTATTTAAGTGCTGCTTCAGTATTTTCAGTTCTAAGAAGAAATAAATTTTACCTTTGGCACTAGCGCCTAGGTCACCCATCTGTGTCTCGTTTTAAATTTCTAGTATAAACATTTAGTTCAATTGAATCTAATTTTGAATGTTCTTGTGATGTCTGTCCTCATGCAAAGCCAACAAGAATGCCTTTACATCCAGTACTCATGCATTTGAATTAATTCATTGTGACATTTGGGGGCCATTCTCTATGCCCTCCCATAGTGGTGCTCGTTTTATTCTCACTATAGTTGATGATTACACATGTTGCACTTGGATATATTTAATGAAAGAAAAATCAGAAACTATGAAATTACTTTTTTATTTTTTTTAATCAGGTACATCAACAGTTTAATCGAAGAATACATCAAATCCATTCCGGAGGTGGTGATATTTTTCTCCCCCAACTCCAAAAATTTTGGTCCGACAATGGCACTGAATTTTTCTCTCAGCATCTACAATTTTGGTTTCATGAAAATGGAATAATTCATGAACGCAGTTGCATTGTGACTCCTCAACAAAACGGTGTTGTTGAGCGAAAGCATCGCCATTTGCTTGATGTTGCCCGTGCTCTCCGTTTTCAGGCACATTTACCGTTAGAATTTTAGGGCGAACGCATATTAACAAAGCATATTTAATAAATAAAATGCCAACTCCCATCCTAAGCCATAAATATCCACATCAAATGCTATTTTGTGCTCCCCCATTGTACTCGTCTTTACGTGTTTTGGGGTGTCTTTGTTTCGAAAAAAATAGGCACAAAAAAAAATTCGATGCCCATGCCAAATCCGGCATTTTTGTTGGCCATCTATATGGACAGAAAGACTACCGCATATATGATATTACTACTCAAACAATGTATACTTCCCGGGAAGTCATTTTCCATGAGGACCGATTTCCTTATCAGGACAACTCCACCACATCAGTTAATTCTCCGATTTATGTCCACCCAATATCTGATGATGATTCTTTTTATTTACCCTCATCCAGACTATCATCTACGGAATCTTCAATTCACAATACCATCCCTTTAATTGGTTCTCCCCCACCCGAGTCATCTCCTTTAGATTCTCCAATCGGTTCTCCTACACTTGAGTCGTCACCATCACACTCTCCACCTACCCAAAATGACACAGCCCCCTCTTCCACAATGATGTTCACATTAATCCAACAGATTCCACCACCCATCTTCCTTTACGGGAACGGTGTCCTCCTTCACATTTGAAGGATTATGTTTATGCATCTGTATCTCCTGCAACTAATTTTCCCAATGCAAATTATTTCTCTTTATTCCACTTTAAACACCACCATCGTGTGTTTTTAACAAATCTAATCTCCACAGATGAGCCAACTTCTTTCACTCAAGCAATGCGATTTTCAGAATGGCGTAATGCCATGGCTCAAGAAATTAAAGCTTTGGAAGTTAATAACACTTGGTCCTTATCCCCATTACCGGTTGGAAAAATAACTAATTAGTTATAAATGGATTTATAAAATCAAATATCGCCCGAATGGATTCCACTGAAAGACACAAAGCACGCCTCGTTGCCAAGGGGTACACCCAAGTTGAGGGTGTTGATTATGATGACACTTTTGCACCTGTTGCAAAGTTAGTGACCATTCGTCTTCTCCTTTCCATTACGGCTGTCAAGGGTTGCTCTCTTCACCAACTCGACATAAATAATGCATTTCTTCAAGGAGACCTTGACGAAGAAGTATACATAAAATTACCTCCTGGGTTCTCTAGAAAAGGGGAGACCCGCATTTGCAAACTCAATAAATCCCTTTATGGCCTTAAACAAGCCTCTCGACAATTGTATTCAAAACCTTCCACAACCATACTTACCCGGGGTTTCACTTAATCCATTGCTAATTATAGTCTCTTCACTTATATGAAAGGTCATATCTCTCTTTTTTGTTCTATTTTATATCGATGGCATAATAATTACTGGAAATAACAGTGATGAAATTTCCCATCTCCAATTATTTCTAACCCAATCATTTCTCTATTAAAGATCTTGGAAAATTACAATATTTTCTCGGTATTAAAGTCTCAAGCTTAAAAAGTGGTATTTTTTTATGTCAAAGAAAATATACCCTCAATCTTTTAAAAGAGGCTGGAATGACTGGTGCATGAGTGACTACTTTTCCCATGGAACAGCTTCATTTATGTCTAATGGATGGTGAACCCCCCAATGATCCAGGATCATATCGTCATTTACTCGGACGCCTCCTCTGTTTCACTGTCACACAGCCCAACAATCAGTATGCTATCAATACCTTAAGTTAATTCATGCAATCCCATCCATCTTGATGCAGCCAATCGCATCCTGCATTATCTAAAGGGATCCATTGGCAAAGGTATACTCTTATCTTCCTCTAGTCCCCTCCACCTTAGTGGTTATAGTGACTCCGATTAGGTCAGTCACTACTTATCGTTCCACCAACGGTTATTTCATAATGTTGGGTTTTAGTCCAAACTCTTTGGAAAACTAAGAAACAACCCACACTATCTCGATCGTTAGCTGAAGTTGAGTATCGTGCTCTCGCCACCATATCATGTGAATTACAGTGGTTCAAATATCTTCTCACTGATCTTGGCATACCTCATCCAGATCCAATTTCAGTTTACTGTGATAGCAAAGCTGCCATCCATATCGCAGAAAATCCTATTTTTCACGAACGAATAAATCATATTGAACTTGATTGTCACTTTGTTCGTGAGAAAATCAACTATGGCTTGATAGTTCCTTGCTACCTTCGGTCTCGTGATCAAGTTGCCGACATTTTTACCGAGCCGCTTGGAGCCGAGCCTTTTCTATGTCTATCTAGCAAGTTGGGTGTCACTGATATTTCAACGTGCACTCCAACTTGAGGGGGAGTCATAAAGCTACTACACATACCAAGTCATAACCAAGTTACACCTGTTTAGATTGTAATTACATCTATATATTAGTAGTTAGCATTGTTTATCTCCAAATATGTATAGGCACTATTAGATAAGATTTGGCGGGATTTCCTCAATATTTGGCTATGGGTTTATTATCTTGACCAATTCAAACTTCATGCTTATCTTGTACATCATGTAACATGTAACTAACTATACAACATTATAAATAGATTCGTGTTGCTTGGTTCTTCTTAAGGAAGCCTATTCAATTGAGTGTGACCTTTAAACCTTATTAATGGGATTTAATCATAAGCAATGCTATATGTACCAAGTATTTTTACCATGTTTGTATCCTAAGTGCATTTAATGATTGTACATACGCTTAGGGTACAACATTTTAATGCACTTGGTAAAAACATTTAGTACACATAGACTCTTGCTTAAAATATATATTAATCCTTATTTAATCTAATTACTTAGTTAATGACAAAGGAAAAATGACTTTCTAACTGCCACCCATAGGATGGAAAAAAGAAACCACCAGATTTTGGGTTGAAGGGTGATAATGTTTTGTAACATCCCAAGACTTTTGAGACTGAGAAATTAAATTTTGGGAAGATAAAATTTAATTAAATTGGAGAATTTCAAATTTGGGGATTTAAGTCCAAAAATAGAGAATATTTTAAAATATTCCGGATGATATTTTTGAGTGTGCCATCGATCCCGGAAGGGTCGAGATAGTCAAAATGACTGTCATTGGGTCTTATTTCGGCTCCGGAATGTTTTTAAGTTATTTTGACTTGAATTGGAGTAAACGAGTCATTTAAAGTGTGTATTAACATTTAAAATTGGGTTTATTGTTTTAAGGGATTTAAGGCTTACGGATCAAGCCTCTCTCATTTTGAGAGAAAGAGAGAAAAGCCCTAGAGAGAGAAGAAGAAAGGGAAGAAGAAGAAAAGAAGAGAGAGAGGAAGAAATCTTGGAGATTCCCGGCCCAACCGCGACATCGAGGACGATCCAACCTCTACAAATCTGAGGCAAGTGTTTAATCTTGCTAAATAGCTATTTGTGTATTTTATTTCATAATTTGTGGGGTAAAGAAATGGATTTTTGGGTATTAACATCAAAACCTAGATTTTTAGGTTTAATCTTGAAATCAATGTTTAAATTGAGATTTAATGACATAGAAATGGTTGGGATCAACTTTGGGTTGGTTAATGGGCTTAAAATCATGATTTGATGAAGGATTGGGGGTTGGAATGAGAAATTTAGGGTGTAGAATTCGTGGGTTTTGAAGAAGCAGATGAACCCTTCAAAAATTGCAGGTCCGAATCGATTCGCCCCTTATGCGAATCGATTCGGTTTAGTGAAATTGGCAGGTGTGCATTGATCGAATCGATTCGGACCCAAGCCGAATTGATTCGGCCTATTGCAGAAGCCCAGGTCTTTGGGCCCGAATCGATTCGCCTTAGAGGCCGAATCGATTCGGAAACAGGGCATTTTGAGGTATTTTCTCCATAGTGATTTCAAACCCTTTTTGGTTGGGTTTATTGAATTGGGGGTCTTCTCTTATGATGTAAGAGATATGTTCTTGGAGACATTTAAGGAGTTTCTCACATATTAGGATTTTGGGGACTCCTTAGGGCAATTTGGGTGAAATGTACCCATGTACGTATTGGAGTTACATATGGATATCGGGGAAACCTCTTTGAGGTTGGAATCACCAATTATAGATAAAGGCATATAATATATATGAATATATGTTTGAGGTTGAGAACTCTTAGAGAGTGAGGGGTCTCCTATCCTTAGAAATATTTAGACTAAGGAACAAATGATAACCCGATAGGAGTAAGGGTTCATAAAATAAATTGAACCAGAGGTAGAAGTGGGAAATGGCTTGGGATCGTACTATCGACTAGAGTAAGCGGTAGCGTAAATTCTAGTTGGGAGAGTTCATACGTAATTGTGGGGTTATGGTCATTGAGATTCCAATACTTGAAATGAGGTTGGAATAAATCGAGATTTTAGACTATTAAGTCATGCGTATGCCTATGGTTAGATAGTACTAAAGATAATTATGTACTTTCACATTTAGAGGTGAAATGTGTAGTGATGGATTCCTACACAAATTCTTGGGTGATAACCCTAATGTTGAATATATGAATATAGGTGTATAGATATATACATATGGTTTTGGGAGACTACTCATCATGGGAAAATGATCGAATATGTTTCAAGTATGGGATTATATTCACATATCGAGGTAAATTAAAGGAATTGTGGTGACGGCTTGTATAACGAGTATTAAGTATACTTATAGCCGGGTATATATATCTTATTCTTATGAACGAGAATTAATATATATATAGATATATGGATTATGTGAATATGCGTATATATCTATATAGATATGAATATATGGATATATTTATGTTGTGGACATACATGGTATGGATATTTAAACCGTATATGATGGTTTATTATTTGATCATATGATTGGATCATATGGATTATATATATTATGCATGTGAATGATATATATACTTATTTGGTTAAGCATACCCCGCTCATGCTATCATTGGGAAGTTGCGCACGTAGAGGCTGAGCATCCTGGCTAGAAAAACAGGGTGTGGATATTCCCCAGGTCATAGTCGTCCCTTGTGTTATTATATGATATATATATATTTATTTTGGGATGAGACGTGGTGGGTATGTTTCGTCTCATTGTTGGTTTGGAGCTATGACCGCTTCCCGGGACGTCGTGTGCGTGAGTTTACCACGAGATGGGTGTCGTTTAGTCCCACCATGGTGGCCCCAGTATTACTACGTGAGCCGGGCACTGGGAAGATGATAGCATTGATGCAGTTTTATCGGCACTATATATAGCCGGGTATTCTATGTGCATGGCCACTGTACATCATATATGGTATGTACACTTGGTCATGTGTATGGATGATGGTACGTATATATATATGGTTGGAATAAAATACCTATATATATATATTTATATATATATCCTATAGATGAGAGGATATGGTAATTTTATGGGGTACATCTTGGATGATTATGGTGTGCCAGATTATTGGGGGCTGATGTATCGCACTTACGGAATATTTCGGTTACATCATCACAAGGATAATATTGGAGATTCTTTTATTTTATTTTATTTGTTTTCCTTTTTCTTTCTTTCTTTTTCTCTTGCAGTTTAAAGTTTAGTAGTAATGGTAGTATTAAATTATATGCTAAGGATTATGGATCTCTAGGATCGACATTGCCCAGGAGTAGTGTAACGAGGTGGTTCCTTGTTTGGATTTCGCTTTGCGAGACACCTCACGCACGAAACACAATGCCATGTCGAGATTTGAGAGAAGTAATTCCCTATGTGGCATCTCGGATCTCTGGTCTTGAACTTGTCAGGAGTAGTGTAACGGGGCGGTTCCTTGTTTGGATTTCGCTTTTCGAGACTCCCCACGCACGAAACGTAATACAATTTTGAGGCTAGAAAGAAGTTTTGCCAATATTCCATGTACATGATATTAAGGATATTAATTCTTATATTTTAGCCTATATATGTATATATATATATGTGTATATGTACATATATGTATATGTACATATAGGGGTAATGTTTTAAGAATTATGATATTATAATTCATGAAATTATATATTTGGAATCCATAAAGCCTTTTATGGCATAATTGTTGTTAATCATAATCTAGTAGGATTAGAAAGGGTGGATTCTTGAGCTAAGATAGAAAGGCTTTTCTCGTGGGTATAGGCTAGGCCTATGATAAGTTAGGTTGTCCTATGGGGGTAATTTAACTAAAACTTGAGGTCCCGAATAGGTGCGCGCCTTTAGAGGAGAGGTGAGTTGGGGTACCACGAGAGTGCGATCTCACTTTAATTATGAAATAAAGTGCACCGATATTTATTATGCACGGTTAACACACTTGCTAAATATTTTCATAATTCGGGGCTCTGACCCGTTTACTTTTCTCTCCTGCCTATATATATATATATATATATATATATATATATATATATATATATATATATATATATATATATATATATATATATATATATATATATTATTACAGGTATCCTACCGCATGGATGCCGGATGACCTTCTATCCAGAGTCTTGGGAGCCGTGACAGATGCGGACTGTTGCGGGATGTATCTTGTAGTCGCTTCTTACCTCTTTAAAATTCTAGGTAAGGATTCATGTTGTATATCAGGTTTGTACCCAAGGGATATTTTTAGATGTTTATATTTATTCCATTCCAGTTATTGTATTAGCTGTGACCCGACAGCTTATTCGGGTCTACTTTCGTACATTCAGTTGTAGTTATTTATTTTGTATTAGTATAGCATTTCGTTTATCCTAGTTCTTTCTTGCATCTCTCTTATTTATTAGTAATTTTGTAGTGTTGGGTTGTGTTTTGTTGCATGTTTTAATTTATTTAACATCTCGCTTATATGATATCGGGTAGTTAGTCCTATATTATATAGTACCGACAGTTGATGTTGAGACTGGACCATCTGAAATTCCTGATTTAATATAGTATAGGGCTTGCCACCCGTTATTATTTTAAGCGGGGTGTTACATGTTTCATGTCCAAATGATTTTAATAGGTCCTTTTGTACTTTTAAGTTAGGAAATTATGAAAGAGGACCTCTTTAATGCCATTGGTAGATTCATTAATAGCCATTGTATTCCAAAACGTTTGTCCAGTATTATAATTTCTCTTGTCCCACAAGTCCAAAATCTCAACTCTTGTACTGAATTAAGACCAATATGTATGTGTAATTTTACAAACAAGATCATCACCAATATCTTATCCAGTTATCCATTAGTATTATTTTAGAGCACCAATGTAGATTTGTGTAAGTCTCAAGCATCATTTGGTAAGTTAGAATGAAGTTTCTACACCAATAGATAAGAGGATCTTAAGAGTTGAAACAATTGGGGGCCAAGTGTCAACATTTAGAATCAAGAATTGGTTCTCAATTAGAACTAAAAGCATCCACATTTAGAGTTAATTTCCTTAATATTGCAGAGGAAGGTTTTCAGTTCAATCTACAAATCTCTCAAGGTCATGTCACATATGGAAGAACATGAGGGAGGTTAAGCACTTGGTGATGTTTTTTTTGTGTGTGGCAGCTTTATTGCCAAACAGATATTGCATGTATTACTAACTTATTTTCTTAAGAAAACATATAAAAACTGAAAATGTATTACTCATAGCTTTAGTAATACGACAAACTAGTTATAACAAATAAGGCATAACTAAATATGGAGTTACAACTATTAGAATTCTAATAGACTCGTACAAATAATAATGACAAACTACTGCTCAAAACCTAAAGACAAGTAGCAAGTAAGGAAAAGTGAACCCAGCAGCTAGTCTCGATGACTTATCATTAAAGACATGAAATCACTTCGAAAATATATCCCGTGTAACCTGTGTTTTTTTCATCTTAAGTAAATTTACGTACACGCACCAAATTCTAAAAAAATATAATTAGTAACTGTGAATGGTCTGGATCTTAATTATTCAAATGGTTAACAGTACTTGAAGAAAGGGTAAAACATATCATATTGATTAATCAAATTCATTTTTTCTTTGATGGATCGTATTTTCGTCCATCTCCACCACATCATGTTGCTTGAAAATTCATTTAATTCTTGGCATTGTTGACAATCATACTACATCACCTTCTTAACCCATGATATTTGTCACCTGCTTCTTGTCTTTCTACTGCCATTAACTAAACTAATATCACTTTTACTTTTTGGTCTATGATGAACAAAATTAAGTCACATTCAATGATTTTTTTCTTCAGTTTTATAAATGTTCCCGTTAGATCCCAGCAGATCCAGTAGCTAAAGAGGTAGGGGACGAAGATAATGACTTTAACTGAATTTTAAAAAAATAGGGAAATAGTGTTTCATCATATTGTTGAGTTTTCGGTGACGTCGTTTTTATAATCCATTTAAATAGTTGTATATTGTTGTTTTGAAGACGATTAGTTTGTAATGAGCATGTGCTCTGTTTCTTTTTTCTTCTTTTGACAAGTGTAAAGAGTTTTCCAATCCAAAGTTATAATGTCAGCAAGCCCTAATTGTTCACATAAGGACAAACCTACAATTTATTTTCTCATAAAACTCTATTTCAATAAGTCTTTACAATTGTTTTTATATAGAAATAAGACATATGACATCTAAACATGCCATATAACTAATAAAAGGTTTATGTGACATGTTCATTACACCTAGATTTATTTGAATATTATTAAAACAAAGAATAGAAAAGCATCATAATTATTTCTGCTGAGGAGTTGAAAATTCGTGGGGAACTTGAGGTTGATGTAGAGAGATTTGGAGGAACAAAACCCATGAAGTAATCTTGCTCTTATTCTGCACAGGGTTTATCATTCCCAGAAGGAAGAGGTCAATATACAAGATATATCGCAAGCCAACACGAGATATCAATCATATATTCGAACCAAACTTTCTGCGGTGAACGTAGATATCTAATTTGAAGGAGGAACAAAAATTGAAATCAAATGATTAGAGAGGAAGCTCAATCCAAGGCTACTCGAAAAATAGATAATTTGTAATGAATGGTGGGTCCCAGTAGTAATGTTTCTGAGTGGGCGAGAAGTCTTAGATCAGAAGTAGGTCTATTGTCGATGCTCTAAATAAAAATAATAATTTGCAACAAAAGAAATTTCCTAACCATGGTCGAGTTGTCAACGAAAATACTAAAGTCAAAACGGTTAAAAATAAATCCTGCGGCACCTTGGGGTAGGAGGAAGGGATTGAAATCTTTGAGAGGAAGTTGACGGAAGCGAAAATAAGAGGGTGAGGTTTTGTTTTGTTAGCAACACTAATGATATTAAAGAAAAGTGTTGGGGCATTTTAGTGTTTTTAAGGTGTAAAGAAAATATATTTTCAAAGAAAAATGGTTCTCATAGAATTTCTAGATTTAGGTACAATGATTTGGGGTGTTTTTAAGTGAAGAACCACTTTCATGAGACAGGGTTTGTTGATCATAAAAACTAAATCTGAGAGCATCAAAATCTATTCTTAAGACACAAGTTAACTCTTAAGTCTAGAGTGTTACCAAATGGTTCACTCCAAATTTTGACATGTCTCGCAACCCACACACGGTACTTCACTTCACACAATACTGCATAGCCAACACATTCAAGGCTTCACATGTCTCACATTCACATAACCATGTTATCATCATCCACCTGTGCACAACTCAATTTACCTCACTTAACATGCTCACCCACATGGTTTCACAACCACTCTCATATCACCTTCATAATCACACAAATGTTTTTGCAATGCAGGTCAAAGTCATAAACCCATGAAGTACCAAGCTCTTCCCCAAACTATACTCTCACCATTTTATCATCAGCCACCTGTGCACAACTCAATTTACCTCACTTAACATGGCCACCCACACGGTTTCACAACCATTCTCATATCACCTTCATAATCCCACAAATATTTTTGCAATGCAGGCTAAAGCCATAAACCCATAAAGTTCCAAGCTCTTGCCCAAACTATACCTTAATTTAAAGCTATAACTTTTGCTTCAGATCACACCCAAAGACCGAGTGAAATGTAGTTGCAAACCTAGCCTTTGAACTTGCAACATCATCAATATAACTGTAGCTGTAAGATAAATTGCCAAAGCATATCACGACTTCAAAAAAAAACTTGGCAGATTTCATAATTTGTTGTGCTTGTACTTGGTTATAGCCAAAATAGGGTCATTCTATGCTGAAAAATGAGAAATTCGGGATAGATATTATCTAGTCGTGAAACAACAACTGTCTTATAATAGTAAGCAAAAGGATAATAAAGAAATGGGTAAGCAAAGATAAGGAATGTTTTTACGGTAATTATGATTCTTATTTTCTGGCATCGTTTAAGGTTCTCAAAATTGAGTAAGAGTTATCAGATTGGTGAAGACAATAAAGTTTTTATTGGATCAATAAGGTATTAGAATCCCACGATTATGGGTCTCTCTAATTATTCAACTCCAAGAGAGTATGTCGAATTGGACAAACTCAGAAGATACCACAATTATATTGTCATTACCCAAATCATGACTCTTCCATCAATTTTCACACAATATCAGCATCTAAAGAGAAGAATATTAATTTAAAAATAAAAGATAAAACTACAAATTCAAGTTCAAAATTATCAGCTAAAACATTCAATTTTCTACGAACAGTAATGACAACTCAAAAGCTAACAAATTATTATTTATAATCTACCGTGACAACATAAATAAATATGTGAATCATTTTCGGATGATTTACCAATAATTTAACTATCCATATTATATGTGGTCCCCTGCAAATCAGACACCAACACCAATGACCCACAATGAATCAACTATAGCAGCCAGTTAAAAGCTAAATGTAATTATGAAGCAAACTGCAAATTTGAAAAATGAAGCACGTATAACAGTGAACATATAATCGTAGCAATTTGAAATTCATAACAAACAACTCAAAAGTTTCACACACTCCTTTCCCACATACCACAAACCATGTTGCTAATATACTTGCACCACCCAACACATTCCCATCACTGAACCATTTCTCATACACCATACAGAATCACATTGATCACCTGCTTCAATTCATATTTCAGCAAACCGGCATTCACTAAGCACCACACCACACATTGCAAACGGTTCACCTCACTAGCCAGTTCAATTTGTGTGGGGTGGGGGCAGAGATTAAGAATATTTAGATTTACTCGTACTAGCAATAAGAATCGAAGAATTACAAAAAATTAAAAAAAAATGAATTTAAGTAAACCAAAATCTTAGACATTTTTGTCATAAGAATCACAAGATCATACAAAGAATAAACACAAGCTTCTTCCATGTTCAGTTGCTCTACTAAAACAAATTCTAGGGGGGTAGCAATACAAGCTTCTTTTATGTTCACTGTTATACTAAAATGAAATTCTTGGGGATCTCTTAAGTATAAAGATGAAGATGGTTCTTGGTGGTAAGTGAAAAGGATCTCAAAAGGCTAATGATTCAGTTTTGTGAAAAGAAGCTCATGATGAATGAAATTTGAACATATATGAATACTAGTTTGAGCTGATTCCTAAGTTAATGAAAGACGAGTAGAATGTCAAAATTGTAACAGAGCGAGGAAAATTTGAGTAATTTATTTGCTACTGGTCCTACAGCAAAGGAAGCGTGGTAGATAGTAATGAAGAAAGCCTCATATTTCTCTGGTATGCCACACAAGATTAGAAACAAAATCATGGGTAGGTAGTCGAATTTGCTATATGCTGAAGGGAAAATAGTAAACAAAGAAGTATACAGATTTATACTTCCCTTATATCTCTATCATGAAGTGGGGGAAAACATAAAGAGTGTATTAAATTGGTTAATAAGATCAATAATAGTCTCCAAAACCATAACTTTAGGCAGACAATTGATTATGAATATCTTACATTATACATTAAAAACACATTACTATGACAATCAAAGTTTACAAATACAGTTTTTCTACTAAAATTACTCCTCCACTCAGTGTTAGTGTTCTAAAAGGCACTAGCTGGAATGCGCGAGGTGGGAGTTCTCCTAGCGCCTACGCGGAGACGGATGTGTAGGCGATCTTTATTTTTATTTTTAAAGAAATTTTCATAAATAATCAATTATTATAATAGGATAAACTATTAAAACAAAGTCTTAAGTAGTAATGTATCTATAAAATTACATACACTAAAATAGTAGTCAAATCTAAATATCTGGGTCCAAGCGAGATGGCATTGCCTAAAACCTAGGCGAGCAGATCAGTGACTAGAACCTAGGAATGGGCTTAGGAATGGATTTTTAGAACATTTGAGCATTTTCACATATACTCATGGCTATCGAGTTCCCCTCACAGTGACTTAAAAATCATGTAACACTCATGCCCAAAACTAATGACTGAAAATGTGCCCCCTGCTTGCTACTTCTATATTACCACTAATAATATTGTTGTCTTAGTATTCAAGTTAGAATTACCTATGGTATTGAATATCATGCTTGATGTAATATAGGGTTCGGAAGCGTAAAAAAAAGAAGTGAGCTACACAACAATAAAAAAAAAGATCAAGGGTTTCTTATTTCTCTCTCTAGTCTCTCATTCTCAATTTGGCAAAAGTGTTACAACTGAGGACCTTCTACTTATTTATACTAAAGGTACAAAAGGGTAAAGATAACAAAAAATTAATAACAAATGCAAAAATGACAGATAGGTCCTTATGCTTTTGCATCATTCTCCCCTACCTGAGAGAGCTCGTCCCGAGCGAAGAAAGTGTGTGCTAGGGCATCATCCATAAGATCCCCTACTTGAGAGGGAAGTCATCCTTTAAAGCGTCCTGCATAACGACTAGAAAAATATCCTCAAAGAGAAACCACAAATTTACTCCATGGCCGATGAATAGGAATATGGCTTATAATCCGTCCAAATGAAGAGCTAACACAAGATCGATGCGGAGAGGGCCATTGATTCCAAATTATTCGTGATGAGCTTCCGTAGCCTCAAATCATGTAGATGACTCATGGAGCGCTCCTCTTAAGTAAAACAAAAAGGGTCCATAAATCCCACACCAATTGTGATCACCACACGTAACATATACTCCTCAAAGGAAACATTCACGGAACCATCATCACAAAACTCATCTTTGTGACCAAAAATTGGAAAGAAATTCGTCAAATCAAATATTTCCACCTCGCGATAGTGAATGTGAGTCTCCCACTGTCTTCACCAAATAAATCGAAAAAATCATATAGAAAGTACCCATCATCTTCTATCCCAAAGATAGGAATGAAGTCCACAATCTCAAATGCCTCAAAATCCCTATGTTGAGTAAGACACCCATCCTCCTTGAATATGGGAATAAAGTCACAAGGAAGGAACATGTAATCACTATCGAGCATCGTCGAGGTCTCAACAGCCTCAAAGATATCCTCGTAAAGTATAACCGAAGAGATAGTATCATCGGTGTGCGCGGGAATGACATCGGATGTAGTAGGAGGTACATCGGAAGACAAATACTCGAAATATTGGACTAAATGTCTTGCTCGTGCACGTACCCATTGTTCACGTGTCGTCTCCATCTCAAGATACTCAGCTCGACGCCTATTTAGGTGTTGAAAGTACATCTCATACTCACCGATGGAGTAAGCACTATATGCGAATATGTGAAGCTTTTGAGGTAGATATGAATCCGTCGCGGCACAATAATCTGGAAGACTTTGGAGTTTCTTCCTGATGGCACAACTTACCTTGTCGAAATTGGCACATGCATTCATATCGATCCCGTATTTGGTACCATCCCACAATAATTTGGAAGAAAGGTAGTCTTCGGGTGGAAGAGGGATTAAATCGTAGGGTCTTAACAGATTTGGGGCAGATTTGTAATTATTAGAAAATTTAGGTGCTGAATTGTAATTTTCAAATTTTGGTAGGCGATTAGTGTGCCGAAGAGGTCTGAGTGGTTGGAAAGTTTGATTAGGGTTTGTGATGTGGTGGGAAGTTGTCGGAGTTGAATATGAATGTCTATTAGGGTTAGGGTTTTGGGGTAAATAGGGATTGGAATCAATTCTTTTTATCGAATTGGGCTAGGGTTTGCATTAGAAATGATCTTGGATTGGGTGGAAGTAGTAGGCTATGAATCTTGGTTGTGATTAAGGTCTACTTGAATTTTCGGTTGTTCTTGATTTGATCGGGGTTAGTTCTTGAAATTCCGGTGGATTTCTTGGGTTGATCGGAGGCCAAGAGTATCTCGGTCCCGTAAAATTGGGTCGTCGACATGCAAAGTGGGTAGATCCGACAAGATTGGGGTTGCTGAAGAGTCAACAGGAGGCTGACCCGCATGGGTTGGATTGGTGTCTACGTCGGTAAAGAATCTAGGCAAATTCCGGAGGTACCCTCCCTCATTTTGAAGGCTGATGCCCTGATTAACACCTGTTGTTTCTCTGGCAGGTCCTATAATATCGTATTTCTCTTGGTGGCATGTCGGAAGTATTGATTGGCCCGATGTTTTCTGCGTAACTGTTGTGATTGTATTGGTTTCCGGCTGTCTGGGGATAATCGCTTGTAGTTCACCGTCGTGGGTGGCTCGGGAGTACTCTCTAGGGGTTGTTTTAACTGGGGCCCTTAATCCGCACTGATTCTGATTACAAACAGCAGGAACTTGTGGGGAGCCCAAGGAGAAATCCAGTCGATCCTCCCTCTTTATCACGGTTGCGATTTAGGGTTTCAAGGGGGGGGGGGGTCGTATATCACTCGGATGAACCCAACCTAAATCCCAATCTTCGATAAACATATTTGATTCCAAGAACAAACCGAGCTGTGATACTAATTTGATGTAATCTAGGGTGCAGAAGCATAAAAAAAAGAAGTTATCTACATAACAACAACAATAACAACAATAACAACAACAAAAAGATCAAGGGTTTCTTATTTCTCCCTCTAGTCTCTCATTCTCAATTAGGCAAAAGTGATACAAATGAGGACCTTCTATCTATTTATACTAAAGGTACAGAAGGGTAAAAATAACAAAAAATTAATAACAAGTGCAAAATTGTGCGGATAGGTCTCTATGCTCTTGCATCAATCCTAGAGGAGGATCATCTTCTCGTTAAAGAAGTTACCAAAGCTTGTTTTTCAGTTCATCTGCCCAACACTTCAATAGACCTTAATCAAATGATGTATTTTTACAATTTGACTTGTTCAAAATTTTGTATAATTTTGAAAGTTAATAATTGAGTTACATATAACTAATAAAGAGTTGTACGAGTATAATAATTTTCCAGAGTCTTGAGGATATAGTAGCTAATAGATGTCTTTAGTTATTTTCTCCACATTTCGGGTAAATTTATTTTTTATATAGCACGAGTCTGAAATTCACTATTTGTTTCACTATTTACTGAATGTTCCATGTGTCTTACTAAAGTCACATATTGATAAATTTTTAGGCTTCGACCTAAACTAACTGTTGAGATGCAGTGTTTAATGTGTTTGAAGAAATTCAAGCCCGTGTTCTGAAAGAAAAAAATGGGTGACTTAATTTGTAATTCCAATGAAAAAGGTTGATGCTTTGTACTTTTAACTTATTATCTAGTTCTAATACACTATGGGTGTGTTTGGGAACCCCAATTCCATGGCTTGGAAATGAAATTGGAATATTTTCTTTTCAAAATTTAGACAGAAAATTTTCCAATTTCAAGGCATGGAATTCGGATTCACAAACACACCGTATATGATCTTTCCCATTTCATAATAGAGATTTATCAATTATGGAAACTTGGAAAATTTAACTCTGCTTAGAACTTTGATAAAACTGTCATTGTGAATTTTTCTCAAGTTGGGATGAAAGAAATGGTGTTATTAATGCATTTTATTGATCTTTCTATGTCAGTGTTAAGGAATGTTGATCTCAGAATTAGGTTGTGGCATTATATGAACTTAATTTAAACAGGTGATTGTGGAATGTTCCAGTTAAGTTTCAAAGCATGGTTTGAACCCTAATATTTTTTCTGATTTCTTTCAATGAGGTGTTTGGAAGGAGAATAAAAAAATGGGTAGCCAGATGACTCACTCGAGGGACCGGTTTTTAAATAGTTTGTTTCTAATATATTATGTGATTAAGATCTATGTTGCTCCATCACTATACTAATTCATAAAATGTGAAGCTCTGAATGTTCATTTTCTAATTAAGTTTTTATAGAATCCATATCATGTCTGTTGAGCGTGCTTTAGAACGTATGAGTATATATACAATAGCTTAATGCCATTTTTTCCCTTTAAGTCATGTCCTTTATTTGTCATTATTTATTCTTGTTATTAATTTCCTAGTTTTGATTCAGTTGTTTTCCCAGATAAGTAATTCATATTTTTTTATGGTTCTTGTAGAATGGTAATTAGTTTTTAATTTTTTGAAACATGTCTCTAATATCTAAAATTGAGCTTAAGAACAAGAAAAGGTTGAACAACATAAAAGTCACCCCCACATGATCTTGCCATGTGTTTTAAGTAGATTTTTAAGTCTTTCTTATCAGTATCTACATTCTGCCAGGGGGTTCTTGCTATTTTCTCGAATCTAAAGTTCTAGTGCATACGGTTACAACATATTCTTGTTTCTCTTATGGATAATTTTTCTGTATAAATAATACGAGAAAATAGGTAGGATAGTAGTTCTTCACTAGCATTTCTATTGAAGCCTACAATGTTCTTATTAATATACACATAAAACATATATATATATATATCGAGAGAGAGAGAGAGAGAGAGAGAGAGAGAGAGAGAGAGAGAGAGTTATTAAAAAAATACCATATATAATACATGTGAATATTCAAAAGAAACTTTTTAATCATTTTTTATTGAATCAAGTTCAAAACATTATATACATTCACACACAACACTTTAGAACAAAGCACATTTGTCCACTCCAATTCCAGTAATGCCCATCATTGAAACCCCCTGATTCTCATCTTTTATAAAGGATACCAGCAGTGTCTATGTAATTCCCAAATCATGGTTGGAATCATGCCGATAAATTTGTTATTCCAATCAAGGGCCAATTTGTTGTTCTAGATCGTAGAACCTAATTGACGTTGATATCTCAGTGAGGTCGACGAGGAGGTCTGCAGGATAAGTCGATGGCTTGTAGATGCGGGTGGGGTGGGTTGGAGAGGTGGGGGGGATACAGATTGCTGAACAGAGAGGGAGAAGTTGGAGAGAGAGACACTGTATATGTATAGATTTACATTAAAGTATATATATATTTATATCAATGAACACTGAGTTTATATTTGAGTAATTTAGACAATTACCTACATTATATGAGGTCATTTTGGACAAAGAAGAAAGATTTCTAAAGATTAATGACGGATTCTGCCAAAATGAGGGTCAAAAGCCCAGGACAGAAAATTAAGGGGGATATACTCAATAAATGAAAAAAATTGGGTGACAAATCCCAAATACCCCTAAAAAAACACTTAAAAATGGATAATTAATACTCCATCTGTCCCAAATTAATAGTCTTGTTTTCCATTTTGTTTCGTCCCAAATCAATAGTTCCTTTCATTTTATGGACGTAATCAACGAACCAAATTCTACGATAGTGATCAAGTTTTAATCTTGGCCATTGATTGAGTGCATACTTAACAACCCTTGCTTTAGCGACTTTTAATTTGGGATGGAGGTAGTCGCCTTCCTAATAACTATCCCCATCACACACACACACCACCACCACACACATACAGAAACACCTAGTTCGGGTACAACCCATAGGTCCCTCTGTTCATATCAATATATAGAGAAACAAGGGAAATTAGTTGGATATACCTTTATGCCATGGATTAGGATTTATCTGTGAGCACTTGAATTCAGTATACATTGGATTCATAGAATGCATTTCCTCCCTGGTAGGCGTTCCTAAAACCTGTATTCAATTTAAAGCACATAGTTACAGCTTCCAGAACACTTCAGACAACTTCAATTTTGTTTCACTTGTTACTGAAATTCGAAACTAAGCAAGGTCTCATTGCTAAAACCCAAAATCTATTATGAAATTTCCTTTCATGGTGTACATCAGTTAGTTACATGGACAACAAGATCAAACTCAAACCCATGCCTAGAAAAATGTAATAATTTTTTTAAAACAAGTGACTTTCAAACATATTGGATAACTAATAGATAAATCACCTTCATAATGTCAACTAATTGATCAACTCCACTGTCTCCAGAAAGCAGAGTCTGTATAAGAATACGAGTAGACAAATAACATAGGAAAATAGGGTCATGAGTGGAATTCCTCAGAAAAAGTGGTAAAACAGATTCAGAGAAGTAAAGTAACTGTCCAAGAAGTAACTCAACCATCACACAACATGTAAACCATATATTTATAGGTGATGTACATTCACTGGCACAAAATACAGTATGAGTTCAGGGGCTCGGTAATATCTTGGATAAATGTGGGAATTTCCTTTGACCTTACAATATGATATATATCAGAAATAATTATATACAAGTGAATCGAAGAAACAATTCACCAATAAACCACTATTGCGTGAAAGGAGTACTAAAACTTTTGCACTTACAAAATCACAAATTTTCAGCAGGTGTGAAGCAATATAGAAATTCAGTACTAAAAGATATATAAAGAATGACAAAGAAAAGAGATTCTTACAAGTATTAACACAGAAATATCAAATTAATGTCAACCTTCAGTCAGATCAGGTCATCTTTTTTTACTACATGGGCACCACTATACATCTTACTTAATCGAGTTGTAGAAATTAAATTTTTACATTATTATTACCATGTATAACTCTCCTCCAATTTATATTATTACATCGTATGTTACTATTGAAAACCTTTTGCTTTTGTACCTAATATTGTCAGATCATTTTATAAGATTTTATCTTCGTAATATGTTTTTTACTTTTAGTAAGCCTTTTTAGGTGTTTTATCATGTTCCCCTTCCAGATCACCCCAGGAGTGTAAACATAAATTGCTTACCAATTGCCTTGAGAAGTATAAATGAAGAATCCAGGCAAGAAAATCATGGTAATGGTAAACTTTATATCGTCCCAAAACAAATAGATAAAGGAATCTTGCAAATGTAAATGTAGAGGAAAACTACCAAAAACACACACAAATATATAATAATCAAAGGAAATTATCATAAGTCCTAATTCCCATAAAAAGTTGATGCTTTGGGAACGAATGTTGAAATCATTAACTAATTTGAAAACGTTCTATAGGATTTCTCCAACTTAATTATGGATGTTTTTGAGAAGTTTAGATCTTCTCAATGGTAGAATACGTTGCCACCATGACGTTCTCCTAAGTTATGACGAAAGAAATAGTGTTGCATTGGAATTCTGGCTTACTACGGTCTCACACATTCTTGTAATTCCCAATGATCCAGGTACCATGACTGAATACGAACAAAAAAATGAAAAAGCATGAAATTCTTAAAACTCTGAAATTACATGTTGATCCTTAAGAACCATTGTACCACTTGGTCACTCGAGAATTAATTCCCACAGTAAATTGTCAATGCATTAATCATAACATACTATTATTAATATTTTCATCGCTTTATTTTATCATCTACAAGTTAGTCATAAGAGATGACCTAATTTATCCAATGCACTACTAGAAATTTCAGATTTTTATACACAGGTTACACAAATGGCTAAAGATTCAATAGCATTCAAGTCGTGGGGGCATGTGGGCCGTGGTTGCCACAAAGTTTATAATTTCATTTGAGCCCATTAGCATTCAAAGGACCAATATATCTACGCTTCAACGGTAAGAAAAGAGCACCAACAAAAGGTTGAGAATTTTCATTTAAATTCTCCCTGCTTATAGTGTCCATGGAGGGGGGGGGGACAATATGGTATGATATTTGAATTCGAACAGAAGCAACAGTAAGAGTGAAATTCCAATGCGCCTATCTACCCATCAACCGTATTCATGAGGGAGAGGGCCTGCCATTAGGCTAACCCTAATGGTTCAACCAAATGACGAAATCTGAAAACTGCCCATGTTGACAATCATTATTTATAATCATTCAAAGAAGTCAAAGAACATGTGAAGACAGGTGTTGATTCAGTCACAAGGAAATTTAATCATGCAAAGTTCATCCAATGAAAGTGCCGAAGGAAGTCGTAAAGCTGCTTAAAAGAATTTGCCAAGGTTGCAGCCTCAACTTGTCGGCCTATCAAACAAATCTATATGGCATACCTAGTTGAAGGGGGAAATAGAAAATCTATTCTTCAAGGAGGACATAAGAAGCTAAAGAAGTTGTCTAAGTCCCATTCTTAGCTCTATGGAAGTTGTAAAATGTGTGTCCAGTTGCATCATTAACAAAATCACCCTAACAAAACTCTCTAATAAAGCAAGTCTTGATGACCTTACATCTATTTTGTATCAACTCTATACGACTACGAATCACTCTAATATAACAAAATGTGACTCGGCCAAGTTGCCATTTTTTAAGAAGCTATTACCAATATATCACATAGTTAAACCTAATTAATCTGATTTAGCTAACTATTGAACCGTGTATCAAACTCAGTTTGGCCCTTGCTGAAGCGAGCTAACTCAGTCAAATTTGAGTTCACTTGGCCATAAAAAAAAATTAGTTTCCTCTCATTTATGTCACTCCTATCGCATCCTTCTATCTGTTTTGTGTCAATTCACTCAACCTCGATATGACACAACCAAGTTGCCGATTTTATAGAAGCCAAAACCAGGATATCACCTAGTTAAGCATGTTTAGTCGCATTTGCCAACTTCTGAACCACGTATCACTCGGTTTGCCCACGCTGAACCAAGTCAACTCGGCATAATATGAGTTTACTTGGCCCTTTCTTGGAACCATGCCAGCAGATCATTCTTTATCATCAAGGACAACATCGAATCCATTTAAAGCTCAAAACAAAACTTATGAAACTTCTAAGTAGTAATGATTCCTGTTTACAACACAATCCATAATGCAGGAACATACCTTAGCAGCCACTAAAATCGTCCTTTTCGCTATACAAATAACATATTTACCAATAGTGTAAATCAATAAACAAGTAAGCATAGTATAATCAATGAAATAGTACAAAACAAAATGTTAACCCTATTATCATTACTGTTTTGTTTTTTGGGTTATTTTCATTCTAGGTCCTTTTGTTATGCATCACTATGAGTTTGGAGTCCAAAGTAATCCATATGGGGTTGGGGTTCTAAAAACATAAATTTTATGACGCCTTTTCAAAATTTTTGTGAATTTTTTTAATATTTATGATATTATGGATTGGAAACTTTATACTCGCCTCTGTTTTCCAATAGGCTCTATATGGATTTCATGAGGATAAAGAAAAGTAACTTTCTATTACAAGTTGGAATATTAAAGAAAGGAAAATTGAATGCATAAACCAAACTAAGACTTAGTTTTGACATGTAATGTGTAATCTTAAAGCTACAACCTTACCCTAATCATTATGTAGCTAAATTTTCTACTTGAAGATAATTAACAATGCATATCCAATGATTAATCGTGATGTATACTATAGGTCAACACACATGTACATTATATATATTGGTTTTCATAATAAAGGAAAAGAAACAACCGCATATGATGAACCCATGATACTGCTCATGTTGACATTATATATAGATAGAAAACTATTATAAAAAATGTATCTCTAGATTTCATGATGAATGGGCATCAAAATAATATTGCAGATATTCGTAAATACAGTGATTGCATTTGGAGAACTAATTTGGCAAAACAGTTCCACAATATGAAAATATGAAGAAAGAGTTATATAATTCAAAATCAATTTGTCACCAAAGAAAATATAAACATCGACGACTTTTCACAGTCCTGTATAAATTCTACACAAATTGCCCATGCAAATCGATAGTAACACAAATGTTTCATCGTTCATTGTGACAATGTAACTAAAATCTCTATCATTAACTGGGCAAAATAATAAAGAGTGTATTTAAGCTACCTAATAAGATCAGCAACAATTTTTAGAGCTTTAAATTTTTATGCAATTAGAATCCTATGCCATTAGAGTAGTTAACTCACCTAAAATGCTAGTCTACGTTCCAGACTAACACACATGGAAGATTCAATAACTAGGGGAACAATAAAAAACAATAGATACATGATCAATAACAAACATGCTTTTACAGAAATGCAAAGAAAATAATTAATGACATCTCGTAGCTATTATGTCCTTAAAACTTAGTGACATTTATTAAATACATAAATTTTGAGTACTTATGTTACTTCAACATAAAATTCTAGAAATTCAACTTATGAATAAGCCAAACTGTATATTGATAATTTGATTGAGTTGTTTTAGAGTTGGGAAAAATTAAATACTATAAGATCGATCTATTGTAATTTCATCAACCATCCTTATCTAACATATAATACCAAGAAAATTCCTAACTATTTCATTGTTTGTAATTTTCCATGCAATTTAACCAATCCTAGTTGCTGAAGTTTTGTAAACTTTAGTTCTCTTTTTGGTTATTGTTTTAAAAGGAGTTAAATCAAGATCGTAATCTTTTTCTTTTAAACGGTAAAGAAGACTTTCATGGAGCATGTATATAAACTCGAAAAATTAGTCAACCACATAAATTTGTATTTTCCTTTATACAGTGTGATTCCATTTTCTTCCAACTGGGAGCATCAAAGACAAGACACATAGGATCAAACATAAATACAAAAATATTAGAAAAATCTTGAATCTACGTCAGAAAAATATGTAACATTTTATCAGTAAAAAACTAATGGTGTCCAATTGATATGTAAAAATGATTAACAATATTGAAAGTCACCCCTCGAACAACTCGTGAATAAGGAAACAAGAAAAGCAATTAAGGACTAGATCTACTAATGCAGATTAGATCAATCAAGGTACAAAATCCCCTTAAACCAATTTCTTAAAATTGGATGAAATGATATTTAATACTAACTACAAATTCTATAATTTAAGTCAGTTAATGGAATTATGGAAGAGAATGAGGTTTCTTTGCCTTGGATGATCGAGCACATTTATTCTAATTGTGGGAGAGATGTTGCAAAACTCTTCTAAACGTTAATTCTTTTTGGATGATCAGAGGACTAACTGGGAGAAAATGAGATTCAATTAGGAGAAACTTTAGATTTCAATTCATCAATGCAATCTCCTCTAGTGGCTTGGTATATGTTGGCTTTACATGGAATAAACAAAGAAAATATAGCCAGAATATGGACTAGATAAAATAGAATTTCTGTCAAAGTGGAGTGGTCGCAGCATTTCTGTTCTACAAGGGTACAACATTTGAATAAGACCAACTCATACCATTCTCAATCGATGGTTTCAGTTTCTCAATGACTAAATTTGAGAATAAATTTAAAACCACCATTTAATTTAAAAGTGAAATAATCCAAAAATTGACCCTAATTAGAACAGATATTCCATATGTTTTTGCATCTCTATAAATAATTTCAGTGAATGATTTTGCCCTTAATAAGACTCTTAAAATTACTAATATATACAGCTTCCCTTCATCACCAATGGAAGCTAATATATTTTCCATTATGGTTAATCTCCATCAGATACCATAAAGCTCATAAATTAAAACGGAAGCGAGGAGAAAAATCCTTTCCTCGATAGATTACAAGAGCTATCCAGGCGGCACATACCCCAACACCCCCAAACAAAAAAGCAAGTAATATGTAGAAAACTACCTAAATATATATTTCATCTACACCTATCAATCTTGAGGTTAAACTCAATAATCAAATCATAATTTGAATGTCGCGCCCTACCCTTAAATGGAAAAGCTTGAAAATAGAACACAATGAATAATATGAAATTCTTCCATGCACATATAATTAAAAATAACTTTATTCGCGACTCCCAAATTTCCCAAATGAAACTGGCAATATAGAGGAGATACTATCGGATCCTGCAAATAACCACATAGAGATGAGCTTGGATCTAATAAAGGAGCTTTGAACTTTAATCCCCAATTAACCTTTGAAACGCATTCAGACTTATTAAGAGTATTATTGATGTGAATTAAGAAGCCCGATGGCATTTTTATCATTTTTAGGATTTAATAGTATTTTAATTTTTATTTTTGTTATTTTTTTTTATTTTGTTATGTGTTCTATTTCCTTTTTCTTTATTATTTGGATGCGGGAGTAGTAAAGGCTCTTAGGGGAATACAAGTAATTAGATCTTTAGCTTAGAGCCTAAGCTACTTTCCCCCAATAAAGACTCACCTTGTAGCCTGATTAGAGGTATTCTACATTTTTTTGAGTTTATGAAAGAGAGTTGAGACGAGAGATATCTTCATCTTATTTCCCATTTGTTGTTATTTACGTCAACTGGTATCAGAGTTAGGTTGGCTCCACCTGTTATTGTTGTTGTTGTAAAAAAAAACCCAAAAAAATTGTAGACAATGACAAATGGGTTTTAAGAGAAGATATGATTTCGTGAAAGCTCGTTACGATCGACTCGAGGGGGTCTTGAACCACCTCTTTGCTCGACTTGACGATTTTGAGGCTCGCTTCCCTTCCATCACCACGCAAAACCCTAACCCTAACCCTAGCCGCCAAAACATTTCTACCCATGCTTCCGCAACCACCTCCACCCCCTACCACAAAGAAACTGCCCCAACAAACACTAGCCTATCCACCACTAACCTGGAGGTGGATGGAGGCGGCAAAAGTGGTGGGAGACCTCAAAGCTGCCTCCTGGCTCTCGAATCGTCGCCGACCAACACTTTTGCCCTACCCTTACTCCTCCGCCCTTCCTTCGACCACTAACCTTACCCCTTCGACCCCAGAAATCCCATTGCCCAAATCTGAAGGTACCTGACCAAAGCCATAGCCAAAAATTACTTTTCGACCCGGGTGGAAGTTTTTTTGATGGTTGACATGAGAGAACAGAGTATGAGGATGAAGATTGAAAAGAAAAAAAATTGAAGGATTGACTCTTCCTCAAATTTTCAGAAAATTAATTTTGGCCCCACAAGTTTTTGGCACATTTTGTAAATTTTTCACGCGATTCTCCAATTTTTGAGAGCTCGAGGACGAGCTTGGTCTTAAACAGGGGAGAATGATGTGAATCAAGTCGTCATTTTTAGGATTTAATAGTATTTTTATTTTTTTTAATTTTTTTATGTCATTGTAATTTGTTTTGCTTTAGTACTTAGAGGTAGTAGTAGTAAAGGTTCTTAGGGGGATACTTGTAATTAGATCTTTAGCTTAGAGCCTAAGCGACTTCCCCCTATAAATACTCACCTTATAGCCTCATTTGAGGTATTCTACATTTTGATAGTTTATGAAAGACATTTGAGACGAGAGATACCTTTATCTTATTTCTCATTTGTCCTTATTTACGTCAATCAAGGACTAGAAGATAGTCCACTTGTTCATTTTGGGGATACTCAAGACGAGACCGACATCTTGAGGGAATTTGAAAATGAATGCCGCAAATAACGTCTTCCATTGAAATTTATCAGTGAAACATCTTCCGAGTGAAAAATGACTCATTTAAGGGGATTCTTCTTTCCCACGCATATTTAAAGTAGAACTTAGGAAGTTCTCCATCTTTAACAAATTTCCAAGCCGAGGTTCAAGAAAACGACTTAGGGTCTTTTAACCACTTAATCTCCTGATCATTTAAATTAATATGGAATTCCACATATTCTGAAATCTTAAGTGTCTTAGCATATTTTCATTACGGTTTAATATGGACACTACCAAAGGAGAACGATACCAGTTCAGACAATTAAGATGATCCACTGTGGTATCAAACTTAAAAACCACTGATCATTACATACAATCTTGTCTAGCCTCTCCCAAATGCAAGCTTGTCCATCGTGGTTGTTGCACCAAGTAAACCTAGATCCAAAAATGGAATTTGCGTTAGACCTACCAACAAGTTTTCATCACCCTCAAGATTGGCACTAAAGTGACTACTGACCATCTAATATACAAGATTAGTTGCAGGAATATCACCCAAGGCTTCCCACAAACTTCATGATCTCCTCTCATATTTCGTATAGACAGCCGTAACCAAAGCCTCGTCTCTAACACTCGGGTGGCATATTTTAATATAAGATGTTGGACCTCATTTTTAATGACTTCAAAAGCCCAATTTTATTCCAAAGTACGAAAATTGAACTAAAAGTGTTAGCCACCCCAGTCACTAAATTCAGCCTTCTATAGATTTGATTAGTTGAAATTTCCACAAATTTTGGTTCTAAAAGCACGCAAAATCAGTTTTATAAATTGTTCACTAGCTCAAGAAGTGAACACAAATTCAACTGAAGCTAGAGACAATTTCAAGTTTCATTAAGCTTGTGAAAAGGTTTTGGGAAACAAAAGCCCAAAATTTAGATACACGCACCAAATTTTAGAATATTGTAATTAGTAACTGTATTCTAAAATTCTCATACATGGATCTTACTCATCCTATTGATTCAGATTACTGTGTTCTATTCTTGGAATTTTCAACCTTAGAGGAGAGATTTGAGAGCCTCAGACTATTAAGATTGCTTGGAAGAAACTATCATGCTATATCTATACTTTTCGTGGTGTATCTCATCTAAATAACTAAAGTCGGACATGCTCCTTTTAGGTTTTTGACCGTTTCAAGACAGAATATTTTTTTAACCTAAATTAGTCATCAACAATCATTTGGGGGGAGGAGGAGAGGGGGAGATTAAGATTTCTAAGATGTACTATGAAGAACCTTATACCTTTGACTTACTTAAGTCTACATTGTACATGTGCTCAACTAATTTGGAAATATTGATAAAATTGGTTGTCTAACCTAGAATCCAAAAGGCCTCAGATCCTATCTCTCTAATCCTCTTCAATGATCCACGAAGGTATAAAATGAATCACACTACACACAATTAGAAGAGCATACATGTGTTCATATTTCTTAAAATTGAGTGTGTGTTTAATTCCCCTTGAATTGGAGCTTTAATAATTTTTTGGGAATTTTTAAATATTTTTTAAACATTTTAATTCATTTTTAAACATTTTTTAAATAAATGTTTTTATTAATAAAATGGGATAATATAATTTGTGGGGTTAATATTCTATTTTGGAAACTTCTGTTTTCATTAAAATGTTTGGTTGGGTAGGATCTCAAAGCGCTAGAGACTTCAGGGTGATGTTTTGTAATTTATTTGATGCGCGTTTGTACTCCTATCACAAGCCAACACTTGTCATCCTCTTGGTGCGTTAGTTTGTGTTTGTTGTGTGAGAGGATAGCCAGGTGCATTGGTGATCGTTGGATCTTTCCTAATCGAGGGTCTGCATGTGTTCTTAGTTAATCCCGGTGCAAACCATTTGAACCAATCAGAAACCTTTTAAACCACCGTTGTTTTATAACCTTTGGATCAAGTCAAACCTAGCAAGACTTGATCACAGCCCTTGATTTCCCTCGAACATCCAGATACTTCCCTCAGCCCTATAAATACCCTCCACTTCTCAGCCTTAGAAGACTTTTGGGCATTCGTCTTTCTGAGAGAAAAAATTAAGAGAGAAGTGAGAGAGAAGAGAGAAAATAATAAAGAGAAGAGAGAGAAAGGAAAAAAGTTAGCCAAAATCCAAACCCTAACCCTAAACACTTCATTCCTCTATAACAAACCTTCGTATACACTTAACGCCAAACACATCCTGAGTGTTTGAGAGAGAGTAGTTTGTTCTTGTGTTGCTGTAACCTCTTGATCTTTTGATCTTGTTCACAACTTAAACTTTAGAGTGAAGATCTTGTTTCTTTTTCCATAGAAACGTTAGATCTATACTCTGCATGTTACATTTTCACTAGATCTGCATATTTTCTACTTGTTTCAAGAAAATCGTTACTGATTTGGTTTTGAAAATGTTTTATGGTTTATGTTTTTACAAAACTTAACCTAGACCTAGTTGGATTCACACTTGGAGATTTTCAATCTCATAAATGTTTTCAAAAAGAGATTGATTAGGATCTTGTACGATTTTCAAAGCGAGATATCCGTGGAATCTGGGTTATATTAAAGGTCAAAAAGGTTTATAGTTTTGTAAGCAATAAAGAAAAACAAAATCACTGCATATAGACTTTATATGTAATTTACTAGGACCGTCTGTAAATCTAAGTGTGTGTGAGTTCATGCATGTGTATAGGAATCACTACACAAACACTTAACACACTACTACACTGGAAGTGTTGTGTATAAGATCTGAGATCATTGAGTCGACATAAGGAAGCTAAAGCAAAGGAAGTTAGCAAACTGGAGAAACATCAACAACAAATCAGATCTATGAGAAGTTAGAAGGACACCAAGTGGGGTATATTCCTAAACTTAGAATAGGTTGATTTGTGTGCTTGCATGTTGTATTGTTTGTAACTATTTTTGTTATTAGTGGATTTTTACTTTTGTGACTTAGAAGTCACCGTGGATGTTTCCTCTGTTGGGAGAGGTTTAACCACGTTAAAATATGTGTGTTGATTATCTTCATCTACTCATCTCATTCTATAAGTGTGCTGAATTTTTGAAACTGCCTTAGTTTTAAAAACTGATTACACAGTCTTAATTACTCTCGTACATAAGTTTCTTTGTAAACACATCTTGTTTATAATTTTTATTTTCAAAAGAAAAGGGTTTCTCCAACAAACATTTCGGTGTTGCTTATACAGTTTAATCTTGTATTAAACGGCATTAGCGACATTTTTCAATTGGTATCAGAGCCCTGTTAACTTTTATTGCAAAAAGATCTTGTGTTTCTGAAATCGTTTTCTGAAAAACCTAACTATGGACGAGAAGAATGAAAGGTTTGGTAATCTGTCCAGACCTCCACTCTTTGATGGAAACAACTTTGCTTACTGGAAAGTAAGAATGGTTGCCTTCATCCAAGGGACTTTAGGAGATGATGTCTGGGACATTATTGAAAATGGATACACTTATCCTACTAAACCATCCACTGAAGGAAGTGATGAGAGGGTAAAGAAAATCTTAAGTGAATTTACCCAAGAAGAAAAAACTATTTCTCGTAATAATAATAAAGGCAAGAATGCCATTTTTATGTCTATTAATGAGTATGAGTTCAAGAGAATCTCATCTTGTGCCACTTCTAAGGAAGCATGGGACACATTAATCACTGCACATGAAGGAGACTCAAGAGTTAAAGATGCTAAAACTCAAATGCTTATCCAGCAGAACAACTCTTTGATCATGTCTGATTCTGAGTCTTTTGATGATTTCTACATGAACTTAACTGATATAGTCACTAAGTTGCATGCTAATTGTATTACTTATGATAGAAATGAAATTGTTTCTAAAATCCTAAGGTCATTACCACAAAAGTTTGACAGTAAGAGGTATGCCATTGAGGAAATGAATGATCAAAACATTACCCCTGAGTTACTCAGTAGCAAACTTAGAACTATGGAAATGGAATTAGACTTTAAGAAACAATTGAATCATTCTCAAAGAAAACAGCCCAACTCTAACTTGAGTTTTACCTCTAAGATACCCAAACTTGAGACTAATTTGACCAACTCTGACTCTGATGAGGAGTGTGATATAGACAAACTAGATAATCAGATTGCCTTGATGTCTAAACAATTTAAGAAAATTGTTAAATTTAGAAACAAACAGGCAACTAAACAAGGCAAGCCTAATTATCCTACTCTGTCTAATCCCAAACCTCATGAGAGAGGCTTTGACAATCATCCTAAGGACAACAACTCCAGACCCACTAGAGACCTTAAAAAGATTGAATGTTTTAGATGTGGGAAACTAGGTCACATTGCTCACGATTGCAGAGTTAATCTGAATAAAGCCAACACACACAATAAAGCCAATGTCTGTAAAACTTGGAATGATTCAAGTGACTCTGATGAAGAGGAACTTGAGTCATCTAATGTACTTGACCCTTGCATGTCTTTTTATGCTAAGATCATTTACAATGATGATATGACTGTATGTGATAATGATGCTCCTACTCCTGCATGTGTGAATACTGTTTTGACTGGCCTAGATGCTTTATTGTCTAAAAATGTTGCTAGTTCTAGTTCCGTGTGTGTGAGTCAAAGTGATCTCGATAATGACGATGCCAATGGGTGCGTGAGTACTAAAACTGAATCATTAGGGGTCACTACACACACTTCACTTAGCGATATAGACACAGATGACCTCCCAGATATCCATACCTTGTATGCTAAAACTCTTAAAAAAGGCACTAGACTGGAGAAGACTGTTAGAGACCTTACTAAGAAATTAGATGATCTAAGTCTTATTGTGAAGTTGAATGCTGAAGAGTACACTAACCAGTGTCTATCTCATCAATCTGAAATTGAAACTTTTGATCAAAAATTAAAAGAGTTGACTAAAACTAATGAAATCCCGGAAATGAAATATAAGGGAACATTATTAGAATTGGAGGAAGCAAAAACAAAGACAACTACTGTTTTCAAAAAAATTTCTAAGTTTGAAAACAATTCAAACTGTTTTACTGACTTTGTTGTTGACTCCAAGACCAATTCTGATGATAGAACCGGTATTGTATTTTGACCTAAGAACAAACCACAAACTACAAAACTTGAACCTATTAAGTTTGTGTCTGGGGGCAAAAGACCAATTGAAAGATGTCCAGACTTTCATTTTATTAAAAAGGAATTTGATCAAAAGCAACAACAGAAAGACATTGGAGAGTCTAGTAATTCTAAGGCTGAGACTGCACTTAAGACTAAATACGTCTGTCCTTTTATCAGAAAGGCTGATTCTACCTATAAGACCATACCTCCTAGGAATAGGACTTCTGAACAGAATGTTGTTAAACCCATCTTTAGAAGTTTTCCTAAGTAAATTCAGCCCTCAAGCAATCAATATTGCTCATACTGTGACATTTATGGTCATTTCTTTGAAGGTTGTTATGCTAGGCGTCTAAACACCCCTATGTACAATATTTCTGTCTATAAGAACTTTAACTATTCTAGGCAAAATCGTAACCATTATGTCCTTCCAAGTCAACCTCATAAGAACTCTAACTATAGAAATAGAAAGACCAAAACTAAGAGTTCATTTAAGAGAAAGGCTCCCAGAAACTTTCCTAAACCAAAAGCTCAAATTTTTCACAATAATCAGTTTGCTGCTCCAAATGTTTTTCGACAAAAAACTGTGTCTCGAAAATTTTATCAAATGAGGGCAAACTTGCGCAAAATTAAAACTAGAGCTATTTGGGTTAGAAAAGAGGATCTTTTACCCCAAATGAAGTGTAACATTGTCATTACTGCTTTAAAAGCTGAACACACTTCATCTGGTTGGTACTTAGATTCAGGATGTTCCAAACATATGGCAGGAGATGAAACAAAACTTCTAAACAAAACCAGATTTGCTGGTGGGAAAGTTATTTTTGGTGATGGTGTTTCATCCCAGATTATAGGTAAAGGAACCCTAAAAGAAGAAGGAATGCCTGTTCTCGAAAATGTTCTATTAGTTAAAGGCCTTAAAGCCAACCTCCTAAGCATATCACAATTTTGTGACTCTGACCATACAGTGACCTTTTCAAAGAACAATTGTAAAATTCTAAATGATAAAGGTGAATGCATTATTACAGGATTTAGAACACCTGACAATTGTTATACTGTCAAGACTAGTTCTGAAACCTGTAACATTGTCAGAATGGATAACAATGAAATCTGACATAATCGTATGGGTCACTTAAGTTAGGATATCCTTGGGAGATTGTCTAGTCAAGAGATAGTTAGAGGAATTCCTAAAATTAAACCTATTTCAAGTGTTGTCTGTGGTCATTGCCAGGAAGGAAAAATAGTTAAGACTTCACATAAAAAGGTTAAAGACATCCTCACCTCTAGACCTCTAGATCTCATCCATATGGACCTTATTGGTCCTTCTAGAACTGTTAGTCTTTGTGGACACATTTATATCCTTGTCATGGTTGATGATTTTACACGATTCACTTGGGTTGCCTTCTTGAAACATAAATCTGACACGTTTCAGAATTTTTTGAAAATTCTTCTAAGAATTGAAAATGAGAAGGACACACAAGTCAATCGCATTCGTAGTGATAGAGGGGGAGAGTTCTGAGACACATGAATAGTTGAATATTGTGACTACAACGGTTACAAACATGAATTTAGTGCCCCTAAAACTCCTCAGCAGAATGGTATTGCTGAAAGGAAAAACCGAACTCTTCAAGAGATGGCACGTGTCATGTTGCATGCCAAATCCCTACCTAAATACTTTTGGGTAGAATCTATTAAAACTGCCTGTCATATAATTAATAGGGTTTACCTTAGGAAAAACTCTAAACAAACCCCTTATGAGTTGTGGTACGGTAAGAAGCCTAACTTGAAATACCTAAGAACCTTCGAAAGTCAGTGTTATGTCTGTAAAGACAGAGAACATCTGTCTAAATTCGAAACTCGTGGTGATAAAGCCATCTTCTTAGGATACTCCCCAAACAGTTGTGCTTATCGTATATACAATCTGCGTACTAAGGACCTTATGGAATCGATAAATGTAATTGTAAGTGACACTATTGTCGAAAATAAGATATCTGAATCACCTATTGTGGTTGAATCTGAAAATGATTTCAAAACTGATTCACCAGAAATAGATGACTCATTACCTATTGAGAGTCCAGAAGTACCTGGCTGGGTATCTAAAGATCATCCCATTGACAACGTGGTCGGTAATCCTAATGAGCCAGTTCGTACTAGATCCCAGTTAAGAAATTATGCTAATTATGCATGTTTTGTCTCCCTTGTGGAACCGAAAAATGTTAATGAAGCATTGAATGATACACACTGGATTTCTGCTATGGAGGAAGAACTTTTACAATTCGTCATTCATGATGTCTGGAATCTTGTACCTCGGCCTCAAAACAAAAATGTTATTGGAACACGTTGGATTTTTAAGAACAAATCTGATGAAAATGGGGTAATCCTTAGAAACAAAGCTAGACTAGTTGCTCAAGGCTACTCTCAAATAGAAGGGATAGATTTCAGCGAGACATTTGCCCCTGTCACTCGTCTTCAATCTTTTCGTCTTCTTTTCGCCATAGCGTGTTACTTAAAATTCACACTTTATCAAATGGATGTCAAATCCGCTTTCCTAAATGGAATTCTGTTCGAAGAAACATATGTAGAACAACCCAAAGGGTTCATTGACCCTAAATACCCTAACCATGTCTTTCGTCTAAAAAAGGCTTTGTATGGCTTAAAACAAGCTCCTCGAGCTTGGTATGAACGCCTTTCCAACTTTTTGTTGGATAAGGGTTTTAAGAGAGGAGGAAATGACCAGACTCTCTTTGTCAAACATTTTGACAAAAACATTATTATAGCCCAAGTCTATGTAGACGACATCATTTTCGGGTCAACTTCAAACTCTGAAGTTAAATCCTTTTCTGCTATTATGCACAAGGAGTTTCACATGTCCCTTATGGTGGAGCTAAAACTTTTCTTAGGATTTCAAGTGAAACAGAATTCTGATGGTCTATTTGTTTCTCAAACCAAGTATGCCCTAGACCTTGTTAAGAAATTTGGCTTTGAGAATGCTAAAATTGCCAAAACACCTATGAGTACTACCATTAAATTAAGCAAAGATGAAAATGGTAAGTCAGTTGATTCCACACCTTATCGTAGTATGATAGGTAGCCTACTCTATCTAACTGCCTCACGACCAGACATAATGTATGCTGTATGTCTGTGTGCTGGTTACCAGAATAACCCTAAAGAGAGCCATTTATCGAGTGTAAAACGTATAATAAAGTATATAAAAGCCACTCTTAATCTTGGACTTAGGTACACTAAGGATACCTATAGCGCCATCATAGGGTATACTGATGCTGATTGGGCCGGTTGTACTGATGATAGTAAAAGTACATCAGGTGCCTGTTATTATGTCGGCAATAATTTAGTTGGTTGGAGTAGTAAAAAACAGAATTGCACATCTTTATCCACGGCTGAGTCCGAATATATAGCAGCAGGAAGTTGTTGTGCTCAATTATTATGGATAAAATAGATGTTAATCGATTATGGAATTAAAGAAGATCAATTACAATTGTATTGTGACAATCAAAGCGCCATTAATATATCTAAAAACCCGGTTCAACACTCGCGAACTAAGCATATTAAAATAAGGCATCATTTTATACGCGAACTTGTTGAAACTAAGGAATTAGAAATTCATTACCTGCCTACTGATCTGCAACTTGCAGACATGTTCACTAAACCTTTAGACTCTAACAGATTTCTATATTTGCGAAATTCTATAGGCATGGTATGCGCTGATTAAACTCTTAAGACCTTAAGTTTTACCCTTTGTCCATTTGAGACAAAATGGGGGAGAAATTTGAGTTTTATGAGTTCTATATTTTGTTCACATTTCATCTAAACTGCTTGATCTTAGTGTGTATATTTGCAGGAATCTCTTCTTCTGATTGTCTACCGTTTCTAGTGTAAAAATTTGTAAATAGTTGAGTTATGTAATTTTTGACTTTCTAGGAAATGGGTAGATAGAATCTTTTGTATAGGACTAGGTTTTATTTTTTTGTTGTTCCCTACGAGTTTTAAGCTAACTCAAAAGAGATTTTGCCTCATATTTCCAAAGGAGGAGATTGAAGCACCTTATACCTTTGACTTACTTAAGTCTACATTGTACAAGTGCTCAACTAATTTGGAAATATTGACAAAATTGGTTGTCTAACCTAGAATCCAAAAAGCCTGAGATCCTATCTCTCTAATCCTCTTCAATGATCCATGAAGGTATAAAATGAATCACACTACACACAATTATAAGAGCATACATGTGTTCATATTGCTTAAAATTGAGTGTGTGTTTAATTCCCCTTGAATTGGAGCTTTAATAAATTTTTGGGAATTTTTAAATATTTTTTAAACATTTTTATTCATTTTTAAACATTTTTTAAATAAATGTTTTTATTAATAAAATGGGATAATATAATTTGTGGGGTTAATATTCTATTTTGGAAACTTCTGTTTTCATTAAAATGTTTGGTTGGGTAGGATCTCAAAGCGCTAGAGACTTCAGGGTGATGTTTTCTAATTTATTTGACGCGCGTTTGCACTCCTATCACAGGCCAACACTTGTCATCCTCTTGGTGCGTTAGTTTGTGTTTATTGTGTGAGAGGATAGCCAGGTGCATTGGTGATCGTTGGATCTTTCCTAATCAAGGGTCTGCATGTGTTCTTAGTTAATCCCGGTGCAAACCATTTGAACCAATCAGAAACCTTTTAAACCACCGTTGTTTTATAACCTTTGGATCAAGTCAAACCTAGCAAGACTTGATCACAGCCCTTGATTTCCCTCGAACGTCCACAACCTTCCCTCAGCCCTATAAATACCCTCCACTTCTCAGCCTTAGAAAACTTTTGGGCATTCGTCTTTCTGAGAGAAAAAATTAAGAGAGAAGTGAGAGAGAAGAGAGAAAATAATAAAGAGAAGAGAGAGAAAGGAAAAAAGTTAGCCAAAATCCAAACCATAACCCTAAACACTTCATTCCTCTAAAACAAACCATCGTATACACTTAACCCCAAACACATCCTGAGTGTTTGAGAGAGAGTAGTTTGTTCTTGTGTTGGTGTAACCTTTTGATCTTTTGATCTTGTTCACAACTTAACCTTTAGAGTGAAGATCTTGTTTCTTTTTCCATAGAAACGTTAGATCTATACTCTGCATGTTACATTTTCACTAGATCTGCATATTTTCTACTTGTTTCAAGAAAATCGTTACTGATTTGGTTTTGAAAATGTTTTATGGTTTATGTTTTTACAAAACTTAACCTAGACCTAGTTGGATTCACACTTGGAGATTTTCAATCTCATAAATGTTTTCAAAAGAGATTGATTAGGATCTTGTCCGATTTTCAAAGTGAGATATCCGTGGAATATGGGTTATATTAAAGGTCAAAAAGGTTTATAGTTTTGTAAGAAAGAAAGAAAAACAAAATCACTGCATATAGACTTTATATGTAATTTACTAGGAATGTCTGTAAATCTAAGTGTGTGTGAGTTCATGCATGTGTATAGGAATCACTACACAAACACTTAACACACTACTACACTGGAAGTGTTGTGTATAAGATCTGAGATCATTGAGTCGACATAAGGAAGCTAAAGCAAAGGAAGTTAGCAAACTGGAGAAACATCAACAACAAATCAGATCTATGAGAAGCTAGAAGGACACCAAGTGGGGTATATTCCTAAACTTAGAATAGGTTGATTTGTGTGCTTGCATGTTGTATTGTTTGTAACTATTTTTGTTATTAGTGGATTTTTACTTTTGTGACTTAGAAGTCACCGTGGATGTTTCCTCTGTTGGGAGAGGTTTTACCACGTTAAAATCTGTGTGTTGATTATCTTCATCTACTCATCTCATTCTATAAGTGTGTTGAATTTTTGAAACTGCCTTAGTTTTAAAAACTGATTACACAGTCTTAATTACTCTCGTACGTAAGTTTCTTTGTAAACACATCTTGTTTATAATTTTTATTTTCAAAAGAAAAGGGTTTCTCCAACAAATATTTCGGAGTTACTTATACAGTTTAATCTTGTATTAAACGGCATTAGCGACGTTTTTCAATTGGTATCAGAGCCCTGTTAACTTTTATTTCAAAAAGATCTTGTGTTTCTGAAATCGTATTCTGAAAAACCTAACTATGGACGAGAAGAATGAAAGGTTTGGTAATCTGTCCAGATCTCCATTCTTTGATGGAAACAACTTTGCTTACTGGTAAGTAAGAATGGTTGCCTTCATCCAAGGGACTTTAGGAGATGATGTCTGGGACATTATTGAAAATGGATACACTTATCCTACTAAATCAGCCACTGAAGTAAGTGATGAGAGGGTAAAGAAAATCTTAAGTGAATTTACCCAAGAAGAAAAAACTATTTCTCGTAATAATAATAAAGGCAAGAATGCCATTTTTATGTCTATTAATGAGTATGAGTTCAAGAGAATCTCATCTTGTGCCACTTCTAAGGAAGCATGGGACACATTAATCACTGCACATGAAGGAGACTCAAGAGTTAAAGCTACTAAAACTCAAATGCTTATCCAGCAGTACAACTCTTTGATCATGTCTGATTCTGAGTCTTTTGATGATTTCTACATGAACTTAACTGATATAGTCACTAAGTTGCATGCTAAAGGTATTACTTATGATAGAAATGAAATTGTTTCTAAAATCCTAAGGTCATTACCACAAAAGTTTGACATTATGAGGTATGCTATTGAGGAAATGAATGATCAAAACCTTACCCCTGAGTTACTCAGTATCAAACTTAGAACTGTGGAAATGGAATTAGACTTTAAGAAACAATTGAATCATTCTCAAAGAAAACAGCCCAACTCTAACTTGAGTTTTACCTCTAAGATACCCAAACTTGAGACTAATTTGACCAACTCTGACTCTGATGAGGAGTGTGATATAGACAAACGAGATAATCAGATTGCCTTGATGTCTAAACAATTTAAGAAAATTGTTAAATTTAGAAACAAACAGGCAACTAAACAAGGCAAGCCTAATTATTTTACTCTGTCTAATCCCAAACCTCATAAGAGAGGCTTTGACAAACATCCTAAGGACAACAACTCCAGACCCACTAGAGACCTTAAAAAGATTGAATGTTTTAGATGTGGGAAACTAGGTCACATTGCTCACGATTGCAGAGTTAATCTGAATAAAGCCAACACACACAATAGAGCCAATGTCTGTAAAACTTGGAATGATTCAAGTGACTCTGATGAAGAGGAACTTGAGTCATCTAATGTACTTGACCCTTGTATGTCTTTTTATGTTAAGATCATTTACGATGATGATATGCCTGTGTGTGATAATGATGCTCCTACTCCTGCATGTGTGAATACTATTTTGACTGGCCTAGATGCTTTATTGTCTGAAAATGTTGCTAGTTCTAGTTCCGTGTGTGTGAGTCAAAGTGATCTCGATAATGACGATGCCAATGGGTGCGTGAGTACTAAAACTGAATCGTTAGGGGTCACTACACACACTTCACTTAGCGACTCAGACACAGATGACCTCCCAGATATCCATACCTTGTATGCTAAAACTCTTAAAAAAGGCACTAGACTGGAGAAGACTGTTAGATACCTTACTAAGAAATTAGATGATCTAAGTCTTATTGTGAAGTTGAATGCTGAAGAGTACACTAACCAGTGTCTATCTCATCAATCTGAAATTGAGACTTTTGATCAAAAATTAAAAGAGATCAAATAGTTAGTGCCAATTTCTTTGTTAATAACTAAAAGGGAGAATGGCTTGTTAGCTGCCATCCTAGACATGAAAGAGATCAAATAAGGAGTTTGAGGTTATATGGGTTATACTACCACGGATTTCATTGTAATTTACTCTATTTGTCAAGGCCATCCCACATACGTCAAATTGATTGAGGATAATATCCAAGAGCTGGAAGACAAATTGATTTGCCAACCTTATAATGATGTAAAAATTGCTCTTTCCACAACTTGTAACATAATTATAGAGAATCACCATATATTTCACATAAGAAGGTGTATGTGTAATGCTTTATTTTCGAAAAAAGTCTCTTTCCTTACTGGAACTGTTCAAAAACATGCCTCCTATTGATTCCCTTTAAACTATTGTAATAAGGATGTATTTTAGTCTTTTAGATACCACTATTGTAAGCAATATGAGGAAAATATTAGTTAATAAGTTCAACTATTGTTTCCAATGCATTAAACTCTTTATGGCAGCTAGTTTATTATGTCATTCACCTTGTTATTTTCATAATATAAGCTTGAATTACTTCAACTAAGCCTTAGGCTAGAGAGTCATCTCAATACTTAGTCTAGATCCTAGACCAAAAGTAATATTAAATCCATATTTTTATTCACTAAGATGGAAAAGTTAAACAAATAGTGGAGCAATTGGAGACATTGAGACGCATGATGGATTTTTTTTTTACCAAGAATGCAGGGGAAATAACTAAAAACATATTTTAAATTTTAAGTTAAAAGTAAAAACAATTAACAAACATCCTTTAAATAAAATGTTAGTACTTAGGTAAGTTCTTAACTAAGAAGCACATACACTTTTCCGAAGGTGACGTACCGATGTCGGACACTCTTGACACGAGTACAACAAGTACAACAGAGCTCGGACACTCCGCGAACACGCCACGTGGTATGTCGAACTTGCTTTGCATTTTAAAGAAGGCGGACATTATACAGACACCGCGCGGACACTTCGCAAACATAGAGAGGCACCAAAAATCAAAGAACGTTAAGAAAATCTATTGTCATCATGTAAATTAAATCGTGTAGGAGTTTATGAACATTAACAAGAAAAGTTAAAATAATGAAGGTAGTCCCTCGATCGATTTCGGTGCACACTTTTGACTAATAGTTTAACTGTCATTATGAAATATTTGACCATGTTAATTTTGATAAATTAGTTTCACAACTAATTTTTATTTTTGAAGTGCAAAATAGATGTAAGTGAACTTATACTATTATAAAAAATATATTTATGTCACCGTGTCTTTGTCGTCTCTTGTCTTAACTGTTTGAGATTTCTTGTGTCGGCGTGTCCGTATCATGTTGGACACGACACGTGTATCCGTGCCTGGATGGCAGGTATTTCTCCCTTTTCTTGATCTCTCTCATTTTATCATTGCTTCCTAAAGAACAATAATTTCTACACAAACCCCAACATCAAATTCTTTAGGCAAATCATGAATCGGAACACCCCTAATAGTCTCACTAATCAGATTGTACCAAATAAGCTTTGCCTGATTGTAAATTAAAAGAAGTTTGGCTACAAGGCTTTGAATAAGATGTAGTATAAACAGTAGTCTTAGGATCAAGAATTGGCAGAACAAACTGTATAAACTTAATCCAAGATTCTTTTACCCCATAATCTTTCATCATCTGTATCACTACACCTTTCATGTACTCATCACATAGACAAAGGCATGCTCCACAACACACCTAATATTATTATATCATATAAGACCACCTCAGAATAATTAGGGGTGGAAACAGATGAAATACCTCAGCTCCAACATCAAGAGCTACAATGGTCATATAGGAAGAGACCTTATAGGCCCAAAAAAATCTTTTTTAAAGAACCCTAAAAGTAAATTCCCCATATTCCATGATGAATTTAACAAGGGAAATATTAAATTCTTCGCTATGAATTCAAATTCGACTGTGAACTCTTACTTCAAAACGAATTCACACATCATTTTGTTTTCAGACTAAACTACCCTAATGACTTTATAATCATGACTAGGGGAATCATAGCAAAACCCATAAGATGTATTAGGCATGATGCTAACGCTTTGGTAGACAACAAGTGGATATGGAAAGTTAATGTAGATTCTGGGAACAGTTTGGTATAAATACTGCTTGTGATCAATGTGCGTTTCATTCCTTATTGTGTATGATATGGCCAAACAAATATAAAAGATTTCAAATATAAGTAACCGTAATCAATTGAGGGAAGGACGTTAAAATAACTAGTTTTACCGAGGAATTACCTTGATATGACTAGATAAATATTATCTAAATTTAGTATACTGGAGACCTATGGCATATTTGTATAGCCTCTTGAATTATAGGAATAGGTATTGACAGGGTTAGAGTCTGAATTTTCAGTCCAGGGTAAAAATTCTGTTATTAACATATTTTTCAACATTAAGAAGTGCAAATCGCTATATTATGGGGTGAAAGTTGTGTATTATAAAAATTACTCGTGATATTGTAATAATAATTTTATGCTTTCTCAACCACCTTGGCTTTAAGGCCATTAAATGAAAGTTTATTGAATATAAATCAAAAGCTTATCAGAGTGTTCACTTTGCACAAACACATTATGACACCTAAAATAGGATCCTCATCACATTTTGAAATTATTGCAGGGATATGCTTTTCGATAAATAAGAATTAATTCTCCAACGACACTTTTGTCATGAAGGTACCTAGTCCCTGAACGTACTAACACAACATCTGCATGTTTGGTTCAGTAGTCAGGGACCAGAGCAAATGAATAAGGCTCGACGGAAAGTCCCTTGGTGGGTAAAAACTTGGTCTCAACTCCTGACAACTAAATCAATTTAAATGGTCTCTATCTTTTGTTTGGTAGACATGCGTGAATATTTAATATAACAACTTGGTTTCTAGGAACTGAGCACAAAAAATATATTTGGCGCTCAAATACCAGGTTAGTATAATTTAGGAGCATTCTTTCCCTTCCCAATTTTATTCACCACAAACCATGTCAACAACCAGCTAACATAAAATTATGAAATGTTCTCAAAATAAGAAATTAAACCAATAAGCACAAAAGAATCAATTGTTTTAAGAGATATTGTTTCAAACAATAACAGAGCCTAAACAATCACTGTTCCAACTTAAATATCTTCTAACTGGAACTAACATCACTTTTTTGTGTTTTTTCCACGAACCTTCTTTTATGTTGTCTTACTCACAGTAACCTGATCATTAATATGCTTTAGTCTCCTCTTAAATTCCGCCAGTCCCACCCCGCGCCCTGCTTAAAAGTGATGCAAATTATGGTATGGACTTCTTTAACAGTGCCGATCATTGTTGACACATGTGGGCCAGGACATTCACTAATAGAAGTCACAAGTAACTCAATTGACTTCTCTGTCACACCCTTCTATATCATCAAGAATTAAAACGTGATGGGGGATCAAGACCTATTATGCTATCATTGGAGAGGAGTGGGGACTCATCGAAGTTTTGGATGACATGTCGTGAAGACTCATGGATGTTATGTACCAGGAGGGCAAGAAGGAGCCTGGGACCAGAGGGGTATAGGCTCTTTGTGGGGACAGCGATGAGGGATTGTGTACTCTGGAATCTTTGGATCAAGGATAAGGTTCAGATTATATAGGGTTGAATTTGATAGGTCTAGGGTTTTGCTCGATTTTTGGTTGCTACAGATCAATGGCCTCCTAGGGTGGTACTACTAGGGCTTTGTTATGGATCAGTAGTTGGTGAAGGCTTACTAGATTATTTAAATGATTTGGGGTCGCGACGAAAGGACTAACTGATGTGTCCCAATCATCATTCGCAATGACAGAAACTACAGGAACAAACTAAGAATACATACTATAAATTCACATCAATGACTAGGCTCCGACACCATTTTGACATAAGCGTAACAGAAAGACTTTACCACATACACTTATACTTGGTCACCCAGGGATAAGAAAATATTTCTCTCTTTAATCCATTTTCTCATTCATTCATAATAATTTAGCAACAAGAATAGAGGGCCAAATTGTAGTAATTAACTGATATGAAAAATAACACATATACTCTAGGGAACAAAAAAAAATACTCCTAAAGAATTTATAAAGATCATTCTTAAAATTTAATGTCCCAAAGAAAAAGGGAAACATCCAGATTAAACTTGTTGATCAAGGCCTTGTGCCAAAGTTGAAAATAGTACACCCCACCACTTGTGTATGTATATGATTATTCAGTGACATATTAATCCTAAGTTGTTCGATTTTATTGATTATTTCCTTTATGTTAAACTTATACAAGCAACAATAAAAGTTTGTTCAAACCCCATTGTTGTCCTTACGGTATCAGTATGTATATTGTAAACCATAAAAAGAATGCCATATTGGGTTCCGCTCATCTTTCTTCATAAATTAGCAAGTAAGTCACACAAGAGACAATCGTACCACATTATTAGATGAAGCACATTAATAACTCTATTGCCAACTAATAAATTCAGTACTATAAGCCTAGCTTATTTTGATGTCTGTAATGAGTAAACCAATTAACAAGTTGACTTCAGGAAAATCGTCCTGTTTTCCCTGGTTGCCACAATTATGGGTATGACATAATAAACATGGTCATAATACCACCTATAAGAATTCAGTATTAAGTTGATTCGAGGATCAAGTGTTCAAATTTATACTGTTGAGTAACTCCGAAGAAAAAATGAAAATAAGTTTTTGATTGAAAAGAATTTGAACATTCATGTTGTCACAGAAAAAGCATATTATTGAAACAACCCACCATGGTAGTAGATTGTATTAAAGATGATTTCAAACATAATAGCCCTTTTCTAATATAAAAAAATAAGTGCAAAGTAGAATTAGAGATATTATAGTCCCCTCGTGACTAATCTTCACGAAAATATATCAAAGAAAGGAAGATTTTTTGGCTGCAATCATTTCAACATGAGGGATGAGAATCGTGTGTGTTGGTGGTTGGGGTGGGGAGGGGGAAGGGGAGGATTGTATTCCCCAACTATCAGAAGATAGAAAAATATTATTAGAGATCATAAATTTTTATAGCTTCAGTGATGGACAGAGAACAAGTGAGATAGAAAATAAAATTTCGAACTTTAGATAAGCTGCAAGGTGGATTCTATACAGTGCTCTGTTTTAGTTCTCACTTGTTTCAAACTCTATTCCGCAGTTAACAGAGTTGTTAATGGCATTAACTGTTATATGCACACACAACACAGAGCTCCTACAGAGAGCTTTGCTTGTATCTTCCATTCCAATGAAGGAAAACCCCTTGTTCGTAGGGGAAATTAGTACACCATAAATATATAATCACATCTCTTTGTATGGTGTGTGTGTATTTCTTCATATTATACGAAATATAGAATTAAAAGAAAAATCTAGAATTACAGTTTAGATATTCAACCTAAGAGAAAAATGGTCTATGAAAAAGAACTGAAGAGAGTAAAATATTGATCAAATCTTGAAGCCACATAGAAAAATATATGCAATTTTAATTAGTACAACTGCCTCTAGTATAGTTTATCTATTGTCTCTGTCTATCAGTAAAAAATGCGTATTGGTCCATTCTGAATTCCCATTCTCTTATCAAGAACAATATTCTAGCATTCGACATTAAATCCCTGTTTGGTTCAAGGTGAAATGAATTTTATCTGTAAAAGATTCAAATATTGAAAAGTACTATAATGTACTTGAAGTTTAAATACTTGACCCTGAACCAAACAGAACATAAGTATACTAAAAGAATACTTGGTAATGAATTGGTGCCTTCGTGTTTTGGCAGTTTTAATAAATTGACATATACCCGTCATATAGTTCTCTTGAAGGAATTGAAGTACTATATCTAGGTGTTTCTTGACGAAGGATTGAATAAGCGGAGAATGGAGGTTTGTAACTTTTATATCGCATATGAGTTATAAGCACATGTGGGACACAAGAATGTCTACTTCATACTGCAAATATAGAATTGAATTCTGCAAGAAGTCCTTATTTTTTAAATATCTGTCTTATAAGATTTGTGATGAAATTGCTTTCGTTAAAATTTAATATGCAACACTTGCCATCCCACACCTTGAAGTGAATCCCGTTTGGCAAGATTCAAGATATTTCTGTGAGGAAAGTACTTTAACTTCCTTCTCTGCATTTTACTTTTCAACTCTTTAAAAAGGCCACTGATACAAAGTCATATGTATTCTGCAGCCCATTCGTAGAAATATTTTACACTGATCACTTTATTAATGTACAAAGTGACCAAGTCTTCACAGCTATAGAGCTGCTAAACCAACACGCTTTGAGAACCAAGGAGTGCTATGTTATAGGAATCAGAGATACTAGAATTAAATCGACATAATCTGGAAAAAATTTTACCCGTATTGCATAGGTTAGTGGAAAACTCCATCTTGGTTTTGTCGCTAAAGGTGTTCTCTTGATAGGTAAATGAAACAATAGTTATAATTATATATTATAGATCAATCAAGGTAAAAATTCCTCTTGATCGATTTCTTAAAAATTGGAGGAAATGATGCCCATTACAAACTACAAAATGTTACAATTTAAGTCAGTTGGTTGAAGAGGAATCATGTTTCTTTTTCCCTAACCAACCTTGAATTCACCTAATCATATAAGATTCAATGTCAGAAGCATATTTCAAATGCTTGGTAAGAATGGATTTTCGGGCAGAGATGTTGCGAATTTCTTCTAATTTCTTTCCCTTGGATGATTGGACGTGATGTCCACAGGGAGAACGTGAGATTCATTTAGGAGAAGCATAAGATTACATCGATGATATTTCTTCTAGTGGATTGGTGGATCTTGGTTTTGAAAGAAGTAAATATACTTGGTGTAGCAACATAGAAATTCCTGTTAGACTATGGGCTGGATTCTATAGAATTTTAGTGAATGTGGAGTGGTTGTAGTATTTCGATTCTACAAGGATGAAATATTTAAATTGGCCGAAGTAGAACCATTCTCTAACAATGGTTTTAGTTTCTCAAAATGGATAACCATTTTTGTTTTAGAACATGTGGACAAAGCATCAATATTTTATTGACACAGTGCTTAATAGTTAGGGCCGATCTATGACGCGCGAGTGCAGCGGGGTTCTGAAAAGGGAGCGGCAATTCGGAAAAATAAGGCACTGGTGCGGAGATTCACTGAGGGTGCGGGTGCAGTAAGTGTTTTGAAAAATCAACGCTTTGTAGGGGCCAATATATTGAGGGAAATGCAATGCGGTATATTTCTCAAACATTTCAAGTTAACGAGGTTAAGAGGGCATGTCAGTGGAATACCGTAACTTGAAAAAATGCATTTCAGACTATATGTCAAGTAGAGGATTTGGGTCTTGAGAACAGAGCCATCTCAAGAAGTGAACAATATTGGCTTAGCTAGATATGAAGCCAGAGCCAACTTGACGTTTCATAACAGTTTCTAAGAAGTTTGTTGGAAGCCAAAGTCCAAATTGACATACTTTCTTAGAATATGGATACAAAGAAAGGAACCGATGTTGGATACTCATGATATTCTGACACCACTATGACATGTGTCCGGCATACAACATGTCGACTCAGACGTGTTCGATATTTTAAATGAGGTTGACACTTCGCAAACACGGCATGGACAAACATTAACTAATTTAAAGAAACTCTAATGTCATCACGTAAGTTTAGGCTTTTGAGCGTTCCATAAAAAAAAGGGAAAAAAATGAAAGTCAGTCTCCCTCTTACTTCCAATCTTTAGACCTTTTGACTTGGGGTTTAGTAGTTTTTACTCCATAATTTTACCATGACCAATTTGATAAATTAGATTGGATATTACTTACTATTTTTAAAATTTCAAAACAAATGAAACTATAATAATAATAATAATAATAATAATAATAATAATAATAATAATAATAATAATAATAATAATAATAATAATAATAATAATAATAATAATAATAATAAAGAATATATTTGTATATCACTGGCATGCCAATGTCGGAATGGATACCATACTTGTGACCATGCTTCACAAGTGCAAAGCCAATAATACATATTGAAACATGACGATTAAAAGGACTCAACTACAGATGCTTTCAAACATAATAGATGAAGGTAGAGTGGAAGAATTATATTTGTCCACTCATTTCTATAATCTTCTAGAAATGATATCTGAGCATGACAATTTATATAATAAGCTACTATCAATTTCATATGGATGCGGATGGGTATAAAGAGGAAGCCTCCTCTAGTGGATAAGTTGAGAAAATTTCATAATTCTATTTCATTTGTACTTTTATAATACACCTATACAGTGACTATCTACTCTCTTTGTATACATATCCTATATAGTGATACATTTTTATCTGTGATGGAATGATGATAAACCATTTTGTGATTATATTAGTGTTATTTTTTTTTTTTTTTTTTGAAATTTTGTTCAAGTCAAGGCCCAGGCCTTATTCTGCTAGAGGCTTCTGCCTCACCTCTTTCATGAATATGATTGGATCAATTAGCCCTTTAAAAAGTTGGTCCTTAAGCAGTATAACAGGCATATTGCCTCTTTCAATAAGGCCTTAAGCCCTAAATACCTAGGATCTCAACTTAGGAAAACAAATTGTTAGCTATAGTATAGTTGTCACCAAGTTTTATGGAGAAAATGTTGCATACCTTATTGAAGCACAAAGTTCAGTCTACTTCAAATGACAGTATACTTTTCTTCAACTTAATTTTTTTTGTTGTGCATAGTTGACAGCTTTTGGACAACACCACATCACAATTATATGTGTAAACTTAAATAAACATGATCTAAACTTAAAAGAACAGCTTGTACTACTCACATATATGTAACTACCATGCATATATTTATAAATCATAATTAATCAAAGGAAAGATCCTGTGAAGTTCCAGGCTTCACATGAAATTTGAGGAAAGAGAAGCTATAGAATTCCTTTGAGTTATGTAAGTCACCAAATTTAAGGCTTCACATGACACCTAACATTTCAAGTTTGTAATACATAACTCACCAATTTCACACCATCTCCCTCTCTAATAAATAAGACGTCTATTTTTCACTGCAGTACATCAAAAGAATTAATTTGGTGTAGATGGAGGAGATAGAGAAACTAGCAACAAAGGACATGAATCAGCTATTATATACATGAAAAATAGATAATTCGTACCAAAAATTTATAACTCAACATAAATGGCGTGTTATATATTATAAAGGAGGTTGCTAAAACTAAAAATATCGCACAGCTTTTAAAAACTAATAAAATTCCGGAACCCTTCTGGCACTTCCTTTATTTTTAATTAAGATCTAATAATGGCAACACATAATTATAATAAATTTTAAAGTTATAGAAGGGGATACACTGGGACAACACAAATTTTCCAGAAATGCAAGATATTCATCTAAATCCCAACCCGCAGGACCAACAAAATTTAGCCTTTCTATTTCTATTACAGATCTATTCAATGATGAGGATTTTTTTCGTAATAGACTGAAATGAAAAGTGATATCCGTGCTATAATCTCTATCAAAAATGACATACTCATTTCCAAAATTCATCAATGGAACATAGAAACATTTCTAAAGTTCACCAATGTTAATATTACCACCCCACCCCCCACCCCCAACACACACCACCACAGCGGAATAGGAATGTGAATCAATGGCGAATAATCACAACATTAAAATTACAAAGATTAAATTCCAAATCACATTATAATCAATGGCTATTACTCTTTCACCTCCTTAATTAAAATAAGACGCACAGAAGGAAAGGGGGGGAAACTTGTAAACTTAGGTGGTGTTTGTTTTTACCTCTTAAGTCTGAATCGGAATCATGCAGACTTAAGAGGTACCAAATAATGTTTGCTTTTTAAATGATAAAGAGGCTAACGACTATTTTTTCTTATGATTATTAAGAGGTAATTATATCTCTGAAGTTAAATCAGTCTAAATACATTCATTCAGATGTATATTCAGACATAAAAACAAACATACTTTTGAGATTCAGACTTCAGAATCAAATGAAAAAACAAACTCAACCTTACAGTACCTAAAAATGAGCATCATAACATAGTTCGATTCAAAAGGCAAAAAAAGGTACTTTTACTAATTAAAATGGCCGAGAATATAGAGAGAAGGAAGCTTCTAATTTTTTCGAAACTCTCACACTTCGCTATTATTCCATATTTCCAGCATTAGTCCTGAGGAAGAAAAAAATAATGTCAGAGGGGGAAAAAAATTAAAAACACGCGTATATTAGAGCTGCTCCGACCACCCACGCACCAAAACAAGCATATAAAAAAAATTATTACGAAAACATAAAAATTATTGACATCTTTAACCATTTCAAGCACCCATGCTAGTTGACACAAATGCAGGCCGACTCTGGCCCTAGGTAGCCCAGGTGGGTGCATAGGATCCCAAAAATGGGAGGGTTCCACCTCTCTCTATATATTTATATGTATGTATATAATATTCTTAGCAGTTAAGAGTTTGCCAAAAATAATGATTTCTGTGTTCAAATCCTTGCCTCGAAAGTTGGAACTAATAATACGTTTAGAGAGCCTCTCTATTGGCAATATGAGAGGGCCCCTTTTGTTGGAAAACTACCATGCTTTTCAAGATGAAAAAAAAAGTAAGTATTTACTTCAGCCAATATATACATATTACATAAACTTCGATCACCTAATAATATACGACTCCACAATTTCATAGTCTCCCTCCCTCGTAATTTTGACGTATGTTCCCATTAATATATTTTTTTTATTTTTGCAGTGTTCTTTTTTTGCACCATATTTCACTCCAGTACACCAAAAGAAGAATAAATTTGTTGCAAAAGAAAGAGCTAAAGAAAATAATAACAAATTTCATGAATCACACCTATTATATTCGTGAAAAAAAGAATAATTAGTAGGGAAAAAAACAATTATAATGAAAATGCTAATAATGAATGTAATCGATCACTAGACGAGTATTTTATAACTCACCACTTTTCATATATTGTAGATCATTCTCTTTCAAAATATGAAAAAACTAACCAAAATCTAACCACAAATAGCCATTTTTGAGCCAATCCTTATATTTATAATTAATAAAAAACTCTCTCTAACACACTCACACACAACATAATTTATACAATCTGTAGTGGGGAAAACAGATCAATTTAAATCCATCATAAAAGGTTCTTCTTTCTTTTATCCATAAATATGTGGAAAACTAAAACATAGATATACGGATGCACACACCTCTTTTATTTGAACTATATCTTAAAATGACATAAATGTACCTCGAGTGAAATAACATATCAGAAACCCTTAATCAAAGAAAGAATCAGAATATATGTGATTGTGATATTGATTTTCAATTGCTCATACTCTTCTTTTTATCATACAACTCTCCATTTTGATAGGTGCATGGAAAAAATCTAGAGTTATTACGTGGATAGTATTTTAAGATTCCAAAACACCTCTCCCATATTATATAGATTTATTAAGATGTACATCACTACATCTACACCAAGTGAAACATAGAAACATTAGCTTAAAGTTGATAAGGTGTAACCGCAGTATCTTTAGTTGTGTTCTTCAAACTAGTAATCTCTTTCTTAAATGCAACCATCAAATATGTTCTTACACTACAGATTACAATAAGTTACCTCCTCTTATCATTCTTTTCCTTTGTGTTTCTTCTCGGGTTCACCAGTCTTCCCATAACCGTGTAGGGGAACAAGGCTTCTTACACAAACGTGTGCATCAAAATCTTTTGGCAAATGAACCCCAGCATCCCTAACTATTCTCTTTTTGGGATCATAGCAAAGTAACTTCTTACGATCAGAATTCAAGAGAATATCATTTCGACACTTCGAATAACACAAAATAGTTTTAAAATAACCGAGAGGATACGAAGTAGAATGAGAGTCAACTATCCTTGGCGAAATAGACCACAATATCATCCAAGACTCCTTCACGCAATAATACGTCATCACCCGTATATGTTCATTTGGACCCACTATACAAAGACATTCCCCCAATACCCCCACTTCCCCACCAATAATATATTTTTTATCCCGAAGATCGGTTTTCGGGACCAAATAAAAATCCTCGCTCGCAATATCAAAACCAACAATCAGTGTTGGCAAATCAAAATCGCCACCTTCACTAACAATCATGTGCAAAGTGCCCTTAACCTCAGCGCCCCAATTATAGAAGGGCAGGAGACCATAAGGAAAATCTTGAATTTTTCGCCACAAATTTAATTTCAAACTGTAAACCATAGCTTGAACATTGACCAATTCATGGGAATAAATCCTACGATACTGAACAACCTTAAGGACTTTATAATCGTCATTAAATGAATCGTACCCTAACCCATACGCTTGAAATAGAGGTTTGGACAACTCAATTGTATTTGGCGGTAAAATCCGATAGTGTCGAGTAGATGGATTGAACAATACAACTTGGTCATCAATCCACCTTTCTAAAAGAAGCAAGCCATTACAAGAACCCAATACATCATGATTCTTAAACTGATTGTCAAATACAATGGGTGTGTTATCTAATGCATTAAAGTGAGTTATGGAGGTGGGTTTTAATAAAATCTGGATCGTCAATAAAAGCACACCATGGCTTAGATACGCACCTAAATCGTAAGAGGGATTCGAAGGGTAAACGGGAGAGGATGTCTCTGAAAATCTCAAACGGAAGGTCAGACAAACGGCGCCGACGACCCATATGAGCAACTTGAACCAGAATCAAATGTCGGCGGCGGGTTAAAGAGAGAACCAATTGTTGGGGGTTCTATTATGAGTGCATTGACTATGAATATTCAATTAACCGGATACTAGTTACTTAAATAATATTGAGACCAAAATATTATTTATAATTTTAGATTCTTAAAAATTAAATATTTTTTTTTTTTGGTAAAATGTAATTTATTAAACCAAAGAGTAAAGCCCAAATAGAGAACAAGAGATACAACCAACAACACACCCAAGGCACACCGGCCCAAACCAACAACAAATAAAAAAAAATATTAAAATGTAAAAAGGAGTCTCATCATAAACAATATAAAGATGAGATTTCTTGCAAAAATTAAAGAAATAATTTGAAAAGTCTAAATATAGAATATGAGATAGAATGAATACAAAGAGTCTATCTATAAAAAGAAAATTACAGAGTCTTCTTTTATCTCCAAGAGATTTTGTCTTCAAGAGAAAAATACAATGAATCTTGAGTGCAAGTTTTTATGTGAGAAGTTTATATCTTATAAAAATTAAAATGATGGTATGAATGAAGTAACTTTTGTATCCAATAAAAAATATATTTTATTAAAAGTTTATACCCTATAAAAATTATATTCTATTTTTGTTCAACGATTGAAAGGTTCCGTAAAAACATCACTTTTTATTGAGAAATTATGATATAGGGCTTCCCTCTTATTCAATAAATAAATGGGTGATAAGATAGAAGGATATGTGGCATGTTAAAATTGAGGGAGAATTTAGTAAATGGTATTCAATAAATAAAGGGGATATACCAAATATTCCCTCAAATATTTTTTTTAATACATGTTTAGTCCAAAACTTTTTATTTTGTTTCAAAAGTCCCTAACCACATAAAAACACTCAAAAAAGGAGCTCCGTTGAGGGTCGTCGGACCTCCGGCATTAAGGGGGGAGGTGGGTCGGGGTGCCGCTAGCACGGACCTTTAAAAATAAGAGAATATTGTCTAAATGAGTGTTTGACGGACTTTCTGGAACAAAATAAAATGTCTTGGACTAAATGTATATTAAAAAATGTTTGAAGGACTTTTTGATAATTAATCCATAAAGAAATGTGTGATAAGATAAACTGCATATAGACATATTAAAATTAAGTGAGCATTTAGTATATTGGTTTGGGCATTAATTATAAGGGTTCGGCATTAATACTCCTAATACTATCGTATTTGACGTATAATATAGATTATAGATTATAGCCTAAACTATTTATGATATGTGTCAAGTTTTCACGTTTCAAGACATCAATACAACATCTTTGGCACCCACAACCCAGCTATTAATTCTCTTATTCTTCTTTGTTCCTCCTAACGACGCAAAATTATGTTACTATTGTTGTTAATTTGAGACGACTTTTTAGCTTCTATTTCTCACTTCTAATCTCTCCACAAAACCTCATAAAAACTACCTTTAATCTTCAAGGCCCCGCCCGCCCTTCCCTCTTCCTAATCCATACCCATATACCCACCTATAAAATCCACCACATTCCTTTAACTTTTCTTTCTTCCTCACATTTGGTTATAAGATATGGGTTTCAAATTAGGTTCTTCAATTCGATTTGTGGAAATTAGTGTTTTCAAACTAATATTTTGTAGATCTATTAAGGTTTCAAATTAGGTTCTTCGATTCGATTAGGAATTTGATTCCAAACTGTAACCATCTGTTGTCTCTAATGGCACCACTAAAATGAACACGAAAATCGTATTGGAATTAAAAGAACCGAAATTAGACCTAACGATTGAAGACGAAGAAGTAAACGAAGACGAAGATCAAATTGTTCAGCCCTAATTGATGTCCCCTATTGATTCCAACACTCAGGGGTATATTAAGAAACGCGTATATGTATATTCATCACCATGCGTTTTAGTAACTATTTGTGTTTATAACTTTAGCCAGCTATATGCTATGCGTATCCACTAAAGTCGTGTTGAATGTGTCTTTGTTAACACAACGTATTATATTTTGTTGCTTTGGTAACAAATATTGGTCTAGTTGAATGTGTCTTAACAAAGCTACAAATCTTATGAAACTTTTTTTGAAGTATTATGTGTCCTCCTATTCATTCTTTTATATTTTTTTCTTTTTTTGAAATTCTATGTAATTCTTACGCAGTAGTTTATGAGGTGGTCTTTGTAATTTTGGTAACTTGAAGTGGATTGGGAAAATTAGTGCATGTATTTTTTTTAAATATCCTTATCTATGTGAATAATTTTTACATATATAATCATATTTTTTTTCTCCACCCATTCTCACTTTTTTTATTTTCTTTTAATTTTACTGGGTAGTGCAAAAAACACTGTGTACCTGAGCTAACCTGAGCTATGTAACCTACCCTTCTTACCAAAATGCATCTCCCCCTTCTTGGGTGACACTTTGAGAAGTACTTAGTCGCCCACCTAAAACATCACATCCTCTATATCCAAGTCAACATAACTCGTTTGCCTACTCTGTGATGTCTTGATTCACTCATGAATCATTTTGATCTTCTCTGAAGTATCCTGAACTAACTCACCCCCCAACAAGCTACTATCTCCCAGATCTAACTAACACACGGGTGACCTACATGGTCATCCATCCAACTCCTCATACGGTGCCATACTAATTAATTTCTGATAAATGTTGTTGTAGAAGAACTCAACCAAATGTAAGTGCACTTCCCAATTACTCTGAAGTCCAACTCGCATGCCCAAAGTGTATCCTCCAAAATTTGGTTCACCTATTCTATTTGTCCATTTTTTTGCTTGATTTATGTGGTTTGGGTTGGTGTATTTTAATGATTAATGTTGTACCCATTTTTATGTTCTTGGTCTATATAATTGAAGTCATAATTGTTGGAAGATATTATTATTTATGGCTTTGTTTCTTACACTTTAGTTTGTTCCAATACAATCTATTTCCTATTGGAAAATTATAAAATTCTCAAATCGGTATTAATCGGTTATATTATTAATACTTTTATAAATAATGCAAGCTTTTAATAGCGGTGTAAGTAAAAGTAATAACCTTATTTAGGCATTAGTTATAGGTATTTGGTTTCTCTTAAAAAATTTATACATTTATCTGTATATAATTAGTCTTAAATTTTTATCAAATATTATTTGATAAATGAAACTCAAAATATAGAACATTATATTAACGTGGCGACATACTTTTAAACCAATACATATATTATGTTATATTTTAAAATCACCGTGCATCGCGCGGGCCTGCATGGTAGTTTAGTCATTTTTTTAAAATTTGTTTGTAACAACTCCCACTTTTTTTTAGTTGTTGGTCCTATTGTAACCACTATGGGACAAGTGTTATTATCGTCGAAAAAAAAATGGGCAGTTATAAGGAAGTTGTGGGAGATTTTGAATGGTTATAGGACTTACTACAATTTTAAAACACACGTGGGATTGGAGACTAATAAATCATAGGTAATGGGACTAAACCCCAAAAAACTAACAATTTAAACCCAAAAATGATGTTTTTACAAATTATTCTCGTTTTCTAAATATGTAGTTCAATAGGTTCTAAAATTTTTTTTGCTCCAACATATCCCACGAAAAAGGCTTTTTGCTCCAATAAGTCATGTGTAAACATGTAGTGAATATTCACTACACGTGTAAATAGGACCTATTGAGAAAAAAATGTTTTGACACGACCTATTAGGAAATGTCTTATGTAAATAAAACTTGTTTGTCAGGCACCCTGGAAAATTAAAAAGTTTTTAATAAACAAACATCCCTACATTTATTTGAAAACTCGTGTTCATAAAGAGGGAAATCTAGAAAAATCAACAATTGCAAACAACTTTGTTCGACAAAGAAGAAATGATTGAATTTTTTTGGTGTGACAACCTGACTAATAAAATATCGGGCGATCACTCCTATATCAAGTTAAAACAGGAGTCTCATATGATTCATTCTTAGCATCAATGTCGAAAACCAATTTAATTACTAATATCATATTAGGCTGTCGTCAAATTTTAAATTAACTAATCTTTTTAACCAAACCATTACAATAAAATAATTACAACAGTTGTATGCAATAACTGAAATGAAATGAAGTAACCGAACACTCGATATAAAATAATACAACCAAGTCGCACAAAAAGGTGGTGGAAGAATAAATGCGTACAGTTGGGCCACCAGCTCGAATATGTCTACAATACCTCCTATCTAGATCTTAATGATAGAAGCGTCTACAATAAACCTACTTGCATCCACAGCTGCTGCAGTAAACGTCTGACTCGAAGGAATCATCATTCAGGCGTCCCTGCGTCTGGACACCTATATATTATATATAACAAGAAAGGGAAAAAATAGAGAAACGGGTCAGAGCCCGAGTTTTGAAAACATTTTTAGCAAGTGCTTAAAATCCATATTTTTAAGATATGATATTTCTCATATTTAAACTGGTATCGCACTCTCATGAGATACACCTCACCCCTCTTCTATTAGTGCACAACAATCGCATATCTTTTAAAAACTTAGTTAAGCTACCCCGCCTAACAAATGTAATTACTATCTTCTAATAATACTTATTAATCTAAGTACGAAGGATTAAACTTCTCCCCATTCTCAACATTATGTTGCATTCGTGGGTGGGGTGTCTCTCAAAGCGAAATCTAAACAAGGAACCCCCCCAATACACTACTACGTGACAATGTTGATCGTCGGGATCCATTAGACCCTCAGTGCATGCAACATTTTATATCATCCTGTATGTATGTATGTATGTATATATATATATATATATATATATATATATATATATATATATATATATATATAGTTCTCACTGACTTATGATTCATAATTCGTAACCATTAGGATATAAATTTATCGGAAGTAGTATCACATTTTATTCGTTCTTTTACTTTTTTATACAAGGTTACATTATATGATAACTCATCTCATATATAACAATATACTATACGCAACAAGTATAATAATTAATCCACCGAGCTATTATATAAGTAGCTTAGTCATTTTCATATACTAAGCAACGGTGGAACATCACAAGTGTATATGTATTTTATTCTCAGTACATATAAACACACTAGCACCCCTAAAATAAACTATGGTGCACTCATACTCTGCTATCTCATCCCGGTACATCACGTACATTAGGATCATGTGTTCTGAATCACTCAGGAATTGTATCAAAAGCCAAAATCACACATATTGGAGGCGAACATAGTCCCCGGTCCCACGGGTCACGCACATACCTACGCTACCATGGTCCGCAGTCTTATTAACTCAAAATAAGTCATTCAAGGCCCTATGTTCTTGAGGTACCAAATCTAAATCCCCCAAAGGCAACACAAGATAAGATTGTCCTCTTTCAAAAGTCGTCCTCCCGTGATAGCAAGTAGGGTAGGTATGTCATACACATAATAAACAATAATGTAGGCAAACATTTTCACTTATATAAATATAGCATCAATTATGTATTTACACAACCATATGATGACAATGGGTATTATCTCACCTATACATAATTTTCCATAGGTTTCTAATTAACCTATATGTATAATAATATTAGGGCATACGCATAGCCCATATAATAAATTTCATACGTAGTATTTATATATCTTGAATATCCTACGCATTTATCGATTATAAATAATCCTCAATATATTTTATTTCATAACTTTTCTCACCGTACAATGATAACCCCAATAACATCGTTATGTATTTATTTATTTTATATATATATAATTTAACGACATCTTCTATAAAAATATAAATCACTTCTCAATATGGCTATAAATTCCCAACTCTATAGCAATGGCCAATAACCTCAAGTGTTCCCCTTTACTAATAACATAACTATTCATACACTTAAAATACTACTCCAATACGTACTCTCTTCTTTGATGCTCAAATCACTTCCTAATCACTTCATAAAGATTTGTACAATTAATTCCCAAATGTACCAATTCATAATAATTAATTAGTATACGCACTACGTCTCTCAATTCCTTAAGTATCTCCTCACTTATAATAATCGTCGTCCATAGACGCATATGGTAATTGTTAAATTCTTTGTAGTACGTATCCTAAATTTCATCCTAGTCTGCTGTAGGATTTTACTTAACCATAGTCGGTATATAAATACCTTTTCTACGCTCACAATTACTTATATAAAATTACCCACCTAAATACCTCTTTAAGTATTATTACTCATGAACACCCCTATACGGGTAAATCTTGGATTTTACTTTCAACTAACCCAAGGAACATTCTTTACTAGAAAAAATTATTTAGAAGTCCCCACACTATTTTTAGGAACCCCAAATATTTAACTCCAAACAATTTTAGCCTTTAATTTTTCAAATTTCCGAGTGCATTTTCGAGTTGATGATTTCACCCCGAAACTTTCATCTTATAAAAATCATAACAATTCGAAGAAAAATAAAAAAAAATACGCGATTGGCACTATTCACCTTGAGTGTTTTGACCGAGAGCTGAATCGACTGTCTTCCTTTCCGAAACAGTCCGGAAGTGACGCTGGTCACTATTCACCTTCTTCTCCAAAAATCCAAACCTCCATTAAAACACCTCCAAGCTTTTTATCTCCTATATCATCATCCACCAACCTCAAATAACCATAAATACACATATAAAAAGGGTTATAATCATCCTAGAACCCATAACCAACAATTAATTTCAATAAATTCCAAGTTTCTCAAATTGGGTATTAATCGAGTTATATCCATTTTAATATTCCGAAAACCCGTTTGATCCACGAAATTTAAACCCCAAATATTTAGTTTTATACCAACTACAATATGAGAAATTAACACACTAAACCATAAAGCAAGCTAAACACTTTTCTCGTGGATTAAATTCGACGACCCCGAGTCGAATCCCGCGAATTTTGGCCGGAAATCTCTTCTTTTCTTCTTCTCTTCTCTTCTTCTTCTTCTCTCCCTTCTCTATTCTCTCTCTCTCTCCCTCTCTCTCTCTCAGGGCAGATTTGGGGAAATAAAATAGGGTTGCTTTCTCTTAAACCCGAAATTGGATATATACCCAATTGTTAAATGACTCGTGTACTCATTTACGAGCCCCTACTAGTCCAAAAATGTCCGGAACCCAAATACTACCCCCGGATACTCTATTTTGACTATATCGTCCATTCCAAACCTAATGGCGGAGTCGAAATCTCCATTCGAGTCACTTAACTAAAATTCACTATTTTGACCCAACACGTTAAATACGCTTATTTTCCAATTTAAAACATTTTCCTTTGTCGCTTTAATCAACTGCGACATGTAATAAAAATAATATACTCATATACTTAGTATCGTAAGAAAAATATAATCTATGTAAATCTTTATTCGACACTCGAAAACTAATATTTTTACTATTCACTTTATATTATTAAATTTATTTAATTTCACTTATAAATCCCAGAACTACTATTCATAGTAATTCTTCAAATTATCAAATTACATCCACATTGTAATTTAAATACTTTTAAAAATACGGGGTATTACATTTGGGTAGGACGAATGGTTCATTTTTAACCTCAAACAATTATGTATGAGCATGATGCCTTATACATTTTGGCCAGTTATGTAAGTAAATTTGTATTCTATTTAAAGTAAACGATCTATGTTGGTAACTCTATAGGCAATGTGTTCCAAAAATAGTAACTCCCAATCGGGGTCTATTGATAGATAATTATTTGGGACGCAAGAGTAAAAAAAGTAATGTAGACATAAATAGAGAAATCTATTCATCGGAGAAGCCTCGCAGTACCGGAGGGAACACTTTTTGACGAAAAAGAGGAACACGAGAGGGAATGATGTTCAGTGCTTTATCATATTAAGTGGGTTAATATTGTCATTTTACTTTTATTGATTAAAAGAAGTTTGAATTTGTTTATGGAGTATATGGACGGTAAATATGGATTCAAACAAAACTTCCTTTTAATTTTGGGAACTTTTATCTAAGGAGGTTTTATATCAACCCGTTAATTTTATCTACCAACCCCGAGCAATTTGGGATAATGATATTTTAAAGGGACAAGATAAGTCTTTTTTTATCAAAAACATTTTTTTTATGTTATCCTAAACCTTAAGAAAACTTACCAAAAAAGTAGACAATGGACTTTTGGGAAATTAAAAAAATAAGGCGGACTAAATGTAAAATGTACTTTGTTCTCAGGTACTGAACATTAATTGTCCTTGTGAGGGAATTATCCGACTTGGTAGGAGAGAGCGACATGTGTCCATAAGTCTTGATAGACAATCACAACTTGGAGATAAAGGATGAAGGAAGTCGATCATCAAAAATCTCGAGCTCTGATTCCTTCAACCAAATCACAACAACAATCCAAAGCCATGAATTCTCATAGGATTTATTCTCTTTTGATTCTCTATAAATGTAACCAACACCCTTGGAAAAGTGGTCATCTAATCTTTGTTAATGTTGTATGTAAAAATCACTCTCCTACATGGACCAATGAAAAGGGGACATATGTCCTCTTGTGTGCACTCAGCTATCTTTGTCAGCTTCAGAAACACTTAGTCGGCTAGAATGCCGACCAACACCCAGAGCGTGAACCGTCAGGAATAGCAAAAGTTACTCGGGTGGAATAGCGACCAAGACTTAATATCAAGTGTCTCATTTATTGTATATAGATGTAAAAGACTGGAAATATAAATGCGTTCCATCTCTTAGGTTCCTAACCAGTATAAATGCATGTTCTCCTTTAGATCAAAGGGATGATTGAACCAAGCACAAGCACACTCCTTACTGAGCTATTATAATCACCTGAAATAATACCAACAGTGGATGTAGGCTTTTCTTATAGCTGACCCCCCTTATGTGTTTTCTTAGCTTATTTATATTTATTTATTTGTGATTATAAATTTAGACCCCATTCATTTTTAGACATCAACAAATTGGCGCCGTCTATGGGAACGACTGCTTGTCATTGTTCTCTACCTTTTTTATTTCTTTTGTTCATTTGGGAATATTTATGAATAATGATGACTGTTCCTGAGAGTAGCCCTGCGGCTGCAGGTAACAATCCAAATCCATATATCCCCCTAATGTGGCAGATCTTTAGGTAATTTTGCTCAACCTGGCTAAGGGATAAGAAGCCATGGAGGAGTTACTTAGACAATTAGCTCGTACGTTGCAAGACAAGTCCACCAATGAACCTTTCAGGAGGGACATGCCACCTCCGTAAGTCCGGAATGAGATAAGTCCTTTCTCCAGGTCTGCTCGGGGCATATCATACCGTCCTGGAGCAAAGTCATCAATTCGATCAACAGATTACTACGATGGTCGATCTTTCTCCAATAAGCAGTCGAATGTGTTGGAGCGATGGAATAGGGAATCTGCCTTTCATTATTTGGGTCCCCGAGAAGCCAAAGGACATTATAGAGATCATAATCGACCCCGTGAGCACAGATTAGGATCCGTGAGGTCTAGGGCTAGCATGGGAGGCTCTGTGCATGCTGAGAAGACTTTTCAGGAAGAGAGTTCAACATATATGTATAGTAAATCCACCAAAGCTGCTTTAGCAAGGTCTAAACTAGGTGAACATTTTAGGAAAAGACCTATGCAATGGCTAGAAGATCGGTTGGGAGAAATGGCCAAAACTAAGAATCCTTTGCAAATACATTTTATAAAAAAATATCACATTTTATCCAATCTATTATGGACTACCACACGCCGTCAAAATTCAAACCACCGATGGTTACTCCCAAGTATGATGGGAAGACTGATCCAGTTCTCCATATTGAGCAGTATCAAGTTGCTGCTGATATCAATTCCATCCCGGACGATATGCATTGCAGTGCTTTTTTTTATTTCCATCACATGCCCAGCCAAATATGGCACAACAATCTTCCCAGAGGTAAAATTTTTAGTTTCCATCAGTTGGTTGAGATATTTATTGATAACTTCTATTTTGGGCCTAAGTCGTTCAGGAGTGTTACTCATCTCTTGACCATGCGTAAAAAATATAGAGAAAGTACGCGGGAATACATCACACGCTTCAATAATGAGAAATTAGAGGTGGTTGATTATGAATAAAAGGTTGTCATTACAGCACTGATGAGTGGATTACTCTCCAAGGATCTCTACTACGCTGTAGCAAAGATTCCTCCCAAAACTATGACATTGCTGATGGATAAGGCAGGGAAGATTATGAACGCTGTGTAATACCCCGTACTTTTATGGATATTTAATTATTGGATTAATTAAATTAAATGTGGATTAATTGGGAATTAATTTGGATAAAATACTAGCGAGATGCGAGTTGGTATTTGATTTTAATGTGTATATATGGCAATATATGTATATTGAAAATATTGAAATTGTCGCGAGATAGAAATACGACAATTTGGAAATTTTCTTGGGACGCGTGTGACAGTCGCGTCAGAAACGTAATTATTTTTATTTAAAAAGTGAATTTTATTTTTATTAATCGTATGGTCATTTTGAGTGCGCCAACGCATCCAGAAGGGTCGAAATAGTCAGAAAACACTAGCCGGGGGTTTAGTTTGGGTCCCGGGGCATTATTGGGCCATACCGACAACTTAAAAGGGTATTTTGGTAATTTTGAAATTTTAGGATTTAGGACCAACGAATTTTGGGAATTAAAAATAGGGAATTTAATAACCCACTAACCCATTACCAGCACTTAAGTGATTAGAGGACAACGGGAGTTAAAGGAGGAAGTTAGGGAAAGTTTCCAAAGAGAAAACACAACCTCCATCTTCAACCTTCAACCTTGGGAGAAAAAGAGAGAGTGCAACCTTTATCATTCTACACCAAATTCAAAGAATAATCCAAGGAAAGTGGTTTAATTTCATTAATTTCAAGCGAATGCTTCTTCCATGCTTAGAAAATTGATATATTTGCATTGTATTAGGGGATTTATAAAAACCCATGAAATTGGAGTAATAAATTCAGGTTTTGATATAGGTTTGCATGTAGAATTGTTATTGGGTGATTAGATTAAAAGAATTACTACTTTTTATGTTACAAAAAACGGATTTATCTATAGAAATTGATGATTTTAAATTCTAGGGTTCATATTCATAAGGTTTGGGGAAAATTGGGGAGATTTGATAATTAAATGTGGTTTAGGATGATTAGACCCCATAAATATGTTAAAATACGACCTAAGTATGTTTAGGAATGATTAGTCTTTGTGGACAGAGTTATATCCTTGTCATGGTTGATGATTTTACACGATTCACTTGGGTTGCCTTCTTAAAACATAAATCTGACACGTTTCAGAATTTTTTGAAAATTCTTCTAAGAATTGAAAATGAGAAGGACACACAAGTCAATCGCATTCGTAGTGATAGATGGGGAGAGTTATTAGACATAGGAATAGTTGAATATTGTGACTACAACGATTACAAACATGAATTTAGTGCCCCTAAAACTCCTCAGCAGAATGGTATTGCTGAAAGGAAAAACCAAACTCTTCAAGAGATGGCACGTGTCATGTTGCATGCCAAATCCCTACCTAAATACTTTTGGGTAGAATCTATTAGAACTGCCTGTCATATAATTAATAGGGTTTACCTTAGGAAAAACTCTAAACAAACCCCTTATGAGTTGTGGTACGGTAAGAAGCCTAACTTGAAATACCTAAGAACCTTTGAAAGTCAGTGTTATGTCTGTAAAGACAGAGAACATCTGTCTAAATTCGAAACTCGTGGTGATAAAGCCATCTTCTTAGGATACTCCCCAAACAGTCGTGCTTATCGTATATACAATTTGCGTACTAAGGCCTTAATGGAATCGATAAATGTAATTGTAACTGACACTATTGTCGAAAATAAGATATCTGAATCACCTATTGTGGTTGAATCTGAAAATGATTTCAAAACTGATTCACCAGAAATAGATGACTCATTACCTATTGAGAGTCCAGAAGTACCTGGCTGGGTATCTAAAGATCATCCCATTGACAACGTGGTCGGTAATCCTAATGAGCCAGTTCGTACTAGATCCCAGTTAAGAAATTATGTTAATTATGCATGTTTCGTCTCCCTTGTGGAACCGAAAAATGTTAATGAAGCATTGAATGATACACACTGGATTTCTGCTATGCTGGAAGAACTTTTACAATTCGTCATTCACGATGTCTGGAATCTTGTACCTCGGCCTCAAAACAAAAATGTTATTGGAACACGTTGGATTTTTAAGAACAAATCTGATGAAAATGGGGTAATCCTTAGAAACAAAGCTAGACTAGTTGCTCAAGGCTACTCTCAAATAGAAGGGATAGATTTCAGCGAGACATTTGCCCCTGTCACTCGTCTTGAATCTGTTCGTCTTCTTTTCGCCATAGCGTGTTACTTAAAATTCACACTTTATCAAATGGATGTCAAATCTGCTTTCCTAAATGGAATTCTGTCCGAAGAAACATATGTAGAACAACCCAAAGGGTTCATTGACCCTAAATAACCTAACCATGTCTTTCGTCTAAAAAAGGCTTTGTATGGCTTAAAACAAGCTCCTCGAGCTTGGTATGAACGCCTTTCCAACTTTTTGTTGGATAAGGGTTTTAAGAGAGGAGGAAATGACCAGACTCTCTTTGTCAAATATTTTGACAAAAACATTATTATAGCCCAAGTCTATGTAGACGACATCATTTTCGGGTCAACTTCAAACTCTGAAGTTAAATCCTTTTTTGCTATTATGCACAAGGAGTTTCACATGTCCCTTATGGGGGAGCTACAACTTTTCTTAGGATTTCAAGTGAAACAGAATTCTGATGGTCTATTTATTTCTCTAACCAAGTATGCCCTAGACCTTGTTAAGAAATTTGTCTTAGAGAATGCTAAAATTGCCAAAACACCTATGAGTACTACCATTAAATTAAGCAAAGATGAAAATGGTAAGTCAGTTGATTCCACACTTTACCGTAGTATGATTGGTAGCCTACTCTATCTAACTGCCTCACGACCAGACATAATGTATGCTGTATGTCTGTGTGCTCGTTACCAGAATAACCCTAAAGAGAGCCATTTATCGAGTGTAAAACGTATAATAAAGTATATAAAAGGCACTCTTAATCTTGGACTTAGGTACACTAAGGATACCTGTAGCACCATCATAGGGTATACTGATGCTGATTGGGCCAGTTGTACTGATGATAGTAAATGTACATCAGGTGCCTGTTATTATGTCGGCAATAATTTAATTTGTTGGAGTAGTAAAAAACAGAATTGCACATCTTTATCCACGGCTGAGTCCGAATATATAGCAGCAGAAAGTTGTTGTGCTCAATTATTATGGATAAAACAGATGTTAAGCGATTATGGAATTGAAGAAGATCAATTACAATTGTATTGTGACAATCAAAGTGCCATTAATATATCTAAAAACACGGTTCAACACTCGCGAACTAAGCATATTAAAATAAGGTATCATTTTATACGCGAACTTGTTGAAACTAAGGAATTAGAAATTCATTACCTGCCTACTGATCTGCAACTTGCAGACATGTTCACTAAACCTTTAGACTATAACAGATTTCTGTATTTGCAAAATTCTATAGGCATGGTATGCGCTGATTAAACTCTTAAGACCTTAAGTTTTACCCTTTGTCCATTTGAGACAAAATGGGGGAGAAATTTGAGTTTTATGAGTTCTATATTTTGTTCACATTTCATCTAAACTGCTTGATCTTAGTGTGTATATTTGCAGGAATCTCTTCTTCTGATTGTCTACCGTTTCTAGTGTAATAATTTGTAAATAGTTGAGTTATGTAATTTTTGACTTTCTAGGAAATGGGTAGATAGAATCTTTTGTATAGGACTAGGTTTTATTTTTTTGTTGTTCCCTACGAGTTTTAAGCTAACTCAAAGGAGATTTTGTCTCATATTTCCAAAGGAGGATATTGAAGCACCTTATACCTTTGACTTACTTAAGTCTACATTGTACAAGTGCTCAACTAATTTGGAAATATTGACAAAATTGGTTGTCTAACCTAGAATCCAAAAAGCCTCAGATCCTATCTCTCTAATCCTCTTCAATGATCCATGAAGGTATAAAATGAATCACACTACACACAATTAGAAGAGCATACATGTGTTCATATTGCTTAAAATTGAGTGTGTGTTTAATTCCCCTTGAATTGGAGCTTTAATAATTTTTTGGGAATTTTTAAATATTTTTTAAACATTTTTATTCATTTTTAAACATTTTTTAAATAAATGTTTTTATTAATAAAATGGGATAATATAATTTGTGGGGTTAATATTCTATTTTGGAAACTTCTGTTTTCATTAAAATGTTTGGTTGGGTAGGATCTCAAAGCGCTAGAGACTTCAGGGTGATGTTTTGTAATTTATTTGACGCGCATTTGCACTCCTATCACAGGCCAACACTGGTCATCCTCTTGGTGCGTTAGTTTGTGTTTGTTGTGTGAGAGGATAGCCAGGTGCATTGGTGATCGTTGGATCTTTCCTAATCGAGGGTCTGCATGTGTTCTTAGTTAATCCCGGTGCAAACCATTTGAACCAATCAGAAACCTTTTAAACCACCGCTGTTTTATAACCTTTGGATCAAGTCAAACCTAGAAAGACTTAATCACAGCCCTTGATTTCCCTCGAACGTCTAGAACCTTCCCTCAGCCCTATAAATTCCCTCCACTTCTCAGCCTTAGAAGACTTTTGGGCATTCGTCTTTCTGAGAGAAAAAATTAAGAGAGAAGTGAGAGAGAAGAGAGAAAATAATAAAGAGAAGAGAGAGAAAGGAAAACAGTTAACCAAAATCCAAACCCTAACCCTAAACACTTCATTCCTCTGTAACAAACCTTCGTATACACTTAACCCCAAACACATACTGAGTGTTTGAGAGAGAGTAGTTTGTTCTTGTGTTGCTGTAACCTCTTGATCTTTTGATCTTGTTCACAACTTAAACTTTAGAGTGAAGATCTTGTTTCTTTTTCCATAGAAATGTTAGATCTATACTCTGCATGTTACATTTTCACTAGATCTGCATATTTTCTAATTGTTTCAAGAAAATCGTTACTGATTTGGTTTTGAAAATGTTTTATGGTTTATGTTTTTACAAAACTTAACCTAGACCTAGTTGGATTCACACTTGGAGATTTTCAATCTCATAAATGTTTTCAAAAAGAGATTGATTAGGATCTTGTCCGATTTTCAAAGCGAGATATCTGTGGTAACTGGGTTATATTAAAGGTCAAAAAGGTTTATAGTTTTGTAAGAAAGAAAGAAAAACAAAATCACTGCATATAGACTTTATATGTAATTTACTAGGACTGTCTGTAAATCTAAGTGTGTGTGAGTTCATGCATGTGTATAGGAATCACTACACAAACACTTAACACACTACTACACTGGAAGTGTTGTGTATAAGATCTGAGATCATTGAGTCGACATAAGGAAGCTAAAGCAAAGGAAGTTAGGAAACTAGAGAAACATCAACAACAAATCAGATCTATGAGAAGTTAGAAGGACACCAAGTGGGGTATATTCCTAAACTTAGAATAGGTTGATTTGTGTGCTTGCATGTTGTATCGTTTGTAACTATTTTTGTTATTAGTGGATTTTTACTTTTGTGACTTAGAAGTCACCGTGGATGTTTCCTCTGTTGGGAGAGGTTTTACCACGTTAAAATCTGTGTGTTGATTATCTTCATCTACTCATCTCATTCTATAAGTGTGCTGAATTTTTTGAAACTGCCTTAGTTTTAAAAACTGATTACACAGTCTTAATTACTCTCGTACATAAGTTTCTTTGTAAACACATCTTGTTTATAATTTTTATTTTCAAAAGAAAAGGGTTTCTCCAACAAACATTTTGGAGTTGCTTATACAGTTTAATCTTGTATTAAACGGCATTAGCGACGTTTTTCAATTGGTATCAGAGCCCTGTTAACTTTTATTTCAAAAAGATCTTGTGTTTCTGAAATCGTTTTCTGAAAAACCTAACTATGGACGAGAAGAATGAAAGGTTTGGTAATCTGTCCAGACCTCCACTCTTTGATGGAAACAACTTTGCTTACTGGAAAGTAAGAATGGTTGCCTTCATCCAAGGGACTTTAGGAGATGATGTCTGGGACATTATTGAAAATGGATACACTTATCCTACTAAACCAGCCACTGAAGGAAGTGATGAGAGGGTAAAGAAAATCTTAAGTGAATTTACCCAAGAAGAAAAAACTATTTCTCGTAATAATAATAAAGGCAAGAATGCCATTTTTATGTCTATTAATGAGTATGAGTTCAAGAGAATCTCATCTTGTGACACTTCTAAGGAAGCATGGGACACATTAATCACTGCACATGAAGGAGACTCAAGAGTTAAAGCTGCTAAAACTCAAATGCTTATCCAGCAGTACAACTCTTTGATCATGTCTGATTCTGAGTCTTTTGATGATTTCTACATGAACTTAACTGCTACAGTCACTAAGTTGCATGCTAATGGTATTACTTATGATAGAAATGACATTGTTTCTAAAATCCTAAGGTCATTACCACAAAAGTTTGACAGTAAGAGGTATGCTATTGAGGAAATGAATGATCAAAACCTTACCCCTGAGTTACTCAGTAGCAAACTTAGAACTGTGGAAATGGAATTAGACTTTAAGAAACAATTGAATCATTCTCAAAGAAAACAGCCCAACTCTAACTTGAGTTTTACCTCTAAGATACCCAAACTTGAGACTAATTTGACCAACTCTGACTCTGATGAGGAGTGTGATATAGACAAACTAGATAATCAGATTGCCTTGATGTCTAAACAATTTAAGAAAATTGTTAAATTTAGAAACAAACAGGCAACTAAACAAGGCAAGCCTAATTATCCTACTCTGTCTAATCCCAAACCTCATGAGAGAGGCTTTGACAAACATCCTAAGGACAACAACTCCAGACCCACTAGAGACCTTAAAAAGATTGAATGTTTTAGATGTGGGAAACTAGGTCACATTGCTCACGATTGCAGAGTTAATCTGAATAATGCCAACACACACAATAGAGCCAATGTCTATAAAACTTGGAATGATTCAAGTGACTCTGATGAAGAGGAACTTGAGTCATCTAATGTACTGTAATACCCCGTATTTTCGGCTATATTTATTTTTGGGATTAATTAATTAAATGCGTATTAATTGGAAATTAATCCGGGTAATAAATACTAATGAGATGCGAATTGGTATTTGATTATGTGCATATATGATTATATATGTATTTGGTATTATAAAATTTGTCGTGAGATTTATATACGGCAATTTGGAAATTTTTTTGAGACGCGTGGGACCGCCGCGTCACGATATAATATTTTGTTAATAAAAGTGAATTTAAAATATATAATTCGTATGGTCATTTTGAGTGCGCCAACGCGTCCGGAAGGGTCGAGATAGTCAGAAAACACTAGCCGGGGGTATAGTTTGGGTCCCGGGGTATTTTTAGGCCATACCGACAACTTAAAGGGTATTTTGGTAATTTTACATTTTTAGGAATTAAAAGTGACGAAAATTGGGTAATAAAATCTGATGTGGATATTGACCCACTAAGCCCATAACCAACCCATATTAACCCTTTAAGCTACGGAGGCTAACATTAGGTTTACAATCTTTCCCAAATCAAAACCCTAGCCACCTTAAGCCACCATTGGAGAAGGAGCTTAGAGAGAGAGGAAACTCTGCAGAATATTCACCAAACCTACACCAAAGTCAGAAATCTAACCAAGGCAAGTGGTTTAATTATGTTTAATTTCAGCAAATGTTCTTTCCATGTTAGAAAATTCGGATTTATGGTTTGTTCTTGATAAATATGAAAACCCATGTAGTTTAGATCATAGAACTTGAGAAATTGTGAAGAGAATTGCATGTAGTATGATAGGTAGATGATTTCCCTTATAATAATTGTGATTTGAAGGAATTAAAACGAAATAAATTCTGGGATTTGATGATGATATAAACCTAGGGTTCATGTTCTAGAGAAATTGGGAAAAGTGTAGAGATTTGTAAATCTAGTTGATGTTATGATGATTCAATCCTTGAAAACATGTTAGGAGATGATGTAAATATGTTTAGGACGAATTAGAGACCCTAAAACGTTATTGGGATGAACTTTGGAAGAGATTAGAAGTGATAAAAATGGTGAAAAAACGAATTGGGGAAAAACTGGGCCGAATCTGTTAGCTCGTTAGAAGCAGTCCCCAGGTCGTTCGAACGAACTCGTTCGAACGAGCTTCTAACGAGTTGACCAGTCGTTGCTAACGAATAGGAATTTCGTTCGATATCTCGTTCGAATGAGATATCGTTAGAAGGAATAGTTCGTTCGAACGAACTGGGATCTCGTTCGAACAGCCTCGTTCGAACGAGACTTCTAACGAGCTGACAACCCAAACTCGTTCGAACTCTTGTTTGAACGAGACTTCAAACGAGCTGAAAGTTGGGGCTATTTTGGACTGTTTTAAATTTTGGAGTCCCGAAAACTTGTTCGAAGATCTAGTTAACCTTCCTTGATGACGTAGTGATAGGTTTGGGACATTTGGGTATATATGAGAAGGAAATTATATACAAGAGAGTTAAATTAGAATGAACCATTTGGGTGAGACGCGAGTGCCTACTACGACGTGAGGATGATTATGGCGCGTATAATTATAAACCGGAATAGAATGAATAGTGATAATTATAGTTAGTACGAGAGTGCAATATGTACTACGATTAAAATACGATATTACTTAGATGTGTGTTTACTTAGTATTGGTATATGGATTGTGTGTATGACATACCTACCATACTTGCTATCACGGGAGGTTGCGTTCGCTTAGGACCCTCTAATCCTTGTGTGCCTACGGGGGGGATATAGACTGGTACCTTGATGAACATAGGTCATAGAAAGACTTATTGTGATATTAATAAGTCCGCTGACCGTGGGAGCGTAGGTATGTGCGTGACCCACGTGATGGTGACTGTGTTCGCCTCCACTATTTATGATTTGTGATATCTGAACTATTCCTGAGAGATTCGGAATGTGTGATCCTTATGTACGTGATGTACCGGGATGGATAGCAGAGTATGTGTGCACCATATCTTAGATTGCGGGGTGCTTGTATCGTATATTTATGATGTGAATAATATACATTTAATTAATGGAAATCCTCCTGTTAATATTGTGAACATATTACGGTATTGTTTCGAGTTATATAAGGAGTTAACTGATTCTTATATATATGGCATATTTAGTAACTGAGTTTACATTAAATCCCTATTTAATTACGATCATTATATGTTAATAGAACCGGGTAATAAGGGTAGGAACTATTACAGTCTAGCTAGTTATGATGTCACTTAGCTAGTGGTTATATCATTGTAGATGGGTACTTGCGTTAGGAGTGCACAGTTAGACGAGAGGTGAGAATATCATGTGAGTGCACGTCCTAACATGTACTTTGCATTTAATGTTTTAAATATTTTTAAAGCACTTGCAGGTTTTTAAAATATAACTCCACATTCGGGCTCTGACCCGTTTGCTTTTCAAATCTTTTTCTTGTAAAACCATTTTAGGTGCCCAGCCACAAGGACACCAAGCATAGGTTACTCATTCAGGTGACGAGCTGTAGCTGCTTGTGGAAGCTACAGGGATTTGCATGTGGACGCTTCTATCTTTTGGATTCCAGAGTCACCATCTATCAGTTGTAGGGCATGTTGCCCATTTCCTTAGAGACATCTCTTACATTTCAGTTTTCAGACTTTAGCATGTATGGTTTCAGTTTATTTATTTCAGTTATGGGATTGTAGTGAGGAGTTTTCCTCCAGACTTTATTTACTCTATTGTGATGGTTATTCATTTTACTTCAGTATGGTGAATGGTGTTATTTATTTCTTCATTACATTTGTTGCATCTTAATCAGACTTAAATTAAAATTTGGCAACTTGCTTTTTAAATACTAGGTGGTTAGTAATATTAAAATGTTTTCGACAGTGATGCTATTAACTGAGCCAACTTGGCATTTTGAATTAATTTAATAAAGGAGTAGCTACCCGGTATTTAATTAGTCGGGGTGTCACAGGTGGTATCAGAGCATCAGGTTCTAGTGTCCTTTAGGATCTGTACGGCTATTATGTTTCTGCTACGTTTTCTTTGATATAGAGCCCTATATTTTAGGACTGTTGTAATCTTTTTGTGTATGCTTCGTTCTTCAGCTATATTAAGTTTATAACCGTGAACTTGTAAACTTTGTTCTTATTTCAGATGCCTCCACGACGTGCACGACGAGTTCCCAGGAATGCAATGCCCGAACCCCAGCCCGCTCCAGTTCAGGGCATGATGAACGCCGCTGAGGTTGTTGCTATAGTAGCCCAAGCGGTAAATGCCGCGATTGCCGTGATTCAGCAGGCACGCCTCAGGCGCCGGTTGACGCGCCAGCACAGGTTAATGCATTCCCGTCTACGTGGGAGCGTGTACAAGACGCTTTTCAGAAAGCGCATCCGCCAGAGTTTGCAGGTAGCTCGGATGTGGTAGTCTCGAGCCAATGGAGGAAGGACATACAGAGGCATTTGAGGATGCATGAGTGCACTGATATTCAGAAACAGGTGCTAGCTACTTTTAAGCTAGTTGGATCTGCACTACAGTGGTGGGAGTCTGTTACCACCGCGGAGGAGAGGGATACCCTCACGATTCAGGAGTTCTGGGTGCGGTTCGACCACAAGTACTTTCCGTCCGCAGTTCATACAGAGATGAGGAGGAAGCTGATGAGTCTGAGGCAGGAAGGCAAGACAGTGGCCGAGTATGAGGCCTAGTTTACTAACTTGTTGAATATCGTTCCAGACGAGATTCCAACAGAGAAGAAGAAGATTGAGAAGTTCACCGATGGGTTGAATTGGAGGATCCGTCAGCATCTGCTAGGTAACCTATCATTGGCCACGTATTCTGATGTGGTTAACACTGCATTATTGCACTGCCAGGACCACCGTTTTCATATGGCCGAGGGCAAGAGGTCGGGGGAGTCTAGCCATTAGGGCAGGACTGGAGGACATGGTGCCAGCGGGGCACAATCCGGTCAGGGGCAGAGACAGAATGAGCAGGGTACCCAGCAGGGGGATAATAAGAGGTTCCGGTCAGGGAACTACAGGCAGGGATAGGGAGGTTTCCGTCAGGGCCATCAGGGTCCAAATGGCCATCAGGGCCAACAGGGACAGAATGGGCAGCAGTTTCAGCAGGGCCAGGGGAAGAATGGTAACGGCCACCAGGGTCGGGGACAGCAGGGGCAGAGGGGAGGGAACTTCCCAGGGAAGTGCTTTGTTTGTGGCAAGACTGGCCATAAGAAGCAGGATTGTCCTGATAGGGGCAGGGCCCCACAGCAGCAGCAACAGGGTGCTCGCCAGGAGCCACAGAGGCCTATGTTTCCCACCGCTCTTCCCGCACCGCCACAGATGGCAGCATTGCCACCCATTCCAGCAGTCCCAGTTCAGTAGGGGCAGCTACAGTATGGACGTGTCTACAATGTTCACCAGGCTGCAGTTCCACAGGCACCGCCCGCGATCGAGGGTACGTTTCCTATCCATGGCACTATGGGTCGGGTGTTATTTGATACGGGTGCTACACACTGTTTTATAGCTACACACTTCGCGAAAGCTTTAGGATTGTTAGCTACGGCAGAGAGCACAGTGACGTGTGTCGACTCACCATTAGGGAGTGGGTCACTTATTTTCTTTATATGCCGGGGAGTGGGGGTAGAGGTTGGTGGTTTGGTATTACCTGCGGACATGTTAGTGTTAGACATGCATGTTCACGATGTGATCATCGGTATGGATTGGCTCGTAGCATATAGGGCCATGATTGATTGCTTCAGCGGGAGCATTGTTTTTGCCATTCCGGGGCAAGAGATGTTTATAGTGGCGATGCCTCGCCCAGAGGGAGGATCGACCGCTCATCAGTATTACATAGAGGAGGATACCTCTAAGGAGGTTGTTATTCCTTTAGATTTGATGCCGGTTGTCAGGGAGTATTCAGATGTGTTTCACGAGATACCAGGCTTACCACCCAGTCGAGAGATAGATTTCGTTATTGATTTGCTACCGGGTACGAGACCTATAGCACGTGCACCATACCGTATGGCTCCAGCTGAGATGCGAGAGTTACGGGATCAGATAGAGCAGCTATTGGGACAAGGCTTTATTCACAAGAGTACCTCACCTTGGGGCGCTCCAGTTTTGTTTGTGAAGAAGAGGGACGGTTCACTGAGATTGTGTGTGGACTACCGAGAGTTTAATAAGGTCACGATACGGAATAAGTATCTGTTGCCTCGAATCGATGACTTATTCGACCAGTTGAGGGGAGCTTCTTTCTTCTCGAAGATTGACTTGAGATCGGGATACCATCAGTTGCGTATCAGGGAGGAGGACGTCTCGAAGACTGCATTCTTGTTGAGATATGGTTCTTACGAGTTTCGGGTTATGCCTTTCGGCTTGACCAACGCTCCAACAGTGTTTATGGACTTGATGAACAGGGTGTTCAGGGATTTCCTAGATCAGTTTGTCATTGTCTTCATTGATGACATTCTGGTTTACTCTCAGACAGAGGAGGAGCACGCCGAGCATTTGAGACAAGTTTTGCAGACACTTCGTCAGAACGAGTTGTATGCAAAATACGAGAAGTGCGGGTTTTGGCTGAAGGAAGTCCATTTCTTGGGTCATATTATTTTCGACCAGGGAATATTTGTTGATCCGGGAAAGGTATCAGCGGTGAGGGAATGGGGACAGCCCACGACACCAACGGAGATTCGTAGTTTCTTGGGCTTAGCAGGATACTGCAGGAGATTTATTCGGGGTTTCTCGGAGATAGCAGGTCCTTTGACACATCTTACTCGTAAGGGTGTGCCATATATCTGGAGTGATGCTTGTCAGTTGGCATTCGATGAGTTGAAGGACAAATTGACCTCAGCACCTGTGTTAGCATTGTCGAGACCGGGAGTTGAGTATTTGGTTTACACCGATGCGTCTTTGCAAGGACTGGGAGGTGTATTGCAGCAGGAGAGACAGGCCATAGCTTATGCTTCCCGTAAGCTTAAGCCTCATGAGAAAAATTACCCCACACATGATTTGGAGTTGGCGACAGTGGTATTTGCCTTACGGATTTGGAGGCACTACCTTTTGGGGGAGAAGTTTCAGCTGTTCACGGACCACAAGTCACTACAGTATCTGTTCACGCATAAGGAACTGAATATGCGGCAGCGTAGGTGGCTTGAATTTGTGAAGGACTACCAGTTCGACATCCAGTACCACCCGGGTAAGGCTAACGTGGTAGCAGACGCGTTGAGCCGTAGGCCAGCAGATGAGGTGGCAGAGGTGTGGAAAGCTAAGTGGAAGGAATTGGGACACCAGGATGCAGTGGCCCGATCTTTCATGTCTGTGATGACCGTTACACCGCAGATTGTCACGAAAGTAGTACGGGCACAGGCTAATGACTCGTTCTGTCAGGAGCAGATAGTTCAATTACTAGCAGAGGGAGCCGAATCCTATACCGTTAGCTCAGATGGGGGATTACGCTTCAATGGGAGATTGGTAGTTCCGGAAGGAGAGGAATTACGACACGATGTTATGGCAGAGTCGCACGGTTCACGGTTCGCGGTACATCCCGGAGGGGACAAAATGTACCAAGACATGAGACGGCAATATTGGTGGAGCGGTATGAAGAGAGATATCGCTGAGTTTGTCTCGAAATGCGCCACTTGTCAGCTTGTAAAAGTGGATCATCAGAGACCAGCAGGATTGCTACAGCCATTGGAGGTCCCGGTGTGGATGTGGGAGAGCATATCCATGGACTTTATCACGGGGTTGCCTACGTCGCAGAGGGGTCACGACTCCGTTTGGGTAATTATGGACAGGTTGTCCAAGGTCGCTCACTTCTTACCCATAAGGACTGACTACACTACGGGACAGTATGCCCAGCTCTTCATTTCAGAGATTGTGAGACTTCACGGTGTGCCCCTAAATATCGTGTCTGACAGAGACAAGATATTTGTTTCGAGGTTTGGGAGAGTTTCCAGGAGGCCATGGGCACGGAATTGCGGTTGAGTAAGGCTTATCATCCGCAGACTGATGGGCAGACAGAGCGCACCAATCAGATGTTGGAGGACATGCTACGCATGTGCATTATTGACTTCGGGGGTGGATGGGAGCAGTACCTTCCACTGGTGGAGTTTGCTTACAACAACTCCTATCGGTTCACGATTGGTATGGCTCCATTCAAGGCATTGTACGGTAGGCCTTGTCGTTCCCCAGCATGTTGGTTGGAGGTAGGGGACAACAAACTACTTGGGCCGGAAGTGATTCAGGATACTTCGACAAGGATTGAGTTGATTCGGAGTCGCATTCGGGTAGCTCAAGACAGGCAGAAGAGTTATGCTAATGCGAAGAGGTTTTTCAGGGAGTTCCAAGTGGGGGACCAGGTTTTGCTCAGGGTTTCTCCGATGAAGGGGATTATGCGATTCGGGAAGAAGGGGAAGTTGGCACCGAGATATGTGGGGCCGTTTCCTATTATTGAGCGGATCGGACCAGTTGCGTATAGACTCGGGTTACCGGAGCATTTGCATCGGATTCACGATGTATTCCATATTTCCTCACTGAGGAAATACCTTAGAGATAATTTGGCTCATTCTAACATTGCTGTGGAGGACATCGATCTCCAGCCGGATAGCTCCTACGAGGAGGGGCCAATTGCTATTTTGGACTGAAGCGAGAGGAAACTGCGGTCAAAGATAGTCCCGTTAGTGCGTGTTCAGTGGCGACATCACAATGTCGAGGAGTCCACATGGGAGCGCGAGGATGAGATGCGCGAACGTTATCCAGAGCTATTTTTAGCAGGTACCTTCTAGTTTCGAATTTTGGGACGAAATTCAGTTATTAGGGGGGAAGTATGTAATACCCCGTACTTTCGGCTATATTTATTTTTGGGATTAATTAATTAAATGCGTATTAATTGGAAATTAATCCGGGTTATAAATACTAATGAGATGCGAATTGGTATTTGATTATGTGCATATATGATTATATATGTATTTGGTATTATAAAATTTGTCGTGAGATTTATATACGGCAATTTGGAAATTTGGTTGAGACGCATGGGACCGCCGCGTCACGGTATAATATTTTGTTAATAAAAGTGAATTTAAAATCTATAATTCGTATGGTCGTTTTGAGTGCGCCAACGCGTCTGGAAGGGTCGAGATAGTCAGAAAACACTAGCCGGGGGTATAGTTTGGGTCCCGGGGTATTTTTAGGCCATACCGGCAACTTAAAGGGCATTTTGGTAATTTTACATTTTTAGGAATTAAAAGTGACGAAAATTGGGTAATAAAATCTGATGTGGATATTGACCCACTAAGCCCATAACCAACCCATATTAACCCTTTAAGCTACGGAGGCTAACATTAGGTTTACAATCTTTCCCAAATCAAAACCCTGGCCACCTTAAGCCACCATTGGAGAAGGAGCTTAGAGAGAGAGGAAACTCTGCAGAATCTTCACCAAACCTACACCAAAGTCAGAAATCAAACCAAAGCAAGTGGTTTAATTATGTTTAATTTCAGCAAATGTTCTTTCCATGTTAGAAAATTCGGATTTATGGTTTGTTCTTGATAAATATGAAAACCCATGTAGTTTAGATCATAGAACTTGAGAAATTGTGAAGAGAATTGCATGTAGTATGATAGGTAGATGATTTCCCTTATAATAATTGTGATTTGAAGGAATTAAAACGAAATAAATTCTGGGATTTGATGATGATATAAACCTAGGGTTCATGTTCTAGAGAAATTGGGAAAAGTGTAGAGATTTGTAAATCTAGTTGATGTTATGATGATTCAATCCTTGAAAACATGTTAGGAGATGATGTAAATATGTTTAGGACGAATTAGAGACCCTAAAACGTTATTGGGATGAACTTTGGAAGAGATTAGAAGTGATAAAAATGGTGAAAAAACGAATTGGGGAAAAACTGGGCCGAATCTGGTAGCTCGTTAGAAGCCGTCCCCAGGTCGTTCGAACGAGCTTCTAACGAGTTGACCAGTCGTTGCTAACGAATAGAAATTTCGTTCGATATCTCGTTCGAACGAGATATCGTTAGAAGGAACAGTTCGTTCGAACGAACTGGGATCTCGTTCGAACATCCTCGATCGAACGAGACTTCTAACGAGCTGACAGCCCAAACTCGTTCGAACTCTCGTTCGAACGAGACTTCAAACGAGCTGACAGTTTGGGCTATTTTGGACTGTTTTGAATTTTGGAGTCTCGAAAACTTGTTCGAAGATCTAGTTAACCTTCCTTGATGACGTAGTGATAGTTTTGGGACATTTGGGTATATATGAGAAGGAAATTATATACAAGAGAGTTAAATTAGAATGAACCGTTTGGGTGAGACGCGAGTGCCTACTATGACGTGAGGATGAATTATGGCGCGTATAATTATAAACCGGAATAGTATGAATTGTGATAATTATTGTTAGTACGAGAGTGCAATATGTACTACGATTAAAATACGGTATTACTAAGATGTGTGTTTACTTAGTATTGGTATATGGATTTTGTGTATGACATACCTACCATACTTGCTATCACGGGAGGTTGCGTTCGCTTAGGACCCTCTAATCCTTGTGTGCCTACGGGGGGGATATAGACTGGTACCTTGATGAACATAGGTCATAGAAAGACTTATTGTGATATTAATAAGTCCGCTGACCGTGGGAGCGTAGGTATGTGCGTGACCCACGTGATGGTGACTGTGTTCGCCTCCACTATTTGTGATTTGTGTTATCTGAACTATTCCTGAGAGATTCGGAATGTGTGATCCTTATGTACGTGATGTACCGGGATGGATAGCAGAGTATGTGTGCACCATAGCTTAGATTGCGGGGTGCTTGTATCGTATATTTATGATGCGAATAATATACATTTAATTAATGGAAATCCTCCTGTTAATATTGTGAACATATTACGGTATTGTTTCGAGTTATATAAGGAGTTAACTGATTCTTATATATATGGCATATTTAGTAACTGAGTTTACATTAAATCCCTATTTAATTACGATCATTATATGTTAATAGAACCGGGTAATAAGGGTAGGAACTATTACAGTCTAGCTAGTTATGATGTCACTTAGCTAGTGGTTATATCATTGTAGATGGGTACTTGCGTTAGGAGTGCACAGTTAGACGAGAGGTGAGAATATCATGTGAGTGCACGTCCTAACATGTACTTTGCATTTAATGTTTTAAATATTTTTAAAGCACTTGCAGGTTTTTAAAATATAACTCCACATTCGGGCTCTGACCCGTTTGCTTTTCAAATCTTTTTCTTGTAAAACCATTTTAGGTGCCCAGCCACAAGGACACCAAGCATAGGTTACTCATTCAGGTGACGAGCTGTAGCTGCTTGTGGAAGCTACAGGGATTTGCATGTGGACGCTTCTATCTTTTGGATTCCAGAGTCACCATCTATCAGTTGTAGGGCATGTTGCCCATTTCCTTAGAGACATCTCTTACATTTCAGTTTTCAGACTTTAGCATGTATGGTTTCAGTTTATTTATTTCAGTTATGGGATTGTAGTGAGGAGTTTTCCTCCAGACTTTACTTACTCTATTGTGATGGTTATTCATTTTACTTCAGTATGGTGAATGGTGTTATTTATTTCTTCATTACATTTGTTGCATGTTAATCAGACTTAAATTAAAATTTGGTAACTTGCTTTTTAAATACTAGGTGGTTAGTAATATTAAAATGTTTTCGACAGTGATGCTATTAACTGAGCCAACTTGGCATTTTGAATTAATTTAATAAAGGAGTAGCTACCCGATATTTAATTAGTCGGGGTGTCACATGTACTTGACCCTTGCATGTCTTTTTATGCTAAGATCATTTACAATGATGATATGCCTGTGTGTTATAATGATGCTCCTACTCCTGCATGTGTGAATGCTGTTTTGACTGGCCTAGATGCTTTATTGTCTAAAAATGTTGCTAGTTCTAGTTCCGTGTGTGTGAGTCAAAGTGATCTCAATAATGACGATGCCAATGGGTGCGTGAGTACTAAAACTGAATCGTTAGGGGTCACTACACACACTTCACTTAGCGACTCAGACACAAATGACCTCCCAGATATCCATACCTTGTATGCTAAAACTCTTAAAAAAGGCACTAGACTGGAGAAGACTGTTAGAGACCTTACTAAGAAATTAGATGATCTAAGTCTTATTGTGAAGTTGAATGCTGAAGAGTACACTAACCAGTGTCTATCTCATCAATCTGAAATTGAGACTTTTGATCAAAAATTAAAAGAGATCAAATAGTTAGTGCCAATTTCTTTGTTAATAACTAAAAGGGAGAATGGCTTGTTAGCTGCCATCCTAGACATGAAAGAGATCAAATAAGGAGTTTGAGGTTATATGGGTTATACTACCACGGATTTCATTGTAATTTACTCTATTTGTCAAGGTTATCCCACATACGTCATATTGATTGAGGATAATATCCAAGAGCTGGAAGACAAATTGATTTGCCAACCTTATAATGATGTAAAAATTGCTCTTTCCACAACTTGTAACATAATTATAGAGAACCACCATATATTTCACATAAGAAGGTGTATGTGTAATGCTTTATTTTCGAAAAAAGTCTCTTTCCTTACTGGAACTGTTCAAAAACATGCCTCCTATTGATTCCCTTTAAACTATTGTAATAAGGATGTATTTTAGTCTTTTAGATACCACTATTGTAAGCAATATGAGGAAAATATTAGTTAATAAGTTCAACTACTATTTCCAATGCATTAAACTCTTTATGGCAGCTAGTTTATTATGTCATTCACCTTGTTATTTTCATAATATAAGCTTGAATTACTTCAACTAGGCCTTAGGCTAGAGAGTCATCTCAATACTTAGTCTAGATCCTAGACCAAAAGTAATATTAAATCCATATTTTTATTCACTAAGATGGAAAAGTTAAACAAATAGTGGAGCAATTGGAGACATTGAGACGCATGCTGTATTTTTTATTTTACCAAGAATGCAGGGGAAATAACTAAAAACATCTTTTAAATTTTAAGTTAAAAGTAAAAACAATTAACAAACATCCTTTAAATAAAATGTTAGTACTTAGGTAAGTTCTTAACTAAGAAGCACATACACTTTTCCGAAGGTGACGTACCGATGTCGGACACTCTTGACACGAGTACAACAAGTACAACAGAGCTCGGACACTCCGCGAACACGCCACGTGGTATGTCGAACTTGCTTTGCATTTTAAAGAAGGCGGACATTATACAGACACCGCGCGGACACTTCGCAAACATAGCGAGGCACCAAAAATCAAAGAACGTTAAGAAAATATATTGTCATCATGTAAATTAAATCGTGTAGGAGTTTATGAACATTAACAAGAAAAGTTAAAATAATGAAGGTAGTCCCTCGATCGATTTCGGTGCACACTTTTGACTAATAGTTTAACTGTCATTATGAAATATTTGACCATGTTAATTTTGATAAATTAGTTTCACAACTAATTTTTATTTTTGAAGTGCAAAATAGATGTAAGTGTACTTATACTATTATAAAAAATATATTTATGTCACCGTGTCTTTGTCGTGTCTTGTCTTAACTGTTTGAGATTTCTTGTGTCGGCGTGTCCGTATCATGTTGGACACGACACGCGTATCCGTGCCTGGATGGTAGGTATTTCTCCCTTTTCTTGATCTCTCTCATTTTATCATTGCTTCCTAAAGAATAATACTTTCTACACAAACCCCAACATCAAATTCTTTGGGCAAATCATGAATCGGAACACCCCTAATAGTCTCACTAATCAGATTGTACCAAATAAGCTTTGCCTGATTGTAAATTAAAAGAAGTTCGGCTACAAGGCTTTGAATAAGATGTAGTATAAACAGTAGTCTTAGGATCAAGAATTGGCAGAACAAACTGTATAAACTTAATCCAAGAATCTTTTACCCCATAATCTTTCATCATCTGTATCACTACCCCTTTCATGTACTCATCACATAGACAAAGGCATGATCCACAACACACCTAATATTATTATATCATATAAGACCACCTCAGAATAATTAGGGGTGGAAACAGATGAAATACCTCAGCTCCAACATCAAGAGCTACAATGGTCATATAGGAAGAGACCTTATAGGCCCAAAAAAATCTTTTTTAAAGAACCCTAAAAGTAAATTCCCCATATTCCATGATGAATTTAACAAGGGAAATATTAAATTCTTCGCTATGAATTCAAATTCGACTGTGAACTCTTACTTCAAAATGAATTCACACATCATTTTGTTTTCAAACTAAACTACCCTAATGACTTTATAATCATGACTAGGGGAATCATAGCAAAACCCATAAGATGTATTAGGCATGATGCTAACGCTTTGGTAGACAACAAGTGGATATGGAAAGTTAATGTAGATTCTGGGAACAGTTTGGTATAAATACTGCTTGTGATCAATGTGCGTTTCATTCCTTATTGCGTATGATATGGCCAAACAAATATAAAAGATTTCAAATATAAGTAACCGTAATCAATTGAGGGAAGGACGTTAAAATAACTAGTTTTACCGAGGAATTACCTTGATATGACTAGATAAATATTATCTAAATTTAGTATACTGGAGACCTATGTCATATTTGTATAGCCTCTTGAATTATAGGAATAGGTATTGACAGGGTCAGAGTCTAAATTTTCAGTCCAGGGTAAAAATTCTGTTATTAACATATTTTTTAACATTAAGAAGTGCAAATCGCTATATTATGGGGTGAAAGTTGTGTATTATAAAAATTACTCGTGATATCGTAATAATAATTTTATGCTTTCTCAACCACCTTGGATTTAAGGCCATTAAATGAAAGTTTATTGAATATAAATCAAAAGCTTATCAGAGTGTTCACTTTGCACAAACACATTATGACACCTAAAATAGGATCCTCATCAAATTTTGAAATTGTTGTAGGGATATGCTTTTCGATAAATAGGAATTAATTCTCCAACGACACTTTTGTCATGAAGGTACCTAGTCCCTGAACGTACTAACACAACATCTGCATATTTGGTTCAGTAGTCGGTCACCAGAGCAAATGAATAAGGCCCGACGGAAAGTCCCTTGGTGGGTAAAAACTTGGTCTCAACTCCTGACAACTAAATCAATTTAAATGGTCTCTATCTTTTGTTTGGTAGACATGCGTGAATATTTAATATAACAACTTGGTTTCTAGGAACTGAGCACAAAAAATATATTTGGCGCTCAAATACCAGGTTAGTATAAATTAGGAGCATTCTTTCCCTTCCCAATTTTATTCACCACAAACCATGTCAACAACCAGCCAACATAAAATTATGAAATGTTCTCAAAACAAGAAATTAAACCAATAAGCACAAAAGAATCAATTGTTTTAAGAGATATTGTTTTCAAACAATAACAGAGCCTAAAAAATCACTGTTCCAACTTAAATATCTTCTAACTGGAACCAACATCACTTTTTTGTGTTTTTTCCACGAACCTTCTTTTATGTTGTCTTACTCACAGTAGCCTGATCATTAATATGCTTTAGTCTCCTCTTAAATTCCGTCAGTCCCACCCCCCGCCCCGCTTAAAAGTGATGCAAATTATGGTATGGACTTCTTTAACAGTGCCGATCATTGTTGACACATATGGGCCATGACATTCACTAATAGAAGTCACAAGTAACTCAATTGACTTCTCTGTCACACCCTTCTATATCATCAAGCATTAAAACATGATGGGGGATCAAGACCTATTATGCTATCATTGGAGAGGATCGGGGACTCATCGAAGTTTTGGATGACATGCCGTGAAGACTCATGGATGTTATGTACCAGGAGGGCAAGAAGGAGGGTGGGACCAGAGGGGTATAGGCTCTTTGTGGGGACAGCGATGAGGGATTGTGTACTCTGGAATCTTTGGATCAAGGATAAGGTTCAGATTATATAGGGTTGAATTTGATAGGTCTAGGGTTTTGCTCGATTTTTGGTTGCTACAGATCAATGGCCTCCTAGGGTGGTACTACTAGGGCTTTGTTATGGATCAGTAGTTGGTGAAGGCTTACTAGATTATTTAAATGATTTGGGGTCGCGAAGAAAGGACTAACTGATGTGTCCCAATCATCATTCGCAATGACAGAAACTACAGGAACAAACTAAGCATACATACTATAAATTCACATCAATGACTAGGCTCTGATACCATTTTGACATAAGCGTAACAGAAAGACTTTACCACATACACTTATGCTTGGTCACCCAGGGATAAGAAAATATTTCTCTCTTTAATCCATTTTCTCATTCATTCATAATAATTTAGCAACAAGAATAGAGGGCCAAATTGTAGTAATTAACTGATATGAAAAATAACACATATACTCTAGGGAACAAAAAAAATACTCCTAAAGAATTTATAAAGATCATTCTTAAAATTTAATGTCCCAAAGAAAAAGGGAAACATCCAGATTAACCTTGTTGATCAAGGCCTTGTGCCAAAGTTGAAAATAGTACACCCCACCACTTGTGTATGTATATGATTATTCAGTGACATATTAATCCTAAGTTGTTCGATTTTATTGATTATTTCCTTTATGTTAAACTTATACAAGCAACAATAAAAGTTTGTTCAAACCCCATTGTTGTCCTTACGGTATCAGTACGTATATTGTAAACCATAAAAAGAATGCCATATTGGGTTCCACTCATCTTTCTTCATAAATTAGCAAGTAAGTCACACAAGAGACAATCGTACCAGATTATTAGATGAAGCACATTAATAACTCTATTGCCAACTAATAAATTCAGTACTATAAGCCTAGCTTATTTTGATGTCTGTAATGAGTAAACCAATTAACAAGTTGACTTCAGGAAAATCGTCTTGTTTTCCCTAGTTGCCACAATTATGGGTATGACATAATAAACATGGTCATAATACCACCTATAAGAATTCAGTATTAAGTTGATTCGTGGATCAAGTGTTCAAATTTATACTGTTGAGTAACTCCGAAGAAAAAATGAAAATAAGTTTTTGATTGAAAAGAATTTGAACATTCATGTTGTCACAGAAAAAGCATATTATTGAAACAACCCAACATGGTAGGAGATTGTATTAACGATGATTTCAAACAAAATAGCCCTTTTCTATGTAATAACCCTCTCTTCTGATAGCCCTTTTTATATTTATTTACACTGGGTATAAATTAATTATAAAATGGTAGATGTTGAGTAAATATTAATTTGTTATGACAAGGCCAATATTTACTAAAATTTTGCATAGTTACCCCGTGAGTGGATAAAATGTTCATGTGGTGATTTATAATGTCATAAGGATTTAAAATGACATTTTGGTTTATTATGAAACCGGAAGTAAAATGAGTTATAAAATCCCCAAATGATAATTTGGATAGTGTAGTTAGTCCCGGTAGGTGTGAGACAGTCAAAATAAGTGCCATATTGTATTTTGGCATTTTGGGGACTTTTGACTGGTTTTGTCTTAAATAGTGTAGTCGCGTATATTTTTATCGCGTATTAGTCACTTAAGTGGGTTATGGGACTTAAGCCCCGTTTTATTTTTCCCACCCCTATTCCCATTCTTCCATTTTACACTATTGAGCCCTAGAGAGAGTAGAGAGAGGAAGAGAACTTTGGAGGAAAAGAGAGATTGGAGCTTGGATTGTTGCTTCCTTCTTCATCAAATCAGATTCTTACCTTGAGGCAAGTAATCTACTTGCAAATTTATGATTTAAGTAGAATAATTAGTCTTGATATTTATGGATTTATTATGATTTAGAAATGTAAGGGTTTTGCTTGGATTTTTGGGTATTAACCACTAGAAATGGATTTGGATGATAAATGATGTTTAAGGTTGGTAGTTAGATGTATTTAGGATATAGAAGTTGCAGCAAATGATTTCGGTTGGGCTTGGTTTTGGAGTTGGATAAATTTTGGAGTTCAAGACTCCATAGCCATTCTTGGCATTTTCGCAGGGGCGAATCGATTCGGCCCCTTGGGCGAATCGATTCGCATAGATGCAGAATCCCAGGTCTTGTTGTCCGAATCGATTCGGATTTAGATCGAATCGATTTGGCATTTGCAAAAACTTAATTTTGTTGTCCGAACCGATTCGCTTTCAGAGCGAATCGATTCGCTGGAACGAACCGATTCGGCCCTTGGGGCGAATCGATTCGGTTCTAGCAGTTTTGGGGTCTTTTTCCTTTTAATTTTTCATCCTTATTCTTTAGGATTAGGACCTAGGAAACTTTTTTAAAGAAGTAAACTTAGAGTCCTAGAGTAGTTATGGAGTTTGGACGTTACCCTAGACTAGAAATGGGTTCATCCGGGGTTTATTTCGGGGAGGTTAAAAAGTAATGTTAAGGCATTACTTCTTTTTTCAAACTCTTGGATGTTTGGAAGTTAAATGCCCAAACTTGGAGACTTGTGGGCTTACCAACATTCATATGAACTTTGGGAATTTCTAGTATCATAATGATCATTTGGAGACCTAGCCTGGAATTGTAATTCGAGGAAAAATAGATGATAATATTCGTTGGGAATTAGGTTCGCATAAAATGAACCCATAGGTGTTTAAAGATAATAGGTTCAATTTAGAATGAACCCCGTTGTTTAATGATGTTAGGTTTAATAATGAAGAACCTATCGCATGATTAATGGAAATGGATTTTTGGAAATAATATGATGATAAATGTAAATGTTGATTTACTCTTACACACCTCTCTAAATGACATCATAAGGGAAGTTCGCTCGTGAGGTGAAGCCCCCTGGCTAATGAATGCAGGGTGGATATAGTCCTAGGCCATGGGAGCGCTTATTGTTATATTTTTCTGCGATGGGTAGGAGATTGCGGGTGTGGTCTTGACTACCCCGCAGGCTCATGGCCGCTTCCCGACGTGTTCCGATAGGTGCCCAGGTTGTCTTATGTTAGGCCCTGGAAGATGATGGTCATTTAGGGGCGCGCACAGTGGGGAAACCCGGACGGGCGGTCTTAGATATCGTTATATGTATATGAATATAACTATATTTTCATCAAGTTGGACTTGATGGTTGATAAACGCCACAAAGAGCGTATGAAATGCCGTAAAGAGCATAAATATGTGCCAGGAAGAGCACGGGAATAATATATGTGCCATAAAGAGCACTTGATGTAAATGATATTCCTAATAAGGAATGGAAAGATAAAATGGGAAGTTTTAATTAATGAATAGAAATTATAACTTCTTGGCTTAACCGAATATATGGTTTTTGTTTTATTCCTAATAAGGAATGTCTGAAGGAAATGGAAATTGTATTAATAAGGAAGGGTTTTAAATTAAAGTGCTTTACCTTCAATTCTTGCTTGTAATTGTAGATAGCATGTCATTTTATCATCCTCATCATTTATGTATAACTGTTAATATCTATCATGCTTTTTATTCTTCTAGAAATCATATAGAACCCGGCCCTGGCCGGTTTACTTCCTTGTTGTATATGTATTATTGTATCCGCTCAGGTGCTCCACCGCAAGGACGCCCGACTTGACTTTCCCAAGTTCCCTGCACCTTCGACGAGCTGTAAGATTTTGCGGGTTATTACAGGATGTTGTATTAGACGCTTTCATTCTTGTTATTCTAGATATGATCGGGTCTTGTCCCTCGGGCGTGTGGCCCAAACATTTATATTTGATTAATGATTGTACTATGTAAGATATTTTATATTGTTGTACATTGTCTTATGTAGCTGTGGACCGACAGCTTATTCGGTCCATTTGTGTACATTCGTTTTAGTTATACTATATGTTATCTTTTGGATTTCCACTTGCTTGTCAGATTGGGTTGTTAGTTTAAATTTTCATAACCGCATTTTTTAAAATTTTACACTTTTTGGCAACCCGTTTTCTGATTTATTGGGTGGTTTTCCCGTATACTCAGTTTATATTTGTGATGCTGAGAATGATATCCATCCATGATTCCTGTTACGTTTGAGTATCGGGCTGGCCACCCCTTATTTCGGATTGCGGGTTGTCACATTCTATTATGAAAAAATAAGTGCAAAGTAGAATTAGAGATATTATAGTCCCCTTGTGACTAATCCTCACGAAAATATATCAAAGAAAGGAAGATTTTTTTGCTGCAATCATTTCAACATGAGGGATGAGAATCGTGTGTGTTGGTGGTTGGGGTGGGGAGGGAGAAGTGGGGGATTGTATTCCCCAACTATCTGAAGATAGAAAAAGATTATTAGAGATCATAAATTTCTATAGTGATGGACAGAGAACAAGTGAGATAGAAAATAAAATTTCGAACTTTAGATAAGCTGCAAGGTGGATTCTATACAGTGCTCTGTTTTAGTGCTCACTTGTTTCAAACTCTATTCAATAGTTAACAGAGTTTTTAATGGCATTAACTGTTATATGCACACACAACACATAGCTCCTAAAGAGAGCTTTGCTTGTATCTTCCATTCCAATGAAGGAAAAACCCTTGTTCGTAGGGGAAATTAGTACACCATAAATATATAATCACGTCTCTTTGTATGGTGTGTGTATATTTCTTCATATTATACGAAATATAGAATTAAAAGAAAAATATAGAATTACAGTTTAGATACTCAACCTTAGAGAAAAATGGTCTATGAAAAAGAACTGAAGAGAGTAAAATATTGATCAAATCTTAAAGCCACATAGAAAAATATATGCAATTTTAATTAGTACAACTGCCGCTAGTATAGTTTATCTATTGTCTCTGTCTATCAGTAAAAAATGCGTATTGGTCCATTCTGAATTCCCATTCTCTTATAAAGAACAATATTCTAGCATTCGACATTAAATCCCTGTTTGGTTCAAGGTGAAATGAATTTTATCTGTAAAAGATTCAATTATTGAAAAGTACTATAATGTACTTGAAGTTTAAATACTTGACCCTGAACCAAACAGAACATAAGTATACTAAAAGAATACTTGGTAATTAATTGGTGCCTTCGTGTTTTGGCAGTTTTAATAAATTGACATATACCCGTAATATAGTTCTCTTGAAGGAATTGAAGTACTATATCTAGGTGTTTCTTGACGAAGGATTGAATAAGCGGAGAATGGAGGTTTGTAACTTTTATATCGCATGTGAGTTATAAGCACATGTGGGACACAAGAATGTCTACTTCATACTGCAAATATAGAATTGAATTCTGCAAGAAGTCCTTATTTTTTAAATATCTGTCTTATAAGATTTGTGATGAAATTGCTTTCGTTAAAATTTAATATGCAACACTTGCCATCCCACACCTTGAAGTGAATCCCGTTTGGCAAGATTCAAGATATTTCTGTGAGGAAACTACTTTAACTTCCTTCTCTGCATTTTACTTGTCAACTCTTAAAAAAGGCCACTGATACAAAGTCATATGTATTCTGCAGCCCATTCGTAGAAATATTTTACACTGATCACTTTATTAATGTACAAAGTGACCAAGTCTACACAGCTATAGAGATGTTAAGCCAACACGCTTGGAGAACCAAGGAGTGTTATGTTATAGGAATCAGAGATACTAGAATTAAATCGACATAATCTGGAAAATGTTTTACCCGTATTGCATAGGTTAGTGGAAAACTCCATCTTGGTTTTGTCGCTAAAGGTGTTCTCTTGATAGGTAAATGAAACAATAGTTATAATTATATATTATAGATAAATCAAGGTAAAAATTCCTCTTGATCGATTTCTTAAAAATTGGAGGAAATGATGCCCATTACTAACTACAAAATGTTACAATTTAAGTCAGTTGGTTGAAGAGGAATCATGTTTCTTTTTCCTAACCAACCTTGAATTCACCTAATCATATCAGATTCAATGTCAGAAGCATATTTCAAATGCTTGGTAAGAATGGATTTTCAGGCCGAGATGTTGCGAATTTCTTCTAATTTCTTTCCCTTGGATGATTGGACGTGATGTCCACAGGGAGAACGTGAGATTCATTTAGGAGAAGCATAAGATTACATCGATGATATTTCTTCTAGTGGATTGGTGGATCTTGGTTTTGAAAGAAGTAAATATACTTGGTGTAGCAACATAGAAATTCCTGTTAGACTATGGGCTGGATTCTGCAGAATTTTAGTGAATGTGGAGTGGTTGTAGTATTTCGATTCTACAAGGATGAAATATTTAAATAGGCCGAAGTAGGACCATTCTCTAACAATGGTTTTAGTTTCTCAAAATGGATAACCATTTGTGTTTCAGAACATGTGGACAAAGCATCAATATTTTATTGACACAGTGCTTAATAGTTAGGGCCGATCTATGACGCACGGGTGCAGCGGGGTTCTGACAAGGGAGCGGCAATTCGGAAAAATAAGGCACTGGTGCGGAGATTCACTGAGGGTGCTGGTGCAGTGAGTGTTTTGAAAAATCAACGCTTCGTAGGGGCCAATATATTGAGGGAAATGCAATGCGGTATATTTCTCAAACATTTCAAGTTAACGAGGTTAAGAGGGCATGTCAGTGGAATACCGTAACTTGAAAAAATGCATTTCAGACTATATGTCAAGTAGAGGATTTGGGTCTTGAGAACAGAGCCAACTCAAGAAGTGAACAATATTGGCTTAGCTAGATATGAAGACAGAGCCAACTTGACGTTTCATAACAGTTTCTAAGAAGTTTGTTGGAAGCCAAAGTCCAAATTGACATACTTTCTTAGAATATGGATACAAAGAAAGGAACCGATGTTGGATACTCATGATATTCTGACACCACTATGACATGTGTCCGACATACAACATGTCGACTCAGACGTGTTCGATATTTTAAATGAGGTTGACACTTCGCAAACACGGCATGGACAAACATTAACTAATTTAAAGAAACTCTAATGTCATCACGTAAGCTTAGGCTTTTGAGCGTTCCATAAAAAAAGGGAAAAAAATGAAAGTTAGTCTCCCTCTTACTTCCAATCTTTAGACCTTTTGACTTGGGGTTTAGTAGTTTTTACTCCATAATTTTACCATGATCAATTTGATAAATTAGATTGGATATTACTTACTGTTTTTAAAATTTCAAAACAAATGAAACTATAATAATAATAATAATAATAATAATAATAATAATAATAATAATAATAATAATAATAATAATAATAATAATAATACTAATAATAATAATAATAATAATAATAATAAAGAATATATTTGTATATCACTGGCATGCCAATGTCGGAATGGATACCGTACTTGTGACCATGCTTCACAAGTGCAAAGCCAATAATACATATTGAAACATGACGATTAAAAGGACTCAACTAGAGATGTTTTCAAACATAATAGATGAAGGTAGAGTGGAAGAATTATATTTGTCCACTCATTTCTATAATCTTCCAGAAAAGATATCTGAGCATGACAATTTATATAATAAGCTACTATCAATTTCATATGGATGCGGATGGGTATAAAGAGGAAGCCTCCTCTAGTGGATAAGTTGAGAAAATTTCATTATTCTATTTCATTTGTACTTTTATAATACACCTATACAGTGACTATCTACTCTCTTTGTATACATATCCTATATAGTGATACATTTTTATCTGTGATGGAATGATGATAAACCATTTTGTGATTATATTAGTGTTATTTTTTTTTATTTTTTTTGAAATTTTGTTCAAGTCAAGGCCCAGGCCTTATTCTGCTAGAGGCTTCTGCCTCACCTCTTTCATGAATATGATTGGATCAATTAGCCCTTTAAAAAGTTGGTCCTTAAGCAGCATAGCAGGCATATTGCCTCTTTCAATAAGGCCTTAAGCCCTAAATACCTATGATCTCAACTTAGGAAAACAAATTGTTAGCTATAGTATAGTTGTCACCCATGTTTTATGGAGAAAATGTTGCATACCTTATTGAAGCACAAAGTTCAGTCTACTTCAAATGACAATATACTTTTCTTCAACTTAATTTTTTTTGTTGTGCATAGTTGACCGCTTTTGGACAACACCACATCACAATTATATGTGTAAACTTAAATAAACATGATCTAAACTTAAAAGAGCATCTTGTACTACTCACATATATGTAACTACCATGCATATATTTATAAATCATAATTAATCAAAGGAAAGATCCTGTGAAGTTCCAGGCTTCACATGAAATTTGAGGAAAGAGAAGCTATAGAATTCCTTTGAGTTATGTAAGTCACCAAATTTAAGGCTTCACATGACACCTAACATTTCAAGTTTGTAATACATAACTCACCAATTTCACACCATCTCCCTCTCTAATAAATAAGACGTCTATTTTTCACTGCAGTACATCAAAAGAATTAATTTGGTGTAGATGGAGGAGATAGAGAAACTAGCAACAAAGGACATGAATCAGCTATTATATACGTGAAAAATAGATAATTCGTACCAAAAATTTATAACTCAACATAAATGGCGTGTTATATATTATAAAGGAGGTTGCTAAAACTAAAAATACCGCACAGTTTTTAAAAACTAATAAAATTCAGGAACCCTTCTGGCACTTCCTTTATTTTTAATTAAGATCTAATAATGGCAACACATAATTATAATAAATTTTAAAGTTATAGAAGGGGATACACTGGGACAACACAAATTTTCCATAAATGCAAGATATTCATCTAAATCCCAACCTGCAGGACCAACAAAATTTAGCCTTTCTATTTCTATTACAGATCTATTCAATGATGAGGATTTTTTTCGTAATAGACTGAAATGAAAAGTGATATCGGTGCTATCATCTCTATCATAAATGACATACTCATTTCCAAAATTCATCAATGGAACATAGAAACATTTCTAAAGTTCACCAATGTTAATATTACCACCCCACCCCCCACCCCCAACACACACCACCACAGCGGAATAGGAATGTGCATCAATGGCGAAAAATCACAACATTAAAAATAGAAAGATTAAATTCCAAATCACATTATAATCAATGGCTATTACTCTTTCACCTCCTTAATGAAAATAAGACGCACAGAAGAAAAGGGGGGGGGGGAACTTGTAAACTTAGGTGGTGTTTGTTTTTACCTCTTAAGTCTGAATCTGAATCATGCAGACTTAAGAGGTACCAAATAATGTTTGCCTTTTAAATGATTAAGAGGCTAACGACTATTTTTTCTTATGATTATTAAGAGGTAATTATATCTCTGAAGTTAAATCAGTCTAAATACATTCATTCAGATGTATATTCAGACATAAAAACAAACATATTTTTGAGATTCAGACTTCATATTCAGACTTCAGAATCAAATGAAAAAACAAACTCAACCTTACAGTACCTAAAAATGAGCATCATAACATAGTTCGATTCAAAAGGCAAAAAAAGGTACTTTTACTAATTAAAATGGCCGAGAATATAGAGAGAAGCAAGCTTCTAATTTTTTCGAAACTCTCACACTTCGCTATTATTCCATATTTCCAGCATTAGTCCTGAGGAAGAAAAAAATAATGTCAGAGGGGGAAAAAAATTAAAAACACGCGTATATTAGAGCTGCTCCGACCACCCACGCACCAAAACAAGCATATAAAAAAAATTATTACGAAAACATAAAAATTATTGACATCTTTAACCATTTCAAGCACCCATGCTAGTTGACACAAATGCAGGCCGACTCTAGCCCTAGGTATCCCAGGTGGGTGCATAGGATCCCAAAAATTGGAGGGTTCCACCTCTCTTTATATATTTATATGTATGTATATAATATTCTTAGCAGTTAAGAGTTTGCCAAAAATAATGATTTCTGTGTTCAAATCCTTGCCTCGAAAGTTGGAACTAATAATACGTTTAGAGAGCCTCTCTATTGGCAATATGAGAGGGCCCCTTTTGTTGGAAAACTACCATGATTTTCAAGATAAAAAAAAAGAAGTAAGTATTTACTTCAGCCAATATATACATATTACATAAACTTCGATCACCTAATAATATACGACTCCACAATTTCATAGTCTCCCTCCCTCGTAATTTTGACGTATGTTCCCATTAATATATTTTTTTTATTTTTGCAGTGTTCTTTTTTTGCACCATATTTCACTCCAGTACACCAAAAGAAGAATAAATTTGTTGCAAAAGAAAAAGCTAAGGAAAATAATAACAAATTTCATGAATCACACCTATTATATTCGTGAAAAAAAGAATAATTAGTAGGGAAAAAAAACAATTCTAATGAAAATGCTAATAATGAATGTAATCGATCACTAGACGAGTATTTTATAACTCACCACTTTTCATATATTGTAGATCATTCTCTTTCAAAATATGAAAAAAACTAACCAAAATCTAACCACAAATAGCCATTTTTTAGCTAATCCTTATATTTATAATTAAAAAAAAACTCTCTCTAACACACTCACACACAACATAATTTATACAATCTGTAGTGGGGAAAACAGATCAATTTAAATCCATCATAAAAGGTTCTTCTTTCTTTTATCCATAAATATGTGGAAAACTAAAACATAGATATACGGATGCACACACCTCTTTTATTTGAACTATATCTTAAAATGACATAAATGTACCTCGAGTGAAATAACATATCAGAAACCCTTAATCCAAGAAAGAATCAGAATATATGTGATTGTGATATTGATTTTCAATTGCTCATACTCTTCTTTTTATCATACAACTCTCCATTTTGATAGGTGCATGGAAAAAATCTAGAGTTATTACGTGGATAGTATTTTAAGATTCCAAAACACCTCTCCCATATTATATAGATTTATTAAGATGTACATCACTACATCTACACCAAGTGAAACATAGAAACATTAGCTTAAATTTGATAAGGTGTAACCGCAAAAATGTATCTTTAGTTGTGTTCTTCAAACTAGTAATCTCTTTCTTAAATGCAACCATCAAATATGTTCTTACACTACAGATTACAATAAGTTACCTCCTCTTATCATTCTTTTCCTTTGTATTTCTTCTCGGGTTCACCAGCCTTCCCATAGCCGTGTAGGGGAACAAGGCTTCTTACACAAACGTGTGCATCAAAATCTTTTGGCAAACGAACCCCAGCATCCCTAACTATTCTCTTTTTGGGATCATACCAAAGTAACTTCTTACGATCAGAATTCAAGAGAATTTCATTTCGACACTTCGAATAACTCAAAATAGTTTAAAATAACCGAGAGGATACGAAGTAGAATGAGAGTCAACAATCCTTGGCGAAATAGACCACAATATCATCCAAGACTCCTTCACGCAATAATCCGTCATCACCCGTATATGTTCATTTGGACCCACTATACAAAGACTTTCCCCCAATACCCCCACTTCCCCACCAATAATATATTTTTTATCCCGAAGATCGGGTTTCGGGACAAAATAAAAATCCTCGCTCGCAATATCAAAACCAGCAATTAGTGTTGGCAAATCAAAATCGCCACCTTCACTAACAATCATGTGCAAAGCGCCCTTAACCTCAGCGCCCCAATTATAGAAGGGCAGGAGACCATAAAGAAAATCTTGAATTTTTCGCCACAAATTTAATTTTAAACTGTAAACCATAGCTTGAACATTGACAAATTCCTGGGAATAAATCCTACGATACTGAACAACCTTAAGGACTTTATAATCGTCATTAAATGAATCGTACCCTAACCCATACGCTTGAAATAGAGGTTTGGACAACTCAATTGTATTTGGCGGTAAAATCCGATAGTGTCGAGTAGATGGATTGAACAATACAACTTGGTCATCAATCCACCTTTCTAAATGAAGCAAGCCATTACAAGAACCCAATACATCATGATTCTTAAACTGATTGTCAAATACAATGGGTGTGTTATCTAATGCATTAAAGTGAGTTATGGAGGTGGGTTTTAATAAAATCTGGATCGTCAATAAGAGCACACCATGGCTTAGATACGCACCTAAATCGTAAGAGGGATTCGACGGGTAAACGGGAGAGGATGTCTCTGATAATCTCAAACGGAAGGTCAGACAAACGGCGCCGACGACCCTTATGAGGAACTTGAACCAGAATCAAATGTCGGCGGAGGGTTAGAGAGAGAACCAATTGTTGGGGGTTCTATTATTAGTGCGTTGACTATGAATATTCAATTAAACGGATACTAGTTACTTAAATAATATTGAGACCGAAATATTATTTATAATTTTAGATTCTTAAAAATTAAATATTTTTTTTTTTTGTAAAATGTAATTTATTAAACCAAAGAGTAAAGCCCAAATAGAGAACAAGAGATACAACCAACAACACACCCAAGGCACACCGGCCCAAACCAACAACAAATAAAAAAAATATATTAAAATGTAAAAAGGAGTCTCATCATAAACGATATAAAGATGAGATTTCTTGCAAAATTTAAAGAAATAATTTGAAAAGTCTAAATATAGAATATGAGATAGAATGAATACAAAGAGTTTATCTATAAAAAGAAAATTACAGAGTCTTCTTTTATCTCCAAGAGATTTTGTCTTCAAGAGAAAAATACAATGAATCTTGAGTGCAAGTTTTTATGTGAGAAGTTTATATCTTATAAAAATTAAAATGATGGTATGAATGAAGTAACTTTTATATCCAATAAAAATTATATTTTATTAAAAGTTTATACCCTATAAAAATTATATTCTATTTTTGTTCAACGATTGAAAGGTTCCGTAAAAACATCACTTTTCATTGAGAAATTATGATATAGGGCTTCCCTCCTATTCAATAAATAAATGGGTGATAAGATAGAAGGATATGTGGCATGTTAAAATTCAGGGAGAATTTAGTAAATGGTATTCAATAAATAAAGGGGATATACCAAATATTCCCTCAAACATTTTTTTTAATACATGTTTAGTCCAAAACTTTTTATTTTGTTTCAAAAGTCCCTAACCACATAAAAACACTCAAAAAAGGAGCTCCGTTGAGGGTCGTCGGACCTCTGGCATTAAGGGGGGAGGTGGGTCGGGGGTGCCGCTAGCACGGACCTTTAAAAATAAGAGAATATTGTCTAAATGGGTGTTTGACGGACTTTTTGGAACAAAATAAAAAGTCTTGGACTAAATGTATATTAAAAAATGTTTGAAGGACTTTTTGATAATTAATCCATAAAGAAATGTGTGATAAGATAAATTGCATATAGACATATTAAAATTAAGGGAGCATTTAGTATATTGGTTTGGGCATTAATTATAAGGGTTCAGCATTAATACTCCTAATACTATCGTATTAGACGTATAATATAGATTATAGATTATAGCCTAAACTATTTATGATATGTGTCAAGTTTTCACGTTTCAAGACATCAATACAACATCTTTGGCACCCACAACCCAGCTATTAATTCTCTTATTCTTCTTCGTTCCTCCAAATGACGCACAATTATGTTACTATTGTTGTTAATTTGAGACGACTTTTTAGCTTCTATTTCTCACTTCTAATCTCTCCACAAAACCTCATAAAAACTACCTTTAATCTTCAAGGCCCCGCCCGCCCTTCCCTCTTCCTAATCCATACCCATATACCCACCTATAAAATCCACCACATTACTTTAACTTTTCTTTCTTCCTCACATTTGGTTATAAGATATGGGTTTCAAATTAGGTTCTTCAATTCGATTTGTTGAAATTAGTGTTTTCAAACTAATATTTTGTAGATCTATTAAGGTTTCAAATTAGGTTCTTCGATTCGATTAGGAATTTGATTCCAAACTGTAACCATCTGTTGTCTCTAATGGCACCACTAAAATGAACACGAAAATCGTATTGGAATTAAAAGAACCGAAATTAGACCTAACGATTGAAGACGAAGAAGTAAAAGAAGACGAAGATCAAATTGTTCAGCCCTAATTGATGTCCCCTATTGATTCCAACACTCAGGGGTATATTAAGAAATGCGTATATGTATATTCATCACCATGCGTTTTAGTAACTATTTGTGTTTATAACTTTATCCAGCTATATGCTATGCGTATCCACTAAAGCCGTGTTGAATGTGTCTTTGTTAACACAACGTATTATATTTTGTTGCTTTGGTAAGAAATATTGGTCTAGTTGAATGTGTCTTAACAAAGCTACAAATCTTATGAAACTTTTTTTGAAGTATTATGTGTCCTCCTATTCATTCTTTTATATTTTTTTCTTTTTTTGAAATTCTATGTAATTCTTACGTAGTAGTTTATGAGGTGGTCTTTGTAATTTTGGTAACTTGAAGTGGATTGGGAAAATTAGTGCATGTATTTTTTTTAAATATCCTTATCTATGTCAATAATTTTTACATATATAATCATATTTTTTTTCTCCACCCATTCTCACTTTTTTTATTTGCTTTTAATTTTACTGGGTAGTGCAAAAAACACTGTGTACCTGAGCTAACTTGAGCTATGAAACCTACCCTTCTTACCAAAATGCATCTCCCCCTTCTTGGGTGACACTTTGAGAAGTACTTAGTCGCCCACCTAAAACATCACATCCTCTATATCCAAGTCAACATAACTCGTTTGCCTACTCTGTGATGTCTTGATTCACTCATGAATCATTTTGATCTTCTCTGAAGTCTCCTGAACTAACTCACCCCCCAACAAGCTACTATCTCCCAGATCTAACTAACACACAGGTGACCTACATGGTCATCCATCCAACTCCTCGTACGGTGCCATACTAATTAATTTCTGATAAATGTTGTTGTAGAAGAACTCAACCAAATGTAAGTGCACTTCCCAATTACTCTGAAGTCCAACTCGCATGCCCAAAGTGTATCCTCCAAAATTTGGTTCACCTATTCTATTTGTTCATTTTTTTTGCTTGATTTATGTGGTTTGGGTTGGTGTATTTTAATGATTAATGTTGTACCCATTTTTATGTTCTTGTTCTATATAATTTAAGTCATAATTGTTGGAAGATATTATTATTTATGGCTTTGTTTCTTACACTTTAGTTTGTTCCAATACAATCTATTTCCTATTGGAAAATTATAAAATTCTCAAATCGGTATTAATCGGTTATATTATGAATACTTTTATAAATAATGCAAGCTTTTAATAGCGGTGTAAGTAAAAGTAATAACCTTATTTAGGCATTAGTTATAGGTATTTGGTTTCGCTTAAAAAATTTATACATTTATCTGTATACAATTAGTCTTAAATTTTTATCAAATATTATTTGATAAATGAAACTCAAAATATAGAACATTATATTAACGTGGCGACATACTTTTAAACCAATACATATATTATGTTATATTTTAAAATCACCGTGCATCGCGCGGGCCTGCATGATAGTTAAGTCATTTTTTTAAAATTTGTTTGTAACAACTCCCACTTTTTTTTAGTTGTTGGTCCTATTGTAACCACTACGGGACAAGTCTTATTATCGTCGAAAAAAAAATGGGCAGTTACAAGGAAGTTGTGGGAGATTTTGAATGGTTATAGGACTTACTACAATTTTAAAACACGTGGGATTGGAGACTAATAAATCATAGGTAATGGGACTAAACCGCAAAAAACTAACAATTTAAACCCAAAAATGATGTTTTTACCAATTATTCTCGTTTTCTAAATATGTAGTTCAATAGGTTCTAAGAATTTTTTTGCTCCAACATATCCCACGAAAAAGGCTTTTTGCTCCAATAAGTCATGTGTAAACATGTAGTGAATATTCACTACACGTGTAAATAGGACCTATTGAGAAAAAAATGTTTTGACACGACCTATTAGGAAATGTCTTATGTAAATAAAACTTGTTTGTCAGGCACCCTAGAAAATTAAAAAGTTTTTAATAACCAAACATCCCTACATTTATTTGAAAATTTGTGTTCATAAAGAGGGAAATCTAGAAAAATCAACAATTGCAAACAACTTTGTTCGACAAAGAAGAAATGATTGAATTTTTTTGGTGTGACAACCTGACTAATAAAATATCGGGTGATCACTCCTATATCAAGTTAAAACGGGAGTCTCATATGATTCATTCTTAGCATTAATGTCGAAAACCAATTTAATTACTAATATCCTATTAGGCTGTCGTCAAATTTTAAATTAACTAATCTTTTTAACCAAACCATTACAATAAAATAATTATAACAGTTGTATGCAATAACTGAAATGAAATGAAGTAACCGAACACTCGGTATAAAATAATACAACCAAGTCGCACAAAAAGGCGGTGGAAGAATAAATGCGTACAGTTGGGCCACCAGCTCGAATATGTCTACAATACCTCCTATCTAGATCTTAATGATAGAAGCGTCTACAATAAACCTGCTTGCATCCACAGCTGCTGCAGCAAACGTCTGACTCGAAGGAATCTTCATTCAGGCGTCCCTGCGTCTGGACACCTATATATTATATATAACAAGAAAGGGAAAAAATAGAGAAACGGGTCAGAGCCCGAGTTTTGAAAACATTTTTAGCAAGTTCTTAAAATCCATATTTTTAAGATATGATATTTCTCATATTTAAACTAGTATCGCACTCTCATGAGATACACCTCACCCCTCTTCTATTAGTGCACAACTATCGCATATCTTTTAAAAACTTAGTTAAGCTACCCCGCCTAACAAATGTAATTACTATCTTCTAATAATACTTATTAATCTAAGTACGAAGGCTTAAACTTCTCCCCATCCTCAACATTATGTTGCATTCGTGCGTGGGGTGTCTCGCAAAGCGAAATCCAAACAAGGAACCACCCCAATACACTACTACGTGACAATGTTGATCGTCGAGATCCATTAGACCCTCAGTGCATGCAACATTTTATATCATCCTGTATGTATGTATGTATATATATATATATATATATATATATATATATATATATATATATATATATATATATTTAGTTCTCACTGACTTATGATTCATAATTCGTAACCATTAGGATATAAATTTATCGGAAGTAGTATCACATTTTATTCGTTCTTTTACCCTTTTATACAAGGTTACATTATATGATAACTCATCTCATATATAACAATATACTATACGCAACAAGTATAATAATTAATCCACCGAGTTATTATATAAGTAGCTTAGTCATTTTCATATACTAAGCAACGGTGGAACATCACAAGTGTACATGTATTTTATTCTCAGTACATATAAACACACTAGCACCCCTGAAATAAACTATGGTGCACTCATACTCTGCTATCTCATCCCGGTACATCACGTACATTAGGATCATGTGTTCTGAATCACTCAGGAATTGTATCAATAAGCCAAAATCACACATATTGGAGGCGAACATAGTCCCCGGTCCCACGGGTCACGCACATACCTACGCTACCATGGTCCGCAGTCTTATTAACTCAAAATAAGTCATTCAAGGCCCTATGTTCTTGAGGTACCAAATCTAAATCCCCCAAAGGCAACACAAGATAAGATTGTCCTCTTTCAAAAGTCGTCCTCCCGTGATAGCAAGTAGGGTAGGTATGTCATACACATAATAAACAATAATGTAGGCAAACATTTTCACTTATATAAATATAGCATCAATTATGTATTTACACAACCATATGATGACAATGGGTATTATCTCACCTATACATAATTTTCCATAGGTTTCTAATTAACCTATATGTATAATAATATTAGGGCATACGCATAGCCCATATAATAAATTTCATACGTAGTATTTATATATCTCGATTATCCTACGCATTTATCGATTATAAATAATCCTCGATATATTTTATTTCATAATTTTTCTCACCGTACAATGATAACCCCAATAACATCGTTATGTATTTATTTATTTTATATATATATAATTTAACGACATCTTCTATAAAAATCTAAATCACTTCTCAATATGGCTATAAATTCCCAACTCTATAGCAATGGCCAATAACCTCAAGTGTTCCCCGTTACTAATAACATAACTATTCATACACTTAAAATACTACTCCAATACGTACTCTCTTCTTTGATGCTCAAATCACTTCCTAATCACTTCATAAAGATTTGTACAATTAATTCCCAAATGTACCAATTCATAATAATTAATTAGTATACGCACTACGTCTCTCAATTCCTTAAGTATCTCCTCACTCATAATAATCGTCGTCCATAGACGCATATGGTAATTGTTAAATTCTTTGTAGTACGTATCCTAAATTTCATCCTAGTCTCCCGTAGGATTTTACTTAACCATAGTCAGTATATAAATACCTTTTCTACGCTCACAATTACTTATATAAAATTACCCACCTAAATACCTCTTTAAGTATTATTCCTCATGAACACCCCTATACGGGTAAATCTTGGATTTTACTTTCAACTAACCCAAGGTACACGCTTTACTAGAAAAAATTATTTAGAAGTCCCCACACTATTTTTAGGAACCCCAAATATTTAACTCCAAACAATTTTAGCCTTTAATTTTTTAAATTTCCGAGTGCATTTTCGAGTTGATGATTTCACCCCGAAACTTTCATCTTATAAAAATCATAACAATTCGAAGAAAAATAAATAAAAAATACGCGATTGGCACCCACGCGACCTTATCGAAAAGATCTACAACTTTCGTGTTTTGACCGAGAGCTGAATCGACTGTCTTCCTTTCCGAAACAGTCCGGAAGTGACGCTGGTCACTATTCACCTTCTTCTCCAAAAATCCAAACCTCCATTAAAACACCTCCAACCTTTTTATCTCCTATCTCATCATCAACCAACCTCAAATAACCATAAATACACATATAAAAAGGGTTCTAATCATCCTAGAACCCATAACCAACAATTAATTTCAATAAATTCCAAGTTTCTCAAATTGGGTATTAATCGAGTTATATCCATTTTAATATTCCGAAAACCCGTTTGATCCACGAAATTTAAACCATTAATATTTATTTTTATACCAACTACAATATGAGAAATTAACACACTAAATCATAAAGCAAGCTAAACACTTTTCTCGTGGATTAAATTCGACGACCCCGAGTCGAATCCCGCGAATTTTGGTCGGAAATCTCTTCTTTTCTTCTTCTCTTCTCTTCTTCTTCTTCTCTCCCTTCTCTATTCTATCTCTCTCTCCCTCTCTCTCTCTCTCAGGGCAGATTTGGGGTAATAAAAGAGGGTTGCTTTCTCTTTAACCCGAAATTGGATATATATACCCAATTGCTAAATGACTCGTGTACTCATTTACGAGCCCCTACTAGTCCAAAAATGTCCGGAACCCAAATACTACCCCCGGGTACTCTATTTTTACTATATCGGCCATTCCGAACCTAATGGCGGAGTCGAAATCTCCATTCGAGTCACTTAACTAAAATTCACTATTTTGACCCAACACGTTAAATACGCTTATTTTCCAATTTAAAACATTTTCCTTTGTCGCTTTAATCAACTGCGACATGTAATAAAAATAATATACTCATATACTTAGTATCGTAAGAAAAATATAATCTATGTAAATCTTTATTCGACACTCGAAAACTAATATTTTTACTATTCACTTTATATTATTAAATTTATTTAATTTCACTTATAAATCCCAGAACTACTATTCATAATAATTCTTCAAATTATCAAATTACATCCACATTGTAATTTAAATACTTTTAAAAATACGGGGTATTACATTTGGGTAGGACGAATGGTTCATTTTTTAACCTCAAACAATTATGTATGAGCATGATGCCTTATACATTTTGGCCAGTTATGTAAGTAAATTTGTATTCTATTTAAAGTAAACGATCTATGTTGGTAACTCTATAGGCAATGTGTTCCAAAAATAGTAACTCCAAATCGGGGTCTATTGATAGATAATTAATTGGGACGCAAGAGTAAAAAAAGTAATGTAGACATAAATAGAGAAATCTATTCATTGGAGAAGCCTCGCAGTACCAGAGGGAACACTTTTTGACGAAAAAGAGGAACACGAGAGGGAATGATGTTCAGTGCTTTATCATATTAAGTGGGTTAATATTGTCATTTTACTTTTATTGATTAAAAGAAGTTTGAATTTGTTTATGGAGTATATGGACGGTAAATATGGATTCAAACAAAACTTCCTTTTAATTTTGGGAACTTTTATCTAAGGAGGTTCTATATCAACCCGTTAATTTTATCTACCAACCCCGAGCAATTTGGGATAATGATATTTTAAAGGGACAAGATAAGTCTTTTTTTATCAAAAACATTTTTTTTATCTTATCCTAAACCTTAAGAAAACTTACCAAAAAAGTAGTCAAGGGACTTTTGGGAAATTACAAAAAATAAGGCGGACTAACTGTAAAATGTACTTAGTTCTCAGGTACTGAACATTAATTGTCCTTGTGAGGGAATTATCCGACTTGGTAGGAGAGAGCGACATGTGTCCATAAGTCTTGATAGACAATCACAACTTGGAGATAAAGGATGAAGGAAGTCGATCATCAAAAATCTCGAGCTCTGATTCCTTCAACCAGATCACAACAAAAATCCAAAGCCATGAATTCTCATAGGATTTATTCTCTTTTGATTCTCTATAAACGTAACCAACACCCTTGGAAAAGTGGTCATCTAATCTTTGTTAATGTTGTATGTAAAAATCACTCTCCTACATGGACCAATGAAAAGGGGACATATGTCCTCTTGTGTGCACTCAGCTATTTTGGTCAGCTTCAGAAACACTTAGTCGGCTAGAATGCCGACCAACACCAAGAGCGTGAACCGTCAGGAATAGCAAAAGTTACTCGGGTGGAATAGCGACCAAGACTTAATATCAAGTGTCTCATTTATTGTATACTGATGTAAAAGACTGGAAATATAAATGCGTTCCATCTCTTAGGTTCCTAACCAGTATAAATGCATGTTCTCCTTTAATCAAAGGGATGATTGAACCAAGCACAAGCACACTCCTTACTGAGATATTATAATCACCTGAAATAATACCAACAGTGGATGTAGGCTTTTCTTATAGCTGACCCCCCTTATGTGTTTTCTTAGCTTATTTATATTTATTTATTTGTGATTATAAATTTAGACCCCATTCATTTTTAGACATCAACAAATTGGCGCCGTCTATGGGAACGAATGCTTGTCATTGTTCTCTACCTTTTTTATTTCTTTTGTTCATTTGGGAATATTTATGAATAATGATGACTGTTCCTGAGAGTAGCCCTGCGGCTGCAGGTAACAATCCAAATCCATATATCCCCCTAATGTGGCAGATCTTTAGGTAATTTTACTCAACCTGGCTAAGGGATAAGAAGCCATGGAGGAGTTACTTAGACAATTAGCTCGTACGTTGCAAGACAAGTCCACCAATGAACCTTTCAGGAGGGACATGCCACCTCCGTATGCCCGGAATGAGATAATTCCTTTCTCCAGGTCTGCTCGGGGCATATCATACCGTCCTGGAGCAAAGTCATCAATTCGATCAACAGATTACTACGATGGTCGATCTTTCTCCAATAAGCAGTCGAATGTGTTGGAGCGATTGAATAGGGAATCTCCTTTGATTATTTGGGTCCCCGAGAAGCCAAAGGACATTATAGAGATCATAATCGACCCCGTGAGCACAGATTGGGATCCGTGAGGTCTAGGGCTAGCATGGGAGGCTCTGTGCATGCTGAGAAGACTTTTCAGGAAGAGAGTTCAACATATATGAATAGTAAATCCACCAAAGCTGCTTCAACAAGGTCTAAACTAGATGAACATTTTAGGAAAAGATCTATGCAATGGCTAGAAGATCGGTTGGGAGAAATGGCCAAAACTAAGAATCCTTTGCAAATACATTTTATAAAAAAATATCACCTTTTATCCAATCTATTATGGACTACCACACGCCGTCAAAATTCAAACCACCGATGGTTACTCCCAAGTATGATGGGAAGACTGATCCAGTTCTCCATATTGAGCAGTATCAAGTTGCTGCTGATATCAATTCCATCCCGGACGAGATGCATTGCAGTGCTTTTTTTATTTCCATCACATGCCCAGCCAAATATGGCACAACAATCTTCCCAGAGGTAAAATTTTTAGTTTCCATCAGTTGGTCGAGATATTTATTGATAATTTCTATTTTGGGTCTAAGTCGTTCAGGAGTGTTACTCATCTCTTGACCATGCGTAAAAAATATAGAGAAAGTACGCGGGAATACGTCACACGCTTCAATAATGAGAAATTAGAGGTGGTTGATTATGAATAAAAGGTTGTCATTACAGCACTGATGAGGGGATTACTCTCCAAGGATCTCTACTACGCTCTAGCAAAGATTCCTCCCAAAACTATGACATTGCTGATGGATAAGGCAGGGAAGATTATGAACGCTGTGTAATACCCCGTACTTTTATGGATATTTAATTATTGGATTAATTAAATTAAATGTGGATTAATTGGGAATTAATTTGGATAAAATACTAGCGAGATGCGAGTTGGTATTTGATTTTAATGTGTATATATGGCAATATATGTATATTGAAAATATTGAAATTGTCGCGAGATAGAAATACGACAATTTGGAAATTTTGTTGGGACGCGTGTGACAGTCGTGTCAGGAACATAATTATTTTAATTTAAAAAGTGAATTTTATTTTTATTAACCGTATGGTCATTTTGAGTGTGCCAACGCGTCCAGAAGGGTCGAAATAGTCAGAAAACACTAGCCGAGGGTTTAGTTTGGGTCCCGGGGCATTATTGGGCCATACCGGCAACTTAAAAGGGTATTTTGGTAATTTTGAAATTTTAGGATTTAGGACCAACGAATTTTTGGAATTAAAAATAGGGAATTTAATAACCCACTAACCCATTACCAGCACTTAAGTGATTAGAGGACAACGGGATTTAGAGGAGGAAGTTAGGGAAAGTTTCCAAAGAGAAAACACAACCTCCATCTTCAACCTTCAACCTTGGGAGAAAAAGAGAGAGTGCAACCTTCATCATTCTACACCAAATTCAGAGAATAATCCAAGGCAAGTGGTTTAATTTCATTAATTTCAAGCGAATGCTTCTTCCATGCTTAGAAAATTGATATATTTGCATTGTACTGGGAGATTTATAAAAACCCATGAAATTGGAGTAATAAATTCAGGTTTTGATATAGGTTTGCATGTTGAATTGTTATTGGGTGATTAGATTAAAAGAATTACTACTTTTTATGTTACAAAAAATGGATTTATCTATAGAAATTGATGATTTTAAATTCTAGGGTTCATATTCATAAGGTTTGGGGAAAATTGGGGAGATTTGATAATTAGATGTGGTTTAGGATGATTAGACCCCATAAATATGTTAAAATATGACCTAAGTATGTTTAGGAATGATTAGGAACCCTGAACTACTGTTGGAATGATGTTTAGATGAGATTAGAGGTGAGGAAAATTGAGAAAAATGAGATAGGAAATTCTGGGCTCGAAACTGTCACCTCGTTAGAAGACCTGCCAAGGTCGTTCGAACGAGCTGACAGTTTGCCTTCTAACGAGTTGGATGTTCGTTCGATGCCTTTCGTTCGAACGAGATCTCGTTAGTTCCACACTTTATTTGAACGAACTCTCATTCGAACGACCTCGTTCGAACGAGACTTCTAACGAGTTGACAGATTGATCTTTTTGGCCTGATTTGAATTCTAGTGTCCCGTAGCCTTGTTTAATTGATGAGATAACTTTCTTGGGTTAACTGATTTGTATATTTGAGAGATTTGGGACTAATTGAGGAGAAAAATGTAGAATAGTGATTTGAACCAAATGATACCTGTGGATTGGGACGTGAGTGACTAAGCACGATGTGAGAATAAATGATGACTTAAATACATATAAACCGGACATATGAATTGTGTGACATTAAAAGTTAGTATGAGAATAAGAAGTATACCACTAATAAATTATGGTAATTACTAAGATGTGTGCATGCTTAGTATATATGATTTTATGTGTATGACATACCTACCATACTTGCTACCACGGGAGGTTTGCGTTCGCTTAGGGCCATCTAATCTTTGTGTGCCTACGGGGGGGGGGGGGGGGGGGGGTTAAATTTGTACCTCGAGGACAGAGGTCAGAGAAGGACTTATAGGGAAGTTAATAAGTCTGCCGATTGTGGGAGTGTAGGTATGTGCGTGACCCATGTGATGTGACTGTGTTCGCCTCCATTGTTTGTCATTGGCTATTATCTGAGAACGATTCCTGAGAGATTCGGAATGCATGATCCTTATGTACGTGATGTACCGGGATGGATAACAGAGTATGTGTGCACCGCAGCTTAGTCTCGGGGTGCTAGTATTATATATTTATGATGTGAATAATATACGGTTAAATGGAAAGAATTGTTATGTTTGAAATGTGAGAATTATTATGGTAACGCAATGAGAAAATAAAAAGGGAAATAACCTCTGGTAAAATTGTGCTGATAATAATTGAGAATTCGAGAATTAAAGTGAAGCTCTCTATTTAATTGATAACGTTGGGATTTATAGTGTGAATCGAGTAGAAAGGTTTGAGTTTATGTCGGTTTAGTAGATATGAATATCACTTAGATGGGTACGGTACGTTAGGAGTGCACAATTAGTCGAGAGGTGAGTATTTCATGTGAAGGCACGTCCTAACATGTATTTTGTATTCATTGTTTTAATGTTATTAAAGCACTTGCTGTTTTTGAAATACTCTCCACTTTCGGGCTCTGGCCCGTTTGCTTTCAAATCTATTTTTGTAAAAAACCTTTTTAGGTGCCCAGCCACAAGGACACCATGCATAGGATTTCTATTCAGGTGACGAGTTGTAGCTGTTGTGGAAGTTACAGGATCTTGATAGTAGACGCCTCCTTTTCTAGTCTTGACTCCATATTCAGTTTCATCATTTGTAGGGCATGTCGCCCATTTCTTTTAGAGACATTTTATATTTCAGTTATTCAGATTATGGATTGTAATTAATTCAGGATTCAGACTTGTTTTATTTTATTCAGTATGGGATTGTTGTGAGGAGTATTTCCTCCAGACTCTTTATTATTTGTTGATTATTCTATTGCAACTTTATGGTAGATGGTCATGTTATTCTTTTATATTTCACTTACTGCATGTTAATCAGACTTAATTTAAAATTTGACAACTTACTTTTTAAATACTAGGTGGTTAGTAATTATTAAAATATTTTCGACAGTGATGCTGTTAACTGAACCAACTTGGCATTTTGTATTAATTTAATAAAGGAGTAGCTACCCGATATTTAATTAGTCGGGGTGTCACAGGTGGTATCAGAGCATCAGGTTCTAGTGTCCTCTAGGATCTGTACGGCTTATTATGTTTTTGCTGAGCTTTCTTTGATGTAGACCCTATATTTTAGGACTGTTGTACTCTTTTATGTATGCTTCGCTCTTCAGCTATTTTGAGTTTATAACTGCGAACTTATAGACTTTACTCTTATTTCAGATGCCTCCACGACGTGCACAACGGGTTCCTAGGAATGCACAGCCTGAACCCCAGCCAGCACCAGTACAGGGCACCATGAATGCCGCCGAGGTTGCAGCCATCGTAGCCCAAGCGGTAAATGCCGCTCTAGCAGTTGTACATCAGGCACCACCCCAGGCGCCAGTAGCCGCGCCAGTTCAGGCATATGCATTCCCGTCTGCTTGGGAACGCGTACGTGATGCTTTTCAGAAAGTACACCCGCCGGAGTTCGCAGGTAGCTCCGATGTTGTGGTTTCAAGTCAGTGGAGGAAAGACATTCAGAGGCACTTGAGGATGTATGAGTGAACCGATGTTCAGAAGCAGATACTAGCTACTTTCAAGCTAGTGGGGTCTGCATTACAGTGGTGGGAGTCTATTACCACCGTGGAGGAGAGAGATACTCTCACGATACAGGAGTTTTGGGTGCGGTTCGACCGCAAGTATTTTTCGTCAGCTGTTCACACGGAAATGAGGAGAAAGTTAATGAATCTCAGACAGGAGGGAAAGACAGTGGCCGAGTATGAGGCCGATTCACAAATTTACTGAATATTGTCCCGGATGAGATACCGACAGAAGAGAAAAAGATTCAGAAGTTTACAGATGGATTGACATGGAGGATCCGTCAGCATTTATTGGGGAATCTCTCATTGACCACTTATTCTGATATGGTTAACACTGCACTGTTACACTGCCAGGATCACCGCTTTCACATGGCTGAGAGAAAGAGATCAGGAGAGTCCAGCCATCAGGGCAGGACTGGAGGAAATGGTTCCAGTGGGGCACAATCTACTTAGGGACAGAGGCAGGGTGACTAGGGTTCCCAGCAGGGGGATCATAAGAGATTCAGATCTAGAGGTTTTAGGAGTGGACAGGGAGGTTTCAGGCAGGGCCATCAGGGTCCGAACGGCCATCAGGGCCAGCAGGGTCAGAATGGTCAACAACAGTTTCAGCAGGGACAGCATGGCCAGGGGAGGAATGGTAACGGCCACCAGGGCCGAGGGCAGCAGGGACAGTGAGGGGGAAACTTCCCGGGGAAGTGTTATGTTTGTGGCAAGACTGGCCATAAACGCCAGGATTGTCCTGATAGGGGCAGGGCCCCGCAGCAGCAGCAGGGTGCTCGCCAGGAGCCGCATAGACCTATGTTTCCCGACGCCCTCCCAGCACCACCATAGATGGCATCACTACCACCCGTGCCAGCAGTCCCAGTTCGGAAGGGACAGTTTCAATCTGGGAGAGTGTATCAGCTTCAGCATGCCGCAGCCCCATGAGATCCACCGGCCATTGAGGGTATGTTCTCTATTCAGGGGACTATGGGGCGTATTTTATTTGACATGGGGGCCACACATTGTTTCATTGCTATGAGATTTGCACGCACCATTGGGTTGTTAGACACCGCCGAGAGCACGGTCACTTGTGTAGATTCACCGTTGAGTAGGGATTCCGTGATTTCCCTTGTATGTAGAGGCGTGGGTATAGAGATCGGGAGGTTTACTTTACCCGCGGATATTTTAGTGTTAGAGATGACCGAGTATGATGCCATTATTGGTATGGATTGGCTAGTTGCGTACCGAGCCATGATTGACTGTTTCAGTAGGAGTATTATATTTGCCATTCCCGGGCAGGAGATGTTTTTAGTGGCGATACCTCGCCCTGAGGGAGGATCGTCCACTCACTTGTACTATATAGAGAAGGAGACCTCTAAGGAAGTGGTGATACCACTAAATTCGATTTCGATTGTTCGCGAGTTTGCCGACGTATTTCAGGATATACCTGGATTACCTTCGAGTAGAGAGATAGATTTTGTGATCGATTTGACGCCGGGCACTCGGCCTATTGCCCGCACACCTTACCGTATGGCTCCAGTTGAGATGAGAGAGTTACGGGATCAGATTGAGCAGTTATTGGGTCAAGGGTTTATCCGAAGGAGTACTTCGCCATGGGGTGCCCCTGTGTTGTTCGTAAAGAAGAGGGATGGATCGTTGAGGTTGTGTGTGGATTATCGGGAGTTGAATAAGGTCACGATACGGAATAAGTATCTGTTGCCCTGAATCGATGACTTATTCGACCAGTTGAGAGGAGCTTCTTTCTTCTCAAAGATTGATTTGCGATCGGGATACCATCAGTTGCGTATCAGGGAAGAGGACGTCTCGAAAACTGCTTTCTAAACCAGATATGGTTCCTACGAGTTTCAGGTTATGCCTTTTGGCTTGACCAATGCTCCAGCCGTGTTTATGGACTTGATAAATAGGGTGTTCAGAGAGTTCCTAGATCAGTTCGTCATTGTCTTCATTGATGACATTCTGGTTTACTCCCAGACAGAGGAGGAGCACGCCGAGCATTTGAGGCAGGTTTTGCAGACGCTTCGTCAGAACGAGCTGTATGCAAACTATGAGAAGTGCGGGTTTTGGCTGAAGGAGGTTCAGTTTTTGGGGCATATTATTTCCGATCGGGGGATATCTGTTGATCCGGGGAAGGTATCCGCGGTGAGGGAGTGGGGACAGCCCACGACACCGACTGAGATCCGTAGTTTCTTGGGCCTAGCAGGATACTACAGGAGGTTTATTCGGGGTTTCTCAAAGATAGCAGGTCCTTTGACACATCTGACTGGTAAAGGTGTGCCGTTCATTTGGAGTGATGCCTGTCAGTTGGCATTTGATGAGTTAAAGGACATGTTGACCTCAGCACCTGTGTTAGCATTGCTAAGACTGGGAGTTAAGTATCTAGTTTACACCTATGTGTCCATGCAAGGACTTGGAGGTGTATTGTAGCAGGAGAGTCAGGCCATAGCTTATGCTTCCTGTAAGCTTAAGCCTCACGAGAAGAATTATCCCATCCATAACTTGGAGTTAGCGGCAGTGGTATTTGCCCTTCGGATTTGGAGACATTATCTTCTGGGGGAGAAGTTTCGATTGTTCACAGACCACAAGTCCCTACAGTACCTATTCACACAGAAGGAGTTGAATATGCGGTAACGGAGGTGGCTTGAGTTTGTTAAGGACTATCAGTTTGATATCCAATATCACCCGGGGAAGGCTAACGTGGTAGCAGACACGTTGAGCCGTAGGCCAGTAGATGAGGTGGTAGGGGTGTGGAAGGCAAAGTGGAAAGAGTTGGGACACCAGGATGCAGAGGCCCGATCATTCATGTCTGCGATGATTGTTACACCGCAGATTGTCACGAGAGTGGTAAAGGCATAGGCAAATGACTCGTTCTGTCACGAGCAGATTGTTCGATTACTAGTAGAGTGAACCGAGTCCTATACCATTAGCTCAGATGGGGGATTACGCTTTAATGGGAGACTGGTAGTTCCGAAAGGGGAGGAATTGCGACACGAGGTGATGGCAGAGTCGAACGGCTCATGATTCACGGTACATCCCGGTGGGGACAAAATGTACCAAGACATGAGACGACAGTATTGGTGGAGCGGGATGAAGAGAGATATCGCCGTGTTTGTTTCTAAATGCGCCACTTATCAGCTGGTAAAAGTGGATCATCAGAAATCGGCAGAACTTCTACAGCCATTAGAGGTCCCGATGTGGATGTGGGAGAGCATCTCCATGGACTTTATCACTGGGTTACATACGTCACAGAGGGGTCAGGACTCCATTTGGGTAATTGTGGACAGGTTGACCAAAGTCGCTCATTTTCTACCTATAAGGACAGACTACACTACGGGACAGTATGCCCAGGTTTTTATTGCAGAAATAGTGAGACTTCACGGTGTGCCCCTAAATATCATGTCTAACCGAGACAAGATATTTGTTTCGCGGTTTTGGGAGAGTTTTCAGGAGGCCATGGGCCCGGAATTGCGGTTGAGTACGGCATACCACCCGCAGACCGATGGGCAAATCGAGTGTACAAATCAAATATTGGAGGACATGTTGCGTATGTGCATCATTGACTTTGGGGGTGGATGGGAGTAGTATCTTCCACTGGTGGAGTTTTCTTACAACAACTCCGATCAGTTCACCATTGGCATGGCTCCATTTGAGGCGTTGTACGATAGACCTTGTCGTTCCCCAGCATGTTGGTTGGAGGTGGGGGACAACAAACTACTTGGACCGGAAGTGATTCAGGATACTTCGACGAGGATAGAATTGATACGAAGTCGCATTCGGGTAGCTCAGGATTGGCAGAAGAGTTATGCTGATGCGAAGAGGTTCTTCAGGGAGTTCCAAGTGGGGGACCAGGTTTTACTCAGAGTATCTCCTATGAAGGGGATTATGCGATTTGGGAAGAAGGGGAAGTTGGCACCGAGATATGTGGGGCCATTTCCTATCATCGAGCGGATTGGGTCTGTTGCATATAGACTTGGGCTACCGGAGCATTTGCACAGGATTCATGATGTGTTTCATATTTCCTCGCTAAGAAAATATCTTAGGGACGATTTGGCTCATTCTCACATTGCTTTAGAGGACATTGATCTCCAGCATGATAGCTCCTACGAGAGGGGCCGATTTCTATTTTGGACCGAAGTGAGCGGAAACTGCGGTCAAAGATAGTTCCGTTAGTACGTGTTCAGTGGCGGCATCATAATGCCGAGGAGTCCACATGGGAGCGCGAGGATGAGATGCGTTAACGTTATCCAGAGCTGTTTTTACCAGGTACTTTCTAGTTCCGAATTTCGGGACGAAATTCTGTTATTAGGGGGGAAGTATGTAATACCCCGTACTTTTATGGATATTTATTTATGGGATTAATTAAATTAAATGTGGATTAATTGGGAATTAATCCGGATAAAATACTAGCGATATGCGAGTTGGTATTTGATTTTAATGTGTATATATGGCAATATATGTATATTGAAAATATTGAAATTATCGCGAGATAATTTGGAAATTTTGTTGGGACGCGTGTGACAGTCGCGTCAGGAACGTAATTATTTTTATTTAAAAAGTGAATTTTATTTTTATTAACCGTATGGTCATTTTGAGTGCGCCAACGCATCCGGAAGGGTCAAAATAGTCAGAAAACACTAGTCGGGGGTTTAGTTTGGGTCCCGGGGCATTATTGGGCCATACCGGCAACTTAATAGGGTATTTTGGTAATTTTGAAATTTTGGGATTTATGACCAACGAATTTTGGGAATTAAAAATAGGGAATTTAATAACCCACTAACCCATTACCAGCACTTAAGTGATTAGAGGACAACGGGAGTTAGAGGAGGAAGTTAGGGAAAGTTTCCAAAGAGAAAACACAACCTCCATCTTCAACCTTCAACCTTAGGAGAAAAAGAGAGAGTACAACCTTCATCATTCTACACCAAATTCAGAGAATAATCCAAGGCAAGTGGTTTAATTTCGTTAATGTCAAGCGAATGCTTCTTCCATGCTTAGAAAATTGATATATTTGCATTGTATTGGGAAATTTATAAAAACCCATGAAATTGGAGTAATAAATTCAGGTTTTGATACAGGTTTGCATGTAGAATTGTTATTGGGTGATTAGATTAAAAGAATTACTACTTTTTATGTTACAAAAAATGGATTTATCTATAGAAATTGATGATTTTAAATTATAGGGTTCATATTCATAGGGTTTGCGGAAAATTGGGGTGATTTGATAATTAGATGTGGTTTAGGATGATTAGACCCCATAAATATGTTAAAATACGACCTAAGTGTGTTTAGAAATGATTAGAAACCCTGAACTACTGTTGGAATGATGTTTAGATGAGATTAGAGGTGAGGAAAATTGAGAAAAACGAGATAGGAAATTCTGGGCTCGAAATTGTCTCCTCGTTAGAAGACCTGCCCAGGTCGTTCGAACGAGCTCATTCGAACGAGCTTCTAACGAGCTGACAGTTTTCCTTCTAACGAGTTGGATGTTCGTTCGATGCCTTTCGTTCGGACGAGATCTCGTTAGATGCCCACTTCGTTCGAACGAGACTTCTAACGAGTTGACATATTGATCTTTTTGGCCTGATTTGAATTCTAGTGTCCCGTAGCCTTGTTTAATTGATGAGATAACTTTCTTGGGTTAACTAATTTGTATATTTGAGAGATTTGGGACACATTGAGGAGAAAAATGTAGAATAGTGATTTGAACCAAATGATACCTGTGGATTAGGACGTGAGTGACTAAGCACGATGTGAGAATAAATGATGACTTAAATACATATAAACCGGACATATGAATTGTGTGACATTAAAAGTTAGTATGAGAATAAGAAGTATACCACTAATAAATTATGGTAATTACTAAGATGTGTGCATGCTTAGTATATATGATTTTATGTGTATGACATACCTACCATACTTGCTATCACGGGAGGTTTGCGTTCGCTTAGGGCCATCTAATATTTGTGTGCCTACGGGGGGGGGGGGGGTTAGATTGGTACCTCGAGGACAGAGGTCAGAGAAGGACTTATTGGGAAGTTAATAAGTCTGCTGATCGTGGGAGTGTAGGTATGTGCGTGACCCATGTGATGTGACTGTGTTCGCCTCCATTGTTTGTGATTGGCTATTATCTGAGAACGATTCCTAAGAGATTCAGAATGCATGATCCTTATGTACGTGATGTACCGGGATGGATAACAGAGTATGTGTGCACCGCAACTTAGTCTCGGGGTGCTAGTATTATATATTTATGATGTGAATAATATACGGTTAAATGGAAAGAATTGTTATGTTTGAAATGTGAGAATTATTATGGTAACGCAATGAGAAAATAAAAAGGGAAATAACCTCTGGTAAAATTGTGCTACTAATAATTGAGAATTCGAGAATTAAAGTGAAGCTCTCTATTTAATTGATAACGTTGGGATTTATAGTGTGAATCGAGTAGAAAGGTTAGAGTTTATGTCCGTTTAGTTAGATATGAATATCACTTAGATGGGTAAGGTACGTTAGGAGTGCACAATTAGTCGAAAGGTGAGTATTTCATGTGAAAGCACGTCCTAACATATATTTTGCATTCATTATTTTAATGTTATTAAAGCACTTGTTGTTTTCAAAATACTCTCCACTTTCGGGCTCTGACCCGTTTGCTTTCAAATCTATTTTTGTAAAAAACCTTTTTAGGTGCCCAGCCACAAGGACACCATGCATAGGATTTTTATTCAGGTGACGAGCTGTAGCTGTTGTGGAAGTTACAGGATCTTGATAGTAGACGCCTCCTTTTCTAGTCTTGACTCCATATTCAGTTTCATCATTTGTAGGGCATGTCGCCCATTTCTTTTAGAGACATTTTATATTTCAGTTATTAAGATTGTGGATTGTAATTAATTCAGGATTCAGACTTGTTTTATTTTATTCAGTTTGGGATTGTTGTGATGAGTATTTCCTCCAGACTCTTTATTATTTGTTTATTATTCTATTGCAACTTTATGGTGGACGGTCATGTTATTCTTTTATATTTCACTTACTGCATGTTAAGCAAACTTAATTTAAAATTTGACAACTTACTTTTTAAATACTAAGCGGTTAGTAATTATTAAAATGTTTTCGACAGTGATGTTGTTAACTGAACCAACTTGGCATTTTGTATTAATTTAATAAAGGCGTAGCTACCCGGTATTTAATTAGTCGGGGTGTCACACGCTGAGGAAGTTATGGCTGCCAAAGAATCTCTAGAGGTGAAAATCAAAAGTCATAAGAATTCGATAAAAAAATATCAGAAAGATAAGGAGGTTGACAAAACTAAGAATATACTTTGCTTACCAAGGGTGTCCATAACATATTGGAGGAAATCAAGGGTAGCAAAGACTTAAATTGGCCTGGGAAGCTAAAGTCGCCTCCTATAGGAGAGATAAATCCAAATATTGCGATTTTCACATAGATCATGGCATACTACTAACAATTGCATCTCCTTGAAGAATGAAGTGAAGAATATTATTCGGCACGGAAAATTAACTAAATTTATTGATTGGAATAGTGGTCGAGATGCCAGAAGAATATCTGAGTCACCTGGCTAACGTAATGATTGTAACAACCCGGATTTTTAAATGGGAATATTTAAATTAATTTTGGAAATCGAAGAAAAATGAAATTTTGGATTTTATAAATTTTATAATTTAAAGTGTTGGATTTTATATTTGAAAAATGAATTTTCAAACGGAATTGGAATCGGAATTAAAATGGAGTTTTAATCGAATTTTTATGATTTAGAAGAGTCCTCAAAATATAAAACTCTCTAAGAGTCCTCAAAACATAAAACTTTCTAGTAAAAATAATATTTTTAGAAATTCGACCGTTCGATCAAGTTGAATTTTTGTCAGCAGTCCTGTCTCGCCGCTCGCTACAACATACTAAAATTTCAAGCGATTCTAACGGTCCGATCGTGCGTAATGATTTTTTCAATTATTTGTATTTGATTAGAACTCTAATTCTTTTGGTATATAAACATAAAGTGACGAGTTTAGATCTTTTAAAACACATTTTAGCCTTCTCAAAAATCAGAATCCTCTCATCTTCTTCATCTTCTTCAACCTCAAAACCCTAGCCCCATTCTACATAACTTTCAACTCAAGTCTTGTCAAGATTAACCGGATTTTCTCAAGACGCATCAAGAACGAATCTTTGTCAAAATTTTTAGAGGAATACACATTCAAGATCAGATTTCTAAACAAACTTTTATTCAGGCATGCTGACTCTATTCTTTTCCTTTAGTGTTATGTGTCTTGATTGTAGCCTCCATTAAACTCATGTTTTCTAAAATAAGATATGAATATAAAGATTGAAGAGATAAATTTCGGGGTTGTTTTACACGGAAAAAATTAATGATACCGAATACTTATAACTGTGTATTCTTTGTGTCATGTCGGTGTAGTCGATATTTTTCTATGGGCATGTGCATGTAGAGGAGCCCTTTTAAAAATAAATTTTGATATTTCATGTGAAAACCCTAGTTTAATTTAATTTCTTGTGTTGGAAAATAAGGATCATGATAGCACTTTCATGTAGCGATTATTTTGAAAATCATAATATTTAGGTGTCTTTGATTTCCACTTTTTAAATTAAACTATTTAAATTGGAATTTAATGTTCTTATGAATGTTGTTATAATTTGGAATTGTGTTACTTTATGGAAATATGTTAATATTTCGGAAAGGTTGGGTATGGTAGATAATTGATTTTCACCCTTGTTATAGTACACTTGTTAGGTATGGGACTAGTAAGTGGTCCTTAATTACGATTTATGCTAATTAGGTATGGGACTAGTTAGTGTAAGTCTATGCGGGTTATATAATTTGGGGTGGGGGCTGATTTTCTATATTATACCTTTGTTGTGATAGCCTAGGATTGATATCTAGGTGGAGTGGAGTTTTGTAATCATTCTTTGCTTAGGATAGGACGATATTGTGTTTTGGCAACCCTTAGTTGGGACTAAAGGTTATTTTGAGGATTTTCACATCGCTTTTAAGGGTGGGGGAAGTTAATGTGATTAACGAAAATAAGGAATGTGGAATTTAATATCGCAGGACTAAAACGGATATTAAAAATTTATTGGAGACATAATGTGTCTAGGGCCGATAGTTTGAACGGGTCAGAGGACGAGTTATGTCGTGTCGTGTGTGGAACCTTGTCATATCGCGAGGGTCGCAGGATAAAAACGGACCAGACGACGGACTTGATAAGGGGACGGGTGCGTGTGTGGAACCTTGTCATATCGCGAGGGTCGCAGGATAAAAATGGACCAGACGGCGGACTTGACAAGGGTATGGGTATTTGTAATATTCTTCACGGTTAAATCAATTAAATTTAACATTGTGGGAAGGTGGGTTAATTAAAATCATATTGGTGTGGCTTTTATGAAAACCTTGCGGGTAATTGTGAATTTATTTATGGTGATTATTAATCTCGTAATTAAAAGATTCTATTGTTATAGTCGATATATATAGCACTATTGTCTGGGTTCAAGGACCCTATTTGAGGAGAGTAGCCGGTTTACATGCTCGGGGCTTTGGCTCTGACACATGCGTTGACTAATGTTTTTCAGGATTTTTGGGAGTTGCTGCATAGGATTCATTGGAGATCTTTTGGAGGTGCAGCTGGATTTATGCTACTGCTTTAGGAGTTGGATTTTCTCTTTCCATTCAGTCGTTTTATTTATGAGACTATTTTGGAGTTATTGGGCCTTTTTAGTTCCAAAGTTGTTTTAAGTTTCAGTTGGATTGATTTATTTCATTATTGAGATGTTGGGAGATTATGTGATGGATTTAATCGCATTTTGGAGCTTTATTGGTTGAATGTCATTTCATATTTGGGTTTAATTAAAATAAATTATATTGAGGATTGAAATTTGATGTCTCATAAATGTCACATGCTAAGGATGGTATTTTATTTACTCACGCCCGGCTTAGTTTTGGTGGCGGCCGACGCCAGAAATAGGCGGGGTGTGACAGATGGTATCAGAGCATGGTCTTAGGTCTCGTAGGTTATGAGTCCGTTTAGCTTCCGCGTTGCCGATCTTTGATTCCCCTTGATGATTCGTACTTCTTAAGGTAGAGGGTCTAGCATACATGTTAGATGCGTTTCTTGGAGATGTGAAGTTTTGAGTTAAGGACATTGTAGACATTGAGTTTAGAATTAGTAAGCTTGAAGTGGGGATCCTTAGAATGGATTTTAGAGACGATAATTATTTTGGAGATTTTAGTACAGATGTTAGGTACCGTATGTATCGATTTTTGATGTTGAGATTTAATTTGTGGAAGTTGGAATTTTAATGACTTTTGGATATAGGATCGAGTGGAGGATTTTGAGAGCATGTGGTACGCCATTATTTTCATAGTTATGTGTATGTATATAGGCAATATATATTATTTTGTTGCTCGTGGGGTAGGTGCGCATAGAATTGGGTGTATGGGCGCCCAATTATGGCATTCTACGGGCAGGCATATGTGAGCCTTATTTTCTTTTTTGCGAGATTTAAGTGTTTATGTATATGCTTCGTTTAATTTTGAGGATGAAATTCTTTGCTAGTGGGGAAGTATGTAACAACCCGGATTTTTAAATGGGAATATTTAAATTAATTTTGGAAATCGAAGAAAAATGAAATTTTGGATTTTATAAATTTTATAATTTAAAGTGTTGGTTTTTATATTTGAAAAATGAATTTTCAAACGGAATTGGAATCGGAATTAAAATGGAGTTTTAATTGAATTTTTATGATTTAGAAGAGTCCTCAAAATATAAAACTCTCTAAGAGTCCTCAAAACATAAAACTTTCTAGTAAAAATAATATTTTTAGAAATTTGACCGTTCGATCAAGCTGAATTTTTGTCAGCAGTCCTGTCTCGCCGCTCGCTACAACATACTAAAATTTCAAGCGATTCTAACGGTACGATCGTGCGTAATGATTTTTTCAAGTATTTGTATTTGATTAGAACTCTAAATTCTTTTGGTATATAAACATAAAGTGACGAGTTTAGATCTTTTAAAACACATTTTAGCCTTCTCAAAAATCAGAATCCTCTCATCTTCTTCATCTTCTTCAACCTCAAAACCCTAGCCCCATTCTACTTAACTTTCAACTTAAGTTTTGTCAAGATTAACCGGATTTTCTCAAGACGCGTCAAGAACGAATCTTTGTCAAAATTTTTAGAGGAATACACATTCAAGATCAGATTTCTAAACAAACTTTTATTCAGGCATGTTGACTCTATTATTTTCCTTTAGTGTTATGTGTCTTGATTGTAGCCTCCATAAAACTCATGTTTTCTAAAATAAGATATGAATATAAAGATTGAAGAGATAAATTTCGGGGTTGTTTTACACGGAAAAAATTAATGATACCGAATACTTATAACTGTGTATTCTTTGGGTTGTGTCGGTGTAGTCGATATTTTTCTATGGGCATGTGCATGTAGAGGAGCCCTTTTAAAAGTAAATTTTGATATTTCATGTGAAAACCCTAGTTTAATTTAATTTCTTGTGTTGGAAAATAAGGATCATGATAGGACTTGCATGTAGCGATTATTTTGAAAATCATAATATTTAGGTGTCTCTGATTTCCACTTTTTAAATTAAATTATTTAAATTGGAATTTAATGTTCTTATGAATGTTGTTATAATTTGGAATTGTGTTACTTTATGGAAATATGTTAATATTTCGGAAAGGTTGGGTATGGTAGATAATTGATTTTCACCCTTGTTATAGTACACTTGTTAGGTATGGGACTAGTAAGTGGGCCTTAATTACGATTTATGCTAATTAGGTATGGGACTAGTTAGTGTAAGTCTATGCGGGTTATATAATTTGGGGTGGGGGCTGATTTTCTATATTATACCTTTGTTGTGATAGCCTAGGATTGATATCTAGGTGGAGTGGAATTTTGTAATCATTCTTTGCTTAAGATAGGACGATATTGTGTTTTGGCAACCCTTAGTTGGGACTAAAGGTTATTTTGAGGATTTTCACATCGCTTTTAAGGGTGGGGGAAGTTAATGTGATTAACGAAAATAAGGAATGTGGAATTTAATATCGCAGGACTAAAACGGATATTAAAAATTTATTGGCGACATAATGTGTCTAGGGCCGACAGTTTGAACGGGTTAGAGGACGAGTTATGTCGTGTCGTGTGTGGAACCTTGTCATATCGCGAGGGTCGCAGGATAAAAACGGACCAGACGGCGGACTTGATAAGGGGACGGGTGCGTGTGTGGAACCTTGTCATATAGCGAGGGTCGCAGGATAAAAACGTACCAGACGGCGGACTTGACAAGGGGACGGGTATTGGTAATATTCTTCACGGTTAAATCAATTAAATTTAACATTGTGGGAAGGTGGGTTAATTAAAATCATATTGGTGTGGCTTTTATGAAAACCTTGCGGGTAATTGTGAATTTATTTATGGTGATTATTAATCTCGTAATTAAAAGATTCTATTGTTATAGTCGATATATATAGCACTATTGTCTGGGTTCAAGGACCCTATTTGAGGAGAGTAGCCGGTTTACATGCTCGGGGCTTTGGCTCTGACACATGCGTTGACTAATCTTTTTCATGATTTTTGGGAGTTGCTGCATAGGATTCATTGGAGATCTTTTGGAGGTGCAGCTGGATTTATGTTACTGCTTTAGGAGTTGCATTTTCTCTTTCCATTCAGTCGTTTTATTTATGAGACTATTTTGGAGTTATTGGGCCTTTTTGGTTCCAAAGTTGTTTTAAGTTTCAGTTGGATTGATTTATTTCATTATTGAGATGTTGGGAGATTATGTGATGGATTTAATCGCATTTTGGAGCTTTATCGGTTGAATGTCATTTCATATTTGGGTTTAATTAAAATAAATTATATTGAGGATTGAAATTTGATGTCTCATAAATGTCACATGCTAAGGATGGTATTTTATTTACTCACGCCCGACTTAGTTTTGGTGGCGGCCGACGCCAGAAATAGGCGGGGTGTGACAATGATGAGACGAAAAGAGCACACAATAATAATTATGAGGATTATCCTGATCTGTCGAATAAACTTGATGAACCTAAAGTGAAGGTATGAATGATTTCCTATGGCTGTCAATTCATTATAGGAGGAGACGCTAGTGGAGGAGGTGATATTGCCGAGAGAAAAGATTATCTAAAGAAAGCCAAATCATGCCCTTCTATTAGACAGATTGACGTGTCTAAATGCACAAATGGTCGGTCTAGAAAGGTAATTAAGGATAGATTTGTGATCAGTTTCTCTAAGAATGCTTTGAACGAAGTACTCTATCCTCGTGATAATCCACTAGTCATCGTGCATCAGTGCATGAAGTTTTCTATTAATTATAGTGTCGGCATAGTAAATGCATCCAAATAGAAGCTAAAGAATGCTACTATACCTCAGCCGACCAAAAGGAAGTACAAAAGGTCACTACCACCTACTATATTGACACCTTGGATCCTTAACAAAAATAAGATCTAGTTAAAGGACAAGTTATGGAAGCAACAGAGACTATCATACTTGATGATGAAAAGTGAGGAAGGACTACTCAAATTGGTTCAAGCTTAGCCCTTTCCCTCAAACATGAATTGATAGCTTTCCTTGGAGAGAGGAAGAACGTGCTTGCCTAGGGCCATGAGGATATGCCAGGGATTGATCATAATTTCATCTGCCACGAGCTCAACATTTACAAGGACTCTAAGCCGATTAAGCAGAAACGTAGAGTTTTCAGTCCTGAGAAGAATATGGAAATCCAAGAGGAAGTGGAAAAGTTGCAGAGAGCCCAATTTATAGAAAATGTCAAGTATCCCAGTTTATAGGTCAATGTGGTGATGGTAAAAAAGAAGAATGATGAGTAACGCATGTGTGTAGACTTCACCGACCTCAACAAAGCATGCCCAGAGGATCATTTTTATTTACTAAGGATTGATCAGTTGGTAGATGAAATTGCAGGTCATGAGTTTATTAGTTTTATGGATGCCTACTCTGGGTATAACCATATTAAAATGAAGCCAGAAGATAAGGAGAGCACTTTCTTTATCATTAGTCGATGACTATATTGCTACAACGTCATACCTTTTGGGCTGAAAAATGCGGGAGCAACATACCCAAGGTTGGTGAACAACGTATTTAAAGAATAGATAGTAAAAAACATGTAAGTGTATATGGACGACAAGATCATCAAGAGCTAGGCTGCTACCGACCACATAAAAGACTTGGCTAAGACATTTGACCAGTTGAAGAAGCACCAAATGAAGCTCAACCCAACCAAATGTATATTCGGGGTACAAGAAGGAATATTGTTAGGATATATTATGAACCAAAGGGGAATTAAAGCCAATCCTAAAAAAATAAAGGCTATAATGGAGATGCAGTCCCCTACCAGCAAGAAGAATATGCAAAAACTGACTGGAAGAATGGCAACTCTAAATCGTTTTGTGTCCTGAGAAATAAATAAATGTCTCCCATTATTTAAGGTGCTTAAAAATATTTGAGTGGAATGACGAGTGCAAGAAAGAATTTTTGGAGTTAAAGAAGTATTTAGGATCTCCATCACTCCTCTCCCCATCAGTGCTGGGAGAAAATTTGTATCTATACTTGGTTGTTTCAGAGTCAACTATTAGCTCGGCTTTGATCTGACTATAGGGAGGAGTTCAGAAACTGGTGTACTACACTAGCAAATCATTTTGAGGAGCAAAAATTAGGTATCCACGCTTAGAGAAGCTGGCACTTGCATTTATTGAAGCCTTTAAGAAAATGAGACCATACTTCCAGGCTCATACTATTGTGGTCTACACCGACTTACCTGTGCGATAAGCTTTGCACAAACCTAGAAAGTCAGGAAGGTTGATGTCTTGGGGAGTTGAATGTGGGCAATATGAAATTATTTATGAGCCGAGAACTGTATTAAAAGGGCAGGTGGTGGCAGACTTCATTACAGAGCTCACATATGCAAAGGTGCCTAATAATCCAAGTTTACCTACCGAGTATACTTCTTCGGAAGATAGATCAACTCAAATGTAATCTAAGATTGTCGTCGATTAACCAGACTCATTAGCTGCTAAAGAAATAGCTCAGTGATTCGCTCAACAAAGCAAGAAAATATTGATACATGGACTCCTGATAGAGGAAAACTTCAACAACGACATTCCAGTATGGAAATTATTTGTAGACAAATCTTCACGTGCCACTGGTAGTGGAGCTGGACTTATTATAAACACTCCAGACGATTTAGATATGGAATATACTTTACGATTTCAGTTTCAAGATTCCAACAGTGAAGCCAAGTATGAGGCATTAATTATAAGCTTGGAACTAGCTTCATCACTGGGTGCTGAGTAAGTGATAGCGCAAAGTGATTACCAACTGATTGTCAATAAGATGATTCAAATATATAGAGTTAAAAGAGAAATAAAGCTAAGATATTTGAACAAGACTATGTAGGCTATCTCTTTATTTCCTGCAGTCAAGATGGTCCAGATTCCATGGGTGGAGAATGCCCGAGTAGATGCCCTTACTCGACTAGTCTCAGGGACTCAGATAGAACTCAGACGAACCATTCCAGTAAAAATCCTCACCCCTAGAAGCATTGATGTGGAAGTTGCCAGTATAATCTCTAAAGACTTGAGTCCTTCTTGGATTAAAGATTACATCAAAAGAGGCTTATTACCAGCCGACCAGAGAGAAGTTAGGAAGATTAGATAGAAAGCAGTCAATTATGTTCTGGAGAAGGGCGGTTGATATAGAAAGGGATACATTGTCTTTTTACTCTGTTGTGTTCATTCAGTCAAAGTATATGATCTGATCAAGGAAGTACATGAAGGCTCATGCGGAGCTCATTTATTTGACCGGTCATTAGTACAAAGAATAGCCATGCAGGGCTACTATTGGCCGACGATGAAGGCAGACTGTGTTTTTTTTCCAAAAAGTGTGATAAATGCCAAAAAAAATTACTACTATCCATAGAAAATCGGGAGCTACCCCAACTCCCATCACTTTTTCCTGGCCATTTTCTATTGGGGGAATAGACTTGGTCGGCCCATTATCGACTACCAAAGGAAGGTTCAAGTATTTGGTTATAGTAGTGGATTACTTCACCAAATGGGTGGAAATTGAGTCTTTGGTGGATATGCCTTATCAGAGGGTTTTCTAGTTTATATGGAAGTAGATCATATGTCGTTATGGGATGCCTTATGCTTTCATAATCGACCATGGTACCCAGTTTGATAATGATGAGTTTGATAAATATTGTATTCGATCTGAAATTTGAAAGCTTCATTTAGCACCAGAACATCCACAATGTAACGGTCAGACAAAGATTACTAATAGGATTCTGCTTGATGGGTTGAAGAAAAGGTGGGATGATGCTAAAGGAAATTTGATCAATGAGTTGCACAATATCCTATGGGCTTATAGGCCTACACCAAGAACAGCAATAGAGGGGACTCTATACATGCTCGTTCCCAGCTGAAATAGGTCTGCCGACTCACAGAGTGCTGAATGTTGACTCCTCCAAAAGTGATCTCATAAGGTGACTAGATCTAGACATGGTTGAAAAAGTCATAGAGGACGCTGTAATTTGGATGGCTGCTTATCAACAAAGGACTGCTAGGTTCTACAATCGTAGGGTTAGAAGGTCATCTAAAAGAGCAACTAATTAGAACCAAATTGGACTGGTCCATACCGTATCTCGACAGTTATCCGATCAGGAACATATCGCCTAGAAACACTAGAGGGAGAAGAATTTAAGAACCCCAGGAATGCTGATCACCTTCGCAAATATTATCAATAATTTTGCCTTAATGTAATCGATTATACAATTAATGAAGTTAGAATTTTCTACCAATTATGCTTCCTTTTTATATATTTTTTCGGAGTATCGTGATATGCCACCACCAGTGACTAACTTTTCAAGTTCAAAATTTTCCAACTTTAGAAAAGTTCAAGTTCAAAACTTTTGCAACATCAGAAAAGTTTAAGTTCAAACTTTTATAACTTCAGAAAAGTTCATGTTCAAAACTTTTCCAACTTTTGAAAAGTTTAAGTTCAAACTTTTCCATCTTCCGAAAAGTTCAAGATTACTTAGTACTTTTCCAACTACAAAAAGTGTAGTTTGGGAATATTTTTAAACTTCATGTATGATTTCGTCTTTGACAAATCAAGAACAAGAAGTCAGTAAAAAACTTCATGTATGAATTAAAGCTAAACACAAGATGTTTTACCCGACCAAGTTAAACACGGGAACCACTATACATTCCTAATACACTTGTTTACCACTGATAACTAATTCGAAAACTTAGTTAAATAAAACTACTTATAGTTTTCTCTAAGTGCATTACTCGAATCTAAGGCATTACAAATAGATTCAACCATGAATTAGGCATTTATCATTTAAGCAGATTACTTAGTCGGCAAGCAGATTAACTAATCATTAGATAGATTACGTAGTCGACAATAAGTTTAGTATCAATCGCAAGCTTAAATAAAGATGACAATGGATCAAAACCATACACCGGGAAAAATAACTTCATTTCATTTCAAGAATTGTGTGTTACGAAATAAAGATCTAAAAAGCAAGAAATATAATGCAAACCTATAGGGCGTTTTCCTTCAGCTTTAATTATCCTAGCAGGAGACTCATCAAGGGTGCTCAGCAGAGTTATAGATATAAAATCCCTCATTCTAGTACGTCTGATGCTTCTCTGCCTATCCAACAGATGTTGGGGTGAACATATTCATCCTTTCCTTCAAGGCCATAATCTTCAATATATTTTCTGACCAAGCTTTGAGGAATGACATTAGTTGGAATCCAATTAACATCAATTTTGAAAGGTGGATCAGGATAATACAATATTCTTGAATTATGCCAGCACCATAATTCATCACCCCTGGGTATCTTCAGTAGACCCAACAAGTTCAACTAATCCCATTTATACCCATCCAACCTAGCCCACTCCACGTGTTTGTCCAAACAAGTTAAGACTTCATCACACTCGTCCATCCAAACATCCTTGGGTTGCTTGTGAAAGTGGAAAGTTAGTCGACTCACTATACCTTGAAGTTTTTTATGGCCTTATCCTTCTCTTGTAGCAGATTAGCTTGGTCGGCTAATGTCTTCTTGGTTCTTTCTTCATCTACTATTGGCCGAGCAATCGTGGCTTGCCTAGAAGACTGGACATATTTGGTTTTCTTCTTCTTTAAGTTCTTCAGCTCTTATAGCAGCCTAGCATTTTCCATCTCCAAGAAGGACACTCCTTTATCTCGCCCAGTATTGGCTAACTTTTTAAGACCATCTAACTCACTCCTCAAGGCGTTATTTTCTTTCTCCAAGAGTGTAACAATCTCCCAGGCATTTTTAGCTTCTTTATTCAACACCATCTCCTTCTTATTCAAAGTAGAAGTAATATCTTTGACCTTCATATCAAAACCCCAACCTTCAATTAAGGCCTTGTATTTAGCTTCATAATTAGAATGAAACAAAGCCAGAGAAAATTTGTGGTATTCTTGCAGTTGTGTAATCATTTCATAATAGGCAGCATTATTCTCCACTACTGTATCCAAAAGACAGTGAAAATGGACATAGGCATATTTCACTTAGTCGGAAACATCTGAGCCTAGCAACCCCACCAAATTTTCTTTAGTTAAAGGAACCTCAAGAATACTCTTGCATCATATCAACATGTCAGATTCAATAAAAACTATCATATCTTTCCTGGCATCAAACTGAAAATTTACAAGTATAAGATCCCAACCAAGAAAAATAAACAATATTGATCATACCAGTAATCAACATTAAAGAAAAGTAGAAAAGATTGAACAAAACTATTTCATTTCATTGATAAGTTGGTGGTTATAGAGGTAATTCCATTACAAAAGAAGAAGAAAGGAAAACATACATAAGGGAAAAGGTAAAAAAACTAGCTGAAAGGAGCTAAACCTTCTCCTTGTCTTGGGCTTTATCTTGGTTAACAGCAGCAAGATCGGAAGTGTCTACATGGACCATGGAAGATTCCCCAGATCCCTCATCATCATAAAAGCCCCCATCAAGGTAAGGAGGAGTTCTTAGGTCATGTCTCTGAAATAACTCAGAGTCTGCTTACATGCCAACCTCCTTTAAGGCATCCGAACAACCCTCCTTGTAGGACAACTTCTTGGCATAATCTATTTGGATGGATGTCACAACAAAAGATTTATCCTAGCCTTTATTAATAGCCTCCTATTTATCCTTCTTGCTCTTGGACTTCATAGCAAGGTTCTCAGTAGTTAATATGGAGGACTTGTCTTCAGCAACCTTTGTTATGCTCTCGGCTTCAGTCAACTTTTGCTCAGCTAAAGTAACTTTTCATGGGAAGCCTTTTGCTGGTCCTCTGATGCCTTAGCCCTGTCATCAACATCCTTAACCGTATCCTGCTAAAGCCTCCCTAGAGGCTCACAAGGATTTCTACAAACCCTCGAAAACTTCCTCCACATCAGCCAAGGAGGACTTTAGCTAGTCATCTTTCTCCAGCATCTGGTTGTAGTCTACCAAGAACTGCCAAAGAATAAGTATGTTACATCAGTACAGAAGAAAGGCAATAAATATAACCTACGTTATCGTCTAACGACGACTGTTAATGCAAAAATTCTCCATCTACGAGGACCAATCAGAAGAGGACACATGTCATCCTACGTGGCAATATTCGACACCCGAGGAGAGTTGGTCGGCACCCGAGGAGTGTTAGTCGGCACCCGAGGAGAGTTGGTCGGTACCCGAGAAGAGTTAGTCGGCACCCGAGGAGAGTTGGTCGGCATACCAATAGGGAAGATCAAAGGATAACTACGCATTTAATGATCATTAATGTACATTTATACTGTAGATGACAACACATAGCATACCAAGCAATTCAACAATTAGATTCGTTAAATGTAGACATAATGTATAAATGTCTACATACAATGAATCTCTTTATCTCCCATCACTATAAATACATGTATTCCCTTAGCCATAGGGGAGAGATCCAAGAAAACCGAGGGCCAAGAAAACCAAGAACCGAGAGACACCATACACAAGATCCACACTTTTTTTTCTCTTTCTACACCACATTGTGCTATTGTAAACCCATGGGAATAAAATAACAGTGGACGTAGGCTTTTTCTTATAGCCGAACCACTCTAAAAATCTTTGTCTCTTATATGTTTGATGTGAATGTTTATCTTCATCTTCAATCTCATCCTCATCATTTATCTGCTGTTGACGCCACTAAAATGGCAGTGGCCATTTTCCATCTTCAACAGATTGGCGCCGTCTGTGGGAACGTGTTACAACCATTATTCTCCATCAAAAGCTAAGTTTTTATTTTCTCTACGTATAATCAATTGTACATACATCTTTTGATTCAATCATGATTTTTATGTTTATATACATAAATTAATTGTCCAATTTTTATCTGCAAAATGTTGCATATCATGATTTTTAAATCATAACTATTAGATTAATTCTTATTTAGAAATCTGAAAAATAACGGATTTCATAAATCATAACTTTTTTCTTGATTCTCAAGTTTCTATTTTATATCATGGAATAAATATTTTAAATAATTACATATACCAATATATACGACGATGATAAGATTTGATAATTTTCATTGATAATTTTCATTATAAATTTTGTAAGATTTTGATGTCTATTCAAATTCCCATCATATTTTTAATAAAAGAATGGGAAAAGGTTAACGACAATAAAAAGTTTTCTCATGGAAATCATGACCCAGATCTATTTTCTCTCTTCAAGTTTGAGTCTCTTTGCATTCATTTTTATGAACTATATACTTAATTTGGTTCAGCTTCCATTTATGTCAATAAAGTCAAATGGATTGATTTTTGATATAAATTTGGTAATAACTTCTATCATTCAGCATATTTTTATCTCTCCGAATAGGGAATAGGAAGGGATCAATATAAAAAATAATTTTTTCTCACCTGAAAAACCCACTAACTGTAGTTGGTCGATAAGGAAAAAATATTCCAAACTGTATCAACGTAGTTGGTCGACGAGGAAAAAATATTCCAAATTGTATCAACGTAGTTGGTCGCCGAGGAAAAAATATTCCAAACTGTATCAACGAAGTTGGTCGACGAGGAAAAAATATTCCAAACATTACCAACGTAGTTGGTCGACGAGGAAAAAATATTCCAAACTGTATCAACGAAATTGATTGACGAGGAAAAAATATTCCAAACTGTACCAAGTATGGTTGGTTGGGGATAAAAACCAACTAACTGTAGTTGGTCGACGAGGAGAATTTATCGACCTTGGTTGGTCGGACACATTTTATGAAAAAGACAAAAATTTACCAAGTATGGTTAGTCGGGGATCAACTCTCACTAACTATAATTGGTCGACGAGCACAATTTAACAACCTTGGTTGGTTGGAAAAATTTTAAACATTTTTATACTCATTACTTTATTATTAAGTAATCGAGCAACATTACTAATACTTGTAACTTTTTTATTACTAAGTTGGTCGATGAACAACACAATATTGTTATCTTTTTAACTTATACATATGCACAGATGCAGAGTATTTTACAAGATAATAACAATTAAGATTGCGAACAAAAATGAAAGTCTTTCATTAAAATAAAAAAAAATACATTGAGAATGAAAATGTATACTAACTATTACATTGAGATTCCTACTCTATTGGTTTCTTTCCCTCTTTTTTTGAAACAGGTTCCTCGCCAGCAGGAGGATCATCCAAAGCATAAGGGGAGTTTATGAAGTTAAGATCTTTCAGCATTCTGATGTTCATCACAAATGGTCTAGCCGAGCAGCTCTTGCTCATCCCCGAGAAGCTCTTGCTCGTCCCCGAGCAGGAAGTTGCTCTTCAAGACTCATGATCTTCTCGGACATCTCAGCCAAGGCCTGGTTCTTTGCCATTAGTTGGAAGGCTTGATTCTCCAAAGCAGATTGAGTTCTCTATTCTTCGACAGTTACCCGAGCAGCTCTTGCTCGTCCCCGAGAACCTCTTGCTCATTCCCGAGCAGAGGTAGAAGTCAAAATCAGCATCTACAGCACTGAGATCTTTTGCTACTACTGTCTGGACCAGTAATGAAGAAGAAGTTGTGTGAAAATGTTTCGAAGTCCACCACTAGCTTGGTACTAATCAGATTGAAGAGTTGGGTTCAAAAGCTAGTATGTTACTCGACAAAGTATTCAGAGGATCATAAATCAGAAGAATCAAGCACGTGAAGTTAGCACTCAGTTACTCGGCACAGGAGGCAGTTGGTCGGCTAGCAAACCAATCAACATACTTGAAGATTATGACAAGCTACAAGCTGCATACTATAGCATGGCTGTATCCAAATTCCCAGGGGTGATACATAGCACACGGAGTTACTCAAAAGAAATATTAGCAACCATCGATCAGCCTGCATCATATGTCGTCCAGGAGATAATGCACTTTACGTTGAACAAATCAAGAAGGTAGATCAAGAATTTCACGGGCACCGAGCAACACTGTAGAATAAATACTCCATCCTTTCAAATAAACCATCAAGCATGGAGCATTGGGGGCTTCTGTTAATATAAAAATTCTCCATCTACGAGGACCAATCAGAAAAGGACACATGTCATCCTACGTGGCAATATTCGACACCCGAGGAGAGTTGGTCGGCACCCGAGGAGTGTTAGTCGGCACCCGAGGAGAGTTGGTCGGTACCCGAAGAGAGTTAGTCGACACCCGATGAGAGTTAGTCGGCACCCGAGGAGAGTTGGTCGGCATACCAACAGGGAAGATCAAAGGATAACTACGCATTTAATGATCATTAATGTACATTTATACTGTAGATGACAACACATAGCATACCAAGCAATTCAACAATTAGATTCGTTCAATGTAGACATAATGTATAAATGTCTACACACAATGAATCTCTTTATGTCCCATCACTATAAATACATGTATTCCCTTAGCCAAAGGGGAGAGATCCAAGAAAACCGAGGGCCAAGAAAACCAAGAGCCGAGAGACACCATACACAAGATCCACACTTTTTTTTCTCTCTCTACACCACATTGTGCTATTGTAAACCCCTGGGAATAAAATAACAGTGGACGTAGGCTTTTCCTTATAACCGAACCACTTTAAAAATCTTTGTCTCTTATATGTTTGATGTGAATGTTTATCTTCATCTTCAATCTCATCCTCATTATTTATCTGCAGTGGCGTCAACAACGACTATCACAATGATGAAAAGGGGCCTCCAGCACCTAGAGTCTGATATGCTGTCCACCCTAACAGAATTCGTAACACTCCTAAATCTCCTTATGTATCCCATGAAGAATAAACTATGGAAAGTAATAAACAAACGAGATCCACCCAGATCTCACAGTCTGTAGACATTTATGAATGGTAACTCCATCAATAGGAGGACGCTCCAGCAGGAGGAGAATGCATATTTACTTCATCTGCATATAATAAAGAAAGAGCTCCATATGGACAAACGTAAACACCATGACTGAACACCCAACCCTGACGCTAACAAAATTCACAATTGATGAAGGATTTCACGACACGACCAAAAGCGCTCCAGACATAGGAGCCCGCCAGCGATAAGATACCAAGAAGGAGGTCATTACAATAATGGCCTCTATAATCTCATATAATGGGAGATGGATGAGCATCCTACTTATCGCGGGGCTAGATCTACTAAGAAACTGGCCAGAATGGCCCTCATCAATCAAATGATGTCCCCTTTCTCAAGGTCAATTAAGGAACATATGACTCCTAAGAAGTTTGCCAACCCCAGATTCAAAATCTATGATGGGAAGACTGATCCCATTGACCATGTTCTCCAATATCGACAAGCAATAACTTTTTGGAGCAAGAGTGAAGTCCTCGTATGTCAGATTTTTTCCTTTTAGTCTGGGAGATATCGCATAAAAGTAGTTCTAAAAGTTACCACACAGGTCGGTTACTAATTTCAAGCAGCTCACAAAGCCTTTCACCCTGAGATTCATTACTATGAGTTCTCATCCAAAGAGGATTTATTTGCTCCTCATTATGATGAAAAAACCCTAGGAAACCTGACTAGAGTACGTTCGCCAATATTGGGAAACTTGCAATGAAGTCGAGGACTATTATGAATAGTTAGTGATGGCCTCATTCAAGTTTCATTTTTCAAGACTCTCCATGTTGCACCAATCTCTCACATAGAAGAAGACCAACACTATTGACGATCTCATGTCCATAATTGATAAATATACCAAGGTAGAATATGTGGCAGCTAACACCCAACACGACAATAGTTGCTCAAACAGGACCAAGAACGGTGATAAAAAAAGCGTCCTAAGAAGGTGGATCTAAAAGCAATGATAAAGCAGACCCCACCAAGGCCCACCAGGGAATCAATACCATTTTTAAATTGTCAATCTACAAAATTTTGAATAAGATTAAAGATCGGTAGTTTTTTTAGTAGACGAGGAAGATGACAAGAGATCAGTCAACGAGAAAAATTTCCCTAAGATGTTCCTATTACAAAGACAATAGACACAAAATGAAGAACTACAAAGCGCTGAAATCCCACTCGAGGAATTGGCTTAAGTAGGCCACTTGAACGACCACTCTGGCCATTCGTGATAAAAATCCTATCGGGGTTTGCCCTAGTGGAAAAATCCTTCGCTAAGAATGGGATCAAGTAAGAGAACTTCCCTTTCCACCACCAGCGCGGTATTTGCGGGCTCCCACATACATAAATCAACCATAGTTAAATGGGGTAAAAAATTTAATGAAAAGAGTCGCCAACCTATTTTTCTCAAAATAGGTAAAAGATATAGCAATCCTCTAAGAAACGACATCAAAATACAAAATGATGCATATGAAGCCAAATAGTTCGCCGGTCCGAAGACTAAGTTACATAATAGGAAGGTGTTAGGAACTCATCCCGCTCTTTCAGTCTTTCATGGGCTATAAATATTATCCTTTCTCTCCCAAAATGTTTATAATATGTATAGTGTGAAAAATGTGTGTGTGTGTGTGTGTGTATACATATATATATATATATATATATATATATATATATATATATATATATATAAGGAGTGATATCATCATGTTCGCGTCATGGGAATGACGGGAATAAATCAGTCAAAGGAGTGTGTAAAAATTAAATAAAAATATGGCTAAAATGTGAGCGATGTGCTAGATTAAACTCATTATGAACAAATGAGCACACGTGTCAATGAGATCGCCAAAAAGCGAAAATATAATATATAATAGTAGATATATTGTAAGCGACGTGCCAGATCAAACTCATTATGAACAAATGAGCACACATGCCAATAAGATCGCTGAAGACACAAAATACAATATATAGTAGTACATTTATTGTGAGTGATGTGCCAATTTAACTCCTTATGAATAAATAGGCACACACGTCAATGGGATCACTAAAGAACAATGATTAGATAAACTACTATATATATATATAATGATTAAAAAAAAGTGAAATAAGAAAAAGAGAACTCGAGTCCAGAGGAGAACTCCGGATGTCTATCGGCATCAAAGTCAACGTAGTTCGATAACACATAAGGGTGGAATTTAACTCATAAAGACAAAAGTAGAGTTTCCTTACTTTGGTTTGTTGGAAAATGTGCCCAAGTGAGGAAAATTGAGGGAAAATGGAAGGAAAATTCCAATTTGGGGTTTAAAGATTAAATCTTTTTTTTGGCTTTTTTGGATTTATGAAACATATTTTTGTGTGTATAAGTAGTGAGAATGATTTTTAAGGGTGAGAAAGTGGAAACTAAGGATTATTAAGGGTGACAAAATGGAAACTAAAGTAAAAGATATGCTAAGAGTAATAAAGTGCAATAAATGACACAAGTTAAATGAGCTAAAAAAAAGATAAGATTAGATCTTCTATGAAACTTTGTTCCTGATTTTGAAGTGATATAGACTAGTTTTAATAGTGGTGGAGTGGTAGTGAAGTGATGATGGAAATGATGTAATGGAATGTAGTGAGAATGTTAGGAAAATGATGTTTTTGGAAGGCTACACATTAATTTCGGGACAGGGGCTCTCCAGATCTGAAAGAGGGGTCCTTGGGAATGAGGTCATGACCTCCTTAAATAGGGAAATTTTAAGGTATGGACCGTTGGATAGGTTATTTAGAACGCTATGAATTTCATTTATCTACTCTCGATTTTGAGATTTGACCAAGGTCAAACGGGGCTCAAAAGCGTCCGACAGCCTCTAGTCAAATTTTAGAGTAAAAAGGAACGTAAACACAAATCGTAAGGCCGATTCGCGCATGGTATGGACCATTGGAAAGGGTATTCATATCCCTATAAAATTTTGTTAAGCTACTATTAATTCCAATAGTTGACTACGGTCAATGGGGCTTAGAAGCGTCTCGTGGCCTCTAGGTCAAAGTTTGGAGTAAAAAGGCAAGTGTACGTGAACTGTAAGGATGATTCGCACACGGTTGTGACATCCCGCCTAATAAAATACCGGGTGATCAATCCTATACCAAATTAAAACAGGAGTCTTATATGATTCATTCTCAGCATCACTGTCGAAAACCAATTTAATTACTAATAACTTATTAGGCTGGCATTAAAATTTTATTTAACTAATATTTTTATCCAAACCAACTAAATAAAACATTCACGTAGTTTATATACACGAAACTGAAATGAAATAAAACAATCGAACACTCGGTACAACATAATACAACCAAATCGAATGTCGTACTAAAAGACGATAAAAATAAATGAATACAATTGGGCTATCGTCACGAGTGTTACTACGATGCTTCATATCTAGATCACAAGGATAAAAGCATCTAAAGTAAACATGATTGCATCCACAGCTGCTGCAGCAAATGTCTGACTCGAAAGAATCATCATCCAGGCGTTCCTGTGTCTGGACACCTAATATATATACATATATAGCAAGAGAGGGGAAAATAGAGAAACGGGTCAGAGCCCAAGTTTTATAAATATTTAGCAAGTGCATAAATGCCATATTTTAAATATGAAATCTCTCATATTTAAACTGGTATCGCACCCTCATGAGATATACCTCACCCCTCTTCTAGTCGTGCATACCTATCGTATACAATTTAAACCATCTAGTTAAGGTACCCTGCCTAACTAATCCATATCACCCCTCCTTTAAGTCCTCATAACTATCACCTGCCCTACGTGATATCATGTACGTTATACCGGAATCTATTACATAAGCTTTTAAATGAAATGATCCTCAATGTGACATATATATAGTTCTCGTTTCTCTCTATATAAGTATACCGTTCATATTGCAAAAATCGCACTAGTTTAAAATACCATTTTCACTCTAGTATATAAAATCCCGTATATATATAGTTCTCACTAGAACCTATGATTCATATTCATATAAATCCGGATATGATACTATCGGAAGAATAATAACATCTCACTCATTTTACTTTACACGAGTCTAATTTATATGATATCTCATTTTCATATACAAGCAATATACTATATGCAACCAGTATAATTATACCTCTTACAATCATAAGTATAATAACCATCCCACCGAGCTATAACTCGAGGATACAGTCTCATAGTGCCTATCCAAATCCGAGTTTACTCACTCAACCACGGTTCCAAGCCAGAATCACTCATGGTCATGGTAAAAAAACACAATGGTGGAGGAGATTATGTTCCCTCCTGAAAGTGGAATACAAACATCGCACTGGTATACGGGACGATAAGACTTGGGGATATACTCTCCCTGCTCCTCAAGCCAGGGGATTCACCCACATTGCGCAACCTCCCCGGATCACACTAGAGAAAATATATAATGTGGCTGTCCAACCCTATGCCCGGGGAAGCCTGTGGAACCAACCTCTAAAGTACAAATATAACAATCACACACAGATATATTTATTTCCGTATCATTATATATATATATATATATATATATATATTGTAACAACATCGTATATATATAATCTATATCACTTCTAAGGATTATAATATAAACCCGAATATACCAACTCGTGACAATTAGATAAGTATATTAACTACTTATCTTTATTCCAAAGTTATTGTATCACCTATAATAATAGTCATCAATAGACGTATAGGATAACCGCTCAATTCTCTTTAGCCCATATCCTAACTTCCATCCTAATCACATCCTAGGATTTTCTCAAATGCAATCTGAAAACGTGATAGGACCCCAATTTTAAACTTTGAAAAATCGTATGACTCTAGTGATAATGATTTAAATTAAATTCGCAAGTTTCCAAGTAAACCTTATTTAATTAAGTACCTAAACATGCATCTACGGTGCGTGTGTCAAACCATAAACAAATAAAGTATGCGACACAAGTTTAAGGAAAAATCCCTGCACGGCAAAACCTTTTATTTCACTAAAATAAGTAAATCGCAACTCACACGGATTTTAATGAAATACAGTGACACACGAATACCCGCATGTGTCGGTCGATGTCGTCAGCAATGAATCCACACACAGCGAACCCACATGGACCACAGTCCAATCAGCAAAGGAAGAACCGTAGCACTCCTTAATGGCATGCAACCATAAGACTTTGTAGAGACTCCCTCAGCAATGACACGCAACCCTAGGTTGCAAAGATCTCCCCACAAAGATGAACAAAAGCAAAACAGTTATGTTCTTGGGTTCTAAAAGATTCACAAAAGAATATAGGAGTTTTGGTGTGAATCAAACATGAGTTTTGGGAATAAAAAATATGAAGACTTGAGCTAATAGGACTCTCAAATTCGTCTATCAAAGTCTTGCAAAACAACTCCCCCAAAGTTGGTTTATATAGGGAAACCACAAAAGAGTTTAAAAATTCTGAAACTCTCCCAGCGTCAGGTACCCCAAATCGGTTTGGCCCTCGGTTCGCAAAACTTCGTTGGTTTGGGAACTTAAACACTTAGCATTTTTCCCAAGTCTTTTTCGAGGAATTTTCTCCATTTTCAAATGGCTATAACTTCTTCACCGTAGCTTGGATTGAGGTGCTGTTTCTTCCAGTATCTTCGCTGTGGTGATATCTTCAACTTTCCAGTTGATCAAACCTCTGGACGGTGGCTGTGCAATTACCAAAATGCCCTTAAAATTTCATATCGTGCATTTTTTCACTGTTTTGACTTCTCTTGCGTACCACCAACATATAGTCCCTAAAATCATGGAACGTGAAGTCATTGAGGCCGATGTGGGACATATGATGGAGATGATGAATGCTTGATTCCCAAAATTCGAATTAAGGCCATCATATGTGATCATGTAGAGACGTGCCAAATGTAATGACGTACGACATACAAAAGTGTAAGGTAAGGAACATGACAAAAATGTCCTTACAAATCTCCCCCTATGTCTATGCCGGTATATACATAAAAAATCCAAATTATAAAATTCCAAATTGTCTATACAAATCTACCCTCCCATGAACCCAAAACTGGAAAGATACCAATGAATAAGTCTTCAACATTTGTTCTTAAAAATCTTAGGAATCTCAGAGCTTTTCTCATCAGGGTGTGCAATTCAGTGATCATCAAAGTAGTACCTACACACATGAGATAAAGCAAAATACCATGTGCTATATCGAGTTTGAAATGAGATAAACATAGATACCAATTTATGAGAAAAACATAAGTCAAATCTCAAAAACTCCCCCATAATATGATAATTCTTTCTCCCCCTTTTTAAGATGTCCCCAAATAGACAAATGAGAAGAATAAATCAAACAAGCATAGTCAGGGTGTCACAGTATTCAAAACAAAGATCAACCAAATGGCAAACGTGCTCTTGCAAGGAGATGCTCAAAAAATTTCACAAACTATTTTTGATTTTCCAAATTTTTCGCACAAAAAAAATACCAATTTGAAAAATGTGTAAAACATGATACAAAAGCCACACCATGGATTTAAACTCAAACAACCAAGTCATGGAAATGGAATGAATGTGTGTGAACACATTCGATAGGTAAATCTACTTAATCAATCATATGTGCACGATGCATATGTGTACCCCTAACGAATGGACATCAAACGTATCCTTAGGTGTAAAGATTGTTGAATTTAAATGACATCGTTTTATGCAAATCAACAAATCAAAGTCAAAATGATTTTCACACCAATAACGTCCAAAACTATGTAGCGCATTTTTTAAGAATTTTAAGGACGTGCAAACCCATTTTAATTCTCCATCCAAACTCCCTCATAGATATTTTCTTTTAGAGGTGAATAAACTAAATTCTCAAACTTTAGAGAATTGGTGCAGAAACCTAAATGACCCATAATTGGCATGAATTTCTTTTTATTGCTTATAAATTTTTTCGGGCTCTTTTAAACCTCTTTGGACCCCGGATAATAAAATTCATCCATTTTTAGGTCCAATATAATGGCGGCTTAGTATTCGCAAATGTCAAATGAACCTTTCGCAGCCTTTCCTCATTTTCAAATAAAGCACACAATCTCACAAACGGTTCTTATATGCACAATTTTCTTATCAAAATTTATCACGTTTGGTTCGTTTTGAAGGACAAGATTGAAGTGAAAACACCCAACCAACATGTGATAAGACAAGCACAATAATCAAATAAATTCGTGCACGTGTGCAATAAAGGAAAACATGAGTCAAACATGTAGGAAGTAACACCGAATTACATCTTAATGACTCCAGACTTTATAAAGCATATGGATGAATTGACATATTGTGTCAAAACACTATCAAATAGTCACATGAAAAAAATGGAATGATGTTGTGACTCGGTCATCCAAAGTGTTCATCCGTGAACGGTGCAAACAAAACACAAAAATCTTTTTGGATTTTTTCAAAATTTTATCAAAATAAAATCTTTTGTATTTTTCAAAAGAAAAAATTTATACAAAAAGTACATGTCATTACACTAGCAAATATATATCATGTAACCACAACTAGTGTACGACAAACAAGCAAACACAATCATCTATATGATATGGTAAGAGAAGAATCGTGTGCAAGCATATGAGAATCAACAAGTCTAAAATCTAGCGTATCCAAAAGAGATTTCCTAACCCAAACGGATGTGACATGACGGGTGGGGGTTTTGGGAACCAACAAAACACTAGACTTCGACTTCCTAGGACTTCTTTCAAGATCAAAACAAAATCTTCTAAGGTGACATTTCCTACCACAATATGAACATGTGTAAACGGGTGGAATGACACCTATGGGTTGACCTTTTCTAGCGTCCTTGGAAACGGTTGACCCTCTAAAACAAATAATGGTCTTGGCTTTAGCATTAGAAGCATGATAACAAGGTGAGCCATTACCATCACTATCAAACCTACTTGAATCGTTTAAATCAATTATCAACTTCAAAATATTTGATTCAAGCAACAAATTAGAGTCTTCCAAAGACAGGGATCTCTTTTTCAAATTATCAATTAAACTTAATAGTTTATCGCTCTCACCCTCAATTAAAACAAACTTATCCCTAAGAGTCTTTTCATGTGTCGTAAAATCATCGATTAATTTTTTATCCTCGACGGTACAAACGGGAACCCTGGAATTTTTAAAGTCCTTCAATTCCTTCTGTAAAACAAGGACTCTATCGTCACTCTCCTTCTTGGACAATTTTAAAGCAACAAAGACATGGTCCAAGGAAATAAAATTTTCACGATAAAAATCTCTTTGATTTTGAACCATTTGCAAAAGATCCATTGCGGATTTAAAATGAGAATTTTCTTTTTCCAAAACTTTAATTCTTTTGCAAAGTTTCAAATTCAAACCTTTTAAATCGTCAAAATTTTGATTTGAGGCAACGGGTGGGGGCATCAAATTAGATAAGTGCTCCATCGAAAAAAATGCGATTTTTCATAAAACTGATTTAAAAAAAAAAATCAATATCACACAATTTTGCGGAAAATAGGATCACTCGATAATTTAGAGTAACCCACTCTGATACCAATTTGAAAAATCGTATGACTATGGTGATAATGATTTAAATTAAATTCGCAAGTTTCCAAGTAAACCTTATTTAATTCACCCCCCAAACATGCATCTACGGTGCGTGTGTCAAACCATAAACAAATAAAGTATGCGACACAAGTTTAAGGAAAAATTCCAGTAGGGCAAAACCTTTTATTTCACTATAATAAGTAAATCACAACTTACACGGATTACAATGAAATACAGTGACACACGAATACCCACAGGTGTCGGTCGGTGTCGTCAGCAATGAATCCACACGCAGCGAACACACATGGACCATTGTCCAATCAACAAAGGAAGAACCGCATCACTCCTTAATGGCATGCAACCATAAAACTTTGTAGAGACTCCCTCAGCAATGACACGCAGCTCTCGGTTGCAAAGATCTCCCCACTAAGATGAACAAAAGCAAAACAATTATGTTCTTGGGTTCCAAAAGATTCAGAGAAGAATATAAGAGTTTTGGTGTGAATGAAACATGAGTTTTGGGACTAAAAAATATGAAGACTTGAGCAAATAGGACTCTCAAATTCGTCTATCAAAGTCTTGCAAAACAACTTCCCCAAAGTTGGTTTATATAGGGAAACCACAAAAGAGTTTTAAAATTCTGAAACTCTTCCAGCGTTGGGTACCCCGAACCGGTTCGTCCCCCCAACAGGTTTGGCCCTCGGTTCGCAGAACTGGTTTGGCCCTCGGTTCGTGGCTCCATCTTGGATAAGATAGAGTATCTCACCACCGTTGTGCTCTTTGGATTATAATCGACAACCCCAATTGCCACAAAGATTGCTTACGCCTCCACCATAACCGCCAAGGGGGTGGCACGTGTCTTTCCACCTCAACTGCCACCATTCAAGGGTAGTGAGATGCAATAATCATGCTAGATCCACATTTTTCTCTTATAATTTTAACCCTTCCGCCATCCACCCTCCTATATTTGTCAAAACCCTAACCCTTCATCATGCGCACCCAATAACCCTTTATCACATTGTCAAAAAACTCGAGATGGAGGCCCCCCTAATAAGTTATGTACACATGACAAAATATGTTTGTGGGGCTCCTTTTTTTGTATAGTAAAAGCTAGTTTTTAACCCAGTTGATGCGCAGACAACTTGTTATTTGGGTTTATTATACATTTTACGACGTGGTTTTTGTAAAAACATTAATATATAAATTTTAATAGAGAGTTATACGTGAAGGTACCTAACTCACCATAATAGTCAATACAAACTCATATAACTAATGTTTATCGGTATTTTGATTTGAGAACTTAACGTTCTTTCCATTATTTAATGAAATAACTCATACATGAAGTATTTTTCAAATTTCTATTTTACAATTGTAGAAAAAAGGCCTTAAGATTACGAACTCTACACCACGCTGTGACACCCCGCCTAATTAATCCCAGGTGATCAGTCCTAAATCAATTTAGAAAAGGTTTCTCAGTTGGTCCATTCTTAGCATCACTTTCGTCTTTTTAATTACTAACCACCTAAGTGAGAAAAGTAGACTGGTGCCAATTTTTATCTTCCAATTAATTAAATAAAAACTCATGCGGAACAAAATAGAACACATTCACAGTTAACTAAAATAACCATCCACAATTAAGATACCTAACCGAATAAACCATCGGTCCAATTATCCAATACAAATAAAGATAATAAGAAAATCTCAACAGTCTAATACTGATAAATGAATTGTGAGCGACAAGCTCAAATAACTACTAGAGAGTATCTACACGAGTGAAAGAAGGAGGCGTCTATCAAAGACCCGCAACATCCACAGGAACTGCAGCAACGGTTACCTGAAATAGAGTCAAGCCTCGTGCCCTTGTGGTTGGACACCTAATATTTTTTAAAAATTCACAATAAAACATGATCAAAATTTTCATTTATTTCCCCCCTTTTAAATTGCAAAGGAAAGAAATTAAACTCCTAAACGAAGAAAAAAAAAGCCCTAGTTTCGCTTTCTTTTCTTTCTTTTCTGAACTCGCAAACAAGTCCTAAATTAAGCAAGCAAGCAAGCGATAACAATCAATCAAGTGGAAAGGAATGTTTGGATTAAGGTGTATTTCATTGATCTCCAAGAACCAACGCCACCTATGTACAGGTTCGGCTGTAAACCCTAAATTATGCAAGCTAGAACAATCTATCATCAATTGGGAAGGAATGTTTGGATTAAAGCATATTTCATTGATCTCCAACAACCAACGCCACCTATGTTCAGGTTCAGATGTATCACTCAACTCCCCTGCATCATCTCAAACCCCTCCAGTGAAGAGAATCCGAGTCACTTTCTATAGAAAAATAAACTATGGTATGGTTCGTTTCCTTATTCTTTTCAATTGTTTAATATTTATATTTGCCCTTTCATCATCATGTCGTATCATCTACACTAAATCACCAACTCTTTAAATCAATATATTTGTCAGACTGTGTAAAGGGTTAGATAACACCAGTCCAAATATTGTATTTTTTTGGTGGGACCCCTAAAAAAATAAGGATTAATTACCAAAAATTCTCTCCAACATTTTTTAATGCATGTTTAGTCCCAACATTTTTATTTTGTTTCAAAAAGTCTCTCACCACATAAAAACACAAAAGGCACCTATTTTTAGTTAACCCATTTAGGTTGCGTTTGTTTTTTCATCTAAATCTGAATATATCTGAAAAATATGTTTATTTTTACAATGCTTCTGACTTCAGCCTTCAGAGGTATGATTACCTCTTAATCATTCAATCGCAAAAATAGCCATTAACCTCTTAATCATTTATAAAAACAAACATTATTTGATAACCGTCAAGTTTGAATGGATTCAGACTTAAAGAGGTAAAAACAAACAACACCTTAGTCCCATCTTAGTCCCTGAAACACCCATTTTATCAATATTCTCTTATTTTTAAAGGACTGCGCTAGCGGCACCCGTTCCCCTTTCCCCTCCCCCTCCACTGCCTAGGCTCCAGCGAGAGCTGCTGGAGCTCCGGTAGTGAGGATGGGGTGGGGTGGAGGTGGGTAAATGGGTCTGTGTGTGTCTTTGTTTTGAGTGTTTTTATGTGGTGAGGGATTTTTTGGAGTAAAATAAAAGGCTTGGACTAAACGTGTATTAAAAAATGTTTGAGGGATTATTCAGTATAGACATTAAAAAATAAGCCAAAAATGTTTCTTTTTGGTATTTAAAAAAATTGATTTATTTATTTTACGGGTCTTTGATGTGTTTAACACCCACACCAAAAATAAAAAAAGTACAATTTTTTGGATTAAACAAAAAATGCCTCATACTCATCCCTCACATGAGATTCTTTGTACATAACACCGGACATGATTAGGGCCGGCTCAAGCCCATATGGGGCTCTAGGCAAAAAGTAAAATTAAGGGCTTTTTCAACTAATAAAATTCTTAATTTATGATTTATATTATCTCACATCCCTGCATAGTAATATATGATATCGTTTCATTATTTTTTTAGTGTTGTTAATATCATTTGAAATTCTTTTAATAGGTATTTCATATTCTATATTACAATAAAACAAATTACAAAAAATATTGAGTACAATCTAAAATACAAATATGATTGAAAAAATATTAAAGAGCAATGGAACCTGATAAATCAATCGCTAGTTGCTCACCCGAATCAATGGTAACTTGTAGAATGTGTGTAATTTAAATTTCAAGTATAAATCATAACCTGCAAATCTGAAGAAATAGAAATAAAATTAGCAATGTGTTTGTAGAGGGAGAAAGAGAGGAAATTTTAAGAGAAGAATAAATTATTCTAGGGAAATGGGAGAGGAAAGAGAAGTTGATGGGAAAGAGAAAGTGGTTGAGTATTGTAGAAGGATGATTCAAGCTTGACCACTATATTTTAGGGTGAGGGTCCCTCAAAGACCCCCCTTCAGCTTACAGAAAATATGAGGTCGAGGAACACCCAAAATTCATATTAGTTGGGGAACCCCCCGGATCCCTCTACAGCAGAACTCATAATGAGAAGGAACTCCCTGGTCCCGGTAGAAATTCATATTGAGAAGGAACCCACAGGGTTCAACAGAAACTCATATTGAGAAGGAACCCCACCCAGGTCCCCGACAGAAATTCATATTGAGAAGGAACCACACCCGTCCCGGTAGAAATTCATACTGAGAAGGAACTCCACCCAGGGTCCCGACAGAGAATCCATATTGGTGCGGTAACCTAGGCCCCCTGACCGCAAAAAATGCATAATTGGTGAAAGTGCACCCAAGGTCCCTCGACCGCAGAGAATCCATATTGGTGCGGGAACCTAGGCCCCCTGACTGCAGAAAATGCATAATTGGTAAAAGTGCACCCAAGGTCCCTCGACCGCAGAGAATTCATATTGGTGCGGGAACCTAGGCCCCCTACCTGCAGAAAATGCATAATTGGTGAAAGAGCATTCAGGGTCCCTCAAATACAGAAAAGTGATATTGGTGAGGGAACCTCCAGGGTCCCTCAACCAAAACCCGGGACAGAGACCCCAGGATGATGGAGTAACTACCATGAGCAACCCCTAATCATGAAAAGTCATTCTTTTAAAGAACGACAATATTAATACTTTGCTTTCATGTACTAGTAGTCTAGTTGAGCAGGCAGGGCTCAAATAGGCCAGTTGGGATCTCCTGGGAGTTTTGGCTTGGCAACTGAGGAACAAGGTTTGTTAAGCAAGCTCAACTACTTAGCACTTTAGGATTGAGAGAATACTAGCAGAAAGACCCTAGGGTCACCCAGTCGGCACACAACTCGTAGTCAGACACATCAGGGTGAGCAGCCAAAGGGTTGCTCACAAGAAAAAATTGTTTATAAAATAATTTTAAAGGAGAGGGTCCTCTAGCCCCCCCTTAAGAAAATGATTTTAGAAGGGGGTCCTCAAGACCCCCCTCAAGTTTACAAAGATTTTAGAGGAGGTGGTCCTTGAGACCCCCCCTCAAGTTTACACATATTGTACCATATTACCGTTCTAAAAGATATTTACCAAATCAGATATTTTGTCATCTAGCGTAGACATATTTTCTTTTTGACTTTGGTTTGCACCAGGACTGGCTGTTGCACACAAGTATGGACAAATAGTACACTGCAGACCTTATCCCTCACCAACCCTTAAGTTTGTGGCGCCAAAAGTGCCTACTCAGCCCTAGTGCCCAAGTATAAATAGGACCCCTCGGCAAGGTCAAGAAGAGATAGAATAAAACTCAATAGCACTGTTAGTCTGTCAAAATCACACCAGAATTTTCTAGTATTCTCTCCCTGCTCTCTCTCTAGTGCTAAGTGCCTTGTTCTTTCACTCCTCACTGACAACCATCATTCTCAGGAGCTCCTCTTGAGAAAAGTTACTATTATTGTTGTGGAAGTTCATCTTCTTGCAGGGAGGGAGTTCCATCTAGAGCTCCATTTTTACCAAAAGGAGAAGGTTTCATCAGAAGCTGTTCCAGAAGTTCTTGAGAACCTTGCAGACATCGTCCATTGGAGTGGGTCATGCCTCAACCTTTCCAGTTATTCATGGATCCCAATCTCACTACCCTCTTACATTTGGCGACTCCGCTTGGGAGGTATCCTCACTTTCGTGGACAGAGAAGGTTTGAACGTGTCCAAGCAGCTCATTTTTTATGACATTCCATCTTGAAATGGAACTCACAGTGACCAGATTACTCAGGAAGAAGTGGTGGTGGTCAGAGCCAAGGCACCTGCTCCTCAGGGAAGGCAGACCAGCTCACCTGCAGCGGCTCCGAGGGCAGGTATGAATCTCATGGTAATGTTTCTTGACTTATTGAAGCAAAACAATGTAGACCTCAAGTTTGGGTCAAGGTTGTGTAACCAGCTGCTGCCCCATCTGGAGGGGTAGCCACCCCAGTTGCAATTTCGGCAGAGACGATTTCGCCACGGAAGGTGGTGCCGGAGCAGGTTATGGCACCATCAAGTTCACCAGCAGCCAAGGGCATGAGTTTAGAGGAATCACCCTACAAAGTTGTTACTATGGAGGAGGCCAGGAAGTTACTCTTCTCTTCTCAGATGGAGGGTCCTCATTGGTATGAGGAGTTGTAGGACCCCTACCCGCAAGTGCTCATATAGTCTTCCCAAGCTCGAGAAGAATATGAGGTGGTGGAAGAACTACCAATGGCCATTGGTTCCAGTGAGGAACCCATAGTCGCAGAAGGCCCAGATAAGGAATCCCCCATGTTCAATATCTCGAGGGAGGCACCCACAGTTACAAAGTGCCCATGCGAGGAACCCTCACTATATGAAACCCAAAGTGAGGAACCCGATTGCGAAGAACTAAATTGGGAGAAGCCCTCTCCAGTTTCCATAAAACGTGAAAATGGTGATCGAGGAACCCTCGTCAATCAAACTAGGGATCGAGGAACCCGCCATCACCGAAACCTCTGGCGAGGAACCCTTTTCCACCAGCCTTAAAAAACAAGGAACCCGAAATGATAAACGGGGAACTCGCCGTCACAGGCACTTCAAACGAGGAACTCATCTCATCTAACAATGATCACGAGGAACCCCTCGAAGACCGCAGTAGTCACGAGGAACTCGGCGGCAAGCAACTCATAAACGAGGGACCCCCATCGGCGAAAGCCCCTGTCAAGGAACCCCTCATGGTTGAAAGCGCTGTCGAGGAACATGAGTTGGCTGAAACCCCCAGTGAGGAACCTCCCTCATTCACAGTAGTGACCGAGGAACTTATGGGCGGTAATGCCGTCGAGGAAACCCAAGGTGGTAAAAAATTCCAACATCGAACCAACGGTCGAGGAACCCATGGGCAGAAAATTGGTCGAGGAACCCATGGTGGTTCAGAAACCCTTTGTAGGTGAAACGGTGGTGGAAGAGTCAGAGGTAATAGGCAAGGAACCCACCACGAAAGGCGGTCGGCGAGGAACCCTCAGTATGCGAAGAACCTCTAATGGCCGCGATAGAAGGCGAGGAACTCCCTGAAACCAAAATAAAAAATGGGATATTCCTTGTAGTAAAAAACTCACATGATTAACCCGGGGATATAAAGGTTTCCGGCGAGGAACCCCTCGGTCCCAAATTAGCGATTGTGGAAACCCCGGTCACAAAAGCTACTGACAGAGAGCTCGTGGCAAGAGAAGATTTAAACGAGAAATGAGATCTTGACAAAACATCACACGAGGAACCCGAGGATATAAATGTTTCCGGCGAGGAACCCCTCGTTCCTAATCTAGTGATCGCGAAAAACCTGGTTACAAAAGATGCCAATGGAAAACTCGCCACAAGAGAAGATTTAAACGAGGAATGAGGGTTTGGCAGAATTTCTAGCGAGGAACCCAACTCAGAACCAAATAGAGGAGTTATGAATGGGGACCCCTCTCATATCTCGGCAGCCGCAAGCCCAGTCGAAGAAGCCCTCGAGCTCATAATTACGGGAGAGATATTCCTCAAATTCAGAATAGTGGACGAGCAATCCTTATCTACAATAAAAAGTGACGAGAGGACTTTAGAAGTCATTGTACCCGAATTTAGCCCATAGGACATTTCCACCAAGTTAGATTCAGAAGCTAGCGTATCAAATGAAGAAATCGCCGATCGCAAATGACTAATAGCAGCGGTGTCAGGAACGGAGACGACATAATCGCCAGTGGTTATGGTAAGTGGTACCAGTGGCCACCACCTTAAATAAAGAAATAGAGATAGTAAAAGAGGCTATCATGATGGGAATAACGGTGGAATCAACATCTGAGGAAGCAATAGACAGTGATGAAGCTCCAATAGGCTTCATGAGCATTCTTACCTAGTGTGAAAGATAAAATCCAGCAACATAAAGTATGAGGTATCAACTATATCTTCTTAGCAAAGTTTAATGCTTATAAAACGTAAACTTATCATATATAGGCCATGGTGCCTCCCAGTGCATTTTTACTTGTTATTATTTCTCCACCTAATAAAATAGGAAAACAGGTGTGAGAACACAAAAAGCATTTGCAAAAGTATAAATTAAAATATATAAAAAAAAGGTACAACGATTTAGTACCTCAAGCTCCTAGGGCACCGGAGTGCTCATAGTATCAACCTGAGAACAAAGAAACATGTTGAGTAGTTGAGCAAGTGCCGAGTATAAACATAAGGTACGACAATTTAGTACCTAAGGCTCCAAGGGCACCGGAGCGCTCACAGTCTTGAGCAAGTGCCAAGGATAAACAAAATGTACACCGGGCTAATGTTTCCTCTTTCTTAAGAGAATAGTAGAACCTCTACTAGATTAGAAGAGGGTCCATGACATGAAGGTCTTTTCTCATTATTCTAGGGGGAATATTTATCCTAAGGGAAAAGTATATTGAGCAAAGTCCTTATAGACACAACAGATAAATTTTTTGCACCAGATCAACAAGAGGTTATCCTCCTAATCATAATAATAAAAAAAATTCACTATATTTTTTATTTATTTATTTATTATTCCATACAGATTTATAGCGTAGAGAACAAGTCCTAACCTCTGTTCTCAAGAAAAAAATTACTTGACCAGTTTTCAGAAAATAAAAAGAAGCGAAGCAGGTCTACCCCCCTCTCTAAACTTGTTATTTTTATAAGACAAAAAGATTCCTAAGAAAAGTTTGGAACAAGTACCCTGCAGACCAAGGGAAATTTTCAGTATAAAGAAATAATTATTTCATTATTTATGATATATGTGAAATTTTATTCAAAATTTGTGGGAAGGAGAAAGGTTAACCCCTTCCTCCCAGTTATTCCTTAAGAAATGAATGTGCATAGCAAAATACCCCGCAGTTGGAGGGGTAGCTTCAAAATTTTAAATTGCACAACTCATATGCAAATACCCATAATTAGAGGGGCAACATCAAAATTTTAACTTGCTCAGTTATATGCAAATATCCCACAGCTAGAGGGGCAACTTCCAAATTTTAACCTGCTCAGTTATATGCAAGTACCCTGCAGTTAGAGGGGCTGGCAACTTCAAAATTTTAACTTGCTCAGTTATATGCTAATATCCCACAGCTAGAAGGCAACTTTCAAATTTTAACTTGCCCAGTTATATGCAAGTACCCCCACAGGTAGAGGAACAACTTCGAGATTTTAACTTGCTCAATTCTATGCAAGTACCCCGCAGTTAGAGGGGAAGCTTCAGAAATAATAACTTGCTCAACTCATATGCAAGTACCCCGCAGTTAGAGGGGTAGCTTAAGAAATAATAACTTGCTCAGCACATATGCAAGTATTCTGCCGTTAGAGGGGTAGCTTCAAAATTTTAACTTGCTCAGTTGTATGCAAGTACTATACGCTGTTAGAGGGGTAGCTCCAAAATTTTAACCTGCTCGGCTATATGCAAGTACCCCGCAGTTAGAGGGGTAACTTCAAAATTTTAACTTGCTCAGTTGTATGCAAGTACCCCGCAGTTAAAGGGGTAGCTCCAAAATTTTAACTTGCTCGATTATATGCAAGTACCCCACAACTAGAGGGGCAGCTTCCAAATTTTAACATTCTCATCTCATATGCAAGTACCCCATAGTTAGAGGGAGCAACTCTAAAATGATAACATTCTCAGATCATAGGCAAGTACCCCACACACCACGGGGAAGTTCAATCTTGAAGTTCTCACAGAAAATAGAGCAACTGAGAGTATTGAACAAGTGCAAGTATAAATAAAAGGTACGACAATTTAGTACCTCAGGCTCCAAGGGCATAGGAGCGCTCACATTCTTGGGCAAGTGCCAAGTATAAATATAAGATATGGCAGTTTAGTACCTAAGGCTCCAAGGGCACCAGAGCGCTTACAGTATTGAGCAAGTGCCAAGTATACATATAAGGTACGACAGTTCAATACCTAAGGCTCCAAGGGCATAGGAGCGCTCACAGTCTTGAGTAAGTGCCAAGTATACATATAAGGTACGACAGTTTAGTACCAAAAGGCTCCAAGGGCACCGGAGCGCTCACAGTCTTGCGCAAGTGCCAAGTATATATATAAGGTACGACAATTTAGTACCTAAAGCTCCAAGGGCATCAGAGCGCTCATAGCATCAACCTGAGAAGTCGAGCAAGTGCCAAGTATGAATAAAATAGTAACAAAGGTACTACAGTTTAGTACCTTAGGCTCTAAAGGCATAAGCTCACTCACAGTCTTGAGCAACTATTAAGTATAAATAAAGGTACGACAGTTTAGTACCTGGGGCTCCAAGGGCATTGGAGTGCCCATACTACTAACCTGTATTCTGCTTCTGCTTAAGAGGGGGCTACTGCTGAGAAGTCCTCAAGCCAGTAAACAAAGAGTGAAATCTTGATTATGATATTTTGTGCACAAGTCTCTCGACACTACAAGACACTTCTGCACGAGGGGGCTAATGTTAAGAAGTCCTCAAGCCATTGAACAAAGAGTGAAATCTTGATTATGATATCTCGTGCACAAGTCTCTCGACACTACAAGACACTTCTGCATGAGGGGGCTAATATTGAGAAGTCCTCAAGCCAGTGAACAAAGAGCGAAATAGCCTATAGCATGGGGATCCACTTAAAGTGGCTCCACCTTCCCAAGATTGCAAGTTTGACAGAAAATAGCCTAGGGCGTGGAGATCCACCTTGAGTGGCCGTTCTTTCCAAACTTGATGCTGCAGAAAATGACTCAGGGCGAGGGGTCGACCATGAGTGGTACCCTCTGCCAAGATCAATATAAGAAATAACTTATGGCGAGGGGGTCCACTTCGAGTGGCCCCTTTGCTAAGGCCAACACAAGTAACAGTTAGAGGATGAGGGAGTCCACCACAAATGGTCCCGCAATCAAGATTACAACAATCAATAGTTTATGCCGAGGGAGTCCACCACGAGTGGCCCCTCGACCAAGAGCAATGTTACAAAACAACTGGTGGTGAGGGGGGCCACCACGAGTGGCCCCTCAGCTACAATCAAAGGCACGAACAGTTTCTAGCGAGGGAGTTCACTTCGAGTGACTCCCTTTGCCGAAGGCAAATACAAAGAGGAAAACTCAGGGCGAGGGAGTCCAAGATAAGTGACCCATTTGCCAAAGACAGACATATAAACAAGAGGGTCTACCCCAAGGGCTCCCCCCTCACTGCATAAATTGGAAACAAGGTAAAATGAATTAGCGAGGGGACTCACCTAGAGTGAACCCTCTGCCCAAGACCGATGAAGAAAATAGAATGACTAAGGATGAGGGAGTCCACCACTAGGGACCCCTCGGTTACTCCAAATTGAACAGTGTAATGATGTAAAGGCATGAAACTTTTGCATTCCAAGATGAAGTGATTGTTTCATACAAAACCCTTTGGTCTACCCAACACAAAGATTTTTGTACGAGGGGACTAATGTAGAGAGGTGTGCAACTGCTATTCTAGAATAGCTAAGGGAGAGTGAACCCACCTAGAGGGCCTCCTACTGCCCAAGTTAGTAAGAAAATATTTAGAGAAAGGTGGTCCACCTTGAGTGGCCCTACGATGAGGTGTAAAACCTGGACGAGGGGACTCACAACGAGCAACCCCTCTACCCAAGATAGAAGACCACATAAAAAGGCCAAGGACGAGGGGCTCACTATGAGTAACCCCTCTAAACAAGATAGAAGGCCACAAAAAAAGGCCAAGCACGAGGGGCTCACTTTGAGCAACCCCTCTACCCAAGATAGAAGGCCACAGAAAAAGGCCAAGGAGAAGGGGCTCACCGCGAGCAACCCTTCTACCCAAGATAGAAGGCCACAACAAAAGGCCAAGGACGAGGGGCTCACCGTGAGCAACCCCTCTAGTCAAGATAGAAGGCCACATAACAAAGGTCCAGAAGATATAGAAAAAAACTCAATAGCACTGTTACTCTGTCAAAATCACACCAAAATTTTCTATTATTCTCTCCCTCCTCTCTTTAGTGTTAAGTGCCTTGTTCTTTCACTCCTCATTGACAACCATCATTCTCAGGAGCTCCTCTTGTGAAAAGTTACTATTATTGTTGTGGAAGGTCATCTTCTTGCAGGGAGGGAGTTCCAGTTTGAGCTCCATTTTAACCAAAAGGAGAAGGTTTCATAAGAAGCTGTTCCAGAAGTTCTTGAGAACCTTGCAGATATCATCCATTGGAGTGGGTCACGCCTCACCCTTTCCAGTTATTCATAGACCCCAGTCTCACTACCCTCTTACGAGTATGGATGGGATTACACATATGACACATGTTTCAAAATTTTTATCATTTCCAAGAAAGTAGGATGATAAGTGCTCCATTTTATCCATCACTTTTGTTTCTGTACCTCTTCATCCAAATAATTTTTTTTTACAAAAAATGTTACCTTCTTAAATAACCATGTATATGTAGAGAGAAAATATTTAGGGCCCTAGGCAGTTGCCTAAGTTGTCCCAAGGTTGGGCTGGCATTGGATATGATTTTATTTAGTGTTTATAATATATGATTTTTAGTCTCAAAGTAAGAATATCTCTAACTTTTGCAGTTTTTTTCTTTTTTTGTGTTTTATCTGATACCAACCACTTTTGTCAGTACCAACAACATATATGTATATTTGCCTGTTTATAAACCCCACATATGGATCACCTAGAATGGGCAATGTTTTTTATTCATGGTTTTAAATAAAGGTATGGGGTAACGTAAAGGTTGCGGTCGCGGTTGCGGTGTACCATTACTTGGTTTTAATTATTTATGTACCTTAATATTACACATCTTTACCAACAAAATTATCTCCATAACTACCGCTGCCATTCCCTCCATAAGTACCACTTCTTGGTTGACTTAAGCTAGCACCACCACTACTATTGGTACTAGTTCCACTACCCAAAAGGAACTTAAGTAGCATGAGTTCCTTCATATATTCATCTTTACTTTTATCCCACCATTCAGAATTGTCTTGACATTTTAAGAGAGATTCTTTTGTCGCTTCCAACTACGGAGACAATGGGTCATCTTCGTCAAATACATAATCCAATTTAATAGGTTGACAAGATTCTTTAATGTCTAGTTGGCTTTTCCCTATTGCATTTATGATATTTGGCCTCATAGTGTAGTATACAAAAAACAAGTTTATTTAACTTTTGAGCTTTCTAGCGATTTCTCGTCCTTTTATGTATGGGGCGAAATGTACTCCAATTTCATAACAATTGGAAGATGAACATATTTGGTTCAATAATCTCACAACAATCTGCTAAACTATATAAAATTTATAAATTGTAATAAAATTACTAATAGGGATTCATAATGGAGGACAACGAATACTCGGTCACAAACAACCCTAAAAGAATAAATTTAAGCAATTTTCCATTTTCAAGTGGACAAACAAGTTTCAGTTATATATATGTAAGTTTTTTTTCCCCATTCAACCCCAAAGCAAACAAGTTAAAATTTGGTGCTTTGTGGCAGGGTCGATGCAAAAGTTGTTCTCAAGTATTGCTGGGTACTTTAGTGGTCTATAGCGTGTAGGAGCCGACCAAGCAAACAATTCCTATTACAATGGTAAGTGGGGATCAATTTTCCAGTCACTTCATGTTGATATATCTTCTCAATTGTTACTAATTAAAGTGAATTTATCTATGTGTAGCAATATGTTTAATATTGATATATATGAAGAGTTGGGTTCTCCAACTTGCGTTATGTAACATACTTGAAAAACCTTTTATTTATAAAATTTCATGCATATGCTCTTTCATCTCTCCTAAATTTCATTACGAAACCCAAATTTTGGTGGTTGAATTACAAAATGCGTATAAATGTACATTTTCGACCTACGAAACTTGTGAGAATTATCTCACCCCACCAAATGGGCAGGGTGGAGCTAGGGGTGGGTAAGCGAGGGTTGTAGTCCACCCCCAAACAAGATTGTTTTATGTCATTATATTTACAAGCTAACACTCAATTTAGCGCACTTTAGTCCACCCCAAAATAACATACTTGATAATTGGGCATGGGCATTGAAGAGGGAGGCCAGTAAACTCAAATTTTTGCACTTATTTTATTATTAACTAGGTTTGAACCCCGCGCGATGCGCGGGCTAGTAAACCCTTTAGTGTATAAATGTGGGTGAAAACTTGTCATATAGAATCGTTCAACAAAAAGAAATAGAAATTGTTTTGTGAAAATACTGGGGTATTTTACTTTTAGAAAAAATTAACAAATTATAGTTATGCTCAACTCTAAGGCAAAATGGGTTGTATTCAATCATCTCTAAGTGTAGTTTTTTGTAAGATTGGAATACCTATACCATTGCTTTAGTCTTTAATATTTGTGACTTTAATTAAAAGAAAATCAATAAACTAATTTTTGGCATTTTTTTTGCTTTCAAAATTTAGAATTATCAATTAGACATCAAGAGCCAAATTCATCTATACATATTTTTATTATCGTACATTTTAATTTTAATTTTGTATTTTTATGACTCAAAAAATGAAAAAAAAGGTAATATGGTCAAATATTAATAGTAGCGGTTTGAGTATAAAAAATTTGGAGGTGGGGATGTAACGCAAATTTAGTAAAAATAATGAGATTAACACACAAACACCTATAAAAGTGTGTGGTAAAAACAACCTAACCCATTTATTTTTCAATTCTTTTTACCAGCACAGTTAGTACATTCCATTCTCTCACACACAAAGTCTATGAATCATTAGATACATAGAAAAGAACATAACAGAACTAAAACCCAAACCCTTCACCAATTTAACACAACATAATCACCGAGATACAAATAATTTAATATTGATTGAGATAGAAAGAAAATTCAATTTTAACAACCCTTATTTACTATATAGTTTTACTTCTCATACAAATCGTGGACCATAAATTTTCAATAGTTAGTAATTAAAATTTCTTTGTCCTTTGGATTTCAAAAGTTTATTTCATGAAAAATCATTGAGTATACATCAAGAAAAACCGAACACGCACATACAATCAACTATGTATTTAGGCATTTTTAAAACTATTCAAATCATAAGTGTAAAGAAACTCAAATGACAGAGAGAGAGAGAATACCTTTGGAATGATGTAATCACAAAAAACAAACATCAATTGAGGTAAAAAGGTGGGATTGAATCTCAAAGGGGACATGTCTTCATGAGAAAAAGTCTTATGAAAAGAGAGAGTTATGAGAGGTTTGATGTAAAATAAATGGTATATAAAGGGGGTGGAGGAATTGAAAGTTTTTTTTTCCGTGTTATGCATCTCCCTATGGAGTAATTGAAAGGTTCTCTATTAAATAGAAGATAACAGATGTATGGTGAGTTAATGTATAAGTCCACGTGTCAATCCTCAAAGAGGAGACACCCAAATTATATTTAGTTATTAGATTTGAATGGTGGTCGTTTTTATTTTTTGCTTTTCTTTAATGTAATAACTTTACATTTGAATTTAGGATTCTAAAAAATGCGTGTTGATGTTTTCATTGTTAGGTATTGTAATAATAAAATAATGAATCTATATAAGTTTCAATGAGACTATAATGTCTACACATTTTTATCCCGAACAATATCGTCGATAGGAATGGCAACGGGGAGTTTCCTTTTTTTTTTGAGGTGGGGTGGGGTGGGGGGAGGTACCCTTCTTGTCCCAACACAGATTTTTATCCCGAACAATATCATCGATAGGAATGGCAACCGGGCGTTTCCTTTTTTCTTTGTGAGGTGGGGTGGGTTGGGGGGAGGTACCCTTCCTGCCCCAACACAGATTTTACCTACCACCGTCTACGTTTATGTACCCCACGGGGGCCCCAACCTGCCCCGTATCCGCCTAAGAAAGTAGCAACTATAAAATTTGAATTTGCATCAATATATACCACTTGTCAGATCTATATATACATTGATTTCAACAACAATATCTATCAGTCTGTTTATTGAATGGTACATAGATTTCAACAATAAAGAATCACAAATCAACCTTTTTGTGCCTTTTTCTTGTCATGATATTTGTGAAAATCTCTTTACTAACATTACTTTTCTTTCGGTATGGACAAATTCTCACAAGAAAAATAAAAAAATTCTCACCTCTCTGTTACGGTTTAAACGGCAGCGGATCTGCTGGTTTTGGCCGGCTGTTTCAATGCCGGTGAAAAAGGCTGCTAGTTTTGGCGGCAGAGGTGAAGAGGTAGATTCTGCTGTCTTCTCTCTCTATATGTAGAAGTGAATGATATATGACAAAAATAACATTGGTTATAGCTATATATTAGTTACAAATTAAAAAAATAAGCCGCCAATCTTCCACATATTTGAACTTAATAGTCCGTTGACTAAAATTTAATTTTTTCCATGAAAAATAATTATTTACTTAATTTTATTTTTATTTTTGGCATTTGAAAATACATTTTGCATAAAAATAGTTATGAATAATTAAATTACTTCATATTTATCATTTTCACCTCTAAAATTGATCCAATGGAGAAATTCAAAAGTAATATTAAACCACTCCTCAATTATTCACCGAGTTTATAGATTAAGATAATTGAGTTTTCTTCAATATTTTTTCAATCATTTAATGAAACATACCCTTGCCTATTTTTCGAAACATCCGGTGGCAGGCGCAACGCCCCTTGCCTATTTTTCGAGACACCCGGTGGCAGGCGCAACGCATCGCTTAAGGGGAATGCCCTAGCATTAGCACATATATTCATAGGATTCATGTTCATAAGGATCTGACAAAGTTTTACGCTGGCTGTCAGCTACCTAACGCAACCCCCCTCCTTTTTCCGGGCTTGGGACCGGCAGTGTCAAAAAAATAAGAAGCTAGTCCAGGATACTAGACTTAGGTTAGCGACTTGGAACATAGGGACTATGACAGGAAAAGGGATGGAGTTAGTAGATACCATGATAAGAAGAAAAGTTAACATAGCTTGTTTACAAGAAACTAAATGGGTCGGTGAGAAAGCTAGAGAAATAGAAAATACAGGATTTAAATTATATTATACAGGAAAACATAGAAATAAGAAAACGAGTTGGAATAATAGTAGATAAAAACTTTAAGGACGATATCGTAACCGTTATTAGGAAAGGTGATAGACTTATACTTGTAAAATTGGTATTAGGTAAAACATAATTAATATTGTTAGTGCTTATGCACCTCAAGTAGGATTAGATGAGCACACTAAAGTACAATTTTGGGAACAAATGGATGAACTAATTCAAGAAATACCCCTAGGTGAGAAAATCTATATAGGTGGAGATTTTAATGGCCATGTAGGAGAAGATCATGTAGGATATGAGATAGTGCATGGAGGACATGGTTTTGGAGATAGGAACGATGGGAGAGAGTCTATCTTAGATTTTGCGATGGCTTATGATTTTGTACTAGTAAATACATGTTTTAAAAAGAGGCTTGAACACTTAATAACTTATAAAAGTGGAACACATAAGAGCCAAATAGGTTTTTTCTTTACTAGGAAAGGAGACCGATTAACGTGTAAAGATTGTAAGGTTATCCCGGGAGAGAGCTTAACCTCACAACATAGGATAATGGTGTTGGATATAAATATTAAAAATCAATCACGAGTGCGAAAAGTAAAGATTAACCCACGAACTGGGTGGTGGAATTTAAAAGGAGAGAAATTAGAACTATTTAAAGATAAAGTATTAAATGAAGCAACATGTAATAGTGAAGAAGAAACTAAAATAATGTGGAATAAGATGGCCACATGCATTAGGAGAATATCAAAAGAAATTATTGGAGAATCAAAAGGCAAAGGGCCACAGTCTAAAGAAACTTGGTGGTGGGATGAAGAAGTACAAAATATAGTAAAAATTAAAAGGGAGTGCTTTAAAGCATGGCAAACAAATAGAAATGAAGAGAATTTTGAGAAATATAAATGGGCTAAAAAGGATGTTAAGAAAGTGGTAAGAGATGCTAAGTTAAAAGCGTATGATGATCTTTATACAAAATTAGGAACACAAGAAGGGGAAAAAAGTATTTATAAGCTTGCTAAACTTAGGGATAGGAAAACAACAGAGGAACTTAGGGAGACTCGAGAAGATATATTTTTTCGTAGAATTAGGACAACAGAGGTCAGGATTGCTCTAAAAAGATGAAAACAGGGAAGGCTTAAGGACCATATGGTATCCCTATTGAGGTTTGGAAGTGCTTAGGGGAGGATGGAGTATCATGGCTTACAAAATTATTTAATAGAATTTTAATGACTAATAGGATTCCCGATGAATGGAGAAAAAGTATTTTAGTACCTATTTATAAAAATAAAGGGGACATAAAAAGTTGTTCAAATTATCGTTGTATTAAGTTAACGAGTCATACAATGAAACTTTGGGAGAGAGTGATTGAATATAGATTGAGATTGAAGACAACAGTATCTGAGAATCAATTTGGGTTTATGCCTGGGAGGTCAACAATGGAAGCAATCTATTTATTGAGGAGATTAATGGAGAGGTATAGAGAGAAAAAGAAGGATCTTCATATGATTTTTATAGATTTGGAGAAGGCGTATGATAGGATACCCAAAGATATAATCTGGTGGGTACTACATAAAAGAGGAGTGACTCGCAGATATATTGATGTGATCAAGGATATGTATGATGGTGGGATGACTACAGTAAGAACATCAGCTGGAGAAAGTAGTGAATTTTCAATTACGGTAGGGCTACACCAAGGTTCAGCATTAAGTCCTTATCTCTTTGCTCTTGTTATGGATGAGTTGACTGGACAAATACAAGATGAGGTGCCATGGTGTATGCTATTTGCAGATGATATTGTTTTAGTCGATGAGACTAAGATGGGGATAAATGCTAGGTTGGAATTGTGGAGAGAAACTTTAGAAATAAGAGGATTTAAAATAAGCAGAACTAAAACAGAATATATGGAGTGTAATTTTAGTAGTAATAGGAGGACAAATGGAGATGTGGTGAAATTGGAGGGTCAAGAAATACCTAGAAATGACCATTTTCGTTATTTAGGATCGATTATACAAAAAGATGGAGATATTAGTGATGATGTTGCGCATAGGATTAGAGCAGGCTGGGTTAAGTGGAGAAGTGCGACCGGCGTTCTGTGTGATAGGCGTATACCTTTGAAGTTAAAAGGAAAATTTTATAGGACGACCATTAGACCCGCTATGTTATATGCGACAGAGTGTTGGGCAACCAAGAAACAAAATGTGCAGAAAATGAGTGTGGCGGAAATGCGAAAGCTAAGATGGATTTGTGGTAAAACTCGAAAGGATAAAATTAAAAATGATCAAATTCGTGAAACGGTAAAAGTAGCTCCTATAAAAGATAAATTGAGAGAAAATCGACTTAGATGGTTTGGACATGTCAAGCGTAGACCAATGGATGCTCCTGTACGGAAGAGTGATTTAGTTAGTATTGATGGTAACCCAAGGGGTAGAGGTAGGCCTAAATTAACTTGGTGGGATATTATAAAAAAAGACGTGATATCATGTGGTTTAACCGAAGATATTGCACTGGACAGAATGGAATGGAAAAATAGGATTCATGTAGCCGAGCCCAAATAATTGGGAAAAGGCTTTGTTGAGTTGAGTTGAGTTGAAATTGTAAATAGCTTATTACTCTCACATAATGTTCGTAATTTGCATCTTTTAGCTTAAAGGATCCATCCTTGAACCATAATTCTTTAGAATAGTCAAGTATTTAATGGAAATGGAGTAATGTAAGTTGTCAGAGCTATATTGTAGGACATCATTTATTTGAGTTATGAACGTCGCATGAAGGAGTAGCTAACGTCAAACCCCGTGATATAACGCCATAAATACACAAAATTAAAAAAATGCTAAAAAAATCTCAACACAAAGTATTTGATATTAAACCATGTGTAAAACTTGTCTATTATAGAGTTTTTATTAGCCCACCCATTTAAGGAATACTGGCTTCGCCCTTGCTAAATGGTTGAATTTTTTGACGAAATTTGGTGGAGGTGAAGATCATATGATGTAATTAGGGTGTCAATATTTAGATTTTCTCCCGTTAGTCTTGATAATGTAATAATGTTAATAAAAAAAATGTAATGAAGATGTTTATTTCTTTTTATAAAATACTAAAACTATCAATGGCCGACGTAGGAGCTTTCTTTTCGGAGTCGAATACGTATTTTCATTAGTAAATTTTTATCATTTAATTAAGAAAAACAATTATAAACGGAATTTCACTGTTACTACTTTCTGTTGCATACGGGACGTGAGATTATTCTTATTTTTATGTCTAGTATAGTTATTTGCAATTAGTTTGTTGACACAACTTTTGTCTCCACCATTATTCCAACCAAACCCTGGAACTTCTAATTTTGGATTTGTCATGAACCCCACGTAGATGTTTTCATAACGTTAGAATCCCACGTAGCCCATCGCCGATCATCGTAGGCAACCTACACCAAGCCAAGTGGTCTTGGATTCAATCAGAATTAGTGATCTTGTATGTATACTTGGGAAATCCTTCATCGCGACTGCATAGGGTTATGAAAACGCAAGGCCTGGAAGGACGGATCCCTGTTGAGCAAAAGCACTTCGGCTCGATCACTATCAACCTTCATCGATACTGAATGTCTTTCTTTGACGACTGATAGTTTCCACTGAAGCTGCAGCTTATCGGGAAGTAATGGTCCATGGATGGAAAGTTGTAACTAGCTTTGGAAGCCCTATATTTGCTGGGGCTGCAACCTTCAGTGATACGCTTAATAATTTAGACATCGAGCTGTCTTCGCCGGTCGCGACTAACACACCCGCTCTTCATTTGGAGCAAACTTTAGAAGGCAAATTCCTAAAGTACCCTCGTCATTCACATCACAGTACTTGGTTAAATTTTTAAATTTGATTTCCACCTATAAATATTTCAAAACCCAATTCTCCCAAATATACAGACCCACCCTTCAAAATTTGTAAGATATTTAACCCGCCCACCCAATTACTTTGGGAGTCTCCCAACTTTTGAAAATTACATTTCAGCCAATCCACTATTAAACACCTTAGTCGACCCTAAATATTTTTGGAATTTATATTACAACCCCTGAATTTTTAGAATGTCTCAATCAACCCCCAACAATTTGGAAGGTTAATATTAGCTCCTACTTTTTCCCAAACTCCTAATTGTAACTCTGCTGCATTCCTCGATGATGACTATTCTCGTTTTGATATATCGTGGGTGGAATGAAGGCGTTGATATAAATAATGGGTATGATGTGTTGGTTTGTGCTGAATTTGAGAGGTTGAGTTACACAGTCAATGAAGAACTCCAAGTACACATCGACCGAGTAGGTGCCGCATTCATTGTTCAAAGCATAGTTGTTAAAGGCAAGCCTAGTCGCTAGGCGCACTAAGGTGTAGGTGAGGCGCCTAGAGGAGGGGTGGGCGAGGCGCATTTCAAAATGCGCGCGCCTGAAGGCACTAGTCGCGAGGTGCACTCACACGCCAGGCGTGGGACTAGGCACGCTTCTTTTTTTTTTCTGCTTTTCTGCTCTCTTTTTTTCGTCTTTTTTTCTTTTTTCAGCCTATTTCTTCCTGTTTTCTTCTTGGCCATTTTTTTTTCTTTTTTTCTGCCCAATTCTTCCCCGAATGGCTATTTTCTGCCTTTTTTTTTCTTTTTTTCTTTTTTCAGCCCTTTTTTCTGCATTTTCTTTTCTTTCTTCTTTTTTCTGCCTTTCTTTTCTGCCTCTTTTTTCTTCCTTTTTCCTTTCTTATTGTTTGCTGTGAGGAAAAAAATATGAGTTGAAATACAATACAATGAAAAATTTAAATACAATAGAACACCATTTAAATACAATACAACACCATTTGCTGAAATTACTATTTTAATGTTTTACTATTTTATATATTTTACTGTTTTGCTGTTTTACATGGGAAAAAAATATCAATTGAAATACAATGTTGATACCAAAATTAATATGCTGATGTGGACGAATAGTACGAACACACGTGTCAGTCTACGTGGCACAATAGCAACGAGGAAGTTCATTTCCCCGACCAACTCATGTTTTATTCGAGCAACAAGGACACCCCGAGGAACTCCAGTACTCCGAGGTACTCTAGCGCTCCGAGGAACTATTGATCAACGAGAAACTAAAGCGGTCCGAGCTGTACCTCGACCCCAGCATTAATTGCCAGATATTCAAACAGCTCGATGATTCATTGAATGTTTAGGATCTTGACGCACACGCTGCATTAAATGTATTACCCTTTCATATGTATATCATTTAATGTATCGACCCTTTCATGTACAGCCTAAGGGCTATAAATACCTTATATCATCCTCATTCAAAGGGACCAGAATTTGTTGGGAGAACTTGTAATCAAGAATTCTGCAAACATTCAGCAATAACATAACAGTGGACGTAGGCTTTATTCCTAGCCGAAACCACTTTAAAAATCTTTGTCTTATTTATTTATCTGTGATTGAATAATTAGAACAATCTAGTTTTTTACATCAACAGATTGGCGCCGTCTGTGGGAATCGATTGTTACTATCGTTTTTCACAAAAATCATTTATTATTAATGGCAGATAATCCAGAATCCAGTAATCGAAATGCTGGAAATACTGGAAATCTTCCAAATCCATCTGCACCTCCAGATCTGGCCGGAATTATGACGAATCTGGCTCAAGGACAAACCGCCATGCAAGAATCTATGAGGCAACTCATTCAAACTCTTCAAGGCGGTGCACCTACCTATTCAGGGCAAAGGAGTGATCGTAGGCAATCGCGATCCAGACGTACTGGGTCATATCGCAATGGAGAATCTAATGATTCTTCTTATCAACCTGGGCGAACTTCATCAATACAGGCTACGGATACAGATCAACGTATCACTCTCTCTCCGGAGAGAACTAGCACTTTAGAAAGATTAAGCAGGGTGTCTCCTTTCAGTCGGTTAGGACCAAGGAGGAATATGAGTCAACCTAGAGCTCCATCGAGAAGTTTGCGGCTACCATCAGGTTTGAGAGAAGGATCAGCACAATCACGACCAGCTACTCGTCGAGATAAATCTCAGGAAGCTACGTCAGAGCAATCAATTGCTCGGACTAAACGGCCTGAGGAAGGAAATGAAGCATGGAAAGGTTCCATTCAGCGGTTGGAAGATAGACTGGGAGAAGTGGCTAAGGCAAGAAACCCACTACAGAGAACTTTTGTTCAAGGGACACCTTTTGTGCAAGCCATTGTGGATTTTCCTACACCATCGAAATTCAAAGCACCTGTGGTGACCCCCAAGTACGATGGAAAGACAGATCCTGTACTTCATATAGAACAATACCAAGCTGCTGCCGACATCTATGCCGTCCCCGACGAGATGAGGTGTAGAGCATTCTCGGGAACTCTTACCGGATCTGCACAAATATGGTACAATAATCTTCCTCGGGGTAAGATTTCAACTTTTATTCAGTTAGCCGAGCTGTTCATTGGCAATTTTTGTTTAGGAGCAAAGCCAGTAAAGCGAGTAGCACACTTGCTAAGTGTTAGGCAAAAATCAGGTGAAAGTACTAGAGATTACATAACTCGTTTTAATAACGAGAAGTTGGAAGTCATAGATTACAAAGAAAAAACAACGATCACTGCTTTGATGAGTGGTTTACTACCTAACAAGATGTACTACACCTTGGCCAAAGATCCACCTAAAACTATATCCGAGTTGATGGCAAAAGCAGCCAAAATCATGAATGCCGAGGAGGCTATGTCTGCGAAGAAGAATATGGATAAAGAAACTAAGGTGGAGGTCGACAAGTCTAAGAAGAAAGATCAGAGAGGTAATGGTGGTGACAAGCACTCCAAGAATAATAGGACGTCATGGGAAGTCCTAAAGAAGTACGATAATTATACTCCATTGAAAATGGGTATTAATCATGTTTTAGAAGAAATCAAGAACAACGAGGAAATCAAGTGGCCAGAAAAACTGAGGACAAATCCTGATCTGAGGAACAAGGCCAAATACTGCGAGTTTCACAAAGATCATGGCCATATGACCAAAAATTGCATAGCCTTTCAGAACGAGATTGAAACGCTCATCCGAAGAGGAAAATTATCAAAATATGTACATCGCAGGGGTGAGAGGAAGAATGATGATAGAACTAGAGAGAGATCTAGATCTCCTCGTCGTGCAGAGGAGAAAAAGAAGAGGGACCACGAAGATGATCCAGATGATGACCCTGATCTTCCCAAGAAGCCAAGGAAGCCTGAACGAGAGGTATTTTCCATACGTTTTGGGTCATTTAATTGTAATGTTATTACAGGAGGAGATGCAGGAGGAGGAGACCTTACTACAGAAAGAAAGGCTTACCTCGGGGAGGATCAAGCTTGTTCGTATATTCAGCGAATAAATCTGGCCGAGGATGATCGTCCGAGGAAAGTAAACAAAGAGAAGATAGTCATTGGTCTTTCAAAAAATGACTTGGCAGGTGTTCTTTACCCTCATGACGATCCTTTGGTGATCAAAATGAGGATGAAAGAGGTGGTGATTTCAAGGGTGTTAGTAGACAACGGTAGTTCGGCAGACATAATGTACTATTCATGCTTTGATAGCCTGAATTTGAAATTATCTCAATTGGAACCTTATCATAGGCCCCTTCTGGGTTTTGCTGGCGAGAAAGTTTTTCCACTTGGGACGATCAAGTTGGATATATTCATCGGAACTTGGCCTGCTTGTCAAACGGAAAGAATACGCTTCTTTGTGATCGATAAGAATGTGCAGTCAGCCTACAACATCATCATGGGAAGAGTTGGATTGAAGAAGTTCGAAGCAGTTCCTTCTAAAGTACATCAGTGTTTGAAATTCCCAACAAATTTTGGAGTCGGAGTTGTGAAAGGTGATCAAAAAGTAGCTCGGTAATGCTATTACTCGTCTGTCGAGCAAGTGGAACTTGAAGAATTAAGGAAAAAGACCACTACTTACCAAGTGGATGAAGGTACAGAAATTGAAACTCTTGACCCTAGGGATGAATCTCAACTTGTAAAAGGACAGGTGGTGGAATCTACAGAAAATATTATTCTGGATGACGAGCATCCTGAACGAGTAACCCAGATAGGATCGTCGTTGGATGTTTTAATAAAACATGAGTTGATAACTTTCTTGAGAAATAGGAAGAATACTTTTGCTTGGAGTCATGAAGACATGCCAGGAATAGATCCAAACTTCTTATGTCATGAGCTCAATGTGAATAAGAAGATCAAGCCTGTGAAGCAGAGGAGAAGAGTGTTTAGTCCCGAGAAGAACCAGGCCATACAAGAGGAGGTCGAGAAGCTCTAGAAAGCCCAATTCATTGAAGATGTAAAATATCCAGATTGGTTGGCAAATGTGGTAATGGTAAAGAAGAATAACAATAAATGGAGAATGTGTGTTGATTTCACTGATCTTAACAAGGCATGCCCAAAAGATCATTTTCCATTGCCCAGAATTGACCAACTAGTGGATGCTACCTCGGGACATGAGCTGCTCAGCTTCATGGATGCATACTCTGGCTACAATCAGATCAAAATGAAACATGAAGACAGGGAAAGTACTTCTTTTATTACCCCAAGGGGAACTTATTGTTATAATGTTATGCCTTTTGGTTTAAAAAATGCAGGTGCAACATATCAGCGGCTGATGAACAAGGTTTTTGCCGAACAAATCAGTTGCAACATGGAAGTCTATGTCGACGACATGCTCACCAAAATCAAGAGAGCTACTGATCATCTAGTTGACTTAGGCCAGACCTTTGATCAACTGGACAAATACCAAATGAAGCTCAACCCGACGAAGTGTACCTTTGGAGTACGAGAAGGAATGTTCCTCGGATACATCGTCAACCAACGAGGTATTGAGGCAAATCCAGAAAAGATCAAAGCTCTTTTAGGGCTACGATCCCCAACGACGAAGAAAGAAGTACAGAGTCTTACAGGATGAGTTGCAACGCTCAACAGATTTGTATCTCGAGCAACTGATAAATGCCTCCTATTCTTCAAAACACTGCGAAAAAGTTTTGAGTGGACTGATGAATGTGAGAAGGCTTTTCAAGACTTGAAGAAGTATTTCGGAGCACCACCATTGTTGTCCAGGCCAATAACCGGAGAGAGATTGTACTTGTATCTGGCCGTATCAGAGAATGCGGTCAGCTCTGCATTGATCAGGTTGGAGAATGGAGTTCAAAAACCTATCTACTACACAAGTAAAGCTTTCGGAGGTGCCGAAATCAGGTACCCAAAGCTAGAAAAATTGGCACTGGCACTAATCGAAGCAAGTAGAAGAATGAGGCCATATTTCCAGGCCCATACCATCATTGTGTACACTGACATGCCGCTAAGACAAGCCCTCCATAAGCCGGAAAAATCAGGAAGACTGATGTACTGGGCGATAGAACTTGGTGAATATGATATTGTGTATGAACCCAGATCATCCTTAAAAGGGCAAGCTGTAGCAGATTTTATAGCAGAGTTCACATACCCTAATACCCCCGAGGAACAAAAGCTGCTTGATGACCAACCTGTGGATGATACAGGATCAACAGACACAGGTCCAGACCAACTAAGGTTGGTAAAAGGACTTGTGGATGTAAAAAAATCATCATATTCAAACCCAGACCAACTCCGGTTGGTGAAAGGGCACCAACAGATGATCGACGAGGAACGAAAGATACCAGGGGATGATGAAAGAAAACAGCAGATATTTTACCGAGGAGCTCTGACAGATAAGAAATTTGAAGACGAGTTACCTACATGGAGATTATATGTAGATGGATCATCTTGCACAGCTGGTTGTGGAGCAGGGATTGTTTTAAACACCCCGGATGATATTGACATGGAATATGCTTTGCGATTCCAATTCAAAGCCTCCAATAATGAGGCTGAGTATGAGGCCCTGATAGCAGGCTTAAATTTAGCGAAATTTATGGAAGCACGACAAATAATGGTGTTCAGTGATTCTCAATTAATTGTGGATCAGATGATGGGAGTATATGCAGTCAAGGGAGAATTAATGGCGAAGTATCATGCAAAGGTGATGGAATTGTTGGTAGAATTTGATGCCATTCAATTGGTGAGAATACCGAGGATGGAGAATGCTAGAGCAGACGCATTGGCCCGATTAGCGTCATCTACGCGCACCGAGCTACGAAGAATAATACCAATTGAAGTATTAGAAAGTCGGAGCATAGAAGAAGGCCTGATGGTGAATATAATAACCCTTGATTTAGGACCATCTTTGATGGATTCTATCAGGGCATACATTGAAGAAGGAGAATTACCGGAGGATAAGCTAGCCGCTAAGAAATTAAAGTATAAAGTTGCTCGGTATGTGTTAATTAATGGTGTTTTGTATAGACGAGGAATTATGGCAGGTTTGCAGAGATGTGTACATCCATCAGAAGTCAAGGAATTGGTTGAGGAAATCCATGAAGGATCCTGTGGAGCTCATGTAGCAGGTCGGACACTTTTGCAAAGGGTGATGACACAGGGATACTACTGGCCGACGATGAGGGCTGATTGTATAGCCTATGCTAAGAAATGTGACAAGTGCCAACGCTTTTCCTCCATCCGAAGAACTCCACAAGCATTGTTAACACCCATAACTTCACCTTGGCCATTTGCTATGTGGGGGATTGATTTGGTTGGACCATTTCCGACGACCCGAGGAAGGTTCAAGTACCTTGTCGTGGCAGTGGATTATTTTACTAAGTGGGTGGAAGCTGAACCACTGATTGATATGACGTACGAGAAGGTTTATCAATTCATTTGGAAGAACATCATCTGTCGATATGGTCTCCCCCATGCTTTCATCACAGACCATGGAACACAATTCGATAACGAAGAATTTGCTGCCTATTGTCATCAGTCGAACATTTTGAAGTTTCATTCAGCACTAGGCCATCCCCAAAGCAATGGACAGACTGAGGTGACGAACAGAACATTACTAAATGGTTTGAAAAAGAGATTAAGTGAAGCTAAAGCAAATTGGATTAATGAGCTCCAATCAGTACTATGGGCTTACCGAACAACTCCCCGAGCAGCAACTGGAGAGTCACCATACATGTTAGCATTTGGAAGTGAGGCTGTAAAACCGGCCGAGTTGGGTCTCCCAACACATAGAGTGCTGAATTTTAATTCCCCAATCAGCGATTTAATGAGAATACTGGATTTGGATATGCTCGAGGAGGTTAGAGAAGAGGCATCCATTAGAAATGCTGCTTATCAACAACGAACAACTCTGTTCTACAACAAAAGGGTGAAGAAATGCGATTTAAAAGAGGGGGATTATGTGCTAAAGAAGGTCATTCAGAAGCATAATAAACTGGAAGTTGTTCGACCAGGAACTTACAGAATAGCAACTCTAGAGGGAGAGGAGTTTAAGAATGCATGGAATGCTGAACTCCTGCGCAAGTATTATCAGTAATGTAAAATGTAAAGCATTTCCTTCAGTATGAATAAAACGAGGATGTTTCACCATTTTCTTTCTGTTGAAAGTTTTTCGGGGAATACTAGTGTAATACACTACGCTTATAGTTCGAAAGAAAAAATATACTCCTTTGGTTAGGAGGTGACACTAGTGTGACCAACCACGGTTGGTAAGATATCTAGTGGACAGTTCGAAAGAACCAAAAAATATACTCCTTTGGTTAGGAGGTGACACTAGTGTGACCAACCACGGTTGGTAAGATATCTAGTGGACAGTTCGAAAGAACCAAAAAATATACTCCTTTGGTTAGGAGGTGACACTAGTGTGACCAACTACGGTTGGTAAGATATCTAGTGGACAGTTCGAAAGAACGAAAAATATACTCCTTTGGTTAGGAGGTGACACTAGTGTGACCAACTACGGTTGGTAAGATATCTAGTGGACAGTTCGAAAGAAACAAAATATACTCCTTTGGTTAGGAGACGTACACTAGTGTGACCAACTACGGTTGGTAAGATATCTAGTGGACATATAGTTCGAAAGAACCATTACTACTCCTTTGGTTAAAGGGTGTACATCAGCATGATCAATTACGGTTGGTAAGATAAAAATATACTCTCACATTACAACATATGTTGGTCGGGAGGTAAGATTAATACAAAAAGTTCCCCAGAGAACAAAATATAATATTCCAAACTGAACCAAGTATAGTTAGTCGGGGATAAAAACCCACTAACTGTAGTTGGTCGACGGGGATAAATTATTGACCTTGGTTGGTCGGACACATTTTATGAAAATATTTGAAATTGAACCAAGTATGGCTGGTCGGGGATAAAATCCCATCAACTGTAGTTGGTCGGCAAACATTATTTAACCACTTTGGCTGGTTGGAAATATTTTGAACATTTTATACTCAAGTGATTGAACAACCTTGATACTTGTAACTTTTTATTAAGTTGCTCGATGAACAATATTATTGTTATCTTTTTTAACAGATACAATATTATTGTTATCTTTTTAACAGATACATATGCACAAATATAAAGGTGTTTGATAAACACAAGACAATAGCAAAATTTGTAAACAGAAAATGAAAGTCTTTTCATTAAAATTCAAAATAAATTACAGGTTACATGAATGTACTAACTATTACATTGATATTCTTATTCTATTGGTTTCTTGCCCTTTGCTTTAGAAATAGGCTCTTCGCCAGCAGGAGGATCTTCCAGGCAAAGGGGAGAATTAATAAAGTTCAAGTCCTTCAACATTCTGACATTCATTATTGAAGGTGTCTCCATTAGATGCTCTGGACGAGATACTTCGATTTGGGAATGAAGGCTATAATCAGCGAGGTGTTTTGAAATTAAGCTACGAGGAATGGAACGAGCTGGGATCCAGGACATGTCCAATTTGAAAGGTGGCACAGGCAAGTCTAGTAACCCTGGAGCATGATAATCCCATAAAAATGCCCTTGTTCCAATTTTAACACACCCAGTGCGTTCAACCACCCCTGCTTATAACCTTCATTGTTGGCATGTTCAATACGAGCATCCAAATGAACAAGAGCTTCATTATATCCTGCCATCCAGAATTCCCTGGGTTGCTTATGAAATTGAAAGGTTAATCTATCCAATTGTTCATGAAGGTTTTTGGCAAAAAGATCCTTGGAATGTAAAGCAGACTTAGTTGCAGTGAGTTGATCCTCCAAGGATAGATTTTTCTTCGACAGTTCAGATAAAGCCCAATCTTTGGCATTTAATTGGTATGCTTGAGTTTCCAAAGTAGATTGAGTACGAGCTTCTTCAACATTGCGGCTATGAGTTCTTGATCGACTCCGAGCAGCGACTGGAGAATTTTGCTCCTCGGCAACATGTTGAACAACTCTTCCTCACCCACGAGAACCTCTTCCTCGTCCCCGAGCAGTCACAGGAATAACAGATCTTCTCAGAACGTCCAACTCTTGCCTTAATTTAGCATTCTCAACTTCTAAGAACGAGAAACCTTAATCGGTAAATTGCACTAAAGCAGTGGAAGAGGACGATGCAGATTCATATTCCGCCAGCTTTTTCTGCAAATTATTATTTTCTTGTTCCAGGATCTCAGCGATCTGCATACAGGCCTCAACTTCACCTCTTAGAGTTCTCTCCCTAATATCATATCCAGCGATAATCTTTTTATGGCCTGTTTCAGATGAAAGCTGTTGATATCTATTTTCATAGTCTTTGTGCAACAAAATAGTTGATTCATTGTGTTGATTTTGAAGATCCTCTATGGAACCATGAAGATCTTCAATCAAGTCATAGTAGGCGACATTGTTGGCCACAACTCGGTCAAGTAAAACCTTCAAATACCGATAAGCCTCAATTGCTTGCTCTGAAACATCATGGCCAAGGATGTCAGAAATTTCTGATACACTTAGCTCTGTGTGACCAGCTTTATAGTATTCGTGACATTGCTGCATCAGTTTTGTATCATGGGCGGATAGCAGTTCCATTCAAGCAACAAACTAATGAAGAGAAGACAACAATCAACAAAAAAACAAGTCATCAACAACAGAGATGAACAAAGATGTATTTTATTAGATCACAAAAGGATTACATTGTTCGATTACAAGTAATGAAAGATAGAAATGATACCGAACAACTTCACACCTTTTCCTTGTCTCCCAAGACTTTCTCGGGAGGCTGGGACGAGGAGCTCGGTTGCTCGATGGTAACAATGGCTTGATCGGCAGGAATCTTCTCAGGAGGAGGAGGCATGGAAGAAATGTCCTCGGTGACAGAGGGTTGAGAAGCAGAGACTGGATCACCCATAGCCATAGAAGATTCATCTGAGAGAGGTTCATCTTCTTCTTCTTCCACAATTACTGGAGGAGGACCAGGGAGGTGCAGTTGGAATATCTCAGAGTCGTCTTTGATCTTCAACTCTTGCAGAGAAGCTACCCAACCGTCTCAGAAGTATTTCAACTTCCCATACTGGACTTGGGATGTCATTGCAGCAATCCCCTTGTCCCATCCTTTATCCCAGCCAGCGCTGAAGGATTTTTTAACTGCGAGCTTTCTTCTCAACTTCTCCGAGGAAAGCTTCGCATCCAATTCTTCTTTTTGGCTTTTGATATCTCGCAGGGCGAGCAACTCTTCTTCTGCCTTCCTCAATTTATCCTCAAGCTCTCCAAAATTCTTGAGCTTGTTGTCGTATTTCTGATGCTCAACCTCCAAACTTTTCACCTTTTTCTCCAAACCCTTGGAGATTTCAGCCAACTTCACCTTCTCGGCCTCAACTGCAGACAACTTTTTCTCCCAAACAGCCTTATCCTCATTATACTATTGGCGACATTCTTTCAAGGATTGGGTCAAACCCAGCAGAGCATCCTCTACACCTGACGAGAAGCTTGAAGCTTTAATAGCTTCATCTTTCTTCACAATATTATTGAAACAATTCACCAGCTGAAAAATGAGAAAAACAGTAAAGTCAATACAAAATACAAACATTCAGAGAAAGAAAGAAAACCCAGAGTATGAGAAATTTACCGAAGCAAGGTGACGAGTAGCTAGGGATGTCAGCATATCCCTGGAAATATTTTCATCAATTCCTTGGACCTCGGGTATGATCCAAGTTTTTACCGAGCTCATTGCAGAGCTCGGAGGAATGATGGTTGGAACACCAACAACACCAGATGGTGGGGAAGAGGCAGTTTCAGCCAAATTGACTGAGGATGATTTCCTCAATCTTCTCAAAGGGACTTCAGCAGCTTCAACCAAAGAAGAACTCTTGGTCGGAGAGATGGTAATCACTTCCATAGGAGTGACTTTCTTGCTCGGAGCCACTGGGGGCTTCTCGGCAGCTTTAGAGGGTGCAGCATCCACTTTCTTAGTCCCCTCTGGGACATCAGTTTTTCTTTTCTTAGCCCCAACAGTAGAAGTAATGTCATCAAAGAGAGCAGGAGGAGCTCTTTTCTTACCCATTCTTTGACTTAAAGGAAGATGAGAATCTGAAGAAGAATCTTCTGGAGTTGATGCTGGCTCAACAGGACGAGCAGTATAAGAGGTTGTATAGCTCTTATACTGTAGCAAATATGATGCAGACCTGATGTGCTCGTCTGCAACGTTCTTATGCAAACCCCAGATAAGTTTCAGATGCTTGATGTTAACTTATGTTTCTTTTGGAGTTTTTCTTTTGCTATCAACTGTAAATAAATACATAATGAGATATCAGTCATACATTTTGTCAAACATGATGAAAGCATAATTTCATAAGAAAAATAAAATGAAAAATAAACCTATCCCATTGCCATATGGGGGGCATCTGGGACCGTTGTATACTCCATCTCCAACTAAAGGGGCATGTTTCCAATTTTTAATAACCACCCCATGTTCAAAATAATTTCTATTTGCATCGGGGAGGTTAACTACAAGAGCCCTATTCAAAAACCTAGTTTTTAAATAATAAATATTATCTAAAACGACCCATCTATAGCAGTACATAATTTCAGGGATCCCTATACGAGTCCCATGAGTTAGATTTAATTTGTGCACCCCATTAATTATTCTCCATGAATTGGGGGCTATTTTTGCGCGACAAGATCGAAATACTGACAAAATTCAAGACACAATGGGTTCGGTGGAAAATAAAATCCACATTCAGCAATGAATAGACTGGGAAACCAATGTCCCTCAGCCAATCGAAAATAATCTAAAGGCTCAGAAAGAACCTCTAGAGTTACCCAGGAAGGAATGGAAAAATCAGAACGAAATTTCTCAACAGATTCCACAATATAAACCATACTGAATAAAAGAGATACAAAAGAAAGGAAGAAGATCTTACAGGAAGAAAGGAGGTATGTTGACAACGAACGAAAACAAGGGTGAACGCACAAGAGAGAAGGAGAGAATAGAAAGCTTGAATGCAAGAAATTGGAAAAAGAAGAAGACGGTATGGTTACCTAAGAAGTTTAAATACTTTGCCTTGGGAAGTAGTGAAGGAAATGATTACACGAAAGAAACTATTGAACTTCCGGCGGCTAAAAGGACAAAAAGGGCACAAAGATCGAAGCGCCCTTAAAAATTCCAAAAAAAATGGATTCTATGAAGTTGGAAATAAATTCAAATACAATGCTCCTAAAACCCAGGAAGATCTTCAATACTTCTACATACCGAGAAAGAATGTTCCATACTCCTCAAAGTTCGAAATATGAAACATTGGGGGCTTCTGTTGATACCAAAATTAATATGCTGATGTGGACGAATAGTACGAACACACGTGTCAGTCTACGTGGCACAATAGCAACGAGGAAGTTCATTTCCCCGACCAACTCATGTTCTATTCGAGCAACGAGGACACCCCGAGGAACTCCAGTACTCTGAGGTACTCTAGCGCTCCGAGGAACTATTGATCAACGAGCAACTAAGGCGGTCCGAGCTGCACCTCGACCCTAGCATTAATTGCCAGATATTCAAACAGCTCGATGATTCATTGAATGTTTAGGATCTTGACGCACACGCTGCATTAAATGTATTACCCTTTCATATGTATATCATTTAATGTATCGACCCTTTCATGTACAGCCTAAGGGCTATAAATACCTTGTATCATCCTCATTCAAAGGGACCGGAATTTCTTGGGAGAACTTGTAATCAAGAATTCTGCAAACATTCAGCAATAACATAACAGTGGACGTAGGCTTTATTCCTAACCGAACCACTTTAAAAATATTTGTCTTATTTATTTATCTGTGATTGAATAATTAGAACAATCTAGTTTTTTACATCAACATACAATATAACGAAAATTTTAAATATAATACATTTAATTTTGTGTCTTAACTCTTGTTAGTTTGGTTTTTATTTTTTGGTAATTGTTGTCTTTTCTATATATTTTAACACTTTCATTTGTTGGTTAAAGTTTTAGCTTTACATATTAATATGTTATATTTTGGAATCTTACTTATCCCATTAAGTTTATCATTGATGTCATGATATTACAACATCAATATATTGCTTTAAATATGAAAAAAATATTTTTTTTTGATTTTTTTCAAAAAGTGCGCCTAGCTTCAATCAGGCGCGCACCTCGCCTTGCGCCTAGGCTCCAGAGACACCTTTGCGCCTGGGTGTGCCTTGTGCCTTAAACAACACTGGTTCAAAGTTAAGGTCGAAACCGTGATGATACAACTGAGTTGACCAGGTATTAGTGCCCAAGGATCCGATTATGAGATACACGTTAAGGTTTAAATGTTTTTGGTTCGAATCGACCCATATCAATGATTTCTCGGTGGTATCGACCCATTGTGGTAATTTTTTCGTAGCATCGTCCCTTATAGGGGATATTCTGGTAATTTAGACCTATATCAGTGATATATCGGCCCACGCGGATAAGTCACTAAGCTTCACGTCCCCCTTCTAATTTTACCTTGCTCAATCAAGCCTCGATTATACATCCATGTCATGATCTTAACATCTTTTTAATTCAAATTAGGTTTGATGATTTTGCATGTTCCCGAATATTGTTTGTTGATAAAAATCTCTCTTCTTTTGTATTGTGTTACTAAAAGGTTTATTTCACATTTAGTCATCTCTTTGTATTTACCTTAACTTGTATATCATCATTTATCTTTCTTAAAAATGTATCCATATTTATTTAAAAATAATTTACAAATTTCATCACTTATAATATATTAATTATTGTTGCCCACTTAATTTGTAGTAGGCACCATTATAACATTTACAACAAATATATTACTTAGAATATGCTATTTAACTTTCATTATCATTATTTGCTCGATTATAATTATTACTATGGTCTCATTCAAGAAATAAAATATTTATCAATGTATTATCATTTGTAAATATGTACTTCTAAAGTCTAATTTAAGTTCTTTAAGAAGTTTTGTATCTAATTAAGTTGTTTTTCTTTATTGCTATTAGAATATAATGAGTTATTGCGATTGGCAAATGCGATTGAGCGCCACTATAAGCAATAAAACATTGTTGTACATATTAAATGATGATTTTGTGCTTGTGTGATTGAGCCATATTATTTTCTAAAATTCTCTGTTTTTTTTAATCGAAATTTTATGGGTTTTCTAAATAATGTACAGTTGCGTATCACCGTTCGACCGAGTTAACATTTGAGTGTCAGAGGCATAAATCGGTACCATCTCTTTGAACTATGGCCGCACTACATAGAGATAAAGTTTGACCTATATGACCGACATTTGAGTGTCAGAGGTAAAGTTTGACCTATATGACCTACATTTCAGTGTCAGAGGTAAAGTTTGGGGCTGCATTCATGATCTTCAAATTAAACCCCTAAGGCTATCTCTTTCGCCTTCTACATATTCTAGCTTCTCTTGAAGAGTCCTCTCACGTGTCTTAAGGTCTTCTACCACCATGCTATCATCAATGACCTTGACACGCTCTTTTAAACTAGCTTCTAACTTCAAATTAGCTCTTTTCAATTTAATAGATTCTTTATAAAGTTCTTGAAAAGCATTTTGAAGTTCACTCACATTAACCTCTTCTTCATTTTCACTCTCTCTTTCTTCTCCACTATCACTATCATAAAAAACAAGAGAATCATAAACAATGACCTGGGAAGTGTCATGTGTTAACGCTTCATCCATCGATGAGTTCTCACTATCACTCACATGACTAGCCATAAAAGCCACAAAATTAGGCTTAGTGGGGGAATCGGGTCCCTCTTCCTTATCACTATCACTAAGGGTCGCATTATATGCAATGAGTCGTTTACCCTCTTTCCTTAGTTTAGTGGGGCACTCAGAAGTCCTATGGCCATAACCCTCATAATCAAAACACCTATTAGACTCGTCCCTATTTAAATTTTCATTAATAGGTTTAGGGATCTTCTCGGCTTTGTCATGCTTAGAAGTTTCAAATTTCTTAAAAGCATTTTTAAATTTATCTTTGTTAAATTTAAGAAATTTTCTAAATTTACGAGCAAACAAGGCCATGTCTTCCGAGTCACTATCACTCTCGCTCTCTACTACTTGATTGACCTCTTTCCGGAGAAACACCCTTTTCAATTTTCTTTTCAGTTTTAGAGGGAAACATATCTAGTTCATAGGTTTGTAAATCACCTACAAGCTCTTCCAATTTCGTAGAGGCTAAAGTTGGTAAAGAGTTTAAAACAGTCACTTTTGGAATAAATCTATCGGGTAGGGACCTTAAAATTTTCTTTACAACACGGTTGTCAGGTATTTTCTCTCTCAAATTAAACGATGAATTAACAATATCGGAAAGTCTAGCATAAAATTGATCAAAGGTTTCATTATCGTTCATTTTGATAGTTTCAAATTGAGTGGTGAGGTTTTGGAGTTTCGAAGCTTTAACGACACTAGTTCCTTCATGAGTTAGTTGTAAAATATACCAAGCTTCTTTAGCGGTTTCACACGTCATAATTCGTCGGAATTCATCTGGTGTGACAGCGCTAAACAAGGCATTCAAACCACGGGAATTAAAATTAGAAAGTTTAAACTCATTCTCAGTCCATCTATCGGCCGGTTTGGGAACACATTCATTTTCAGCTAAATAAGTTGGTGGGGACCACCCGTTGACAACAGACATTCAAACTCTCTCGTCGATAGATTTTAGTGCCGATTTCATTCGCGCTTTCCAATACACGTAGTTAGAACCATCGAAAATAGGAAATTTTGAAAATGGGGAAAATTCCATTTGTCCAAAATTATTTAAAGGATCTTTAACGAAATAATTTATCGCTTTGGATCTGATACCAATTTGTAGACCCCGATTTTTAATCTTCTCAATTTAAAATATTAAATATTATTCCCTTTTATATATATATATATATATATCGAGATGCGGAAGCGTTAAAAAGTGTGATGGTTCACAAACAAACGAATTACCAAATTTTAATTTTAAATTTTATTTTCTATTTCAAATTCAAATTAAACTTAAGTGAAAATTAATTAAACACACAACTATTAATTTTACATAAACCAATTAATTAAACTAAGTCCTAGAATTTGCCTAAGTCATATTTTTTATTTAAACAAATTGGGATAAACATTTTGAACAAATGACTTGAATTAAGTAAACAATACCCAATTTTAATTATGCACCAAGTTAAATTAAAAAGATTTAAATCAATTTTATCTTCTTTACCTAAGCATGCGTTCTATGTGATATTGCAAGATAAAATAAAACAAGAAATCCACTACGCCGCGATGTACGAGGAAAAACCCAAGACGGGAAACAACCTCGGACGGCCCTAGCCTCAAATCCACTAGATACGGAATTTACAAATACAAGACAGAAAGGCTTACAACACACGACTCGATCCCTCTCAAGCCTCGACGCTTCGTCTTGTAGATACCTCTTCCTAGCGGATAACCTTGGAACTCCACCGCGGTCTCGGAATCCACCGATCGAACTTTATATGGTCACCGTCACCCGATCAAGGAGCCTTTCTCCAAGTGGATAATGCTACAACAACCTCTTCTTCTTTCTTTATGGGATGTAGAAGAAATCCCAAAACTTCTCTTTGAACGTAAGATATGAACCCGGTGCCAAACTCCAAGCAAGATGTATATATATGAACTTGGATACATAAAACTATGGGTGAAAAACTAGAGTGGTAAAAGATTTTCTCTTTGAAAAATAACACTCAAAACTTGATATTTTTCTCTTTATGATTTTGCTCTCTAAACACTCTCTAAGAGTTAAAAGGATATATAAAAAAGATCTATTCACAAAAGTGATTCCCGCACATATTAAAGTCTGAAAATAGTTGGTTAAGAATCAAGTGGGGAAGTGGGTGAAAACTGCTAAAAAACTGTCAGAAAACTGTTCCCGTTGGAAACTCGCTCAAACGACATATCGTTCGAACGAGTCTTCTAACGAAGTTCCAGTATGAACTCGTTAGAAATCTCGTTAAAATGACAATCTCGTTCGAACGACATTTCGAACGAAGTTCCAGTATGCCATAATGGGAAGTCGTTGGCAAGTTCGTTCGAACGACATTTTCGTTCAAACGATAAACTCGTTCGAACGACTCTATCGAACGAAAAACCCGAAAGTAGGAAAATTCAATTTGAGCCCAGAAAACTTTGTAAACTTATTTAAAGTTTTAATTAGCAATCTTTCTGAAAATAAAAACGCGGTTTTAGATAAACCTAACACCCAATAAACAAGTTCCAAGCTCCTATTCATATATAATTGCATTCATACCTTGGGATCATGAAACTTTGGTTGATGACGTATAAACGAGGCACGAAACGGCATGGTGATGAAGCTGTATACTCTTTGCCACTACGTCTTCAACAAACACTTCATAGGCTTGAGAATATTACAATTAAATACAATCCTATGTATAAATGTTTTTGTTCGGAATTGAGCCAAAACAATATATGGACTCAATTGGAAATTTGTGTCGTTACAAATCTCCCCCTTTGGCTATTCCGGGACGAAAACCAAAGAAAAATCCTAAAGGGCCGTCAAGCTCACTAGACTCAAAACATAACCCACCCAAACTTGACTCAACCCAAGGATCAAACGCTTTGCCATTGAACCATTGAAAGATGCTGCTTTAGAAGAATTACTGCACACTTAAGCAAACTCATCAAATGCATAGGGAATATCAAAGGATATAAATCAATTAATATATATATCAATTAATATAAATACTCCCCCAAAATTCATTCTTCCCTTTACAAAATGATTAACCCAAGAAGTTAGCTACTCCCCCTAAGTTAAATCTCCTAATCTTAGATAAGATTAGATAAGATTATAATAGGATAAGATACCATTTCTCCCCCTATCATTCTCCCCCTTTTTGTTCAGGAATAGGCAAAGGATAAGATATGTTGAAGCTTAAAGTTATAAGACATGAAAGCATATGGGCAACAAAAGCATAACTAATCCAAGATAGATACCAAACTTAAGTATACGCATAGAAGGACTAGAAAGCAAGGCAAATGCAAAACAAAATATCATATATATATGTACTAGAAATATATCAATAATGTACACGCACATATATATAGATATAAACACACACATGACTCAAAATACAATAAGTTTGCACACTTGTATGACGAAAATGTGTCATATGGAAACAGAAGTGTTGAGGTGTGAACTAGTAACGATTAAATTTAGACCCAATCACTTAAAACATGTTCACGGAGTTCTCAATTGATTGTAAACTTCATCACATTTGAATATAACCTCATGTGACAATATAAATTTAACTCAATGAACAAATATACACAATGCATACAAGCCTAGCATATTGATAATTCTACGAACCAATAGAGTCGGGACATGAAATACGCAACTAGGATAAATGGACATTGTGCAAACCGTTGATATACCATCCAATCACCCTCAATAAGCATTTATATTAAATTTGAATGACTATATCAATCAAACATAGGCCTTGGCAATTATTTTTCTTTTAAAGCCATAATTTTTGTTTTTAGGCCTTTGGACCACGTATTTCTTTTAGGTCCATTCAAAACGGTGGCTTACAATCGCAAATGATCACTTAGTCCTTTCGGGGCCCTTCCCCGTGCACATTTATATTTATCATGTTTTCATTTTTCACACAAATCTCACGTGCAACGGATTTTGACATGCACTAGTCCTCCTAAGTCGCAAATATGTAGATGACAAGATTGGAAGGAGAACACCTCACATAGCTCAAATATACATATGAAGTTAAAAATTCAAAGGAGCTCGTGCATGTGTGAATAGAGGCATATAAAAATAGAATCCGTTTAAAACAACACAAAATCCAACTACTCCATGTAAGCATGGTAAAGATCATAATAAGGATTGATAATCTACACCAAAAGTTCTAGCCACATGAGAGCGTTAAAGGAGGGATTCAAACACAAGTATATGCCACATAAAATGTGTCAAACTAAATACACACAAAATAAAATCTTTTAGAGTTTTTGAAATTTTTAGCCAAAAATAAAAAATATATACTCAAAAGACAAACAAAAATCATTTGCATTTTTTATTAAGCTTAAATTACCAAGAGATAAAATCCAAATGATAAACAAAAATCTTTTTGTATTTTTCATTTAATGCAAACAAAATGAAGGAAATATAATACAAAAGATAAACAAAATCATAATTATAGCATGTGATAAGCATGGAGCATAGACTAGAAAATGATTAAACAAGCATACATTTAGCATGTGAATATAGCATGAAGTACAAAAAGATAAAGTATGCAAACACTAACACATTCATCCTTTAGATTTAGCAAGAGAGGAAGGATGTGAAAGTAAATGAGAATCAAAATCCCTATTTTGTAAGGCAATCAAGTCCGATTTCCTAACCCAAATTAATGTAGCATGACCATCTTGGGGTGTAGGAGATTTGACTACCGTGGTTACTTTACTATGGGATTTTCTAGGAATTTGTTTAAGATCAAAACAAAATTTCCTAAGATGACCTTTTCGACCACAATGTGTACAAGTAAAAACATGTCGAAAAGATTTACCTAAGGAGTGATCTTTAAATGCATTCCTAGTAGATTCTCCTAAAACATTGGTTTTGGCTTTAGGGTTAAATTCATTACAAGTATTGAAGCCTAAACCAAAAGTGTCATTTTTAATTTGGACCGTTCCTAACATTTTATCTAGTTTTTCCGAACGACACTCCAAATCAAATTTGACATTACTAGAATCTTTTAATTTATTTTCCAATTCTAAAATGTTAGATTCTAGTAAAACATTTCGCTCTTGAAAAGCAAGAAGCTCCTTTTTCAAGGATTCCATTAAACCCCTAAGGCTATCTCTTTCGCCTTCTACATATTCTAGCTTCTCTTGAAGAGTCCTCTCACGTGTCTTAAGGTCTTCTACCACCATGCTATCATCAATGACCTTGACACGCTCTTTTAAACTAGCTTCTAACTTCAAATTAGCTCTTTTCAATTTAATAGATTCTTTATAAAGTTCTTGAAAAGCATTTTGAAGTTCACTCACATTAACCTCTTCTTCATTTTCACTCTCTCTTTCTTCTCCACTCTCACTATCATAAAAAACAAGAGAATCATAAACAATGACCTGGGAAGTGTCATGTGTTAACGCTTCATCAATCGATGAGTTCTCACTATCACTCACATGACTAGCCATAAAAGCCACAAAATTAGGCTTAGTGGGGGAATCGGGTCCCTCTTCCTTATCACTATCACTAAGGGTCGCATTATATGCAATGGGTCGTTTACCCTCTTTCCTTAGTTTAGTGGGGCACTCAGAAGTCCTATGGCCATAACCCTTATAATCAAAACACCTATTAGACTCGTCCCTATTTAAATTTTCATTAATAGATTTAGGGATCTTCTCGGCTTTGTCATGCTTAGAAGTTTCAAATTTCTTAAAAGCATTTTTAAATTTATCTTTGTTAAATTTAAGAAATTTTCTAAATTTACGAGCAAACAAGGCCATGTCTTCCGAGTCACTATCACTCTCGCTCTCTACTACTTGTTTGACCTCTTTCCGGAGAAACACCCTTTTCAATTTTCTTTTCAATTTTAGAGGGAAACATATCTAGTTCATAGGTTTGTAAATCACCTACAAGCTCTTCTAATTTCGTAGAGGCTAAAGTTGGTAAAGAGTTTAAAACAATCACTTTTGGAATAAATCTATCGGGTAGGGACCTTAAAATTTTCTTTACAACACGGTTGTCAGGTATTTTCTCTCTCAAATTAAACGATGAATTAACAATATCGGAAAGTCTAGCATAAAATTGATCAAAGGTTTCATTATCGTTCATTTTGATAGTTTCAAATTGAGTGGTGAGGTTTTGGAGTTTCGAAGCTTTAACGACACTAGTTCCTTCATGAGTTAGTTGTAAAATATACCAAGCTTCTTTAGCGGTTTCACACGTCATAATTCGTCGGAATTCATCTGGTGTGACAGCGCTAAACAAGGCATTCAAACCACGGGAATTAAAATTAGAAAGTTTAAACTCATTCTCAGTCCATCTATCGGCCGGTTTGGGAACACATTCATTTTCAGCTAAATAAGTTGGTGGGGACCACCCGTTGACAACAGACATTCAAACTCTCTCGTCGATAGATTTTAGTGCCGATTTCATTCGCGCTTTCCAATACACGTAGTTAGAACCATCGAAAATAGGAAATTTTGAAAATGGGGAAAATTCCATTTGTCCAAAATTATTTAAAGGATCTTTAACGAAATAATTTATCGCTTTGGATCTGATACCAATTTGTAGACCCCGATTTTTAATCTTCTCAATTTAAAATATTAAATATTATTCCCTTTTATATATATATATATATATATCGAGATGCGGAAGCATTAAAAAGTGTGATGGTTCACAAACAAACGAATTACCAAATTTTAATTTTAAATTTTATTTTCTATTTAAAATTCAAATTAAACTTAAGTGAAAATTAATTAAACACACAACTATTAATTTCACATAAACCAATTAATTAAACTAAGTCCTAGAATTTGCCTAAGTCATATTTTTTATTTAAACAAATTGGGATAAACATTTTGAACAAATGACTTGAATTAAGTAAACATTACCCAATTTTAATTATGCACCAAATTAAATTAAAAAGATTTAAATCAATTTTATCTTCTTTACCTAAGCATGCGTTCTATGTGATATTGCAAGATAAAATAAAACAAGAAATCCACTACGCCGCGATGTACGAGGAAAAACCCAAGACGGGAAACAAACTCGGACGGCCCTAGCCTCAAATCCACTAGATACGGAATTTACAAATACAAGACAGAAAGGCTTACAACACACGACTCGGTCCCTCTCAAGCATCGACGCTTCGTCTTGTAGATACCGCTTCCTAGCGGATAACTTTGGAACTCCACCGCGGTCTCGGAATCCACTGATCGGACTTTATATGGTCACCGTCACCCGATCAAGGAGCCTTTCTCCAAGTGGGTAATGCTGCAACAACCTCTTCTTCTTTCTTTATGGGATGTAGAAGAAAACCCAAAACTTCTCTTTGAACGTAAGAGATGAACCCGGTGCCAAACCCCAAGCAAGATGTATATATATGAACTTGGATACATAAAACTGTGGGTGAAAAACTAGAGTGGTAAAAGATTTTCTCTTTGAAAATTAACACTCAAAACTTGATCTTTTTCTCTTTATGATTTTGCTCTCTAAACACTCTCGAAGAGTTAGAAGGATATATAAAAAAGATCTATTCACAAAAGTGATTCCCGCACATATTAAAGTCTGAAAATAGTTGGTTAAGAATCAAGTGGGGAAGTGGGTGAAAACTGCTCGAAAACTGCTCAAAAACTGCAAGAAAATTGTTCCCGCTGGAAACTCGCTCGAACGACATCTCGTTCGAACGAGTCTTCTAACGAAGTTCCAGTATGAACTCGTTAGAAGATCGTTAGAAATCTCATTCGAACGACAATCTCGTTCGAACGACATTTCGAACGAAGTTCCAGTATGGCATAATGAGAAGTCGTTGGCAAGTTCGTTCGAACGACATTTTCGTTCGAATGACAAACTCGTTCGAACGACTCTATCGAACGAAAAACCAGAAAGTAGGAAAATTCAATTTGAGCCCAGAAAACTTTATAAACTTATTTAAAGTTTTAATTAGCAATCTTTCTGAAAATAAAAACACAGTTTTAGATAAACCTAACACCCAATAAACAAGTTCCAAGCTCCTATATATATATAATTGCATTCATACCTTGGGAGCATGGAACTTTGGTTGATGACGTATAAACGAGGCACGAAACCGGCATGATGATGAAGCTTTATACTCTTTGCCGCTACGTCTTCAACAAGCACTTCATAGGCTTGAGAATACTACAATTAAATACAATCCTATGTATAAATGTTTTTGTCCGGAATTGAGCCAAAACAATATATGGACTCAATTGGAAATTTGTGTCCTTACACATCTCATCAATGGAAACTCAAGAATAAAGGTAAATCTTCAAAATTGATGCAAGAGGACATATCCCTTACCAAATCGACCAAGTTCGATGCTTCTAAGGTGTTCTTGATCGCGGCCTTCGAAGAACAGTAGCTTTCCACGACCTTTCTTCGGCGGCCTCCTACTTCTCCAAGAATTATTCTCTTTGTCACTCTTTCTCTTTAAAATAGGTGTGCATCAAAGGTATATTTATAGGGGAATAAATGTGACATTAGGGTTTCCTATTTTGTATCCCGATTTTCCAAAATTCCCCGCTCAAAATATCTTCTAAAAGACTTCAAACTTACCCATCCTTAATCGCAGCCTCAAGATCACTTTTACCTATAATGTAACAACTGAGGCCGCAGCCTTAACGTTGTTTTAAATGCAAGCAATATAAAGGTTAGAAGTAGGTTAACTCATACCTTTAAATATACGTGGATACATATTGATGGTAGATTCAAGCTCCGAGGTTGACTCTTATGCGATATGATTCCTCCAAAGCTCTTTGACCAGTGAAATCTTCTTTGACCTCAACACTTGGTCTTTTCTATCTATTATCTGGATGGGGGTTTCTTCATTCAAATCTCCTCAAGACTTTTATTGGCTAATGGTTGATTATGTGGCTGGGATCTCTAATATACTTCCTCAACATAGAATTGTGAAATACATTGTGCACATGGGCCAAGTTAGGGGGTAAGGCAAGTCTATATGCCAACTTCCCAACCTTTTCCAAAATCTCAAATGGCCCTACATATTACAGCTTTAGCTTTCCTCTCTTTCTAAACCTCATTATCCCCTTCCAAGGGGAAACTTTAAGGAACACATGATCTCCAACTCTAAAAGCCAGTTCCTTTCTCCTTACATTTGCCCAACTCCTTTGTCTACTTTGTGCTGTTCGTAGCCTCTCTTGTATAACTTTCACTTTGGCATAGTCTCCACTACCAATTCTGGTCCCAATAGTTGTCTTTTTCCTACCTCATTCAAGCATAAAGGGTTGCGGCATTTTCTTCCATACAAGGCCTCATAAGGAGCCATCTTGATGCTGACATGATAACTGTTGTTGTAGACAAACTCCATTAAGGGTAGATGGTCTTCCCAATTGCCGCGAAAGGCAATGGCATGTGATCTCAACATGTCTTCTAACGTTTGGTTAGTCCTTTCTATTTGGCCATCAGTCTGAGGGTGAAAGGCTGTAAAGAACAATAGCCGCGGCCCCATAGCTCTCTACAAACTTTTCCAAATCCTGAAGGTAATTCTGAAATCTGTATCCGATACTATGATCACAGGAACTTCGTGGAGTCTAACAATCTCCTTAATGAATAATCTGGCAAGGGTCTCCACATTGGTTGCGGTCTTAATAGTTAAGAAGTGAGCAAACTTAGTCAATCTATCAACATCACCCAAATGGAATCTTTCCCCCCCTTGTGTCCGCGGAAATCCGGTAATGAAGTCCATGTAAATATCCTCCCATTTCCACTCTGGAATGGACAAAGGCTATAGTAATCCCGCGGGCTTTTGATGCTTTGCCTTAACCCGGTGGCATACTAAACACCACTTTGCAGCTTCTCTCTTCGTGTTAGGCCACCAAAAACTAACTTTCAAATCCTGGTACATTTTCGTACTCCCGGGGTGAATTGCAAACTATGATTAGTGAAACTGTTCTAACACCGTGATCTTTATGGTTTCATTGTTAGGTACGCTTAACCTCTCTCCAAATCTAATAGCTTTGCGGTCATCAATGCGGAACTCAGACTTCTCTTTCTCCTTTATTTATTTCATAATCTTTTGCAACTCTAGGTCTCGGCTTGGGCCTTTCTTATCACTTCCACTAAGGTTGGCTTTACTGTAAGGGTACATAAATGTCTGTGGCCTCCTGATGTCGATCCTATTACTTCAATGCCCATCTCTTCAAGGTTTCTCAAAAGATGCCTTTGATTGGTTATCCTGGAAGAGTTGATTGCCCCTTTTTACTCAAGGTGTCGGCTATAACATTAGCTTTCCCTTGATGATACTTGATGGAACAATCATAATCGTTAATAAGTTTTAACCATCGCCTTTGCCTCATGTTAAACTCTCCTTACGTGAACAGATAAGTTAAACTCTTATGGTCCGTATAAATATCACATGTTTCCTCATATACGTAGTGTCCAAATTTTCAAAGCAAAGACTACAGCTGCTAACTTTAGGTTGTGTGTAGGCTAAGTCTGCTCATGTGGCCTCATCTGCCTAGAAGCATATGCATTAACTTTTCCATTCTGCATCAAGATGCACCTAAGGGCTGCGACCTGAAGCATCACCATTAATAAAAAAATTACCACCTTCCTTGAAAATGGTCAACACATGAGCGACCACTACTTGCCCTTAAAATTTTGGAAACTCTCTTCACATTCCGCGGTCCGTATGAATTTTCATTCTCGTAAGTTTATTCAAAGGCACTGCAATCTTAGAGAATCCATCCACAAATCTTCTATAGTAACCAGCTAATTCGTGGAAACTTCCCACCTCAGTTACTGTGCTTAGCCTCTCCCAGTCAACAATTGTCGTGATCTTACTAGGGTCCGCGGCTAGACCATTCTTGCTCACAATGTGCCCAAGGAAAGCTATTTCCTATTACTAGGATTCACATTTAAAAAATTTAGCATACAACTTCTGTCTCCTCAAGGCTTTTAATTCTCCGCGGAGGTGCTACTTATGTTCCTTCGTGGTCTTACAATACATAAGGAAGTCATCCATGAATACTTATGGCCTAAACACTTTATTCATCAAATCCATAAAAGCAGAAGGGGCATTGGTTAAAAAATGGTATTTCCACAAACTCATAGTGACCATACCTAGTTCTAAAGGCTGTCTTATGTACATCTTCTCCCTGAATAGTCAATTGGTGATAGTCAGATCTCAAATCAATCTTAGAGAAATACCTAACATCCTTTAATTGATCAAACAAATCATCTATCCTAGGTAGATGTTACTTATTCTTCACGGTTAGCTTATTCAATTCTTTATCGCCAATGCACATTCTCATAGATCCATCTTTCTTCTTCACAAACATGATGGGGGCTCCCTAAGGTGATGTGCTGGGCTTAATGAATCCGCGGCCTTGCAAATCCTCTCTTCAACTCTTTCAAATCTGCAGGGGCCATTCTGTACGAGGCCTTAGAAGTAGGCACGACTCCTGGGTTAAGGTCAATGCTAAACTCTCTCTCTATCTGGGCAGCCCAGATAACTCTTTGGGGAAAAATCTTTAAACTTGGCGGATACTCTAACATCGGCTAAGTTGGCAGCGGTCCTCGCCAAATCCTTCACATAAGCTATATAGCCACGACCTCCTTCCTTTAACACTTTCCTTGCCTTAAGTGCTGAGATGAGGATAGGATTCTTGTCGGGCTTTGCTCCCTCAAACGTTACTACGGGATCACCTGGTCCACTGAAACAATTTCCTTCTGATAATCAATTTTGGACAACCAATTGATTATTAAGATAACATCAAAATCATCTATTCTCAAAGGAATTAAGTTTACTTCAAAAGGTTGATCTCCTAGCTCTATAGTACAATTCTCATATATGGCTGCAGCCTCTACCGCGACTCCTATTGGTGTATCTATAATCAGTGAAGGCCTTAATGGCTGGGATTCTTCCGCATCTTATGTGCAAAAGTGTTGGAGGTAAATGAGCTTTTGGAATTGGAATCAAATAATGCATAAGCATTCTTATTGTTAATTGAAACAATACCTGCTATGATATCTTCATTCTTTTTCGCGCCCTTCACATTCATGGGAAACACTCTTGCCTGCCGCGATCCATCTCCATTCTTCTTAGGCAATTTGTCGTCCTTCACTTTATGGACACGTTTGCCACAATTATAGCAAGTAATTCCCTAAGGGCTGGCCTTGGCAAAATGCCCATTACCCCCACAGATGTAGCATGTGACATTTGTAGTATTAAACTTTGGAGCCTTAAGTGTCATTCCCTCTTTCCGCGACCTGTGAGCCTACTGCGGTCTCTTGTACATCTTTTTACCATCTTCATTCCCTTCTCGTTTCCTCCTTCACCTTCAGGCTCCATGATCTATGCTACCTCTACCAGCTCTGAATATGATCACAACCTCAATCCCACCACACGTCTGCGAAGTACATGGCAAAACGTGACAGTTATGTGAACTTCGCTTCATACTTGGCCACATATATGGTTCCTTGAGTAGCTCTAGTAATTCAACTTCCTTCTTCTCTTTAGCCGCGGCCAAAAAGTATTTCTCCCAGAAAATCTTCTTAAATCTAGTCCAGCAAATGACCGTGGCCTCTTCATCATCTTCCACCAATGGATTGTTTCAGCTTCAAACATGAATGTGTCAAAGGTCACTTTCTGTTCCTCAGTGCACTTCATAATCTCAAAGATCTTATCTGATTTATTCAACCATGCCTCGGCCTCCAAGGGATTAGGCTTCCCCATGAAGGCTGCGCCCCAAGTTTTTGAACTGCTCAATAGTGACCGAGGATAATCGTTCCTCAGTTGCCTTGTTGTCATTGGTCTAGCTAAAGCGTCGACAAATCCTATCACCACTTATGGTAATTGACCTTTATTTCCTTGTGCTGGCCAATGGGGATCTCTTCAGCAGCTTCAGCACGTTGGCGTCATCCTCCTCTTGCTACTCTTCTTACCTTAGCTCCCTGGCAAGAATCTCACCCGTATAAGACTAGGGTCCTAGTCCTAAAGTAAGCAGCTAAAATAACTTATGACTTCCAGAAATGAACACTGTGATACCAATCTGTAATTGCCCCGCGGCCATTCCCTATTAGGCCGCGACTTTAACTCACACTTAACTCACATGCAAAAAATAAAACATTATAGGGCAAACTTAATCTCCGCAGCCATGTAAAAAACCTCATCCTTAAAACGCAGTTAAAATATAAAGTTATTGAAAGAGTGAGGTCTATACACTATATGCTGTAATACCACTTTGAAAGTGCGGAAGCCCCTAAATTTTAAATTCTAAAAATAAATGTGATGGTTCAATTAAATTCCCAACTGAAATTTCAATTCAAATTTAAAACAAAAACAAACTTTCAATTTTAATTTCTTCCAAATTAAAATTAAACTAAACTAAAAGTGAAATAAAAACTACTCAAACATTAATTTTCACTTAAACACAATTAATTCAACTCAAAAGAAAAAAACAAAGAAAATCTTTATGTATTTTTCTCAATAAGACACAAACAAATAAAAATAAATACAAAAGCTGTACACAAATCATAATTCTAGCATTTGATTAATCATGGAGCATGGACTAGAAAATGACAAACAAGCATACAACTAGCATGGATATATATTGCATGCGGCACAAAAGCTAAAGTATGCAAACGAAGCTAACACATTCAACCTTTGGATTTTGCAAGGGAGGAATCTTATGAAAGCAAATGAGAATCAAGAATACTATTTTGTAAAGCTACCAAGTCGGATCTCCTAACCCAAACTAGTGAACAATGACAATCTCGGGATTGGGGAATCTTCGCTACCTTGGTGAGGTGACCTTATTTTTGGATTTCCTAGGACCTCGTTTAAGATCAAAACAAAACTTCCTAAGATGACCTTTTCGACCACAATTTGAGCAAGTAAAAACTCGTCGAAAAGAAGTACCTAAGGATTGACCCTTAACCATGTTCCTAGAAGATTCTCCTAAACTTATGGTTTTGGCTTTACTAGTTGACGCATTATGGGGATCGAGGCCAATACGACACGTGTCATTTTTAATTTGGACGGTTCCTAATATTTTATCTAATTTTTCGGACCGATACTCCAAATCAAATTTGACACGACTTGAGTCTATCAACTTTTCTTCCAACTCTAAAATGCGAGACTCAATCAAACACTTACTCTCTTCAAACTCGAAAAGCTCTTTCTTCATAGCCTCCATTAATTCTCTAAGGCTATCTCTCTCACCTTCTACGTACTCAAGCTTTTCACGAAGAGCTTTCTCACGTGTCCTCAGGTCTTCAACTAACGCACTCTCATTATTGACTTTGGCACGTTCCCTCAAACGAGTTTCTAACTTCAAATTAGAGCTTTTTAATTTCATCGATTCTTCATATAACTCTCTAAAGGCAATTTGAAGTTCACTCTCATCAACCTCTTCTTCACTTTCACTCCCTCTCTCTCTTCTCCCCTCTCTAAATCATCAAAAACATGGGATTCACAAACTTTGGCCTCGGAAGTGTCATGTATTAAAATATTATCATTGGAGGAGCCCTCACCTTCACTTACATGACTTGCCATGAACGCCGTATAGTTGGGTTCAATGGGGGATTCGGATCCCTCTTCCTTATCACTATCATGACTAAGGGTGGCATTATATGAGATTGGTTGTTTACCTTCCCTCCTTAGTTTAGTGGAGCACTCTCTCGCCTTATGGCCATAACCCTCGCAACCATAACACCTATTTGACTCGTCCCTATTAAGATTTTCATTATAAGTTTTATGAATCTTTTCAGCCTTGTCATGCTTAGATGTTTCAAATTTCTTATAATCCTTTTTAAGCTTATCTTTGTTAAATTTAAGAAATCTTCGAAGCTTCCTAGCAAACATAGCCATACGTTTTGGAGACATTGGAATCCTCATGTTGATGACGTGAAACGTGGCACGAAAACCCGACAAGGATGAACTTTAATATCTAGGCCGCTACGTCTTCAACATACACTCGTCATAGGCTTGGAAGGTTACACAAGAACATCTATCCTATGACTCAAATGGTTTTGTCCGGAATTAAGCCAAAACTACATATGGACTAAATTGAAAATTTGTGTCCATACAGTTATCATCTCATAAAACCAATATAAGAGACTCAATGCTCAAAATGAATGATACCATAAAAACTCTAGAGGTTACATTAATAACCAAAACATATATCATTACAAGGTCAAATGTAAATAGATCAAATGTTCACTACAAACCCAAATTAGGTAAACAAGCTGTTTATTACAATCTCACACTATAAATGTATATAAAAAACAAATAGAACTCTATCTAATCTTTGCATCCTCTCACTAAATCTCCTCGGCTTCTAACTCTCTGCGGCCTCCTATTATACCGCGGCCTCAACCTGAAAAGACAATGAATATATAAAGGGGTGGGCTCAAGTAGCCAGATAAGGTGACCATAAGATGTCCTCGAAATATAAAGGGGTGAGCTCAAGTAGCCTAATAAGGTGACCATAAGATTTTCATTGTACTAACTACAAGTTAGTACAATGTATAAGTGATGCAATAAGAAACAACAAGAAAGAAAAGAATAGTGATTTCCCAACCCCTCAGAGTAGTCAGATGGTTGAAGGCTCAATTTCCCTTAACCCATTTCCTCGGCTTCTCCCAACGGTCAATCTCCCTCAGTTCGCCCAAAATATCCTTGGCCTTTATTAAAGCTTTGGTCCTCAACTCAATGGCCTTATTCCAAGTATCTTTTTTTTCGATAAGTAAATGATTCAATAAAACAAACCTGCCTAAGGGGGCGGAAACTTGTATACAGGAAGTATACAAAGAAAATAAGCGAAGGGTCGAAACCCAAAACAGACTACACAAGCCCCTACAACTTCTCAAAAAACACAAGAAAGAGAGACAATGATGAATCATGTCGTTTCCTAGACCAAGTTAGAAGAAGACTCGGAAAACTGAACCGAATTCGAGAAGGGTCAAGATCGACTCCTTCGAAGCATCTCCAGTCCCTCTCCATTCAGATGGTCCAAAAAACACAATGAGGGACCATCATCCAGACCACCCGTGGGCTAGCCCAACCCATGGGCCTCCTCCAAGCCGCCATCACCTCGCACACCGTACGAGGCATAACCCAAACAATCCGGCATAAGGAGAAAAACAAATCCCAAAGACCCTAGTGACCTGACAGTGTAGAAGAAGGTGATTGGACGTCTCCTCCTTTTTACATAACCAACATCTACAGGCCACCCTCCTGCCTTTGTTCTGAAGGCTCTCAATAGTCAAGATGGCCTGCCTGACAGTGGTCCACACAAAGAAGCAAACCTTGGGAGGCGCATGGCTCTTTCAAATGGCCTTCCATGGAAAAGAAACACCCCCACGACCCCTCAACACATCAAATGACTCTTAACTGAAAACAAGCCATCCAGAGTGCAAGACCACCTCTACACATCTGCCTCCAAATACGGAGTCGGCGCCAATCTCAGCCAATCAAAGAACTCCTTCTCCAGCTCTCAATCTCGGAGACCCCTCGTGGACTTCGAATCCCACACCCCACGAGCCCCTACCCTCCACCTATGACTCTCAACTAACTCTCTTTGTCTTCCCCAAGACGAAACATCCTCGGGAAGAGATCCTCCAAAGAGCCCCCGCACCCCATTTATCCTTCCAAAACCTGATACGACTCCCACTCCCGAGTTGGAAGGAGGTGAGCAAAGAGAACCTCCCCCACCCAAGCGCAATATACCTCCACCACCCCACCCCATGAGCATAACGCCCCATAATGGGACCCAAACCATGCGGACCCACCCCGTGCCTAGCGACCACCACTTTTCTCCACAATCTATCTCCTTCCCAATTAAAACGCCACAGCCACTTCCCCAGTAAAGCCTTATTGAAATGGGCTAAGCTCCTCACCCCAGCCCCACCCTTCCCAACTCACCAAGCAATATTTAAACTGATCATCATTCCCTCTCCATAGAAAATCCCTCATCAGCTTATCTAGCCTTTTGCCAACAGACTCAAGTAAAGGAAGAACAGACATAAAATATGTCGGAAGGCTGGATAACACGCTCTTGATCAACGTCAACCGACCACCTTTGGATAGGTAACTATGCTTCCAACCTGCTAACCTCCTCTGGACCCTCTCAAGGACCGGATCCGACATCGAAGAAGACTTAAACTCAGCCCCTAAAGGGAGACCAAGATAAGTAGAAGGGAGAGAACCGACCCGGCGACCAAGAACACTTGCCAGATAGCCCACATTTTCCACCTCACCCACGAAAATTATCTCACTCTTTCTGACGTTCATACGTTAACCCGACACAGCCTCAAAACACACCAGTAGCAACTGCAATGACCTCACCTCATCCACAGACGCCCCATAAAAATTAATAGTATCATCCGCAAACAAAAGGCGAGAGACCTCAACTGAATGAGAAACAGAGCTCCCGATTAAAAAACCCGATACCAGACCACCCTCCACCGTGCGACTCATTATCCGAGAAAACGCCTCCATAACCAGGATAAAGAGCAAAGGGGACAACGAGTCACCCTGCCTAAGACCACGCGAATTCGAGAAATGCCCCTTAGGCACCCATTAACAAGTACAGAGAAGTTGACAGAGGAAATACACCTCTTCATCCACCTGCACCACCGCTCCCCAAACCCAATCCTCTTGAGCAGATAAAGAAGGAACTTGCAGGTCACGTGATCGTACGCCTTCTCAATGTCAAGCTTCCAAAGAATGCCAGGATCCCCATCTCTCAACCTGGATTCGATGCACTCATTCGCTATCAGCGTAGCATCAAGGATCTGATGACCACCCACAAACGCGCTGTAAGCATCCAAAATAAGAGGATCAATCACATTTCTAAGTCTAACCGATAAGACCTTAGAAATGAGCTTATACACACTACCGACCAAACTAATAGGCTCGAAATCTCTCACATCCGTAGCCCCCCCTTTCTTAGGAACCAAAGTAATGAACATGGCGTTCAGACTCCTCATAAAGTAACCCCTATCATAGAACTCGCTGAAAACAACCAAAACATCCACCCTGAGAACCTCCCAACAATGCTGGTAAAATGCCATAGTGAATCCGTCCGGACTACGGTCCTTATCACCTCACATCGACCTCAGAACCTGGACAACCTCCTACTTTGTGAACATCCTCTCCAACTGAACCACCTCCTCCCCAGAGATGCTCGCCACTGGAAGCCCATCCATCTTCGGTCGCCATGACAACTCCTCCGTATACAACCTTTCGTAGAACTGACTGATCTCCCTATGAACCTCACTTACCTCGGTGAACTCCACTCCCCCTACGACCACCTTCCCCATATGGTTAAAGCAGCGATGGGAGTTAGCCGCTTTATGAAAAAATTTAGTGTTGCTGCCCTCTTCCCTAAGCCAAAGAGCCCTAGACTTTTGCCTCCAACTCACCTCCTTCTGAATCAGACGCTTCCCCACCTCCCTTTTTTTCTCGACCCTCGCCACCCTTTCCGCCCCCGACAGACCGCCCACCCCTTCTTTTTCGTCGAGAGCCCGGATATCCTCCAAAATCTGCTCTATCACCCCCCACATTGCCAAACACATCTCTGTTCCACCGAATGATAATCCCCCCGCCCCCTTAAGTCGAAACAATTTAGTTTCAAGTCTGAAGCTCGCATTCTCCTCCACCTCATATCCCTACCCCCACTCCTGAACCCTCCCAAAAAATCCTCCTACTGTAACCACATATTCTCAAATCTAAACAAGACCCTCCCCGCGCCCCCCCTCCACAGTCTAGTAAAATAGGCGAGTGATTCGAAGTCACTCAAGGCAGGCGACTGAGTTGCCCCCATAAACTGCTCCTCCCAGTCATTAGAAAGTAAAAATCGATCCAGCCGAGAAAGCCATGGCTCGTCCCTATGACTGGACCAGGTGAAGACCCCTCCCTCCAAAGGGAGGTCAATCAACTCCAACTCATCGATGAAGTTCGAGAAATCCCGCATAAAAGAGTTCCACCTCCCCCCATCGCTTCTCTCAGAGGGGAATCGAACGATATTGTAGTCACCCCCTGTGCACCACCGAACGCCCCAGTCACTCCTCGCCCTTCGCCCCTGCCAATTCATCCCACAGCTCCTAACGAGCCGAGTCCTCCACTGGCCCATAAACCCTCGAAAAAATCCAAGTGAAACCATCCTCCACACTCCTGAATAAGCACGAAAGAGACCACTAAGCACGAAAGAGACCAATGGCCTACTAACACATCAATTTTTTCCACCACTCTATTATCCCACAAAATGATAACCCCTCTTGACGCCCCCTCATAGTCCAAACAACACCACTCAATCCTACGACCTCCTCAAATGGACTGAGCCAACTCATTATCCATAGAACTTAGTTTTGTCTCTTGAAGGAAAACAATATCCGGCCTCCACTGTGAAAGAGCCCAACTAATCACTCTTCTTTTACCGAGGTCATTCAAACCCCGCACATTCCAAGAGATGATTCGTAACTTCATTGAAAAACCACCCACCCCCCTCTCTACCACCTCTACTCTCTCCCTCCGCCTCTCCTTGATGGTGTGGAACAAAAAAAGTGCCTCCTGCTCATTGCCCTCATAATTAATCCCTAGGAATTTACTAGAGCCTCGTAGCACACTAGCAACTTCATTGAACCTAGTTTTGTCTCTTAAAGGCAAACAATATCCGGCCTCCACTGTGAAAGAGCCCCACTAACCACTCTTCTTTTACCGAGGTCATTCAAACCCCGCACATTCCAAGAGATGATTCATAACTTCATTAAAAACCCACCCACCCCCCTCTCTACCACCTCTACTCTCTCCCTCCGCTTCTCCTCGATGGTGTGGAACAAAGAAAGTGCCTCCTTCTCATTCCCCTCATAATTAATCCCTAGGAATTTACTAGTTCCTCCTATCACACTAGCAACCCACTCTTCCGTCTCATCCTCACATACCCTCTTGTCAACCCTACCTCCGGACACCTCCCCTTCCCTCTCCGAGGCCCCGAGCTCAACCCACAACTTAGGGGACAGGTCAACCATACTCCCAAAATTTACCTGCCCGCGCAATGACTCCCAATAGGTGTCAGACAAATCCTGTGCATAAGCCCCCCTCCACCTCAACTACACCCTCCTCCACGATCGGGCAAAGCGTGCCACTATTAAAAAGTGACGTATCGGACAAGCAACCTGGATCTCTCCCCATGGACACGCCTGAAGTCGGGACCGCACCCTCGAACTTTTTTTTCCTTTATCAACCACGCCTTTCCACATACTCTCCCCTCTAAGCCTGATATTTTTTCTAAATACCCCATGCTTCAACACTTTGCCCGAATTAAGACGGACTAATCTTATGAAGGTTGGACCCAAGTTTACCAAATTTATCAGTAAGGAGTAAGGGGTATACTGCAGCTAGCCTTGCTGAAAGGAACAATAGCATGACTATCTTGCACCAAACTGGTCTTAGACTCACCAACTGACACCGAAGATTGAGTCCCACTTCTTTTTTTATTTTTACAGGGAGCATTAATAGAAACCTTTCCACATCTGCTAACACCACAGGCATCTCTTACCATCACGTGAGGCCTCACAAACTGGGCCACCTGCATGCCCATCCCATCACCTCCAATCGCAATAGCCAAACTGTCACTTCCGTCCACTCTAACGCCTAACCCAAGGCTGCCACCAACTTTAGTTCCCAGACAAAGGAGGCTATCATCTTTAGTCTTGTAAACCACCCTACCTCCCAATTGGCCCATACCTTGTATCGTAATCTTCTCCTGCAAATCTAAAGAAATGTGGATACTATTTAAAACCAACCCATCACTTCCTACGCCCTCTCCCAAATTATTCTTAGGTACTTTCCTCTTTCCCAATGAAATAAGCCCACTAGATTTGACTTCAAGCATATCATTAACCCCCACTTGCTTATTCTTCTCCAAAGCAAAACGCTTAATGGAGAGCCATTCACTCAACGTTTTGGGGTCATTACACGCAACCTCCATGTAATTACTATCCGGTTCATAGGCCTCACAAAGACCCAAGTACCTGCCATCGTCTTCGTTCCCCACTTCCATGCCACCGTCCACTGGACAGACAGTAACCGCCGTGGCAGCTGCCTCCATCGTGACTGGGCAGTCACCAACAGCATATGCATCGTCGAAAGTCAGTGAATACTATGCCATTGCCGTCCCCGACCCTACACCAGAGGTCAGCTCCTCAGCATCTTCAGTACCCTAAAAAATTTTCGGCCCAGTTTTAACGCCCAAGACAACGTCCACACAATCCCTATGAGCGTGCATACCTCCTACTTCCACTCCGGGTATTATAAGAGCCCTATTTTTAACGATCAAGGAACCAAGCTTAATTTTATCCATGCGATCTTTATTCCTAACTTTGTCCATGCCTCCACATTCCTGTGTTCTTCCTCTGACGTCAAAAGCATTACGACCCACATGCGTAACTTTCTCCTCCCCGAGTCATGCACTCTTGTAATAGCAACTGGCCAAGACTTCAGGCAAAATGGGCAAGGTAATTACCCATCCTTCAACTTCGATGGTCACCGAGTCCGGCAACGCATTGTTCCTCATGACACAAATCCGTGCCCATCTCAGCTCTTCTCCTGCATGAGTTTCCTCGTCAATTTTAACAAACCCACCGCATCTCTCTCCAATGGCTTTGAACACCTCCTCACCCCAGAGATGAAGGGGGAAACCCATCACTCTAATCCAACGAGTTTTAGAGCTACTTACATATTTAACGCTGCAGCCCAAGGGGTGCCATTTGTCCAAGAACAATGGGACAGCATTAACACCCCAGTTCTTCAACTTCAACACCCTCTCTGCTTCGCTGGCCGACGCAAAGACGAAGCAAAATGCAGAGGGATTCAAATGATGAACCACCACCCTGCCCATCGGCCGCCAATACTCATTCACCCATAATTTCAGAATATCTAACTTCAGAGGTGTTTCCACTTGACTACCCACAAGACCCACCTATGCTCATCGAAAAAACTCGACTCTTGAGGTGCGAGAACCATCTTCTATAATCAGCTCTGACAAAGCATTTTTTCCCACCTTAACATTTATAGGGGAAAATGGCCACAACTCTATTCTGGCCGCTTGTAGATACGTCTTCTTCATTGTACATTACCCCCCTTGGTCAGTCTCACCCATCAGTATTCATCACACTCTCAGACATGAACATTCCTTTATCCATTTCCAAGTATCTTTTGAATTGGTCATGTTGTAGACCCGAATCCCCCTTCTACCTAATTCCAGAATAGCTTGATCTGCGGCTTGCAGTTAGCTCCTCCCCTTTGGCTAAGCTCAACCAAAGAGTGAGCCCAATAGTTGGCCACAAGTTAATTCTCCTTATGACTAATCGTCTTAGTCTCAAGCACTAAGCAGGAGACCCTCAAAAGAGAATGGTGCCTCGGCCTGGCTAAGATTACCGCGGCCTTCTCATCGAAATCCGAACCCACCACAAACCGAGGCACAATATAATACTGCCTCAAACTCCACGATCTCAATGAAGGACTTAGAATTCCTGATGAGCAAATTAAAGGTAATATGTGGGTCCAACAACAGACACCAAAATTTAACTCATATGAACTATTTAAGGATCAAAGTTCTAAACCTTAAATATTTCCTCAAAAACTCATTGTGAACTCCAAAGTTCCATATCTCCAAACTGCTGTAATATCCCGTATTTTTATACTATATTAATTTGGGGATTTATTAAATTTAATGTGAATTAATTATTTAATATAAATCTGGAAATTAATTATGTTATAATTATTAACGTGATGAGAGTTAGTAATTATGGGAAATTTGTTGAATATTACTAATGAGCAAAGTAATATATAATATTGGTTATATTAAATGTCACGAGTGAATAAAATGACAATTTTGAAAATTTGAGTCGGGACGCGCCTGTGTCGCGTTGGGACTAAATCTTGATGAATAAAAGTAAAATATTTTTATGTTATCCGTATGGTCATTTTGAGTGCGCCAACGTGTCCAGAAGGGTCGAGATAGTCAGAAAAGTGTACCCGGGGGTTTAGTTTGGGTCTCGGGCGTTTTTAGGCTTAATTAGTACCCCGGGAAGGCATTTTGGTCATTTTACATTTTTGGGTAATTAAACCCACGAAAATTCAAGGGATATATCAGGTGTCTAAGGTTGTTTTCTAGGGTTAGAACAACCAAAGACAAGTGACGGCCATCGGAGAGGGAAGGATAGGCTTTTCCAAGCAATCCAAGGCCAACGATTCACCCGGTTGCACCGCCACCACCACCAACGCGTAGATCGCGCGACGGGGAACTCAATCACACCGAATTCGTCATCAAACCAGAACGTCGAAAATCCCAGGCAAGTGTTTATCTTGTTTATTTTCGTTAATGCATCACTCATGTTAGTGTAGGAATGATTAGGATGAGTTTTATGGAAGAAAACCCAAAAATTGAGATAGGAATTCGCATGTAGTAATGATTTATATGTTATTCTGGAAACCCCTTCACATGTAGAGGATTCAACCACGAAATTATGATGTTTTAAGAGAAGAAAATTCTGGGAAAGACAGATTAGAATCATGTTAAAGAGATTTCTAGGGTTCTTGAGTTTTACATGAATTTTGGCCAGTTAATCCATGATTTTTAATGGAAATTTGCATGCTTTACGTAAAAGATGTATGGAATGGATTTATTCTATTAGTAGTACAAATTTTTGGACGATTGGGAATGAAAAGTTTGGATTTGGATGGAGTTATATGAGAAAACCCGTAATTGGTAACTGCAGAATTCGCTATACCTGCTTGATCGATCGATCGAGCCAAGAGCTTCGATCGATCGAAGGTTCGATCGATCGAGCCTCAGACCTCGATGGATCGACCCCTCCTGGAAGACTCATAATTCCCCTTTTTAAATTAGTTGAATTCAATTTAATGAGAAACAATCCTTGGATACCCTTATTAAAATGTTTTGGGAGATAAAGATGACCAATAGGATTTATTAATGAATAAGAGACCTTTAATGTAAGGCGAAACTTATATTTTTGGAGTGTTTATACCTAAGGGACGATGGAATTTTGTATTAAAGGGAGAGATTACGTAAAATGGTTATGATGGGAAATAGATGAATACCTACTGAATTTTTACACTTGGGAGGATAGAGTCCATGAGTGTTACATAGTAAGTTGGAATAATACCTCGAACTAAAGTTAGAGACGAACCGTTATACGTGATAACTAATAATGAGACATGAGGATAAATGTCGTAACTATGGGATTTGAGATGTACTTAAATTGATATGGTAATATTAGTATAGTTATATGATTGTGTATGCATATACTATCTATGTGTGAAAATCATGCCCATGCTACTTGCTATCCCTGAGGTTACCGCGCTGGGATAGTCTTATCTCGATGGGACCTTTATGGGGGATATTGACTCGTACCCTAGAAGATAGAAATCTTTGGTACAGGCTATCGAATTGATAGTTCAGACGGTCCTAAGAGACGTGGGCATGTGCCATCCTCTTAGAGACTTGGAATCTATGCTTCACCTCAATATTGTTTGTGTATGTGTTAATACAGTTCGAGAGTGATTCCTAATTTGTATTTCCCTTAGTACTAGTGATACGGGGATTGGATAGTAGAGTATGCCCGCACCATAGTTTTTATGTGGGGTGCTGTTAGAATATATATATTATACGAGTATTTAATATATATATGAAATTCTGAAATTTGGAACTGCCTACTGTGATATGGTAAGTAAGACATGTATGATGACTCAAATTGGAAATACTTGATTTGAAAAAAGTATAATATGATACTGCGAAACTTTATTAATAAATAAAGTTAAAATGAGAGCTTTGTTACTAAATGAAATTATCCTCTTAAACCATTATGTTATTCAGTTTTAAATCTTACGAGTAACCTAAGATAAGTTTAATCATTGGGAAGATTAGTGCGATATATGATAAGATAAACCGTTGGGAAGGTTAGTGCGATAGGTGTGAACATTAGAAGAGAGGTGAGAATTTCTCAAGTGATTGTCGCACTAATATGTTGTTGCATTGGCCTGTAAACAATTTAAATACTTTCTAAACGAATTTTAAATCATATACACTATCGGGCTCTAACCCGTTTCTATTTTTCTCTCTCTTGTATATATATATGTATATATTACAGGTGCCCAGCCACAGGGGCGTTTTGCATAGGATCCCTTGGAAGAAACGCGCTGCAGCTTAGGTGGGAGTTGCAGGCCTCTTGCTTAGACGAATTCATTTATTTGATTCCACTCCTAGTATATCCATTTAGTGGGGCATGTGTCGCCCTTTTCATTATTCAGTTGTTTTACATGGACATTGTAGTTCAGTTATTTTTAAAGGGGTGAACCCGGGCGCAACGGGAAGGTTGCCCCCGCTGTGACCTGAGGTCACGAGTTCGATTCACGGAAACGGCCTCTCTGCGCAAGCAGGGGTAAGGCTGCGTACATCCAGCCCCCCAGTACCCCACAGTGGCGGGAGCCTTGTGCACTGGGGTTGCCCTTTTTTTTTAGTTCAGTTATTTTAGTATTGATACTTTAGGATTTATAACTGTTTGGATGTTTCACTTTAAATTTTAATGTTGGGATTAAATTGTTGAATGTTTAAATTATTTGGATTATATGTTCCAGGATTATTGTGGTGTGACTCTTTAATATTGAATTGTTGTAAATAATTCAATCTTTGTTTTTAAAATAAAATTTGGAAAGAAATGTTTAAAAATGGTTTTGACACTTAGCTTAATTAATTAGGGTGTTTAAATTGGAAAAGTTATTTTTCGACAATGATGCTGAGAATGAACCAACTGTTCACCTTGATTTAATTTAATAAAGGAGTGATCGCCCGGTATTTAATTAGGCGAGGTGTCACAACTGCACCACTAGATCCATTAAATCCTAAGGAAACATCTAACAAATCATGGACTTATTAACCTATGATGAACTATAGATATTAACGGCTAATACAAAACCTAAAAATTTCAACAGTAAAAAGGCCATGGTTTAAAAATGACGGTGAACAGTAAATTGCCATGTCCATAAACCCAAAAACTCAAGAATAACTTAAAAGGCTCATCTCATCAATGGAAACTCAAGAATAAAGGTAAATCTTCAAAAATAGAGGCAAGAGGACAAATGCCTTACCAAATGGACTAAGTCTGATGCTTCCAAGGTGTTCTTGATGGTGGCCTCTGATGAACAATAGCTTTCCACGTCCTTTCACTGGCGGCTTCCTACTTTGCAAAGAAATCTTCTCTTTCCCTCACTCTCTCTTTCTAAAATATATTTTTAAGGCTTTGTGCACATGGGGAAGTGTGCATTAAACGTCTATTTATAGGGGAATAAAGTTGACAGTAGGGTTTCCTCTTTTGTACCCCGATTTCCCAAAATACATGTCTTAAAATAGCTTCTAAAAGACTTTAAACTTACTCCCCATGTTATTCCACCTATCAAGCCACATCATTAATATCCCTAATTGCGGCCTCAAGATCATTTCTGCCTACAACATCACATGGCCGCTGTCACAAGATCTCGTAGGTTCCATTACTAATTATCTTAACTCTGGGCAAAAGAATAAGGGCGATGGCTCATACTCTCCGCGGACTTACCGCAGGCAGTGGCCTCAGTCGTTACAATCTCCCCAACTTAGGATATTACGGCCTCATAAATGCAAACAATATAAATGTTAGCAATAGGTTAAGTCATACCTTAAAATAAACGTGGATACTTTCTGATGGCAGACTCAAGCTCCCAGGTTGACTCTTCCCTGGTCTGATTAGACTTGTCAATGGGTCGTGTCGAGTCATGTTCGTGTCGGTGTGTTCGGGTCTTATTGGATTCGTGTGTAAACGGGTGACTTTTTTATCGTGTGAAAAAATTATATTCAAACCCGACCCGTTCTCCTAATGTGTCGTGTTGTGTTCACTCGTTATTACCCATTATGATAATGATTTATTTTGAATCGTATACAAGTTGACATATTAACTCATTTTTAACACAATTAGACCGAATAATTCATTGACATTACTAATTGTTTCATTTAATGAAAATGGTTAAAATTAAATTAACACTAAGCTATATAAGCTCTTTATAACTCACGGCAATATATCTTATTTCCTTAAATTAATGGGTCTTAACGGATTTTATCGGGTGAAGGGGGTCAACACTAGCCTGACCTGTTAACTATCGTGTCTTATCAGGTTGGCACTGATATGATTCGAAACCAATAAGTGTCCATCCATTAACTTATAACTTCATGTCGGTTCGTGTCGTGTTATCGTGTCGTGCGTCATTTTGCCTGGTCTATGTCTGATTCCACCAAAGCACTTTGACCAGTGAAATCTTCTTTGACTTCAATACTTGGTCTTTTCATTCTATTATGAGGATGGGGATTTCTCCATAACTCAAATCTCCTCGGACTTTTATTGGTTCATGGTTGATTATGTGGCTGGGGTCTCTAATATACTTCCTCAACATAGAAATATGAAATAAATTGTGGACGTGGGCCATGTTCCAATCTACATGTATTTGGTTTTCCTACTTTTAGTTATTCAATACTTTCTTTAATGCTTATCCATTATTCGAGGGTTGTTCCAAGAACCCACCTATATAAGGGGTATTTATGTATGAAGCAGGAACCACTTGACTTGAGATTATAATTAGACTTTTGTCTAAGAAGTGGATTATTCTTGTTTTACTCTTTAACCTTTTGGTGGATTCCAATTGTCAATGATTGTTGTTCCTTCTCTTTAGTGGATTCCTTGGAGATTGAGTGTGTTACTTGAGTTATCACTTGTGTTATCTCCTTCTCTTCCATATACCCGATGTCCGACTTGATATTAAAGCTTAGGTTGTGATGGCCAACCGTTGTCTTCATGGCCCGTATGTTAATGCATCGGAACGCGAACGTGACTTGTTTGACATTGAGATGGATGATTTGAGGAGACAAGTGCAACAACTCCAACATCGTTTAGTTAGCTTTGAAGAGAAAAATCATGATGAATCGCGTTGTGGTTCTGGGATCGAATTGCCACACGATGAAGAGGAGATTAGCCTCTTTTACCCCCTTTACAATGCTTATGAACAAGTGGTGGAAAACGAAGCTCCTTTTGTTTGTAGAGGTGGAAGAAATCAACCCTATCACTGAGATTATGTCAAAGTTAAAATTCCAGAATTTGAAGGTCAAATGCATGGAGATGAATTCATTGATTGGCTCAATACCACGGAGAGAATCTTTTACTATCATGAAATTCCATGAAGTTGGTTGCCATTAAATTGAAGAAGCATGCATCAATTTGGTGGGAACGTTTGACGAAGCAATGTGAGCGTGAAGGTAAAATAATAATAATAATCACATGGGAGAAGATGAGTTGAAGAAGAAATTCTTGCCAAGTCATTACTCACAAGATGCTTTTCTTAAGCTCCACTACTTTAAGCAAAAAGATTTGTCCGTGGAGGAGTACTTCAAGAGAGTTTGATCACCTCACGATGCCTTGTAATTTATGTGAGTCGGAGGAACAAGCCATTACTCGTTATCTTGGAGGGTTAAGGCGTGAAATATCAAATGTTGTTCAATTACTACCTTATTGGACTGAAAAAGATGTGTTCAAATTGGCAATAATGGTGGATAGACAACTCAAGGGGAAAGCTAGTGTTCGAACATGGATTTGTAGTGGAGGTTCTAACCAAGGGAGTATTTCTACTTTGAAGCCTTCAAAGACATTTGTCATGCCGCCTTCAAAGACATTTGTCATGCCACCTTCAAAGCAAGATGTGAAAGGTAAATCAATTTAGCCCGATTCTTCTAATTCCATTTCTCGCCAATGTTTCAAATGTCATAGCTTTGGGCATATTGCATCAGAATGTCCAAATCAAAAGATTGTATCATTAGTGGTGGAAAACGTCATTGAAGATATGGACCAAATGATTCAAAGAAGCTTAAATGCATCGATGTGGAGAATGATCAATGGCTCCAAAACAACATACTTCACTCCAAAACAACAAAATTGAACTAAGTACCCACTACCTTACAAGCTATCATGGCTTAAAAAGAGAAATGAGTTAAAAGTCAACAAAAGGTGCTTAGTTCAATTTTCGATTGGTAAAATTTATTAATATGAAATTTGATGTGATGGTGTACCTCTGGATGCTTGTCATTTACTTCTTGGAAGGCCTTGTGAGTTTGATATGCCAATTCGACGTGATGGATCGAAGAATACTTGCACTTTCCGTCAGGACGGTGTTAATGTTACTCAATATCCATCGAAGCCCGAGAGCTCTCTTGCACTAGTTAAGGGGAGTGTAATTCACTTATTTTTAAAGGAAGACTTTGTCAGGGCAATGGAATGGGATGAAAATGCTTTTTTTCTCGTGGTAATGGAGAAAAATGTTGGAAGGTTTGAAGTCCCACCTGATTTACAATTTCACGATGTCGCTCCAAAGGAGATTCTATCCGACCGTTGGTCGATGAGAGACATTCAACATTTCATTGATATTGTTCCAAGTGTATGCTTCCAAATAAAGAAACCTACAAAATCAATCCTAAAGAGTATGAAGAGCTCCACAGGAAAGTGGATAATTTGTTGAACAAAGGTTTGGTTAGAGAGAGAGTACAAGTCCATGTGCTGTCCCGACATTGATTGTTTGTAAGAAAGATGGAACCTGAAGGATGTGTTTGGATACGAGCTGTGATACAATTTCTATGGAGTATCACTTTCTTATTCCTTGACTTGATGATCTTCGTGACCAACTCCGTGGAGCATAAATCATTTTAAAGATTGATCTTCGAAGTGGCTATCATCAAATTCATATGAGACCGGAGGATGCGTGGAAAACCTCATTCAAGACACGTGATGGATTGTTTGAATGGATGGTGATGCCATATGGTTTTTCTAATTCTTCGAGTACATTTACGCATCTTATGAATCACATATTCAAGCCGTATATTGGTAAATTTGTTCTGGTTTACTTTGGATGACATTCTTGTGTTTAGCAAAGATCATATCAAACATTTTGAGCATCTTCGAATTTTCTTTAATGTGTAGGGAGAGAATCTATATAGGTGGAGATTTTAATGGCCATGTAGGAGAAGATCATGTAGGATATAAGATAGTGCATGGGGGACATGATTTTGGAGATAGGAACGACGGGGGAGAGTCTATCTTAGATTTTGCGATGGCTTATGATTTTGTACTAGTAAATACATGTTTTAAAAAGAGGCTTGAACACTTAATAACTTATAAAAGTGGAACACATAAGAGCCAAATAGATTTTTTCATTACTAGGAAAGGAGACCGATTAACGTGTAAAGATTGTAATGTTATCCCGGGAGAGAGCTTAACCTCACAACATAGGATAATGGTGTTGGATATAAATATTAAAAATCAATCACGAGTGCGAAAAGTGAAGATTAACCCACGAACTAGGTGGTGGAATTTAAAGGGAGAGAAATTAGAACTATTTAAAGATAAAGTATTAAATGAAGCAACATGGAATAGTGAAGAAGAAACTAACATGATGTGGAATAAGATGGCCACATGCATTAGGAGAATATCAAAAGAAATTCTTGGAGAATCAAAAGGCAAAGGGCCACAGTCTAAAGAAACTTGGTGGTGGAATGAAGAAGTACATAATATAGTAAAAATTAAAAGGAAGTGCTTTAAAACATGGCAAACAAATAGAAATGAAGAGAATTTTGAGAAATATAAATGGGCTAAAAAGGAAGTTTAGAAAGTGGTAAGAGATGCTAAGTTAAAAGCGTATGATGATCTTTATACAAAATTAGGAACACAAGAAGGGGAAAAAAGTATTTATAAGCTTGCTAAACTTAGGGATAGGAAAAAAACAGAGGAACTTAGGGAGACTCGAGAAGATATATTTTTTCGTAGAATTAGGACAACAGAGGTCAGGATTGCTCTAAAAAGATGAAAACAGGGAAGGCTTAAGAACCAGATGGTATCCCTATTGAGGTTTGGAAGTGCTTAGGGGAGGATGGAGTATCATGGCTTACAAAATTATTTAATAGAATTTTAATGACTAATAGGATGCCCGATGAATGGAGAAAAAGTATTTTAGTACCTATTTATAAAAATAAAGGGGACATACAAAGTTGTTCAAATTATCGTGGTATTAAGTTAACGAGTCATACAATGAAACTTTGGGAGAGAGTGATTGAATATAGATTGAGATTGAAGACAATAGTATCTGAGAAATTATTTAATAGAATTTTAATGACTAATAGGATGCCCGATGAATGGAGAAAAAGTATTTTAGTACCTATTTATAAAAATAAAGGGGACATACAAAGTTGTTCAAATTATCGTGGTATTAAGTTAACGAGTCATACAATGAAACTTTGGGAGAGAGTGATTGAATATAGATTGAGATTGAAGACAACAGTATCTGAGAATCAATTTGGGTTTATGCCTGGGAGGTCAACAATGGAAGCAATCTATTTATTGAGGAGATTAATGGAGAGGTATAGAGAGAAAAAGAAGGATCTTCATATGATTTTTATAGATTTGGAGAAGGCGTATGATAGGATACCTAGAGATATAATATGGTGGGTTCTACATAAAAGAGGAGTGACTCGCAGATATATTGATGTGATCAGGGATATGTATGATGGTGCGATGACTACAGTAAGAACATCAACTGGAGAAAGTAGTGAATTTTCAATTACGGTAGGGCTACACCAAGGTTCATCATTAAGTTCTTATCTCTTTGCTCTTGTTATGGATGAGTTGACTGGACAAATACAATATGAGGTGCCATGGTGTATGCTATTTGTAGATGATATTGTTTTAGTCGATGAGACTAAGATGAGGATAAATGCTAGGTTGGAATTGTGGAGAGAAACTTTAGAAATAAGATGATTTAAAATAAGCAGAACTAAAACAGAATATATGGAGTGTAATTTTAGTAGTAATAGGAGGACAAATGGAGATGTGGTGAAATTGGAGGGTCAAGAAATACCTAGAAATGATCATTTTCGTTATTTAGGATCGATTATACAAAAAGATGGAGATATTAGTGATGATGTTACGCATAGGATTAGAGCAGGCTGGGTTAAGTGGAGAAGTGCGACCGACGTTTTGTGTGATAGGCGTATACCTTTGAAGTTAAAAGGAAAATTTTATAGGATGGCCATTAGACCCGCCATGTTATATGGGACAGAGTGTTGGGCAACCAAGAAACAAAATGTGCAGAAAATGAGTGTGGCGGAGATGCGAATGCTAAGATGGATTTATGGTAAAACTCGAAAGGATAAAATTAAAAATGATCAAATTCGTGAAACGGTAAAAGTAGCTCCTATAGAAGATAAATTGAGAGAAAATCGATTTAGATGGTTTCGACACGTCAAGCGTAGACCAATGGATGCTCCTGTAAGGAAGAGTGATTTAGTTAGTATTGATGGTAACCCAAGGGGTAGAGGTAGGCCTAAATTAACTTGGTGGGATATTATAAAAAAGGACATGATATCATGTGGTTTAGCCGAAGATATTGCACTGGACAGAATGGAATGGAAAAATAGGATTCATGTAGCCGACCCCAAATAATTGGGAAAAGTCTTTGTTGAGTTGAGTTGAGTTGAGTTGTGTAGGGAGAGGAGAAGTTGTATATTAATTCGAAGAAGTGTGACTTTTTGACATATAGCCTAGCCTTTTTGGGTTATGTTGTGTCAATTAATAGAGTGAAAGTGGATCCAAGCAAAGTGGAGGCAATTACTAGTCGGCCTGTTCCTATTTCTATTTATGATGTGCGAAGCTTTCATGGTCTTGCATTGTTTTATAGAAGATTTGTGAAGCATTTTAGCACCATTATTGCTCCAGTTACTTAATGCTTAAAGGGTGGTTTCTTCCAGTCGAATAATGAAGCACAAAAGAGTTTCGATCTTATCATAGAGAAAATGGTGGAAGCTCCTGCTCTTCCAGATTTCAACAATGTGTTCGAAGTTGATTGTGATGCTTCGAATATGGGTATTGGTGCTGTTACAAGTTAAGAAGGGAAGCTTATTGCATACTTTAGTGAGAAGTTAAGTAATTCTCGCCAAAAGTATCCCATCTATGACAGAGAGTTCTATGCTATTGTGAGGACATTGGATAAGTGAAGACACTTGCTTATGCCAAAGGAGTTCATTCTGTTTTCGGATCATGAGGCACCAAAATACATCAGTGGTCAATACAAGCTCAACTCAAGACATGCCAAGTGGGTGGAATTTTTGCAAGCTTTTACTTTTCATATCAAAGACAAATCAAGTTTGCAAAATCAATTGGTAGACTCATTGAGTCGAAGGCATTCCTTGCTTCTTTCTACGCAAATGAAACTATTGGGGTTCGAAATCTTAAAGGAGCTTTACAAAGATGATCATTTCTCCGGTCAGATTTTAGAGAATTGTTCGAATGAGTCGTATCAATAATTTTTGTTGCATGGTGGCTATATTTTCAGAAATAATCATTTGTGCATTCCGGAGTGCTCTTTGAGGGAAGCTATTTTGATTGAAGCTCACGGTGGTGGACTTAGTGGACACTTTGGGAGAGATAAAACTCTTGCTCATGTTAAGGAGAACTTTTATTAGCCGAAAATGGAGCGTGATGTTGCTAGACATGTGGAAAGGTGTAGACCTTGTCCATTAGCTCCTTGGGAAGATGTGAGTTTAGACTATGTTGTTGGGTTACTTTGAACTAAAACAAAGATTCAGTTATGGTGGTTGTTGCTTGCTTTTCAATTATAGATCATTTTGTTTCGTGTAACAAAACCCTTGATGCTTCTCATGTTCTCATCTTTATTTCAAAGAAGTTATCAAATTACATGGTATTTCAAATCTGATCGTGATTCGAAGTTTGTGAGTCACTTAGAGAAAGCTGGGCACTAGTTTACAGTTTGGTGGGGAGTAATATTCCAAAGTGGGATCTTATCCTAGGACAAGCCGAATTTGCTTACAACAGGTCGTTGAGCTAAACTACGAGTGTTAGTCCCATAGAGTTGTGTATGGCAGAATTCCAATCACTCCATTGGATTTAGCTCTACTTCCAACATCTGAATTTTCAGTGGTGACACTGAAGAACAAATCAAGTATATCAAGAAGTTGCATGAGCAAGTGAAAGATAAGATTATCGAGCAAAATAAAAAGTATCGATGTCATTTTCGAATTTTTGGCAGCTGAAACACCCTTTAGTAAAAATGCATTTACTCACTCCTCGGAAGTACAAATAACATGATTCAAAGTTTGGAAAGCCAACATCCATACCTTTCTATACATATATGACTCATTTCCAGATTTGAAGCACACGAGTCCCAATAAGCATTTGAAGTCGCATAATTATTCCTGGCAAATTAATTTTTGAGTTCTAATGTGCATGTATTTGGTTCTTCAACTTTCAGTTATCCAATACTTTCTTTAATACTTGGTGGTTATGTATGAAGCAAGAACAACTTGATTTGAGATTATGAATAAATTTTTGTTTATGAAGTGGATTCTTCTTATTTTGATCTTTAACCTTTTGGTGAATTTCAATTGGCAACGAGTGTTGCTCCTTCTCTTTGGTGAATTCTTTGAGATTGAGTGTTTTACTTGAGTTATCACTTGTATTATCTCCTTCTTTTCCATTTACCCGGTGTCAAACACTCTTAAGGGTAAATTAAACTATCGATGACAAAATTTTAAAGTAAAATTGATGGAAATGGACCCCATTTCATTACTTTATTGCATTTTATTTTATTTTGTTATTTTCTTTATTTTGTAATTGTATTTTCATTTTTTTTGATTTAGTATTTAGAGGTAAAGAGTAGTAATGGCATTTTTGTAATTAGGCCTTAGCTACTCCTCCCCTTTAAGTACCCACTTGTAAGCCTCATTTGAGGTAGACTTGAATTTTGAAATAGAAAAGAGTATTTCTCTCTCTAAAGTGTGTTTATATATTTTTAGGAGTATTTCGATGTGTAATTTACGTTAACTTGGTATCAGAGCGGGTGTCTCTCCACATTAATATTTGGTGTATCAATGTTTTTTTAAATCAAATCATACGTTACTCGCAATGGTTCCAAGAAATTCCAAACAACACAATGAAGAGATTCAAGAATGGAGGCACATGATCGAATAATAAAAACAAACCCTAGCCCTAACCAATGAACTCAATCAAAAATTTGATACCCTCCTCCAACTAATCACCTTTAACTCCCAAAACCCTAAACCTAGACCTCCCACCACCACCACTGTCCAAACCCTAGCCTCCACCCTCTCAAACCATAGTTTTGCCGTAACCGCAACCCTATATCCAACCTAGCAGCCCTATCGCCCCATCCGCACCTATGCCGGCCAAACCCTACCCCTGCCACTTTTAACCCTATCCCGCCCCTCCCCCAAAACCTAAACCTACTGCCGCTGCAATCACGGCAGCAATCCTCTCCTGGGCGGGAGCCCGCCTTTTTGCCCCTTTGGCAGTCGAAGCCCTATCCCAGCCAGCCGACATCAAACCCAACCCCACACAGCCCCGAACCCCATTTGACGTAAACTACACGTCAAAAGGCTCATAAAAATATCTAAACACACACTTTAGAGAGAGAAATACTCTTTTCTATTTTAAAATTCAAATCTACCTCAAATGATGCTTACAAGTAGGTATTTAAAAGGGAGGAGTAGCTTAGGCTCCAAGCTAAGGCCCTAATTATAAAAATGCCATTACTACTCTTTACCTCTAAATCCTAAAGCAAAACAAATGAAAATACAATAAAAAATAAAGAAAATAACAAAATATAATGAAATGCAATAAAATCCTAAAATGGGGCCCATTTCCATAAAAAATATTCAAAAAATTCCAAAAACCTGAGAACGGTCGGGTAGAAGATTATATTTAAATTTGTGTATATGGTTTATCTAGATATGATTTGAAATTTTTTTTTTGACTTTACCACATGCAATAATAAGCGCATGATCATCATATAATATGGAAATAGGCAAAATCAACATCACCTACATCGAATGGCATGTGTATGCTGCTATAAATGTGTGTTATTTTACTTCGATAGTCTTGCTCATCAGATAATTGTTACTTACTATTTTTCATTCGCAACTTTTTAATGGTATATTGATGTTATTTCTGATATCACACAATTAACTCACATCGTGTTAGAGTAATGTGTCATTTGACAATACTCTAATTCTTTATTCAGGAAACAATTGAGCAACAAACAAGCCGTAGACTGATTATTCCTTCCCAAGATGAATGTGAAGGTATGCAATAGCCTATATAATCAACAATCTATAATTTTGTTTTGAGTTAGGTTAAACTTGCATTTTCTTTTGTGCAAACTTTCAATATAATCGAGCATGACAGTCAATGAGTGGAAGAACATGCACACAACATTTGTGATGTGGGCCTCATTTATTATGGTGTTGGGCTGTCACATTCAGTTTGTTTGTGCAAAAAGTTTTGAAAGTATCATTTTTAATTTGTGTTAGTCTTCCTTTGCTTTTCAATGAACTTACACCTATTGTTTACCAAAATAAGGGACTTACATTCGATGATTTGTATATAAAGATTTTATCAAACCCGTTAAACTAGAGAAAACTAAGACATTATTATCCATTCCAACCAGTTTCCTACTGGATTCAATAAGGTCTCAAACATTATAGAGTGTGAGGCATGAGATCCTCTCTCGCCTGTTATATTCTTTTCTAGCTCGAGATGAATTCTCTGAAATATTGATTTTTTTTATTGAATCAGGTAAGGCATGCCTTATAGAGCCTCCATGGCTAGATTTAACATAAACCTTTTGCTAATTGCTGATTATATGCATCTTGGATGGAGCCATGAACTAAGTCGGCATAACGATTACTGAGGTGCAATGAACTTTTATCCTGTCAATTGCTGAAAAACACTTTGAAGGATGCTTAACAACTGTAATCAATCAAATAAGAGGATGAACTGGTTTCACAATAGATTTCTCTGGTATAAAAAAATAGGCACTCCTCTCTTTAAAGTAAGAGCCAGTAAGAGAGTAGTTTGCTGGGGGTGTTATATCTAAATTGAGGTGTAACCGCTTTGGATGTTAACCATGCAATCATTAATACACTTTTCAATGGAAAATATCTTATACTGATTCGCCATAAATGTAACTTTCATAGTAAATGGAATCTCCTGAGAAACTTAAAATGAGGGAGAGAGATAAGCACTTGGGATACTCTTTATGTAGGCATGATGCACTCTCAAAATAGGTTCGGTTTAGTGTTTGATTGTCTTTTAAAGCTCAAAGGTTATCACAATGGCGTATAATGTTCTCAACTCTAATTGCTCCCTCTCTCTCCTTCAAAGTCTCTCTCTCTCTCTCTCTCTCTAATTGGGAATTCTCTCCATAATTATAAAAATCTAGCCCATTTAAAGTTGGTTTAGACTTCCACCCTTAATCATGTCTACAACATTTAATCCTAATGAATGTTCTCCTAAGACCAGCCGTTTGTGTCAAATAGTTCAACGATGCCTCCATTGTTGCCGCCAACTTGTCCAATGTCAGGTCACTGTACTTTTATTGATTTTAACATGATTTGGTATGAAGTGAAATAATGCAAATCTGTCATAAGAAGGTACAATTTTGGCGGCGAAAATCCTCTGGCTCTCAAGGTGTTTTAGCATATGGTTACGCGAACTGTGCTTTCTTGAGCTCTTAGTTTTTTACGTGGTGAATATATAATGTTTAAAACATGTTGAAACGATGCCTTGCTCTCTATCCTCCAAGTTAGTTCCCTTTGAGATTCCCAAATGTGCTTTCTTGATAGAGCATGAGAGCTCTTCATTAAAAAAAACGGCTCGAATGGTACGGTCCCTCTGTCACCCCAGAATGAAAGGGGTGATCTCCTAGTTCTGTGAAGATGCGTTGTTACCCATTTCACATATTAGGTGTAACTGGTGTATTCGGCGGCTCCATATTCAGTTCTATGCATGGTTCCTTGGTAACCTCTAGTTTGATCGGGGAAACCACAGAAAATGACTGCTATTCTATATTTCCTTGAAAAACGTGCTCAGCGCTCAGGATATTTCGTCAAATGAAGTTCAATTAAGGAATTAAAAGAGGGGAGGGGGGATGGAAAGAATTGGGCGAAGAAGGGCCCACCGAGATGATCGAAAAGTTGGAAGAAAAAATGATTTTTTGGTTAGACGCATGGAATTAAGGGAAAATTTTCTTCTATTTTGTATCGTTTTTGCGGAATAGTGGAGTGGTAAGGCGGGGGATTGCAAATCCTTTTTCCCCAGTTCAAATCCTGGTGCTGCCTGATCAACCTATCCACCGATTAAGCAAATAACTATCAAGAATGAAGTAATCCTTTACTTTTTTTAAAGTCCCTTTTTATGAGAAAGGAGAATGGGAACGAAAAAAATGGAAAAAACGAGGTCTTAACCTAGTCCATCAGTGTTACCTAGTAGCCTCATTGATACTTACACGGTGCATATATTGTCTTTGATTAGTCTTCTCTTGATTTTTATTTGCCATTAGTTTCTTAATAATGCCAACTGTCACTAATGAGGAGTTTTATCTATAAGCCCCTCTTACATTTGCCTCCTCGTGCATAAATTTATATCAGTGGCGGGTGACAAGTTTGTGCACGAAACCTTAACTTTCGAAACATCATCATCATCGAAAACACCATCCTTCGAAACCTCATCATTCGAAAGACCTATAAAGGTAACCAAATCATTTGGATTTTCTAGTCAATCCTTAAGCCATTTCCATACACAAATCTTTGTGTCAGAATCATATATCATCCAATTGACCTCAACCGTCATTTCTTGTTCTTAGGCACATTATTTGTCAGAAATTGGGTCCATAATATTGTGATATTCCAAACTTGATTTACACATCTCATCATTGCTTCTTTTTCGAAGCGTTTTGATTCACACGATTCAGCACGTGTCTCCATCTAAATCACTATTATCCCTTCATTTTTTCTCATTTTTCGCTTCTATCCTTTTCCAAGGCAAACCCCGAGCATACTGATGCTTCTGCATTGGTTCACTATGAACCTTTGATTTTGAAGATGGAGCTTATGTTGGTGCTGTAAGTGTTCTGAGAATGCGTATTGAAAGAGGGATTTTCCCCGCTCATGGTTGGACTTTGAGAGCCCTAGTTGTTATCCCCACGGTTTCACTGCCTGGACAACTTACATTTTGGCCACGTATTGTAAAATTCTTGGTAAGGTTGGTTTATTTGTTCTTGCCACCTGGTTTGGGGATTTTACACTTGGCAACAATAAATCTGGTCTGCAAATATTGATCTTTGAATGGAGGGTGGAGAGGCACACCTTCATTGCAAGGTGGGGCGAATTCACCTTAACACTTGAGGATGTCTATGAGTTGATGGCGTTGCAGCCTTGTGGCATCCATCTTTTTGATGAAGTACCAATCGATGAAGATGAGAAGGAGATTTGAAACCTCCTTGACAAGTGGATTCAAGAAAGCTTGGAAGATTCCATCAAGGATACTTTTGGCTAATTCATCTTCAACTCCTTCTCAAAACCTAGTATAGAGGAGTAGAAGAATAAAGTTGCTCCTTCAGAAACCAATGGGAGACGTTCAGCACCCTTTTATCGAGATTTTCCTTTCCCGAGAAACCAAATGATTAACCACGTCGCAAGCTTGTAGCTTTATAGGTGAGGCTTGCTTGTGGGGTGAATATTCCAATAACTGCTGTGACACTCATTTCCTTTATACCTTGTTTGACAGGACTCGTACCGACATGGAGAGGTCAATCGGTAGGTATGACCTTAGTAAATATTCCAATCCGATTTTGTTGATGCTCTATGCCCGCTCGCCCCAGCTAGAACCAACTTGCGCCATCCCCAGTATATTTCCTTTTCTTCCCACGCGTTCTTCGATGGAACAAGCAACAAAGCAACTAGGATTTGCATGCTCTAATTGTACTAACTCCATCTTCAGGCCTTATCAACCTGCCAATTCTTACACGTGGTCATTTTATAAAAAGAGACCAAGGGTTGTCGAAAGAGTAATCACCGAGGAAGCTATGGCGGCTGATATTTCTTCGTTCGTTGTATTAATAGTGACCTCAAGCTACCTGTGTGGTCATACAGATTAAGATTCCATTACTGAAGTGTACACTTTGCATAGATGTGCCACACTGTTTTGGCGACGATCAAGGTATTTCTCATCACACCCAGAAGGTACCTGAGGGTCATCCTTCGATTGATGCTACATTAAGGAAGTATTCTTTAGCCACAATTATTGAGTTAATGCAACAGCTTGCTGGGCGATTGACCATCCCCTCTATTGAAGTTAAAAATATCATTTTCTTCGGTTGGTATCTCTTTTAGGCTCACAACATAAAATGTGTCTCTGACATTTACAAGAGGCACCTGAGTACCCCCTGTTGAAAGGTTTGCCCCTAGTGAGTTTGGTTTAAAGGTCTCCTCAATCATTGGCACTGAGGGGCCAAAGAGCTCCATCTACTCCTGCTTTCCGGCAGAAGAAAAGGGCTAGCAAGGCAGGTCCATCGGTTATTGCTGAATCGTCGCGACCTGCTAAGCGAGCCAAATCTCAAGAACTATATACGCTGATATCCCTTCAGAGGCTACGAGGAGCTTTTCACCTTACATGGAGGATCATGTTCGAGCTGCCATGGTTGAGGTGATTGTCACATGGACCAAGCTAACGTTACCTATGATGACCTTGTAGTTGGTCTCAATCGCGCTCCTCTTTTTGACGCTACAGTTGAAAATGACTTCATCGTCGTGTCAACTTCTTAGCCTCAATAAACCTGCTCCAGTTCCGTCTCGCTGCTGCAATCCACAGAAGTTGTTCCTTTAACTGTTGTTCATGCTCTTTCCCCAGGTTCCTCATTGCAAATCGTCTCTGGGTGAGGTGTCGCCCTGTGGTCACTCGTGGCACCCGGACGAAAACCCTTTTGCCTTAAGGCTATCAGGTCTGCCATTGCGAATGGCCACCCGCTCAACTTCAACCACCAGCCTTTCTTTTACCAAGGAAACTGATCAGGTGGTTATCTATACTTTTAAGCCTTTTTTTTCAAGCTCTTTGTTACTTAGTTGGAGGAAATGATCTTTGTTTGTTGTCTGTCATTAGGGTGTTGTCACCTCTGGTTAGCCGAGGAACATTCTACTCTTCCTGTCTTTATTTTTCTATAGTGAATATACGCCGTAACCTGCGGCCCAATCATCTCTTGAAGATGTTTCCTCGACTATGCTTCCCAATTTCTTGCAAATTTTGGCAAAGGTAAATCCTTTTATGTGATTCACGGCTGCTTTGCTGACCAAATCTCCTGGCACAAACTTCTTAGGTTTCACCAAGTTCCTATAAGCTTTGGAGAGTTGCTTTGTGTAGACTGGAAGTGCCTTTGTGGATTCTAGTGGATGTTGTGCCAATGAGCTTGATGTGACACCCCGACTAATTAAATACCGGGTAGCTACTCCTTTATTAAATTAATTCAAAATGCTAAGTTGGTCCAGTTAATAGCATCACTATCGAAAACATTTTAATGATTACTAACCACCTAGTATTTAAAAAGTAAGTTGACAAATTTTAAATTTAAGTCCGGTTATCATGCAACAAGTGTAATGAAGAATAATAACACCATTCACCATAAAGAAGCAAATAGAATAACCATCACATAATGTAAGTAAAGTCTGGAGGAAAAACTCCTCACTACAAAACCACAACTGAAATAACTAAATTGGATACTGAAACAAATACATGCCAAAGTCTGAAAAACTGAAATAGAAAGATGTCTCTAATAGAAATGGGCAACATGCCCTACAACTGATAGATAATGAATCTGGAATCCAAGTGATAGAAGCGTCTACAAGCAAATCCCTGTAGCTTCCACAAATAGCTACAGCTCGTCACCTGAATGAGTATCCTATGCATGGTGTCCTTGTGGTTGGGCACCTAAAATGGTTTTACAAAGAAAATAGATTTGAAAGCAAACGGGTCAGAGCCCGAATGTGGAGATATTTTAAAAACATGCAAGTGCTTTAAAAATCATTTAAAACATTAAATGCAAAGTACATGTTAGGACGTGCACTCACATGATATTCTCACCTCTCGTCTAACTGTGCACTCCTAACGTAAGTACCCATCTACAACGACACAGACCACTAGCTAAGTGACATCATATCTAGCTAGACTATCATAGGTCCTACCCATATCACTCGGTTCTATTAACATTATAACGCTCGTAATTAAATAGGGGTTTAACGTAAACTCAGATGCTCAAAATGCAATATATTACACTATCAGCTAACCCGTTATGTTTTTCTCGAAACAATACCGTAATTATATTCATAACATTAACATGAAGGTTCCCATTAATTAAATGTATATTATTCACATCACAAATATACAATACAAGCACCCTGAGAACTAAGCTGCGGTGCACACATACTCTGCTATCCATCCCGGTACATCACGTACATAAGGATTACGTATTCCGAATCTCTCAAGAATAGTTCACGAATAACAACATCACAAATAATGGAGGTGAACACAGTCACATCACATGGGTCACGCACATACCTACGCTCCCACGATCTGCGGACTTATTAATATCCCAATAAGTCTTTCTATGACCTATGTTCATCAAGGTAACCAGTCTAAATCCGGGCAACACAAGGATTAGAGGGCCCTAAGCGAACGCAAACCTCCCGTGATAGCAAGTATGGTAGGTATGTCATACACACAATTCATATACCAATACTAAGTAAACACACGTCTTAGTAATCCCGTAGTTTAATTGTAGTACTATTCTCATTCTAGTACCAATATATAATTTACACACTTTATACGATTCCGATTTATAATCATACGCGCTATAATCTATTCTCACGTCGTAGTAGACACTCACGTCACAACCCAAACGGTTCATTGATTTAAATTACTCGTATATAATTTACTCCTCATAATAACCCAAAAGTCCCAAATCTATCCATACATCATCAAAGGAAGGTTATCTATATCCTCGAACAAGTTTACGGGACTCCAAAAATTGAAACAGGCCAAAAAGGCCTAAACTGTCAACTCGTTAGAAGTCTCGTTCGAACGAGGCTGTTCGAACGAGATCAAACTGTCAGCACGTTAGAAGTCTCGTTCGAACGAGGCTGTTCGAATGAGATCCAGTTCGTTCGAACGAACTGTACCTTCTAACGAGATCTCGTTCGAACGAAGTTCCCTTTCGTTAGAAGCGACTGGTCAATTCGTTAGAAGCTCGTTCGAATGAGTTCGTTCGAACAACCTCGGGAGGCTCTTCTAATGAACGACCACATCGAGCCCAGATTTTTCCTTCTTCGTTTTTCATTAATTTTAGCACCTCAAGTCTCAACCAAAATTCGTCCAATCAATGTTTTTAGGTCTCCAATCATCCTAAAACATACTAAGGTCATATACTAACACCTTTTAATGAATTAATACATCCTAAACATCATTAGATCATAAGATTCTACACTTTTCCCCAATTCTTTTCAAGAACACAAACCCTAACATTTTAAATCATGAATTAACCCAATAAAAATCCGTGTTAATTTCTTCCAATCACAAATATCATGAGAATAATCATCTACCTATCATTCTACATGCAATTCTCCTCAAGATTTTCAAGTTCTAAGTTCCAAACTACATGGGTTTTCATATTTCATCAAGAACAAACAGAAAATTGGAATTATCTAACATGGAAAGAACATTCTCTGAAATTAAATGGAATTAAGTCACTTGCCTCGAGTTTATCTCTGATTTAGATGTTGGTTTGATGGAGCTTTTCTGCAGAATTTCCTCTCTCTCTCTCTTTCTCCAAGCTTCTTCTCCAAAGGTGGCTAGGGTTTGCTTTTGGGAAGGTATTAGAAAACCTAATTCTAATAACCTACGTAGCTTGTTGGGTTAATATGGGTTGGTTAGTGGCTTAGTGGGTCAATTCCCAATCAGATTAAAACTCCCAATTTTCGTCACTTTTAATTCTCCAAAAATACAAAATTACTAAAATGCCCTTTATGCTGCCGGTATGGCCTAAAAATACCCCGGGACCCAAACTAAACCCCCGGCTAGTGTTTTCTGACTATCTCAACCCTTTCAGACGCGTTGGCGCACTCAAAACGACCATACGGTTTATAGAATTTAAATTCACTTTTATAATTAAAATAATAAACCATGACGCGGCGGTCACACGCGTCTCAACAAAATTTCCAAAATGCCGTATATTAATCTCACGACAAATTTTTCATAATTCAATATTCAAATAAAAACATGTATGCACATAATCAAATACCAACTCGCATCTCGTTAGTATTTTTAACCCGGATTAATTTCCAATTAATACGCATTTAATTAATTAATCCCAAAAATAAAAATAGCCAAAAATACGGGGTATTACACTTGATTACAATTTTTTTTTGCCAATCGTGGAATATATAACGATACTACAATAACCCGACCTCCTCACGACAATACAATATATGAAGGTTTCGTTCGTGCTTAGTAAATCACTAAAGTTAAGTGTACACTGTACAATCACGTGAACACGTTTATTAATTTTTTATTCATGTCCTACTAAATTTCTCAAGAAATTGGTTTTTGCAAGGAGAAGTTTGTTAAATTTTCAAGTATTCAATTCTCATTTTTATTTATTTTATATATATTTTTTTATTATTCGATTTTATTTAAAGAAGCATAGACATAATGGATGCTTGTTTTAGATAATTAGCAGTGGTATTTGAAGGTAATGAGTTGGAAATTATCTTTTTGCTCCCCCCCTTCACCAAAACAGATTATACATATACGCCATTTTACCGTTATGTTAAAGGCATGTGTTTGAGCAAAGATGGCACGTTTGTGCGCATATATGGCAACCTTGTTGAATGTTGTATGTGTACCACTCTCTCTCTCTCTCTCTCTCTCTCTCGTAATATCTTTTTTTTGTTATCATTTGATCTGTATTATTACAAGCTACGAAATCATTGTTTCACTGTTTTACGTACAGATGGGAACTCCTATTTGTTTTCAGCAGAAAAAAAATTAGATTACAATGGAGATGTTGAAGTTTCATCAGAACTACCAGAATATGATTTTGATTTTTTTGTTGTCGATTCCCTCGAGAAGGTATGGAAGTAAAACCTTTTCATATAGTGATTGAGGATTATTTTTTAAATTTGTACAAATTTGGTCATGTTTAATAAAGCTTCGAGTAGAGGTATGTTATGAATTATTGTTCTCTTGATTTTTATCAACACAAGGTTTTCATTATGGTTACACGGCATTTTTAACCGACATATGATGGTGTTAGTAGGAATGGCAACGGGACGGGTTTGGGTTCGGGGTACCTTCCCCCCCCCCCCTACCCCCACCCCCTCGTTTATACCTACCCCCTCCACCATTATGTCCCCCGTGGGGGCCCCAACCCGCCCCGTACCTTATTAAAAGCTGTCGTTTCCCAAATTTTTTTAACAGCAATGTTTCAAATCTGAATTATTGAACAATCTTTTGAATTAAAAGTTCCAAACATGCTTTTTGCATTAACAACTTATACACATCTCTCAACTCAACAGTGGGAAAAAAATGTAATTTTGAAATGCTTCTCAGCTTAAGTTTTTAAACCCTCCACCCAAGATGAAGATAGTTTCCTTACAATAAAAAAAAATCTCTAGTTACGTTTATCAAGTCCCTTAATGAACTCAAAGCTAGTATATTAACAAGTAGTTAAACATTTGATGTGTTGTACTGTTATGTTTATTAACAAAAACTTGACAAAAGTTTTGCAATTTGTTGTTACTGGTATCTTCTTCATCCTTTTTAGTTGTATGAGATCTGGACGACAGCGGCGGACCTTGACAGCGACGGATGAGCTTGATAAGATTTGTGCTTGACGGGAGGGAGAGAGGGAGATGGGGCCGGGGAGATGAGGCCGGTGAGTGGAGATGGGCAGCAGGAGGTGTCTTCAAATATATATCTAATCGGGTCGGGTTCGGGGTTTTTATACATTAAACCCGACCCCTACGGTTTTTTTTTTTTTAACCCCTTACCCGCCCCCGCCCCCGCCCCTGTTTAAATCCCCCATTTAGGCCCCATTAGGGTTGGGTCGGATCGGGTACCCGTTTAAATTCCACCATTGCCATTCCTGGGTGTTAGTGCTTGAGTGATCTGAAATGCAATGTAGACCAATATTAACTCAGTGCAAACACAAACGTGGAACTTTTGCATGTTGTCTAGAGTGAAAAAAGGAGAGGGTAGGATAACTATCGCGGATGTAAGGGAATATTGGAACTTTTGAATGTGCATTTGATAACATGTCCTCACCCTTGTATATTGTATATTAGTGCCAAACATTCATAATACTGAATAATATAGAGTTGCCATTCTTTTGGTATTTTTACGAGTGAAATTGACATACTTTACATGAGTTGAAACCACCACTTCCTTAATCTTGTTGTTTAACCGAAAAAACTGTAGACATTACACAAGAAAGAATACTTAATTCACGATTTGAAGGTTGCACCGCCCGTCTTGAGGAGTCAGTCGCGACTCAACAAGATTGTATCTTGCCATTGTTTGTGCTCTTTGGATTATATCCGGTAACCCCAGTTGCCCTAAGATTGCTTACGCCTCCACCATAGCCTCCAAGGGTGGCTCAAGTCTTTTCACTTTAACTACCACCATTTTAGGGTAATGAGCTGCGGCAACCACGCTGGCCCGCCCTTTCCTCTTCTGGTTTCAAACCCTTCCACTATCCACCTTCCTCTACTTGTTAAAACCCTAGTACGTCATCTTGAACACCCCATAACCCTTCATCACGATGTCAAACAACTCGGGATAGAGGCACTCCTCTTCCCTCATCAAGTTAGCACACTGAGCTCTAGCTTAGTAAAACCATTACCGACGTTGTCGTGATCGCAATTAGATTTTTTCCGACCTAACCATACTTTACTAACACATGCTTTAACCTCACACGACCGGTCCAATGGTGTTCCAGAGCGTCGGGAACTCGATTTTCCTCCCATATGATCTCTTTGTAATTTTCGGACGCTCTTGAACCAATTGTCAACCTCTGGCCACCTGGTTGAGCACTGAGTATCTATTTCCTCTTCTCCAAATTTATAAGTATTTAAATAGATTCAAGTTTAATTAGTTGGTGCATTTTGACTTTGCAAGTACAATATGCACATTTGGTGTAGAGCCAGAAAGAGAGGGTGGGAGGGAGGGAAATGAAATCGGAGCGTAGCACCTCATTTGGTGTAGAGATGAGAGAGTTACGTTAATGAGAGAGAGACAACTGGGTATTATAGAGAGAGAAAGATGAAGTGGGGAAGGAGAAGAAGAATTGAAGAAGCTGACTTTTTTGTCCAAATTATTGCTGAGGACTAAGTTAAAATACACATTACTGAGGGTTTTCGAACGGATAATAACATATGGGTTGAAGATTTAGGAGAAGTTAGGAGTTTGTTCTTTGTTAGTTTTTATAAAACACGAATTAGGATTTAAATAAGTTTAGGGTAATCTCTTGTTCCTATCTTTATGCATTTCCTATTTTGTGGAATTTGGTAGATTAGGTGATAATTTTGTGGAATGTTCTTAAGCTATATATTTTCTGGTAAACTCCCATTTTGAATAAGAAAGAGCATTTTTCCTCTAAAAGACTTTCATGGTATCAGAGCTTCGGCTCCTGATCTGAATTCCATGGTGATAAGGGCGATGACCGGAGCTAGCAGAACCACCGCCTCTTCTGGAGCCTTATTGGAGAACGGTCAATCTGATTCCACGATGGCAATTTGGTGAACAGATCATCTATCCCCAAATCCCAATTTTCAGCTTACCCTTCATTAATTAAAGGGTAAAAATTACTTGGAATGGACCCTGTCAAACTAGCAATTGATAGAAGATGAAACCTAGACCATCTGACATGCGAAATAAAACGACCAGCAGAAGATGACCCTAATCTGAAAACATGGAGGTCAGAGAACTCGTTGGTAATTGCTTGGCTCATCAACTTAATGGAGCCAACAATTGAGAAACCACATCTCTTTTTTACTGATTGCCAAAGATGTGGAAGGCAGTATGTGACATGTAGAGAACTTGTCACAAATTTTTGATTTAAAAAAGGAGCTGTGTCGATCAAGGCAAGGAGATCAAGACGTCACAGCAAATGGTGACGCTATGGCAAGAATTAGGTTTGTGCCATGAAGATGAATGGGACTGCCCAAATGATAGCGCGAGGCACATGAGAAGAGAGGTAAATAATCAAGTTTATGTGTTTCTCGTGGGACTTAATCAGGAATTGGATGAGGTAAGAGAACCGATCTTGGGTAGAAGACTTCTACCGTCCATCTCTCTGAAGTTAGGAGGGAGGAGGCTAGGCGAAAGGTAATGTTGACAAACTCATAACTGAAGTCTAAGCCAAAAATAGAAAGCTCGCTTTGGTTTCTAGAGGGTCTGATTCGGATGGAGATAGGAAGAAGAATCCGTGGTGTGACCACTGCAACAAACCATGGCATAGAAGAGAAACATGCCTGAAAATCCATGACAAGCCTCAGAGCTTTAAGAAGAAGAACGGAGGTGATGGCAGAGCATTTCAAACCGTGAGTGAAGACTGTCAGGGGCAACCAATCAATTCGGAGATGTCTCATTTCACAAAGGAACAGTTAGACCACTTTTACAGAGTCTTTCAATCTCCACAATTCTCAAATCCTTCTTGTTTCTTAGCTCAATAGGGTAATTATCTCAGTGCAGCTATCTCTAGTGTAAAATTAAATTTGTCTTGGCCATGGATCATTTACTCTGCAGCCACTACCGATCAAATTAATGGTTCTTCAAAACTATTCTCTTTTTATAAACCGTGCGTAAGAAACATCCACCCTGGCTTGGTCCAGTGGTAAGGATGGGCTTCACTCTGACCATAGGTCATGAGTTTGATCCCTCCCCACGGATACCTACCCCTGTTGGAGGGCTTCCTCAGGGCTGTGTGGTTAGGCGGACGGTCGTGGGTTCGATCCCCCGCAGGGTTTACCAGTATTTAAGCGGGGCTCGTGTGTGAGGTGGACATGCGCAGTGCCCCCCATGTTTAGCTTGCACGAGGGAGTCCAAAGGGCTCGTTCGTGTGGAGGTTCAGAGTTATCAGAAAAAGAAAAAAAAAACGAGCGTAAGAAACACAAAGATAAAAATTGCAAATGGATCCTTTTCTGCTATAGCTAGAACAGGATCAATGATCATTAATCCTTGTCACACTTCATATATTCTTCATGTTCCCAATTTATCCTATAATTTAGTGTCCATAGGTAATATAACTCATGATCAGTGCCACGCTAACTTTTGTCCCTCTTATTACGAGTTTTCGGAACTAACCTTGGGGAGGACGATTGGCAGTGCTAGAGAGATCGATGGGTTCTGTTTCTTTGAAGATGGGGTCGAATCAAGAAAAACAGGACAAAGTGCTTATTTTGAAACTATTTCTATTGCTAGTAGTGATGAAATAATGTTGGACGTTATAGATTAGGCCACCCAAATTTTCAATATTTAGAACATTTGTTTCCCAGTTTCTTTAGATTTAGAAATCCGTCTTCGTTTCAGTGTGAATTTTGTGAGTTAGCTAAACATCATCGCACCTCATTTTCGTTATAACCGTATAAGTCTTCGAAACCTTTTTCATCAATCCATAGTGATGTATGGGGGGCCTTTAAGAATCTCAACATGTTCTGGAAAAAAATGGTTTGTTACCTTTATAGATGACCGCACAGGGGTAAGCTGTGCTTATTTACTAAGAAAAAAAATCAGAAGTGGAGGAAGTTTTTAAATTTTTTTACACCATGGTTCAGATACAATTTCAAATAAAAATTCAAGTCTTCTGTAGTGACAATGGAAAAGAGTATTTCAACAATGTTTTGGGATTTTTTTTTAGATAAAGGTATAGTTCACCAAAGTTCTTGTATTGACACTCCTCAACAAAATGGAATCGCCGAACTAAATACCTTTTGGAAGTGGCTAGGGCCTTATGTTTCAGAAATAAAGTTCCCAAATATTTGTGGGGTCAAGCTATTTTCACGTCTACCTATCTCATAAACAGGATGCCTACAGGAATCTTAAATTTCAAAACACCTTTACAGGTGTTCAAAAATTGAATCCTAAATAGGCTATTGTCTACACGCCCTCTTAAAATATTGAGGTGCATTGCTTTTGTCCCATAGGAAATGCTTTTTTGTAGGATATGCACCTATGCAGAAAGGATATAAATGGTTTGGTTCTTATTTAGAAAAATCGTTTGTCACAATGGATGTGACCCTATTTTGAATTCAAATCATTTTTTGAAACTCATCTTCAGGGAGAGAGAACAAATGAAGATGCGAGAGTTTTTGAATTTAATGATGTGTCTGAAATAGAAAAAATATAATTTTCAACTCAATTTGATCAACTAGACAATGTGGCTACATGATCGGGTATAACCACCTCTGATCCATCTACTGAAAATCTTGAAAATTTGGCCGAATTTGTTTTTGAAATTTTGGACAAAAGAGATTGTGTTTTGAATTTTGATGAACATTCTGAAAATTTGGGTGTCTCATCTCCACTGTCATCTCAAAATCATAATCGCAACAGCACAGACGATGGAAAAAAACGTGTACTAAGAGTTCAGAACTCTTGGTCTCCTCGAGGAAAAAACAGAATTCGAAGGAAAGAGATCCCCGGTTCTCTATAGGGCCATGAGTCTGAACCAAGGGAACAGCCGAACTCACCCGAGTGTCCGAGTAATAATCAAACCAATCCTTGTCAAACTGTCCAGCTTACTTCTAATTCTAGTTTCAAGTTATCTAATGATCTTAATGATCCCATTGCTACTTGTAAAGGTGTACGGTCTTTCGTCAAACACCCCATATCTAATGATGTGTTCTATAAAAATCTTTTTCCTGTTTTTGCATTGACATCTCAACCTTCTTCTGTGGAAATTCCAAAGAGTGTACAAGAAGCCTTACAGGTCCTTGAGGGGGAAGAAGGCTATTTCTGAAGAGATGAGGGCACTTGAGTGGAAGAAAAATCATATATAAGAAGTGATGGGTCTGCTGAGAGGAAAGATATCAGTGGTTTGCACGTGGCTGTTCAACATCAAGTATGATTCAGATGGATCTCTCGAAAGATATAAAAGCATGTTTGATGGCCGAAGGTTTTACTCGAACATACAGTAATGATTATCTCGAGACCTTTGCTCCATTAGGAAAGTTGAATGCTGTGAGAATACTTCTTTCAATTGCAGCAAATCTTGACTGTCCTCTTCAATAGTTAGATGTGAATAATGCGCTTTCAATTGGAGATTTGAAGGAGGAAGCTTATATGGTCCCACCGGCTGGATTTGATGAGCACTTTTGATCTTAAGTGTGTAAGCTGAAGAAGTCACTGTACGGGCTCGAGCAATCTCCAAGAGCCTGGTTTGAATGATTCTGTTGATCCATAAAGAATCAAGGATATGTCCAAGCACAAAGTGATCATTCTATATTCACGAAGCACTTCGGTGATGGTAAGATTGCAGTATTGATGGTATATGTAGATGATATTATTTTTACTGGGGATAATGAGATTGAAATGGATCGTTTGAAGAAAAGTCTAGTTTTAGAATTCGAAATTAAATATTTGTGGTCTCTAAGATACTTCCTTGGAATGGAAGTTGCTCGTTCGAGAAAGGGTATTGCTGTCTCACAAAGAAAATACATTCTTGATCTCCTTAAAGAAACGGGAATGAGTGAATGTAGATGGTGCCGATACTATAATGGATCCTAATCAGAAGCTAGGAGATACTAAGGATGGAAAGCCTGCTAGTACCAGGAGCTGGTAGGAAAAATGATTTATATACCTCAAGCCTGTTCCGATATTGCACTTGTTGTCAGCGTGGTAAGTCAATTTATGTATTCGCTCTATGACCTAAAATCAAGACAATTTGATTTCTAGAGAGAGAAACAAAAGAGTTATTATATTCAAGAATTGAGAAGTCAGTACAAATGAGAGAAACAAACCTATTTATAGGGGCTGAATTACTTGCTAATCAAGTAGTTAGCTAAAATGACTAAAATGGCCTAGTAAAAATAAAAGAATACCTAATTAGTCCAAAACATGGTTGGCAACTAACTAAAGGCTAAAAAGAAAATAAAAGAACTAAAATAAAAGAAAGACTAATACAAAATATTAAAAATGACAATTAAACCCTAATATGACCCATTTCCATCACTCTCCCCGGCTTAAAAAAAAGTTCGTCCTCGAACTTGCAAAATTTAGGGACTCGTGTGAAAATTTCCCAAATGTTGTCAAAAGTTGTGGGAGGCCAAAAATCAACTCTGAAAATTGAGGAAGGGTGGGTGCATCCTGCAAATTTTTTTATTCTTACTTCTTTTCTTCACCCAAACAGGCCCTAAAAGCTACCTCCTGGATCAAAAACACATCGGGGCAGAGGGTTTTCTGGGTTAAGGGTTGTGTCGGCAGTTTAGAGGGGGTATTTTCTTTGTTCAGAGGGGTGGGAAAGGGAGCCAGGTCGGAACAGCTGTATCTGGGTGGCTAGGGCTGAATTTTCTCCCATGGCAGCCCTGTTTTTTTTTTTTCCTGGACCGGAGGGGTAGGGAGGGCAGACGGACGGTGGGCGGCAGGGGTAGGGTATTTTCTGGGCAGCGGGATTTCCAAGAAAGGGTTTGGGGGTTGCTGGCAGCAGGGGGTTGGAATAGGGGGGGGCGGTCGACAAGGGTACGGGGGTGGTTGGGGTGAGGCAGAAGGAGGGCTTTGGGGTGGTCGCGGGGTTAGAGGGAAGTAGGGTGGGGGCTGGTTGCAGCGGTTTGGTGGAAGAAGGGTGGTAGGAGGGAAAACTAGGGCTAGGGTTTTGCAATTTGGATAATTGCAACATTAGGGTTTCAAATTGTTCTTGATTCTTCCGTGCCAATTCATCCATTCGCCGTGTCAATTCTTGATGATTTCGTCTCAATTCTTGATTTCTTCGCCTCTACTCTTCGTTAATCTCATTTGGAATTTGGGTTGCCTTCTTCGGAGCCATTGGAAAGTGTATTGCACGATTTTGTTGATACTTTACACACACCGATACACACGAACACCAATGTTGGAGCTTCACTCGCTCTGATGCCAATTTGACGTGAACTACACGTCAATGACCTAAAACCAAGACAATTTGATTTCTAGAGAGAGAAACAAAAGAGTTCTTATATTCAAGAATTGAGAAGTCTGTACAAATGACAGAAACAAACCTATTTATAGGGGCTGAATTACTTGCTAATCAAGTAATTAGCTAAAATGACTAAAAGGGCCTACTAAAAATAAAAGAATACCTAATTAGTCCCAAACATGCTTGGCAACTAATTAAAGGATAAAATGAAAATAAAAGAACTAAAGTAGATGAAAAGACTAATACAAAATATTAAAAATGACAATTAAGCCCTAATATGACCCATTTCCATCAGATAGAAGATCCACATCAGACCTGCACTTATTTATGGGGAAATTTAGTCACTTAGGCCAGCAAGAAACAAAGTGTAGTAGCACGAAGTAGTGCAGAAGTTGAGTACTGAGCTATGCCTCACGGAGTATGTGAGATGTTGTGGCTAGAGAAGATTTTTGAAGAATTAATGATGTGAAGTTACAATATGGAAGCGTTATTTCCATGTTAACCTAATCCGGACACAACAACAACAAAACGAAGAAAAAAAGATATTTCTCTCGCTAGATTCTCATTTCTCATCATTAGTGATGACATAATGGGTACTTAAGGGAAAGTTAGGCAACTAACCTACCTATTGGGCCTAAGCCTATGTGCAAGGAAATGTCCTATGCACAACTAAAACAACTACTGCCTAAGTTGCCCCTTCTAGAAGCTTCCAACCTTAACCGCCTAAATACACAATACAAATAAAGGAAGATTACAATGACTCGAACAAATAATAAAAAGATGCAAATACCCTAATCTAGAATATCCAAAGGAATATTCATTTATTACAACTAATAGAAACAAAATAAATATAAATAGAAGATAATTTATTCCCGGTTGCACATCCACGCACCACGTGTCCGATACACATCATTCTCCCTGTCTTCGAAAAATCTCGTCCTCGAGCTTGTAGGGGTAATACTCCAACGCCACATGAACACAAGTACTGAAACAAGTGTCGTCTTAAAATATCGGACCCAAGTCAAATCAATACGAAACGGTCTGCCCAAACTTCCTTTAGTCCTAAGTGCTAAGACCTCATCGATAATGGGCCTAAAATGCCCATCTCCCGTCAAAGAAACCCAACAAAATCCGAGTAACCAATACTGATCCCATATCGACCTTCTCGACACCACAACTACATGGTTGCTGTTTGGGTTATTGGACCACTGAATCTGATCGGACGGGACTCCGACGATCGCACCGTTGCGAGTACGATGGCGAAACAAGTGAAATGAAGTTAGTGACACTCCGAAAAGCCGAATCGAAAATGGCAGATAGTCGAAAATGGCCCCAAGTGGGACGCATTTACATGGAAGCCTGGCGTAGGTGTCAAATTTGAGACTTTTGGCCAGACGTGACCAAATTTGAGGCCAAGTGGGGGGTTGAGTCAAAGTGGGGCAAACCTGGGGTTGTAGAGGGATATAGGATGGGATTTGGGGATGGGTAGGTTTTGGCGATGTGAGTTTGTGTGACCAGAGGTTTCGACTGGAGTAGGAGGCGGTGCCGCCTAGGTTGGTGGTAGGTCAACGTGCCTAGGGCAGGGGAATGGGTTCATAGCGGGTTGGTCAACTGGGAAGGGTTCGGGTTGGTGTGTAATAGGGATGAGGTGGGGCGGTATGGGCTTCCTTAGCGGGACGGCCAACAAAAAGGGGGGTGGGGGGTATAGTTTGTTGGGTGGCAATTGGAGATGGTTGAGTGGCGAGTGAGGGTGGTGGAGGGCGATAGAAGGCTGGGCAGCAGGTGGGGGTGGGGAATAAGGGGGCTAGGATTAGGGTTTTGAGTAGAAGAAGACGGATGATGTATTTTGGGGTTGTGGAAGGAGGTGGTGGTGGGGTGAAAAATCTTGGAAATGGAAAAAAGGTGGCAAAATGGGTTGGTATCCCCCCCATAGAACTCCTCCTTGGTGGAATGATGGAATTTTAGGGTTTCCATCATAACTCGGGTACCATTTGGACATTTATCAACCTCGGTTGAATGGTTGTCCAAGTCGAAACCCTAACTCAATATCCAATTTGACGCACATCTACGAGAGCACACCAAGAACAAACATCGCTTTGATACCAATTTGATGTGAAGTTACAATGCGGAAGAGTTATTTCTACTTTAACCTACTCCTACACAACAACTTGAACAAGTAATATTTCTCTCTCTAGACGCTCATTTCTCAAAAGAGTGGATTGATTATTAATGATGACATAATAGGTATTTATAGGTGTATGGGGAAGGTTTTAGAAGTAGGCAAATCCACCCTGGCTTGGTCCAGTGGTAAGGAGGGTTTCGCTCTAGACCATAGGTCGTGAGTTCGATCCCTCCCCACGGATACCTGCCCTGAGGGTAAGGGCGGGCTCTGAGCCGTGCGAGTATGTCGTAAGGTGTCTGGGTTCGATTCCCACTCGGGTGCCCGATTTAAATTGGGGTGTGTGTTAGGGTGGCTCTGGCACTTGCACCCCCCTATTTAGCAAATACAAGGGAGTCCAAATGGTTCGTTCGTGTGGAGGTTCAACGCTTCAAAAAAAAAAATTAGGCAACAGGTAACTAACCTATTGGGCCTAAGCCCATGTGCAAGGAAATGCCCTATCCACAATTAAAACAACTAATGCCTAAGTTGCTCCTTCTAGAACCTTCTAGAAGCTTCCAACCTTCAGCATCTAAATACACAATACAAATAAAGAAAAAATACAATGACTTAAACAACAAATTATAAAACGACGCAAATACCCTAATCTAGAATATTCCAAAGGAATATTTAATTATTACATATTACAACTAATAAACAAAATACAATTAAAAAGTAATTTTCTCGCAGGTGCACATCCACGCGCCACGTGTCCAATACATATCAATTAAAGAGACCAATAGAGATGCCAATGAAGTTTTATTGTTACAACAAGGTCGAAATTAGTATTGCTCCAACAACACAAACATGTTGAGATCGACAAACACTTCATAAAAAAAAATTGGAGGCAGGTGCTATTTGTATAACTGTTTGTTCCAACAACGCAATAGATAGCTGACATTCATACAAAAAGATTGTTTAGATCACTTTGAGTTTCTCCTCATCAATTTGGGCATGATAGATATTAATGCACCGACTTGAGGGCAAGTATTGAAGATTTAGGAGTAGTTAGGTGTTTTTTCTTTTTTCGTTTTTGTTCGAATTAGGATTTGAGTAAGTCTTATAGGTAATCTGTTAGTTGTTTCTATTTTTATGTACTTCCTGTTTTTGTGGAATCTGGTAGATTAGGCGAGATTTTTGTGGGATCTTCTTCAGTTATACATTTTCTTCTGAACCCCAATAATGAATAAGAAAGTCGTAGAATTTTTTTTCTAAAGTTTTTTCAATATGTTGAGTTTGGGTTTTGTGTGAGAGTGTTGGGGGGGGGGGGGGGATGTCTAATTTTCCATCTTCCGGGGTGGCCATGCCAAAGTACCACATTATTGCTGGGGTTAACTTCCCAAAACCTAAAACTTAATCACTTTTCACTCGTATATTTGAAAATTTAGATTTTAGTGAGAGGATTTAGCTACCAAAATATAACAAAATCATTAGCATTAGATAAACTCAAAGTATCCAACAAGTGCCAGTCTTCATTTACCACCATCAGCAATTACAAGTCTGAAAATAATAAGCCAAAACCATTAAGGTTCTGATTCAAACAGTGAAATGAAACACAAACATCTCCATGTAGCCTAATCTTCCTCTAACTCGTCACCTGAAATATTGAAATCAGGTTCATAAAGTTAGTCTCCTTCTCTTCACATCTCATCTCTTCTTATTTAGTCTCATCTCCTTTATTTATGAGTGAAGCAAAACGTGAACTTGAGCTTTTTTTCTTCGAGCGAGATCCTTGAAGAAACCAGTGAACTTGAAGCTAATCTAGAATTATAGGCAACTGATCTAGAATTGGATGCAAATGATATTTTCATGTTACTACATTTATGTCTTCATAGTTAGCCACCATAACATGCTTCTAAGCGAGATCCTTCTTTTCTATCCATTCACTTCCCAATTTTAGATCTAGAGACAACAGTTGCAATAACAAAATTCAATTAAATCCAGTGTCAAAACGCTGAAACGAATTCAATTAGACAAGCTGAAACAAAGATTCAATTTAATTTAGCATCAAGAGATAAAAAAATTAGGGTATTTTGTCATCATTCATAAACTCTATTTATATCGCACGCTGAACACTAAGCAATAAATCAGCACAAAAACTGCGGAAAAAATCCAGGAAGAGTGGGAAAAACTGCATGTGTCAGAGAAGAGCTGAAACCGGTGCCAATTTGTGGTCACTGGCTAGTACAGGTGTTGTAGAGAAGAGTCTTCTTCTTTTTGCTTGTGTTGCTGTGTAAATAAGACCATCTATGGCAAGCAGTGTAAAGAGAAATAGAAAATTCTTGCATTCCCCTCCATTTAAATTGGGAGGTTTTCGTTGGAACTCCACTAAAAAGAAAAAAAAAATATTCTAGTTATATTGACTGAATACAATATGCGAGATTCTTTTCTATATAGTTCTTATTAAACTTTATTGAGTGTGCTTCAATCAAAATCACCTAGGCGAACAAGAAAAATAAAAATGTATCCTAGTTATATTCATTGAATACAATATTGATGGAATGCGAGATTTTTTTTCTTAACTTTATTGAGTGTGCCTTAATCAGGAGCGCCTAGGCAAGCGTCTGGTCCCGCTAGACATGTACCTTCTTCAAGATGCCTTGCCTGGATTGGTCTGGGGGCAATAAGTGCACTTCATGCCTAGGCACGCCTTTAACAATTCTGGTCTTAAGTGGAAGTTTTTCTCTAAAGTCAAGGAACTTTCTTTTAGAATTGACAGATGTTGATAGCAAATGAATTGGTAGAATATAGAGGTGCGATGTTCAAGATTAATTCTGAAAATAGTCTATGACCAAGTAGATTGGGATTTGCCTTGGGAATGAATAAAACTATTATCAAGGAAGTAGAGGCTTTGGATGAGGGTTGTGAGAGTTTACCTACTTCACGGTCTATGAATCCATGGGTGCGGCGGGGTAAGGGCGCGATGATTCGGCAAATTAAGGCAGGGATGCTGGTGCAATGAGTGTTATGAAGAATTGGTGCTTCATAGTTCAGTCTTTGTCAATGGTAGTGTGAAAGGGATTTTTGGGGCATATCTTTTTCTTTTCTTTTCTTTTTTTTTTTATAAAATTATTTTTCTTATCGACGTTGATGTTGGATGTATTGAGTAGGTTGGTAGCAAAATCCAAAGATGGTGGAGTTGGAGCTCTGCCAAAATATCCTATAGGATTATTTTAGTGGGAATGGTTCCTTATGGCAATAGGAAGAAGAGAAGGCACATTGGAGATGTGGTATATTAGCTATATTCTGGTTGTTCTAGCTAAAATGGAATGCACATATTTATTAGCGGAAAGAATAATCTTTGGGAGCGCACCAAATTTTCTAAACGATTAGGTGCATTCTCATCTTTGTTTGAAGGCATCATTCTCTCATTTCTGACATTAATATGGAAGGATGTACTCACTTGGCAGGTTGTGTTTGTAGTGGGTGCAAAATTTTCTATGCTTCCAAACACATTGTTTTCATGGAAAATATCAGGTTGTGTAGCCAAAGATGGATAATAATTTCAAGATAAGGAGCGAACAGAAAAGGCCACAGGTCTCGAGTTTGAAACCCTACAAAGGATACCAGATTTTAAGCAGGACATGTATTAGGGTGGCTTTGGCACAGTGTCCCCCCAGTTTAGCTCGCATGGGGGAGTCCAAAGGGCTCGTTCATGTGGAAATTCAGGGTTATAAAAAAAAATAATTCCAAGGAAAATTTTGTGAATCAAACACACCCTTACAATTTATAGCATACATTTTCAAACGGCAGCGGTGCTCTCAGATGCATTTGTCCACCACCTTCACCCTTGTATTTATTCACTGTAATTTTCTAATAAAGATATTATTTTTCTGACAAAAAGATAAATTTGGCTTATCAATTGAGCCATTTTCCCATACAAAAAGATAAATTTGGCTTATCAATTGAGCCATTTTCCCATGTAAACTACAAACTGATTATTATTCAAGCCCTTTTTAAACTATTTTCCCTCTCTTTGTGGTGATTGTCCTACTAGCTCATCGAACAACTTGCAGTTAAAACGAATCCGGTAAGTGCTAAACTCTTGGTTCTCTCTCAGAATTTCCTTTTTATTTTATTTGTAAAGCATGCAACCTGTCATTTTGCCATTGTTATTACAGCTCACACGTGATAAACATGAAGAGTTTGGTGGAGCAAAGGGTTTGAGGTGGGTTTACTTCATTTTCAATCATGCAAACATAATACAATGAAATTCCCACTTATACATGAGGAGTGAAGTTTCTATACGGATTTAATGGTTTAGCTAACCAGCCAGTGGGTTAATTTTTGATATACTGTGTCAGGCAGTTTTCTTTAACTGACTTAAGGTATCTGCTAACATACAGTTTTTAAATTCTGATTTTTCAGTTCTCCTAAACCAGCTGAAGTCGAACACCATGATTATTACCACGCATTCAAAGGTCGTACCTCTATTTTCTCCTATATCTCCAACATTTTTCATTTCCTGCTCTGCAGAGCCAACAGAATTGGTGACCCTAACGAGTGCGCTCCAAGAAATATAATTAGTCGAGACACTTGAAGAAATTGTGGTATCAGAAGTCGTTGATGTGTCTTGTTTAATAGGTCGAATTCTTTCTATTTTTTATTATTTTTTTGTTAGCTGGCGTAGCCGATTAGACAGCTGGAACTATTTCTTGAATTTTGAAAGTGAATATTGCAATAAAAATTATCTGAAATGAATCTCACAATATTGTTTTATTTCTTTCTTTATTCATTATTCAAGCGTTGTTTATTATGTCTGAATAGAAATAATGCTTCAAAATTCAACTTTATACAAACTCATCAATTTGTTACTTTAAAGGTCATTTATCATTTGGTCTCCGTTCAATTGTCCATTTTATAATATAACTAGGTATAAACCCGCATGATGCGTGGGTTATAGGATATTGTGTTAGTCATTTTGCATGGCATAGATTAAAGGAAGAAAGAGACAAAGAAGTGGAACATAAAAATCAAAATTACAACATCCATCGCATGATCACATTAAGGTACAAAATTCCTCACTCGTCATTTACTTCAAACAACCATGAATAAAACAATATTTAACTCAAATATAAGATTAGTTTTCATGCAAATATACTCATAAAATTATATTATGAAATGTAAAATATAATAGGAACTTTTACTGCAGATGTTAAAATCGTAGAGAATATGAGATACTATTTCTGAAACATTCCATGATGTGAATTCTCTATCAATTCAACCCTTTTTGTCTCACGTAAAGCGCAATGAAATTCTTTCAACAATATGATATATCCCCCCACCAATTTAATTTATCAAATTCATTACACTTTAGTGAGTACAACAAATCGATTAAGAGTTGAACAACACACAATAAAAACAAGAAAGTTATAAATACACTTTCTAAATTTTAGGCAGGGGGAAGGTGATATGATAATAGATGCAGCGTAATCTTCTTGCTTGAAATTTCTAGGGTGCATTTATTTATATAAAAACTCTAAATGGATGTATTAATTCATATTTCAAATGCTTTTCTACCCTTTTGCCATTAAGAGGAATTAAGAGGGAAAAACAAGTAACTCCTTGCATTCGTGCTTACGTCATTCTTTTCGTGCCTATGACGCAATCCAACTTTTTGCTTGATATACATTTCATATTGTGATGTTCACAATTAAAATGAACTAAATTATTTTTTTCAAAAACTAAACAAAAGATTATAAACATTTGAAATGAAGCACAAATCCCTTATACAACAAATACACTTTTAATGGCTTGATCTTAAAAAAATTATTTACATACGATCAAGCCCACAAATAATCTGCCACTAGTAGCAAAATGTACACAATATTTTCTATCCCTATATAAGTAATAAATATATGCCAACACAATAAGGTTTGGAAAAAAAATATACATTATCACGAACTAAATTTTTTTTAATAATATATTCTGAATAAAATAACGCAATGTATCAACCTTTAGTCTGTCTTTGGCTATGATCGTTTGGGTATGAAGAATCATCTTTTTAATGGTCCAGTAAACCACCACAACTTCACAGGCTTATCCTAAAGTTTTGAAACCAAAGATAACATAAAATTAGAAAAGTAAAGACATGAGTGTTAAACTATAATAAGATTGATTACAAAAAAATCGTAATATTGGTGGATCCAAATAATGTTAGACGAATATTCAAGTTTAAAAGAAGTCAAAATGAAAATTATTTTATAAGAAAACATAACAACGAATTGTAGAGGGATGCTTTAATATAATAATTGCAACTTCACCTAAAATAGTCACCCTCCGCATCCATGGTTATTCGGAGAGTGTCTATGAACTTGTGAATTCTTTACACCACCTAAAAAACAAACCAAATGAGTCTGTTGCACTAAAGGAGTCACTATACAATCAATGGTAACTATACCATAGTTTAGTCAAGACACCTTGTTTCCATCGAGTGGAAATACAATAATTTAGAAAAAAGTCAATGACATATAATTTCGTATTTTTTGTCTTTACATTTGAATTACAGTTTATTCAAATGTAAAGAATAATGCGAGAAGAAAAGGGTAACAATAATTATAAACTGTAAAATGAAATTGGGATTTTTATCACAATAATTAAAAAAAATCAAAACACACCTCACAAAGGTTTCATAATTTTCTTTTACTAAAGATAAACTAACAACCTTACACTTCATGACAAATTTAATATTCCATATGAGGAGGAAAAAAAAGGTAAAACAAACACTCATTCACAACAAATATAAACCCAAAGAGTAAAAAATTAATGGAATGCTCACTTGGGCATTTTGTCAAACACCTGGCACCAATAAAGAACTTTATCAAACACGAAGATGCCCGGTAATGACTTTCTATATTAACATTTTGTCAAACACCATTTCTATCACAATAATTAAAAAAATCAAAACACACCTGACAAAGGTTGCATATGATTTTTTTTTTACTAAAGATAAACTAATAACCTTACACTTCATAACAAATTTAATATTCCATATCGGGAAAAAAAAAGGTAAAACAAGCATTTGTTCATAACAAATATAAACCCAAAGAGAAAAATTAATGGAATGCTCACTTGGGCATTTTGCCATATACCTGATACCAATAATGAACTTTATCAAACACGAAGATACCGATAATAACTTTCTATATTAACATTTGGTCAAACACCAAGATACCAAAAAGTTTGGCTTATTCAAGAAAACTTAGATTACAAAGTTTAGGAACATTTAATTTTTCCACTAACTACAATTGCTAGATGGTGAGATGGGGTATGAAAAAGTTAGCCCAACTTCGCTAGTCACAAGAATGTTAAGAAGAAACTTTTTAAAAATTCAATTCCAAAAAAAAATAAGATTATCAAAATTCAAAATTACACATATTTTTCTATCCACACCAAAAGCAGTGAGAACCCAAATAGTAATTAAAATTAAAAACAATATTAGAATCCGACTAAACAAAAGGAAAACACAATGTTTTAAAACTTCCTAAATACAAAGGCAAAAAGAAAAAAACTAATAGAGATAGACATAAAAATAAAAGTATACCTGATTGTGTGGAATTGATCTTGTACGCACCCCCCCCCCCCCGAAAAAAAATGAACCATGGTGCGGTTAATAAAAGCGATACTTGTAGAGAGAGAATAGATGGTGTACCCGATTTGAACCGTGGAGCGCGATTTTCTCGCTTCTTCTATGCGAAAAATGAAGAACCTGAATCTAATTTAAAAGCTGTGTATGAGAGAGAGAACAAAAGAACTATCGCTTTATTACATATCTACACTTATTTCAAGGAAATGTACCTAGCTTTAGCTCTATAGGATTTGATTAGACATGGAAAAGAAAAAGTTATTTCTACTCATCTCGTTCTTTTGGTTTTGATTTCCATGCTTATTAGCTTTATAGGATTTTGGTGACCATAATCTCAATATATCTCGGTTTTATTTACTTATATCTAGTGGGTGCTAATGAATTAACGAATTGGATAAAATAAATAAATGGGAAAGCGTGTAAAATATAAGAGGCCAACCACATGAAGAGTTTGTATATATAAAACTGACCGGTGAGATTGGATCAGGAAATAAAATCAGTTGTAAAACCCCGTATTTCTGAGTATTTAGAATTTAATTAATTCGGTTATTTAAATTACACGTGTGCTGTAATTTAATTTAATTAAATATTATGTGTTTATTAAAATATTAATCGGTGGAGATAATGATTAATATTTACGGAACAAAATTACTAAGTGAGTAGTAAATAAATATTTTATGTCGTAGTGAGTGATACCGACGTGACTATGTTATATATCAACTGGGAGTCACGTGTAGACTATATGAGGTCAAGATAGGAAATTTATGTAGAGCGAATCAGATGACGATTTCAAGGTCATGGTTGATTTCGAATGGGTAAAAATAGTGTACCCGGGTTTATTGTTAGGGTCCCGGGGCGATTTTAGACCAACTCGGTGTAATACCCCGCATTTTAATCGATATTTATTTATGGGATTAATTAAATTAAATGTGAATTAATTAAGAATTAATCCGGATAAAATACTAACGAGATTTGAGTTGGTATTTGATTATAATGTGTATATATGGCAATATATGAATATTGAAAATATTGAAATTGTCGCGAGGCTGAAATACGGCAATTTGAAAAATTTAGTTGGGACGCACATGACAGTCGCGTCAGGAATATAATTATTTAAATTAAAAAGTGAATTTTATTTTTATCAACCGTATGGTCATTTTGAGTGCGCCAACGAGTCCGGAAGGGTCAAAATAGTCAGAAAACACTAGCCGGGGGTTTAGTTCGGGTCCCGGGGCATTTTTAGGCCATACCGGCAACTTAAAAAGTAGTTTGGTAATTTTGGAATTTTAGGAATTATGACCAACGAATTTTGGGAGTTTAAAATAATGAAATTAATGACCCACTAACCCATTACCAGCACTTAGGTGATTAGAGGGCAACGGGGGTTTCATTTCATGTGAAGTTAAGAGAAGTTCCCAAAAGAGAAAACCTAAACCTTCATCTTCAACCTTCAACATTGGGAGAAAAGGGGAGAGCAACCTTCATCAATTCAACACCAAATTCGGAGAATAATCCAAGGCAAGTAGTTTAATTACGTTAATTTCAAGCGAATGTTTCTTCCATGATTAGAAAATTATATAATCGCATTGTATTGGAAGATTTATACAAACCCATGAGATTGGAGTTATAAATTCAGATTTTGATATAGGTTTGCATGTAGAATTGTTATTGGGTGATTGAACTAAAAGAATTACTACTTTTTTTGTTACAAAAACGGATTTATTTATGGAAATTGAAGACTTTAAATTTCTAGGGTTCATGTTCATAAGGTTTGGGAAAAATTGGGGAGTTAGGATAATTAGATGATGTTTAGGAAGATTTGGCCAAATATAAATGTTAAGTTATGACATACGAATGTTTAGTGTGGATTGGAAACCATAAAATACAGTTGGGACAATTTTTATATGGGATTAGAGGTGAAGAAAATAGAGAAAAACGAGATAGGAAAATTCTAGGCTCGAAACTGGCATCTCGTTAGAAGACCTGCCCAGGTCGTTCGAACGAGCTCGTTCGAACGAAATTCTAACGAGTTGACAGTTTGACTTCTAACGAGTGAGATGTTCATTCGATGCCTTTTGTTCGAACGAGATCTCGTTAGATTCCCACTTCGTTCGAACGAACTCTCGTTCGAACGACCTCGTTCGAACGAGACTTCTAACGAGTTGACTGATTGGCCTTTTTGCCCTGGTTTGATTTCTAGTGTCCCGTAACCTTGTTTAATTGTAGAGATAACATTACCTCGATGACTAATTGATATAGTTGGGATATTCGGGATATATTGAGGAGTAAAATATAGAAGAATGATTTTGAACCAAATGGTAATTGTGGGTTAGGACGCGAATAACTAATTACGACGTGAGGATAATGGATGATGTGTATATATAAACCGGGGACACGTGTATTGGTATAAGAATGATAAGTATACCACTAATAAATTATGGTAATTACTAAGATGTGTGCATACTTAGTATATGTATATGATTTTATGTGTATGACATACCTACCATACTTGCTATCACGGGAGGTTTACGTTCGCTTAGGGCCATCTAATCTTTGTGTGCCCGGATTTAGATTGGTACCTCGAGGACATAGTTCAAGAGAATGACTTATTTGTGAGTTAATAAGTCAGCTGACTATGGAGCGTAGGTATGTACGTGACCATGGATATGTTGAATTATGTTCGCCTCCATTTTTGTGTGTTGTGCTTATTCTAACAATTCATGAGTGATTCGGAATTTGTAATCCTTATGTACATGATGTAACGGAATGGATAGCAGAGTATGTGTGCAGCACAGCTTAGCCTCGGGGTGCTTATATTGTATATTTATGATGTGAATAATATACGGTTAAATGAAAAGGAATTTTTATGTTTAATTGCGAGTATAATTGTAGTAACGTCTTAATAAAGATAAAAAGGGATAACCTGCTATGAAATGTTTTGCTAATAATTGAGAACCCGAGTTTAAGTAAGGCTACCTATTCAAGTGATGACATTGGGAATTTATATTATGAATCGAGTAGAAAGGTTAGAACTTATGTCGGTTTAGTTAGATATGAATATCACGTGTATGGGTACGGTACGTTAGGAGTGCACAATTAGTCGAGAGGTGAGTATTTCATGTGAGAGCACGTCCTAACATGTATTTTGCATTCATTGTTTTACTGTTATTAAAGCACTTGCTGTTTTTAAAATACTCTCCACTTTCGGGCTCTGACCCGTTTGCTTTCAAATCTATTTTTGTAAAAACCTTTTTAGGTGCCCAGCCACAAGGACACCATGCATAGGAATTCTATTCAGGTGACGAGCTGTAGCTGTTGTGGAAGTTACAGGGCCTTTACAGTAGACGCCTCTTTTCTAGTCTTGACTCCATATTCAGGTTCATCATTTGTAGGCCATGTCGCCCATTTCTTTTATAGACATTTTATATTCATTTATTCAGATTGTGGATTGTAATTAATTCAGGATTCAGACTTGTTTTATTATTTCAGTTGTGGGATTGTTGTGAGGAGTATTTCCTCCAGACTCTTTATTACTTGTTGATTACACTATTGGGACTTTATTGTGTATGGTTATGTTATTCTTTTATTCTTCACTTACTTCATGTTAATCAGATTTAATTTAAAATTGGCAACTCGCTTTTTAAATACTAGGTGGTTAGTAATCATTAAAATGTTTTCGACAGTGATGCTATTAACTGAACCAACTTGGCATTTTGTATTAATTTTAATAAAGGAGTAGCTACCCGGTATTTAATTAGACGGGGTGTCACAGGTGGTATCAGAGCATCAGGTTCTAGTGTCCTTTAGGATCTGTGCGGCTTATTATGCTTTCAGCGTTGCTTTCTTTGATATAGCGCCCTAAATATTAGGAATGTTGTGTTCATCTCTATACATTGGGAATTCGTACTTCCGCGATTTGTTTATTTGAATGATGAACTCATCCAAATTTACTTAAATTTTTAGATGGAACGTCAAGAAGAACTAGCTAAAACGGTTAAGGGAGTCAACGGGCAAGATCGACTCACACCTCAGGTATCCCCAGAGAGAATATCAACCGCCGAGTTAGCAGGTATAGTGGCACAAGCAGTTACCACTGCAGTTTTACAATACCAAGAACGCATCATACAACTTAAAGGAAGCAAAAGACCTAGAGAGGTTAGCCCAATGCATGTGAATAAAGCTAAAAAATGTGCGAAGACCCCGAAATTATGACAACAAACTACCCAAGACCGAGTCAGTTCTAGTCAACAACGTGGTAAAATGAAGCAATCTCGAAAGGGGAATAATGTCCCAAGTCAGCAAGGCCGACACCGTCAGCAGCAGGGTCAGAGGGGGAGTAACTTCAGAGGCCGATGTTTCGTGTGTGTCACGCATGGCCATAAACGCCAGGATTGCCCAGAGGGTGTTAGGGCCCCACAGCAGCAGGGTGCCCGTAATGATCCACAGGGGCCACTTTTTCCAGTCGCTCTCCCAGCACCAGCTCAAGTACGAGCCCTACCGACATTTCCAGGAGCTCCAGTGCAGCAGGGGCAGTTACAGTACAGACATATCTGTAATATCCACCAGGCAGCCGCCCCACAGGCACCACCCGCGATTTGGGGTATGTTTTCTATCCATGAGACTTTGGGTCGAATTTTGTTTGTTACTGGGACAACGCATTATTTTATAGTTACATATTATGCGAAGACCTTAGGGTTATTAACCACAGTAGAGAACCTTGTAACGTAGGTAGACTCACCACTGGGGGATGGTTCGCTTATCTTCTTTATATGCCGAGGAGTGGGGGTAGAGATTGGTAGTTTGGTATTAACCGCGGATATGTTAGTGTTAGAGATGACCGAGTATGATGCCATTATTGGTATGAATTGGCTAGTTGCGTACCGAGCCATGATTGACTGTTTTAGTAGGAGTATTATCTTTGCCATTCCCGGGTAGGAGATGTTTTTACTGGCGATGCCTCGCCCTGAGGGAGGATCGTCCACTCATTTGTACTACATAGAGGAGGAGACCTCTAAGGAAGTGGTGATACCACTTGATTCGATACCCGTTGTTAGTGAGTTCGTCGATGTATTTCAGGATATACCTGGACTACCTCCGAGTAGGGAGATAGATTTTGTGATTGATTTGACGCCGGGCACTCGGCCTATTGCCCGCGCACCTTACCGTATGGCTCCAGCTGAGATGAGAGAGTTACGGGATCAGATTGAGAGTAGTTGGGTCAGGGGTTTATACAGAGAAGTACTTCGCCGTGGGGTTCCCCTGTGTTATTCGTAAAGAAGAGGGATGGATCGTTGAGGTTGTATGTGGATTACCGGGAGTTGAATAAGGTCACGATACGGAATAAGTATCCGTTGCCCCGAATCGATGACTTATTCGACCAGTTGAGAGGAGATTCTTTCTTCTCAAAGATTGATTTCCGATCGGGATACCATCAGTTGCGTATCAGGGAAGAGGACATCTTGAAGACTGCTTTCTTAACGAGTTATGGTTCCTACGAGTTTCGGGTTATGCCTTTTGGTTTGACCAATGCTCCAGCCGGGTTTATGGACTTGATGAATAGGGTGTTCAGAGAGTTCCTAGATCAGTTCATAATTGTCTTCATTGATGACATTCTGGTTTATTCCCAGACAGAGGAGGAGCACGCCGAGCATTTGAGGCAGGTTTTGCAGACGCTACGTCAGAACGAGCTGTATGCAAAGTATGAGAAGTGTGGGTTTTGGCTGAAGGAGGTTCAGTTTTTGGGGCATATTATTTCCGACCGGGGGATATCTGTTGATCCGGGAAAGGTATCCGCGGTGAGGGAGTGGGGTTAACCCATGACACCGACTGAGATCCGCAGTTTCTTGGATCTAGCAGGATACTATAGGAGGTTTATTCGGGGTTTCTCCAGGATAGCGGGTCCGTTGACACATCTGACTCGTAAGGGTGTGCCGTCCATTTGGAGTGATGCCTGTCAGTTTGCATTCGATGAGTTGAAAGAAAAGTTGATTTCAGAACCTGTGTTAGCATTGCCGAGATCGGGAGTTGAGTATCTAGTTTACACCGACGCGTCCTTACAAGGACTTGGAGGTGTATTGCAGCAGGAGAGTCAGGTCATAGCTTATGCTTCCCGTAAGCTTAAGCCTCACGAGAAGAATTACCCCACTCATGATTTAGAGTTAGCGGCAGTTGTATTTGCCCTTTGGATTTGGAGACATTACCTTTTGGGGGAGAAGTTTCGATTGTTCACAGACCACAAGTCCCTACAGTACCTATTCACGCAGAAGGAGTTGAATATGCGGCAGCGAAGGTGGTTTGAGTTTGTGAAGGATTATCAGTTTGATATCCAATATCACCCGTGGAAGGCTAACGTGGTAGCAGACGCGTTGAGCCGTGGGCCAGTAGATGAGGTGGCAGGGGTGTGGAAGGCAAAGTGGAAGGAGTTGGGACACCAGGATGCAGTGGCCCGATCGTTCATGTCTGTGATGACTGTTACACCGCAGATTGTCACGAAGGTGGTACAGGCACAGGCAAATGACTCGTTCTGTCAGGAACAGATAGTTCGATTACTAACAGAGGGAGCCGAGTCCTATACCGTTAGCTCAGATGGGGGATTACGCTTCAATGGGAGACTGGTGGTTCCGGAAGGGGAGGAATTGTGACACGAGGTGATGGCAGAGTCGCACAGCTCACGGTTCGCAGTACATCCCGGTGGGGACAAAATGTACCAAGATATGAGACGTCAGTATTGGTGGAGTGGGATAAAGATAGATATTGTCGTGTTTGTTTCTAAATGCGCCACTTGTCAGCTGGTAAGAGTGGACCATCAGAGACCGGCAGGACTTCTACAGCCATTAGAGGTCCCGATGTGGATGTGGGAGAGCATCTCCATGGACTTTATCACGGGGTTACCTACGTCACAGAGGGGTCACGACTCCATTTGGGTAATTATGGACAGGTTGACCAAAGTTGCTCATTTTCTACCCGTAAGGACAGACTACACTACGGGACAGTATACCCAGCTTTTTATTGCAGAAATAGTGAGACTTCGCTGTGTGCCCTAAATATCGTGTCTGACCGAGACAAGATATTTGTTTTGCGGTTTTGGGAGAGTTTTCAGGAGGCCATGGGCACGGATTTGCGGTTGAGTACGGCATATCACCCGCAGACCGATGGGCAAACCGAACGTACAAATGAGATGTTGGAGGACATATTGCGTATGTGCATCATTGATTTTGGGGGTGGATGGGAGCAGTATCTTCCACTGGTGGAGTTTGCTTACAAGAACTCCTACCAGTTCACCATTGGCATGGCTCCATTTGAGGCGTTGTACGGTAGACCTTGTCGTTCCCCATCATGTTGGTTGGAGGTGGGGGACAACAAACTACTTGGGCCGGAAGTGATTCAGGATACTTCGGCGAGGATAGAATTGATACGGAGTCACGTTCGGGTAGCTCAGGATCGACAAAAGAGCTATGCCGATGCGAAGAGGTTCTTTAGGGAGTTCCAAGTGGGGGACCAGGTTTTACACAGAGTATCTCCTACGAAGGGGATTATCCTATTTGGAACGGGAAGTTGGCACCGAGATACGTGGGACCATTTCCTATCATCGAGCGGATTGGGTCTGTTGCGTATATACTTGGGTTACCGGAGCATTTACACAGGATTCATGATGTGTTTCATATTTCCTCGCTAAGGAAATATCTTAGAGATGATTTGGCTCATTCTCACATTGCTTTGGAGGACATTGATCTCCAGCCCGATAGCTCCTACGAGGAGGGGCCGATTGCTATTTTGGACCGAAGTGAGCGGAAACTGCGGTCAAAGAAATTTTCGTTAGTACATTATCCAGAGTTCTTTTTACCAGATACTTTCTAGTTCCAAATTTCGGGACGAAATTCTATTATTAGGGGGGAAGTATGTAATACCCCGCATTTTTATCGATATTTATTTATGGGATTAATTAAATTAAATGTGAATTAATTGAGAATTAATCCGGTTAAAATACTAATGAGATGTGAGTTGGTATTTGATTATAATGTGTATATATGGCAATATATGAATATTGAAAATATTGAAATTATCGCGAGGCTGAAATACGGAAATTTGAAAATTTTAGTTGGGACGCACGTGACAGTCGCGTCAGGAATATAATTATTTAAATTAAAAAGTGAATTTTATTTTTATCAACCGTATGGTCATTTTGAGTGCGCCAACGAGTCCGGAAGGGTCGAAATAGTCAGAAAACACTAGCCGGGGGTTTAGTTCGGGTCCCGGGGCATTTTTAGGCCATACCGGCAACTTAAAAGGGTAGTTTGGTAATTTTGGAATTTTAGGAATTATGATCAACGAATTTTGGGAGTTTAAAATAAGGAAATTAATGACCCACTAACCCATTACCAGCACTTAGGTGATTAGATGGCAAAGGGGGTTTCATGAGAAGTTAAGAGAAGTTCCCAAAAGAGAAAACCTTAACCTTCATCTTCAACCTTCAACCTTGGGAGAAAAGGGGAGAGCAACCTTCATCAATTCAACACCAAATTCGGAGAATAATCCAAGGCAAGTGGTTTAATTACGTTAATTTCAAGCGAGTGTTTCTTCCATGATTAGAAAATTATATAATCGCATTGTATTGGAAGATTTATACAAACCCATGAGATTGGAGTTATAAATTCAGATTTTGATATAGGTTTGCATGTAGAATTGTTATTAGGTGATTGAACTAAAAGAATTACTACTCTTTTTGTTACAAAAACGGATTTATTTATGGAAATTGAAGACTTTAAATTTCTAGGGTTCATGTTCATAAGGTTTGGGAAAAATTGGGGAGTTATGATAATTAAATGATGTTTAGGAAGATTTGGCCCAATATAAATGTTAAGTTATGACATACGAATGTTTAGTGTGGATTGGAAACCTTAAAATACTGTTGGGACGATTTTTATATGGGATTACAGGTGAAGAAAATAGAGAAAAACGAGATAGGAAAATTCTAGGCTCGAAACTCGCATCTCGTTAGAAGACCTGCCCAGGTCGTTCGAACGAGCTCGTTCGAACGAACTTCTAACGAGTTGACAGTTTGACTTCTAACGAGTGAGATGTTCATTTGATGCCTTTCGTTCGAACGAGATCTCATTAGATTCCCACTTCGTTCGAACGAACTCTCGTTCGAACGACCTCGTTCGAACGAGACTTCTAACGAGTTGACAGATTGGCCTTTTTGCCCTGGTTTGATTTCTAGTGTCCCGTAACCTTGTTTAATTGTAGAGATAACATTACCTCGATGACTAATTGATATAGTTGGGATATTCGGGATATATTGAGGAGTAAAATATAGAAGAATGATTTTGAACCAAATGGTAATTGTGGGTTAGGACGCGAATAACTAATTACGACGTGAGGATAATGGATGATGTGTATATATAAACCGGGGACACGTGTATTGGTATAAGAATGAGAAGTATAACACTAATAAATTATGGTAATTACTAAGATGTGTGCATGCTTAGTATATGTATATGATTTTATGTGTATGACATACCTACCATACTTGCTATCACGGGAGGTTTACGTTCGCTTAGGGCCATCTAATCTTTGTGTGCCCGGATTTAGATTGGTACCTCGAGGACATAGTTCAAGAGAATGACTTATTTGTGAGTTAATAAGTCAGCTGACTATGGAGCGTAGGTATGTACGTGACCATGGATATGTTGAATTATGTTCGCCTCCATTTTTGTGTGTTGCGCTTATTCTAACAATTCATGAGAGATTCGAAATTTGTAATCCTTATGTACATGATGTAACGGGATGGATAGCAGAGTATGTGTGCACCACAGCTTAGCCTCGGGGTGCTTATATTGTATATTTATGATGTGAATAATATACGATTAAATGAAAAGGAATTTTTATGTTTAATTGCGAGTATAATTGTAGTAACGTCTTGATAAAGATAAAAAGGGATAACCTGCTATGAAATGTTTTGCTAATAATTGAGAACCCGAGTTTAAGTAAGGCTACCTATTTAAGTGATGACGTTGGGAATTTACATTACGAATCAAGTAGAAAGGTTAGAACTTATGTCGGTTTAGTTAGATATGGATATCACGTGTATGGGTACGGTACGTTAGGAGTGCACAATTAGTCGAGAGGCGAGTATTTCATGTGAGAGCACGTCCTAACATGTATTTTGCATTCATTGTTTTAATGTTATTAAAGCACTTTCTGTTTTTAAAATACTCTCCACTTTTGGGCTCTGACCCGTTTGCTTTCAAATCTATTTTTGTAAAAACCTTTTTAGGTGCCCAGCCACAAGGACACCATGCATAGGAATTCTATTCAGGTGACGAGCTGTAGCTGTTGTGGAAGTTACAGGGCCTTGACCGTAGACGCCTCTTTTCTAGTCTTGACTCCATATTCAGTTTCATCATTTGTAGGGCATGTCGCCCATTTCTTTTAGAGACATTTTATATTCATTTATTCAGGTTGTGGATTGTAATTAATTAAGGATTCAGACTTATTTTATTATTTCAGTTGTGGGATTGTTGTGAGGAGTATTTCCTCCAGACTCTTTATTACTTGTTGATTACACTATTGGGACTTTATTGTGTATGGTTATGTTATTCTTTTATTCTTCACTTACTTCATGTTAATCAGATTTAATTTAAAATTGGCAACTCGCTTTTTAAATACTAGGTGGTTAGTAATCATTAAAATGTTTTCGACAGTTATGCTATTAACTGAACCAACTTGGCATTTTGTATTAATTTTAATAAAGGAGTAGCTACCCGGTATTTAATTAGACGGGGTGTCACACCCGGCACCACGTAAGGGAGTTTCGATCATTTAGGAGCCTAGAGTAGAAGGAACTCTGAAAATTAGAGTGCTATATACACCCCTTTGAGTTAGAGGCTAGGGTTACAACACTTGAGATAGAGAGGAGGCCATAGGAGTGGAAAAGAAGAAGAGACCTAGGCCATTCCACACCGTTTCACACCATGAACGTTGTCGAATTCAAGATCGGAGCAGAGAAAGAACATCCTCACCATCTCAGAATGAGAATCAGAGCTACTTTACTGAGCAAGGTTTATCTTGCATTACTTTAAGCATGTTATAATACCCGTGTAGTGTAGGGTTTTAATTTCATGATATAAATTATGTGCTTGGGATTTGTATGGGTGAGGTTCATGATTTGGGGTAGGAATTCATGTTGGACAATTCCATATATGTAAATAACATGAAGTCAAAGAATATGGGATGATTTACATGAAAAAATTCTGAGCAAATTGATGAATATGCATGAAGAAGGTTTGATGAATTATGGGTATTGATCTGTTCTTGGGTAGATTTTTTGTAGTCTTCATATTGTTATTTACGTTTAGAATTGTCCTTACACATATATTTAATGTTTGGGTATGTTGGATGGGAGTTTGGGGGAGTTTCATGGAGTTTTGATAGGGTTTTAATGGTGAAAACTTATAACAGCGACGAAGAAGACGATACAGTCAAGTGCGAATCGATTCGGTTCGAAGGTCGAATCGATTCGGTGGGTGAATCGATTCGGAATCCTTACCGAATCGATTCGGCTGTCCAGTTTTATTGAGATTTGCCTTTTATATTATACTTCCCCATGAAATTGATTACGAAAAACTTTGGTGATAGTTTAGTACTTATATAAAGATTTAGATAAGGTCAGTAGACATATAGTTAAGGCTCGGTTAATATTAATGATGGTAATCTTGGGATTTGGACCGATGATAGTCAACCGATTAATATGCGTATCGAGAATTTACGAATTGGGTGACGGGAAGAGTAAACCGTGACATAAGGAAAATACCAGTAGTATAGTGATGTGTTAACTACTGAAATAACTGAAGGGATAGTTGGGACCCTTCGGGTAGTGCATGATACTCGGAAAATACGAATAAAATACTATGTGAGAATCATTAGTACGTCGAGTGTTCGAGAGATATAAATACTATGTACGGAATGTATTATAGGTTTTGTGTGTGTATATATATATATATATTCGAAAGATATATAGGTTGTGTGAATACCTGTTATGTGATTTGTTATGTGTGTGAACATACCTACACTGCCTGTTATCACGGGAGGTTCCGCGCAGAGGGCGATCCCACCTTGGCGATTCCTGTGAGGTATGGATGTGTGCCCCAGAACATAGAACTTAGGGTGACTCACTATGTGTTGTGTATTAGTGGGACTGGCAGGTCATTTGGGTACGTTAGGTATGTGCGTAGCCCAAAAGTTTAGAACTATGTTCGCCTCCATTATGTGTTGTTTGATTTATGGTTCGAGGAGACATTCCAAACCAGTAGTCCTTGATTTGGAACGAGATGTACATGGACTTGATAGCAGAGTATGCATGCATCGCGGTGGCCATTCCGGGGATGTTGTAGTTGTATATACTATAGCGTGATAAATTTATACAAGTGTGATTATTCTTCTTATGTGTGATGGTAGAAAAGATACATGGTGTATATCTAAAAGTAATTTAAGGGTGTGAAACTTAATTAATGGTGCAATATTAATATTCGGTTAATATTAATTATTGGTTTTACGATAGCGTATCGTATGGGCGATACGGGGGAGCTAAACTGGTTGTGGTTAGTTAGATACTTGTGTTTAGTTAGGTTGGGTAGCATAACTAGGTGCATAAAATATGAGACGTTTGGTGTGCACTATAGATGAGAGGTGAGGAACTCAAGGGAGTGTACGCTGGACTAACATGTGTATCTAATAACTGCTTTTATAACTGCAATTTAAATACTCTAAATGTTTTACAAAGGTTTTGGGATCTGACCCGTGTCAAATTGATTTTTCAAAACATTTTAGGTGTCCTTGATGACTCATTCCAGGGATGCGTAGCTGCAGCATTTGTAGAGGCTTGCATGATTTGTTTAGACGTTTCAGTTATTCATTCCTAGATTAGGATTTATGATCAGTATATCATTTGGTCATGTCGCCCCTTCATTTGATACATTCTTTCAATTTTATATATCAGACTATGTATTGGGATTCAGTTTTATTTTCGTAGACTTATGGGTTGGATATTACTTTGGAACCGATGGTTTATTCGGTATTTATCATTTATTTATTTATCTCGTGATGATTCAGACTTCTATTAATTGTGAGCAAGATTGAGTTATATTATTTAAATTTTTGCATGTTGTTATATGTTAATGAAAGATAAAATTTGGCACCGACTTAATTTAACGTAGGTGGTTAGTAATTTAAAAAGTTTCGACAGTGATGCTAAGAATGAATCCAAATGATATTCCTATTTATTTTGATAAAGGACTGATCACCTGTGGTTAAAATAGGCGGAGTGTCACATTAGCGTGGCCAAGAAAGGAGGGGCAGGGTGGGCCGGGCATGAGGTTGCCTTTGGCCCATAGTCTGAAAAATATGTTGAGTTTGGTGAGCAATAGTAGAGTGATGGTGATCAAAGATATCCACAATAAAACGTTTATCTGTCTGGTGGCGTAGTCTCTCGTCAACAAGTTGTGATGATGATGACTAGAGTGATAACATATGTTGTTGTTGAAGTTGTTGTTGTTTTTTTCATTTAAGGGTTCAACACATGAGTTCATTTTCTTAGCATTAGATTATGAGAATCGATGTTGGGAGGTATATGAGTTTTTGAGTTCCAGAGAGTTCCGAAGAGAGAGGACAACTATTTTAGTTTTAGTATTGAAAAATGGGAAAATGTAAGAGACAGAGATGATGAATCACATGGGGAAGGGGGAAGAACTAAAGAAGTGTAAGAAACTCCAGTATTTCACTTCACATAAACAAAAAAAATAGCTAAAACTAATGCCACGTGGATAGCATAACATATATGCAATATTTATGAGTGTAGTGCGTTTTTTATTTTATATAGATACAGATGTTAGTGGCATGATACCAATCAATGTTTAGATTCTTAAATTGCATTCGAATATAAGTAATTGTAGCTGGAGGCACAATTTCCGTGGCTTTTAATTTCAATCCTATTTCTTGTATATATATATATATATATATATATATATATATATATATATATATATATATATATATATATATATAGAGAGAGAGAGAGAGAGAGAGAGATTGGTGCTATACTAGGCGATGATTTTGGAAATATTTTAACTACAATGAATGTTAATACGAGAGTGCATATTAAAGTGATAAATAATTGCATTTATCTAATAGGAGTTAGGGGGTGGATTACTAGAATGAGATAACATATAATACCGTATTTTTTTCAGAATTTGTATGAGGGGGCCTGTTTCATTTGAGGTTTGATCTGATTCTTTGAATAAGGGTGCGTGAAATGTTTACACAACTGACAAATTAATCAACGTAAACTTATTTTTTTCACTATTTTAAAAAATGCATGCATTTGGAGGTGTGTCTTTTTAAGTGTGTGAGAGCCTCATTCTGTCTCTCTCTCTCTCTCTCTCTCTCTCTCTCTCTCTCTATATATATATATATATATATATATATATATATATATATATATATATACCCAGAGAGAGTAAAAAAAGCAGCTAAATATGCATAATTTTTTTAGACACTAAAAAAATAATTTTGACTTAATTTTTCTATGAGTTGTTTAAACATTTCAAAGATCTCCCTAAAAACACCTCAAAATGAGCCCAAATGCTATTTTAAAAAGGTCAAAATCTATTAGTTTTTAAAATCGCTTTAAAACTGATAGATTTTGACTGATATTTTAAAAATAGCAAAAGATTCATTTTGAGTAGATTTCCTTTTGTAGTGGGGGTCCTTAAATTTATGTAAATACATTAAAAAGATTAAATCTAAATTATTTTTTTAGTAATTCATGAAAATTGGTGAGTTTTAGGTGCTACTTTTGGGGTATGTTAGATAACGTGACGGTATATATCCATATATATATACACACCTAGAGAGAGAGAGAGAGAAATTTAACATACTTAAAACATAAACTTATGAAATTTAGTGATATTGCTCTCTCATCCCCACTAAATTTCATGAGAAACCCTACTATGTAGGGGATGAATAGCTCAACACTATGAATGTATATTTGTACGCAAAAACATGTGAGAATCATCTCACCCACCAAATGGTTGAATATTTTGGTGAAATTTGGGAGATGAAGATCATATAATGTATTAGTTCTTTATTTCAGATTTAGGGGTGGTAAGCGGACGGATAAGGAGCGGATACCATATTTTCTATATTCGTATCCACTATTTGGATGCGTTATCCGTATCCACCCGGATAGTTAAAATAATTATCCGTATCCGTATCCTCTTGGATACCTGGGATTCGGATAATATCTGTATCCGTTTTCGTCTCTTATCCCTCCCTACTAAGTACTAACTAAAATTCATATTGAATAATAATTAGACGATCAAATTTCAAGGGAATTTTACTATAACTAAAAAGCAATATAAACTCTTAATCTTAAAGGAATGTTTGGAATCAAGTACTAACCTCAAATGCTTATATTCATGAATTACGAGTTTTATTTTCCTCTTATAATATTGAATAGTTCATCGCTCCTCAAAATGTATTTTCCCTGTATTAAAGATGAAAGATAATTAAATAAGTAATGTTATTTAAGTAAACAACATTTATTTGTAGTGGTTGAATAATTGGATAAGTAAACAACACTTATCTCTTTTTATTATGCGTGGATGTAGCCTCTCTCTGCTTTTTGACTTTATCGATCTTTTTGACATTCCATATAAAGACCTTCATGTGGAACTATTGTTGTTTTTACATTCCCCTAGCACCTTAGCACCGCCTCTGGTTTTTCGTCTTGTACAACCCTTATTTGTCTTTTGTTCTTTGGCCTTGACTTTCCTCCCGCAAACTGGCCTCATAAGCATAGTATGACTTGGGCAACTTGAGATCGGATGATGCAACCCTCATAAAATGGCTAGCAATAAGTTTTTCTCTTTTAGCAAATAACCACCATTTTCTTCCGTCGCGGGAAATTTGACACGTGGTGATTTCCGCTCGTAGCACAGGTTGGAAACTAAAAAATTGACAATATAAAACCATTTCTTCTGAATCCCTAATGATATACATAAGTCTGGTCTCGTCCTAGACTAGATCCGTCACGGCTCAATAACCCCAGTTCAACATCTGTTAGATTCACCTGCTCAATAAGACGACAGAACATAGGCCCACCTCCAGCAGTCTCGGCCTCAGAGACCTCATCCTCAGCATCCATAGCCATACAATAAATCTTACTCTCTAGTCCAAACTATCTCTTACGTCTCGACCTGTCTTATGTCGACCTCTTACCACACGGACAGGCCGAGACCATAATAACCGTCCTGAGAATATTTTCTCAGTCTTATAGCTACCTGCTTGGAAGATCATCCTACAGTCTCGGCTTGACCAGGGCCATTGGAGCCAACATCAGCACTTCATATGACACACATGACTTGTGAATCATCAGGCCACGTGGACCATGCCGTTAAAATAAATCTTCCACCCATGTGAGGGAATATTTCATCATCGTGAAATACTTGTGTAGGGGATTAATGTCAATCTCCTAGTGGCTGCCTCATCTCATGCACACATGCTGCATGATTGGGGGGGCGTACTATGCACCCCTAAGCCTATATAAACTAGCTTCTTATTGTTCTTCTTCAATAAGGATAGAGTATTTGGAAACCCTATCTAAACTCTGTCAAATTATAACCAGAAGAGATAAAAAGCTTGAGAGTTTGTAATCCATGGCCATTATATCCTTATAGCAATACAAACACTACATACCTTCATAGCGGAGTAGGCCTTTGGCTGAACCACTTAATATATCTGTATTTTCTCCATTCTCTCATCTCCTTATTGCTTATTTATATTTCTGTATTCATATCTCCACTGTTAGATCTTGCTTACTAAGCTAGATCTTGAGGTGCTAACTCATTTGAGTGGTGATTCTCAGCATCATCATTTTGGCACCGTCTGTGGGAAGATATAGTTCTTCTTCCTCTTTATTTTCAGCTTATATCTCACTTTTAGCCTCTAGTGGTGATATAGATCCACTATTATTGGACTCGTATCACCATTGAAGGAGCGTGGGTGGTGTTATTCATGCTTACTATTCATCTAGCTCATCTAGTTTTATTACTTCTGCTCATCGGAGAGAATGGTTTTCGATTTGCCTCCCAGCACCAGTCCTAGCTCCAGCTAACCACCACCTCAGTCAGAGATAGCTGATGTGGTGGTGATGCTTCGATCTCTGTTGGCGAGCCAGTAATTTATGGCATTCAACCAAAGTATCATGGCAAAGACTCCTTATTTGGTGGCAAAGATCATTACTCTGACCGCTAGGGAGACGGCTGATTCAACGACACGGGGACCATCCCCGACCCCATACAAGAAAGTGCAACAGCACCAACGACGAAGGGATATTGTCCACCATAGGCATCTCTTCCTTGGAAAATATCTCCAAGACTGTACAGACGACCAAATCTATGATGAGGAAGAGTATTGGGAACCATATAAAGTTTCGGGCAATACAATTCGTCCTGGCCACACTTACTATGGAAAAAGTGGTCGATCCACACCTGATGATCGACTAGGGGGTTCTGCTTTTGATAGACTCATCAGGGGTTCATCCTTCGATCAACTCGGCCCCTAGTAAGACTTAAGAGATCGACTCTCTCACTCTTGTAGTATTACTACATCCAGGTGGAATGTCAAGCGCTATGGCGATCGACCTAGGAAAAGTTAAGAAATAGAAGGAAGAGAACAGACTCCAACTCTAGTGGCTTTGGAAGGAGTAGCAGATAATGTCGTCGAGAATGAAAAGCCTTGGAACATCTCCATTTAGAGTTTTGAGGATAAGATCAACACACTGCTCAAGAGACGTGATCCCAGCCGCTGACGCTATATGGAAGGGTCTCCATTTGTTGCCAGGATAGTAACTTTTCCTACTCCAACTAAATTCAAACCTCCAACTACGAACCCAAAGTATGATGGTAGTTCAAACCCTCTAAACCATATAGAGATGTACCAGTCGACCGCCGACATATACTCCACCCCTGAGAGATGAGGTGCAGGGCATTTTCAAGCACTCTCATAATGAGCTGCCCATATGTGGTTCATCGATTTCCCTAAAAACACAATTGAAAACATTAAGCAGCTCGTCAAAAATTTATTCACAATTTTTCTTCGGAATGAAACATCCTAAGAGGGTAACTCATGTGATTTTCGGTATGAATGAACAAGAAGTACACATAAAGCAATGAATCAAAGATAAGGCAGAATAACATAACTTTATTCATTATTAAGTAGGTTTACACAGGGTTGTACCACCACAGGGGTGAGTTACATGTTTTAAATACAAACTATAATATAAAAAATTGAAAAGCGTCACTCCTTACTCCCATCAACATTATGCTCTACCCACACGGTCACATACGTAAACAGGTGATTGATTTCTGTTTCTACTAGGAAAGAGATATTATCCTCTTTCTCCGAGCGCATCTCGAGAAGGAAGGAATTAACACAAATATGCTAAGCAGGTTCTACCAGTTCTATAACAAGTATACAAGTATAAATGAGAGTTGGAATGTGTATAGAATCAATGTTTAGCAATGGTAACAATAATAAGATGATAATCCCATACTTTTCAGTTTTTAAAAGAACATTGCAAGTTTTGGAACTAATAATCCCATACTTACTAGTCCGTTTAAGAAAGTGGGTTTCATTACCAGTTTATTTAGGATCATTTAAAGAAAGTCAAAGAGTCTTGAACTAATAACCCCATACTTATCAGTTCACTAAAGGGTGTAGAAGTATTTATGCCATTAGTAAACCATAACAATAAGTAATCAACCCAAAACCTTTGGGGAAAAGTAACTTGCTATGCATACGATTAAAGTGGTACTCATACGTATGTAGTAATAATCAAGGCTCTCAATAATCTGAGATCATTAGGCCAAGTAAAAAGTTTCGTGGGATAACAGGTTAGTCTACTTCCTAGTTAATACTGATGCTTATAGTAAAATGGCACAAAAGTGCAAGGGTAACCGAATCAATATGGAACATTATACCAGTTATTAGATGAGAAAGGATAAAATTAATCCTTCGTTTAAGTTTAAATACTCGTGATAAATTCAAATATCGATGATGATTAACAAAATATGTAGTATGGAAGTATAATAACATGCACACATTAATAGTAAATAGAAGCTATCACATAGTGATATCAATAACAGTATGCCAAATACGCAAAGTATACTATTGAGAAGGTAGGAAAAACCTACTTAATCGAAATTCGGTCGACTTTATATCGCAATAGGATATTGGGAAGAGCTGGTGCTTGATTTTCTATATACAATGTTTCGGTATGTAAGTATTTGGGGCTTAGCCAGTTAGTTTTATACTAAAACTGTATCTTTAACAGTTTTGGGGGTTTATTTATAATTATCTTAGGACTTTAAAATACTGAACTTAAGGTCATTGTTGAACTTTGGTGTAAGAGACATTTTGTCTTAAAACATTTTGAAGTATTCCTAGACAAAATTTGGGGATCAAATTCATAAGTTGGAAAAGTTGAGAGGGGTTAATTTGGAAAAATATTCTTAGGTAAAAACCTTAGTTTTTTCACAACTTAAGTTACGGATATCCAAATATGGCCTTACCTTATACCATTTTGATCAGAAAAATTTAAGAAAAATTTTGGGAAAAAAAATTAAAAATTCCTGATTGGCCACGCGCCCTCACGCGCGTGGTCAAAGTTCCTGGTAAAAGTCTTCATCTTCGACCTCTCGATTTTGACTTTTAGGGTTTTAGTTTTTTTACCTTAATTTTCTCCTTCATTGTTATACCATTTGAGATGATTTATTAACCAACCTAGCCCATTTTTTCGTGAGGAATTAGAATAAATAAGTTTTGTGGATTGATATTCAGTATAGCTCAAGATTCAAAACTGTGTGTTTTGATAAAATTTTGACCCGATATTCATGGGTTGCTAGAGTATGGAAAGGTTTCTTATGAACTTGGGTTGGTTTCTGCTATATATGAGAGTAGTTTGGTTTTGGTTCCAAAGATTAAGATGGATTATACATGAAGATTTTTGGATTTTTAGGTTTTTGAGTCCAAAATACACTTTTGATCGATTCAAGCTCTATATGTATACTCATGGCTTTTAACCATTACATTCGAGATCCGTAGGTTATAATTAATTTATGTGTAGCTTTAAATCAAAGTTTAAGGCATTATATCAAGATTCATCATTAAAGCTCAAGCTTTAGTGGTGTTTCTTCTTGTTTTTTATATCATAAGCTATTCTACGCGTAAAAGTTTGCATATTATAATTGTTCTACCTATCTTAACTACACAGAAAACTATTGGAATTGAAAGAACTATAAATTAAGCATAAAATCACAAGGTACCTGATTTGAGGGGATTTTCAAGTTTTTGAACTGGGTTGTAAGGTGTGTTTTTACTACTGAATTTGTGGGGTATTTATACTACATCTCCAGGAGATTTGATTGGTGCCTTTTCATGGTGGATTTAAGCCAGTTTATGTATAATTTTCATTATGGGTAAGTGTAGTGCACATGTTTACGTGGTGTGTTCATGTGTAATTTAATTTCTAGTGTTGATGTGTAGAAGTTGGTGGAGAGGAATTTAACTGCAATTAAAGAATTTTCCAAGTTTGGTCCTTAATTGGTTGTATAACTACTTTTATAGCCTTAAAATTATACTTTTTGTAAAGTATAGGGGTACTTTGGTAATTTAAGAAAGTTTCTATTGTTAAAATTATAATTTTATGTTAATTATGATCTAAAGGATTAATTTGACGTAAAGTTGGGGTTTAGGGGTTAAATATACATCAACTTATCTTACTTTGAAACTTTTTGGGGGTATTTATTAATTTACTAAAACATCAAGGGGTCTAAGTTAATAGCAAAATTGTAGGTTTCTAAGTGTAGCTTATTTCTTCTTTATAAGACTTTTGATTTTGCACACATTATAAGGGTTTAAACAATGGTCGTAGGTAATTTAAGGTTGAAAAATTCCCGGTTCTTACACTTTACCTGCCTAAACAAATTCGTCCTCGAATTTTACCTAGAAATAAGTCGGGGTATTGATCTGTCATTGCTTGTTCTGGTTCCCACGTATCTTCTTGATGATTCTGATGCTCCCAAAGTACTTTAACTGAGGGAATTTCCTTATTTCTGAGATACTTCACTTAACGGTCCAAAATTTGTATAAGGCGTACTTCAAGCTCATGGTTGGGTTCGATTGAAACATTTTTCCATGTAACAATATGGGATGGATCTAAAATGTACCGGCGCAACCGTGACACATGAAATACGTTATGGATATTGGATAATTCCACATGTAATTCTAATTGATCAGCTACGGATCCGATTCTTTTAGAAATTGTGAAATGTCCAATATATATGTGGGCTAATTTTCCTTTCTTTCCGAAGCATAAAATACCTTTCCGGGGAGACACTTTTAGAAACACTTTGTTCACTTAAAATTCTAACGGTTCTGGCATTGGTCTACATAAATTTTTTTCGATCTTGGGCCATCTTCAATTTCTCTCGAATCTGTTGTATCACCTCAAAGGCCTCTTGGATTACTTCTGGACCAAATTGTTTACTATCTCCTGACTCTATCCAACATGCAGGTGATCTACGGGGTCTTCCATATAAAGCTTCAAACGGAGCGATTTTGATACATGCTTGGTAACTATTGTTATATGAAAATTCTACAAGAGATAATTATACATTCCAGCTATCAGACATATCTAACGTACAAGCTCGTAACATATCTTTTAAGGTTTGAATTTATGTTCTAATTGTCCATCCGTTTGGGGGGGTGGAATGCGGTATTTAAATAAAGTTTAGTACCCATTGCAGTTTAAAATGTTTGCTAAAATTTTCCTATAAAATGATAATCTCTATCTGATACAATGGATAAAAGAATTCCATGTAATCGAATAATTTCTCGAATGTAAAGCTTTATATGCTTTTGGAACGAATTGCTGGTGTTTAAAGGTAGAATATGAGTAGATTGGTAATTCGATCTACTATTACCCAAATTTATTTATATCCTTGGGACGTACAAGGTAGTCCACTAATAAAATCCATGGTAAGGTGATCCCATTTCCATTCTGGAATATGTAAGGGCTGAAGAAGTTCACCGAGGTGTTGGTGTTCTATCTTTAATTCTTGATAAGAAAGACATTTCCTTACAAAATTATCGATATCATTTCTCATATTTGGCCACCAATATTTCTTTTTTAAAGCATGGTACATTTTTAACTTTAGGGGTGTATCATAAATTTCTAACGATGAGCTTCTTGTAATACTTCCTCTCGAAGAGATGCATTATCAGGTATATATAATCTATTTCTAAATCGTAGTCCTATTTCTTTACCGTATGAAAATTCAGGATTCTTGTTCGAAATTTTTTGTACAAAAGAATCTTGGGTTGTTGAACTAAGTTTTTCTCTCTCAATTCATGATAAGCGATAATATTAAATAGTTTTGTACAAGGGTTAAGTAACCGTAAATCATATTGCTCTATGGTAATGGCAATATTGTAGGAAATTAAGGGGTGGAGTCTTCCTACTGGATTTTGAATTAAAGCATCGGCTACTACATTGCCTTTACCTAGATGGTAATTAAGTTTAATCGGTAATATTCCAAAAATTCTATCCAACGTCATTGTCTTAAATTTAAGTTCGTTTAGGTAAAGATATATTTCAAACTTTTATGATCCGAAAAGACTTGAAAATTTACACCTAAAGGTAACAACGCCAATTTTTTAATGCAAAAACTACGGTTGCTAGTTCAAGCTCATAGACAAGATAGTTATGTTCGTGAGTCTTGAATTGTCGTGACCCATATTCTATCACTTTCTCATTTTTCATCAACACACATCCTAGTCCTTGTAACGAAGCATCGGTGTACACATCGTAACTTACATCATTAGAAAGAATAGTGAGGATAGGAGCAGTAGTTAATTTGTCCTTCAACACTTGGAATGATTGGTTACATTCTTCCGTCCATACAAATGGAACTTCCTTCCTAGTTAGTTTCATAAGGGGAAGAGAAATGCGCAAAAATCCTTCTACAAAACGACGATAATATCCAGCTAATACCAGAAATTTTTTTAATTCAATAATATTGGTAGGACTTTTCCATTCCAAAATAGCTGAAATTTTTCCTGGATCGACTTGGATTCCATTTTCAGAATCACATATCCTACAAATTTGATTTCCTTCAATGAGAAGTCACATTTCCTTTTTTTTTTGCATATAACCAATGGTTTCTAAGAGTACTTAAGACCCCTTTCAAATGTTGGGCATGTTCTATCGGATTCTGAGATTATTAGAGAATATCATCAATAAAAACGATAACGAGCTGGTTAAGAAAAGGTTTAAAAATTCTATGCATTAGATCCATAAAGGCTGCTAGTGCGTTTGTCAAACCAAATGACATTACGATAAATTTGAAATGTTCGTAACGAGTTTGAAAAGCAATTTTCGGAATGCCTTCCTCTTTAACGCGTAATTGATGATAACCAGATTGTAAGTCTATTTTAGTAAAGACCCTTGCTCCTCGAAGTTGATCAAATAGATCTCCTATTTGGGGTAAAGGATACTTATTCTTAATAGTTACTGAGTTTGGTTTACGATAATCTATGCACAATCTAAAGCTTCCATCATGTTTCTTAACGAATAATACCGGAGCTCCCCAAGGTGATGGCCTTAGTCGAATAAACCCTTTATCCAAAAGGTCATCTAATTGGGTGCGGAGTTCTCAGAGTTTTAAAGGAGCCATTCAATATGGAGGTATCGAAATAGGAAGTGTATTGGGATAAAGATTGATACTAAACTCAACTTATATAGAATGGGGTAATCCCGATAAATCCTCGAGAAAAAACGTCTTTGAATTGTTCCAATAGATTTGGAATTAAAGAAGAAATTTAGATTTGGAAATTTGAGGGTTCTGATGGACCTGATCCTTGAAAAATAAAAGAATAATTATCTTCATTTCGAAAATGAATTTTCTTATCTTAACAATCAATATAAGCGTGATGTTTGGATAAAACATCTATTCCAATAATAATGTCGAAACCACAAATATCTAAAATTATCAAGTTAACAAGCAGGGTTCCTAGACCAAGCTGAATCTTACAATTTCTATAGCCTTGCGTTGGTGTATTGATTTGACCTGTTGGTAATTAAATATCCAATGGAGCAGTTAAAGGTGTTGGTGATAATTGTAATAATTTAGCTACTCTAAGGCTAATTAAAGAATGCGTAGATCTTGTATAAAAAAACATGTGTAGGAAAATGTTGGAAAATGCTCATACCTTCTATCACATCAGGTGTATTTTGCATAAGCATTATAACATAATTCCTCCGACGACTCAGAATTATCTTAATTCCCTTTGTAGAGTTTGGCATGGATTGATTCTAGATCATACGAAATTTTTGATTTTGTGAGGGTTTATTTGGCTGATGACGGATTGGAGCCGACTTTATCTTTGGGAATTGGGGTCGAATATGTCCTACTTCATGACACTAGTGCCAACGGATTTATGAACGTGTTGTATTATGGCAAATCTGAGAATAAGCTTGTCCGCTCGAGTTTGCATAAGGGTGATGTCTAAAATGAGATGGAGTTCTAATGACATGGTTGTTCTTGATAGTTGGGGAAGAAGATCGGATTACGACAGAAGAATTACGTTCCATAATGGACGCAACGTCAATCAAATGAGAATACCCACAGATTTTTAACGGAGAGATTGAATTTTTAACTCTCGAATGTAATCCTCTTTCAAACTGCTTGAACTTATTTACCTCAGTAACTATATATTCCAGAGCATAGTGAGATAATTCGATAAATCTAGGCTCATATTAGGCTACTGACAGGTTAGATTTTTGTAATTTTAAGAAATCAACAGTTTATTGATCTTGCCCAGTCTCGGGAAAATACTTTTTGAAGAAAGACTCCTAAAATTGCTCCCAAGTAAAACTAACAACATTCTGATTGCGTGATACTGCTTGCCACCAGAAATTAGCTTCACCTTCAAACATATAAGCAGCTAAAGTTACTCGGAGATTAGTAGCTATACCTACTCCATTCAGGACTTTCACAATCTGGCGTATCCATTTCTCAGCTTCATTAGCACCTGTCTTTCCAAGAAAATATGGGGGTCGTTGCCTTAGAAATTATTTAAAAGCATTCATTCTATGAATTTCATCGAAAACATCCTCTAGAGTAGAATGAGTTATTTGTTGTTGTTGGGCTAAAACAGTAAGTTCCTGAAGACATCGCATGATTCCTTCAGTTTGAGTTTGTTCAAAGTGAGTTCTAGTAGAGGGAATTCGAGTACTAACCATCCTGAAAGTAGAACAATTTAAATAATAAGAATTATAAACAAAATTAGGTCACAAGCCTACTATATTTCACATAAAGAGTTATATGGTACAGTAGTATTATACATCGCAACCTGTGTTAATTCAACTAAAGTTATATTATAGCCTACTTTCTACAATATTGTACTACATGTGAGTCATACTAAAACAACTTTTAACTTTGGATTATTTTAAGTGGGGAAGACAGCTTCATCACTGGAAGTGGACTCTGGGCTGACTAAGTAATGTCCCTGATCTGAGCCATCAGTTGAGTCGTCTGTTGTACGGGAGAATAATCACCGTGAATTTCACCATTGGATGTGGCGTGAGGGTAAATCGGTGGAGTTGGCGTCTCATCTGCAAGTGCCAGATTTATAGCCTCTTAGAGTATTACCGGATCATTTGCATAATCATCTACTTTACGCATGACTTGCATTTCACCCAAAACTCTGTTGGTCAGTACCAACCTCTTAATCTCATTACTTGATCCTACCCAATCCTCTTCGACCGCACGAATCGTTTCCCTTAATCTTGCTAGATCCTCTTCTCTGACTCGGGTTTCCCAGCGATTGTCTTGTTCGAGGTCTATTTTAAATAAGAATGTTTCCCAAGTATCCATGTTGAAAAATGGAATTACCATACAATAATAGTAATAAAAGAAGTTATGAAAATATAAAATAACTAATATCTTATTTATTTCCCGCATAGAATGCTAACTCGACGATATGTTTAGATTTAAAACATGCTTTGATACCAACTTGTCACACCTTGCTTTTTGGTATGAATGAACAAGAAGTATACATAAAGCAATAAATCAAAGCTAAGGCGAAATAACATAACTTTATTCATTATTAAGCAGGTTTACATAGGGTTTTACCACCGCATGGGTGAGTTACATGTTTTTAGTGCAAACTATAATATAGAAAATTGAAAAGCGCCACTCCTTGCTCCCATTCGGCTAATTCTATGCCCACACTTTCACATACGCAAACATGTGATCGATTTCTATCTCCAGTAGGGAAGAGATATTATCCTCTTTCTCTACGCGCATTTGGAGAAGGAAGGAATTATCACAAATAGGATAAGTAGGTTCTACCAGTTCTGTAAAAACTATATAGGTAAAGATGAGAGTTGGAGTGTGTATAGAATCAGTGTTTAGCAATGCTAACAATAATAAGATGATAAGCCCATACTTATCAGTTTTTAAGAGAACATTAAAAGTTTTGGAACTAATAATCCCATACTTACTAGTCCGTTTAAGAAATTAAGGTTCATTACCAGTTTATTTAGGATCGTGTAAAGAAAGTCAAAGAGCCTTGAACTAATAATTCCATATTTATCAGTTCACTAAAGGGTATAGAAGTAGTTAAGCCATCACTAAAACCATAATAATAAGTAATCAACCCAAAATCTTTGAGGAAAAGTAACAGGATATGTAACAATTAAAGTGGCACTCATACGTATATATCAATAATCAAGGCTCTCAATCATCTGAGACCATTAGGCCAAGTAAAACTTTTCGTGGGATAATAGGTGAGTCTACTTCCTAGTTAATACTGATGCTTATAGTAAAATGGCACAAAAGTGCAAGGGTAACTGAATCAATATGGAACATGATACCAGTTATTTGATGAGAACGGTTAAAATTGATCCTTAGTTTAAGTTTAAATACTGATGATAAATTCAAATACCGATGATGGTTAACAAAATATGTAGTAAGGAAGTATAATAACATGCACACACTAAGAGTAATTATGAGCTATCACATAGTGATATCAATAGCAGTATGCCAAATACGGAAAGTATTTTTTTTATCAAAGAGGGACACTACCCCCACAAATTTTATTGATTTTTAAAAATAGAGGAACAACCTCTCCTGTCTGAAGAATAGATCAAAAAGTATACTATTGAAAAGGTAGGAAAAACCTACTTGCTCGGAATTCACTCGGATTTATATCATAATAGGATATTGTGGATAGCGGTGCTTAATTTTCTGTATACAATGTTTGGGTATGTAAGTATTTGGGGTTTAGTCAGTCAGTTTTGTACTAAAACTGTATCTTTTAAAGTTACGAGGGTTTATTTTTAATCATCTTAGGACTTTAAAATACTGAACTTAAGATCATTATTGAAGTTTGGTGTAAGAGACCTTTTGTCTTAAAATGTTTTGAAGTATTCATAGACAAAAGTTGGGGATCAAATTCATAAGTTGTAAAAGTTGAGAGGGGTCAATTTGTAAACTTGGAAAAATATTCTTAAGTTAAAACCTTAGTTTTGTCATTACTTAAGCTATGGATATCCAAACATGGCCTTAACTTATACCATTTTGACAAGAAAAATTTAATAAAATTTTGGGGAAAAAAATAAGAATTTCCTGACGTGCGTGGTCAAAGTTCCTAGTAAAAGTTTTCATCTTCAATATCTCGATTTTGACTTTTAAGGTTTCAGTTTTTTGACCTTGATTTTCTCCTTCATTAATATACCATTTGAGATAATTTATTAACCAACCTGCCTAATTTTTCATGAGGAATCCGAATATATAAGTTTTGTGGATTAATATTCAATATAGCTCAAGATTCAAAACTGTGTGTTTTGCTAAAATTTTGACCCGATATTCGTGTATTTCTAGAGTATGACAAGGTTTCTTATGAACTTGGGTTTGTTTTTGCTATATATGAGAGTAGTTTGGTTTTGGTTTCAAAGATTAAGATGGATTATACATGAAGAATTTTGGATTTTCAGATTTTTTAGTTCAAAATACACTTTTGATCGATTCGAGCTCACGTGACTGTTTGATAGTGATTTGAGATGCTACATCATTTCATCCATGCGCTTTACATTGATTGGAATCTTTGAGATGTGATTCATGATATCTTCTACATGTTTGGCCCCTTATCTCCATTATTGCACACATGCTCGATATTATTTAAGTATTGTATTTGTCTATCGCATTTTGGCTTGAGTGTTTCCATCTCAATTCTGTCTATACAACGAATCAAATACTATAAAACAAGATAATAAAAGGTGTGCATGTTTTAAACCGTTTGCCATGAGTTTGTGTGAATTTTATAAATGATCAAGGGCTACGAAAGGTACACATTTACCCTTTGCGATTAATCCGCCGTTTAAATTGGACCTAAAAAATTGAGAAATTTTAATTATCCGGGGTCCAAAGAGGTTTAAAATAGCTCGAAAATATTGAATGTCAATAAAAAGAAATATATGCCAATAATGGACCATTAGGTTTGTTCGCCAATTCTCCAATGTTTGAGGATTTTGATCACGTCAAAAAGAAAATATTTATGATGGAGTTTGGTTCGAGAATTGAAACGGCTTTGCACGTCCTTAAAAAGACTTGAAAAAACATGAAATAGTTTTGGACGTCATTGGTGTGGAAATCACTATGAGCTTTGGTTTGCTGATTTGATTGAGTCAATTTCTTTTAATTCCACAATTTTATACCAAAGGAAGATGTTGAGTTTATTCGTTAGAAATATCCAATATTCATCATGAACATATGTTATGGTTGTATGTATTGATTTTCCTGTTGAATTTGTTCACATCCCTACATTTCCGCTATCATTGACTTGGTTATTTTGGTGTTCTTTCTTGATGTGATTTTGTTTGCTTTAAATATTATGAAAAATTCAAAAAGAGAAAGTTTATTTCCATGTGACATTCTCCATTTGCATTACGTATGTTCTTCATATCTGTTTATTTGGGACATCATAAAAAGGGGGAGAACGAATTTTGGGGGAGAATTGATTGTTTGTTTATATAATGATTTGCTTGCTCATAATTGATATTTGGTTCTGCCCGTCACGGGTATTTGTTTCTTGTCTTGTGTGTGTAGGTATTAAAATGGAGAATCATTTTTGCACACCCTGGTGACGACAAAGAAAGTTTGAAGAGTTGAAGATGTTGTAAGGACATAGTCCGTCACATTTAGTATGTCGTATACTGCTACAAGTTTGTCGAAGAATTGGGAAGCTCACATCTACAATCGACGATCTGAATTTCAAGTCAACTTCAGCAATCATGCCCAACATGGACGGATTTGGTAAATGTGTTTAAGTTCCATATACAATTTCACATAAAAGTGTTGGGATATTTTTTATGAAAAATAAAATAGTTTGCCTTTTATTAAAATTGATTTTTGAAATAATTTTAAATGATTTTAATTTATCAAAAATATTTTTATCATAAAAGCCTTTTGATAACTGTTCTCAGATTCGTAAGAGTGTTGATTTTTAAGTCTCCAAATGTTTTAAAACTCTGTAAAGTGAATCTCGAGTTTCATGCCTATTCGTTCAAACGAGATATGATCTCATTCGAACAAGACCAGACGTCATTCGAACGACATGTCAGCTCGTTCAAATGAGAAGTCTTTTTTGTTGACATGTCACCGCCTTAAATGTTCTTATATAAAGGGTGTCAGACTTCGTTATTTCATGTGGAGAAAAAACTAGTTTTAACAGAATAAGTTTTTAAGTGTTTTTTTAATTTATTCTTCATCACTTTGAGGGTTCAAAGTTTTCTTTTACAATTCACAAATCCCAGACTTTTGTGTGAGTTGTTTGTGGAAGCCAAAGCATAGTTTTGTTGGGTATTTTACTGTTGATTCAACCTTTGGAGGGTGATATCTACAACCGAGAGATGCGTGCCATTGTGGAGGGAGACTCTGCAAAGCTTCAGGACTACGTGTCTAGGGTTGCGTGTCCTTGTGGTATAGCTACGTGTGAACCACTGCAGATTTCTAGATAGACACTTTGAAGGTTTGATGAAGGTACCGTGCATTACACTTGTGGGCAATTATCAGGTTGTATGTAAGTCAATGGTCTTGTAAACTTGTCAAAGTTCTAGAAATAAAAGGTTTTTCCCTTCGGGAATTTTTCCTGAATTATTATGTCGCATGCTACTTGATTTGTTTTGACACGTATTTGCATATTTTAGGGTTGAACTAAAATTTGGTTTAAATTGGATTTTGTATGCTTTGAACTCTTATTGTTTAAGTGATTGAAATTTTTTTGAAACCACACCTAGGCAAGTATTCTTGGGCTAACAAGTGGTATCAGAGCGGGTTACTCTAATTTATTGCGTTTGATCTTGTTTGCCTGCATCTTAGGTGGTTTGTTTCTCCCAATGGATTTGTACATTTTTGTTAAAGAAAATTTTGAGTTTTTGAAACTCGCACAAGATTATTCTATTTCTATATCTTAGAAATGATTGTGTTAGTTTCTTTTGTCATACGCTAGTTATACTTCATGATATATCCTTGCTAGTGTTATAACTTGTGTACTTTTTGTATTATATTTCTTTTAGAGAATTTTGGAAAAATACAAAAAGATTTTTGTAATTCGTTTGCACCTTATATGAATGAACACTTAAGATGACCAAGTCACAACTTCATGCCATATCCATATGACAGTTTGATAGTGTTTTAAGACAATATGTTGTGTCATTCATGTGCTTTACAAAGTTTGGAGTCTTTAAGATGCTATAGTGTTGCTTCCTACACGTTTGACTAATTTTTTCCTTTATTGCACACATGCACGGATTTGTTTGACGTTTGTTCTTGTCAATCACATGTTGGTTACGTGTTTTCATCTCAATTATGTCTATTAAAATGAACCAAATGCGATAAAACAAGATAATAAAATGTGTGCATGTTTTTACCATTTGCCGTAAGTTTGTGTGAATTTTATAAACGGTGAAGGGCTACGAAAGGTACACATTCATCCTTTGCGATTAAGCCGCCATTTAAATTGAACCTAAAAAATTGAGGAATTTTAATTATCCGGGGTCCAAAGAGTTTTAAAAGAGCCCAAAAAAATTGCATGGCAATAGAAAGAAATATATGCCAATTATGGGCCTTTAGGTATACTCACTAATTCTCCAATGTTTGAGAATTTAGATCACCTCAAAAAGAAAATATATATGAGGGAGTTTGGTTGGAGAATTAAAACGGATTTGCACATCCTTATAAAGTCTTGAAAAAGCATGAAATTGTTTTGGACGTTATTGGTGTGAAAATCATAGTGACTTTGATTTGTTGATTTTGATTTAAGACGATGTCATCTAAATTCAACAATTTTACACCAATGTACTATTTTTTATGTTCATTCGTTAGGAGTAAATTTATGCATCGTGCACATATGATATGATTGAGTTGATTCTCCTATCAAATTTGTCACACACTTTCATTCCGCATCCACAATTTGGTTGTCTTAGGATAAATTCATGGTGTGTGTTTTTGTAACATCATTTTTGTTTTTGTATGAAAAATTGAATAATACAAAAATAGTTGTTTTGTTTTGTTTCCCGTGACACCCCGATTTGCTTTATGTGATTTATTCTTTTCCTTGTTTATTTCGAACAAATAAAAAGGGTGAGAATGAATTATGATATTATGGGGGAGTTTAAGTATGGGGGAGATTTGATTATGCTTACATGTTTTATGTTTATATCATTTCAAAGTCGATATGTCAAGTGGTTTTTGCTTTATCTCATGTGTGTAGTTACAATTGAAGATTTTTGGATTGCACACCCTTATGAGAAAAGCTTAGAGATTTGAAAAGTTGATTGTTGAAGCCAATTTTGAAATGTTTTGAAAAATTGTTCAGTTTATCTTTCCATTTAGTTTTCGGGAGGGTAGATTTGTATAGGTCATATTTTCATTGATAATTCGGATAGTTTTTATTTTGTACTGGCATAGACATAGGGGAGATTTGTAAGGACATAATCCATCACATTTAGTATGTCGTATACCGCTACAAGTTTGTCGAAGAATTGGGAGGCTCACATCTACAATCGACGATCTGAATTTCAAGTCAACTTCAACAATCATGCCCAACAAGGACGGATTTGGTAAATGTGTTTAAGTTCCATTTACAATTTCACATAAAAGTGTTGGGATATTTTTTATGAAAAATAAAATAGTTTGCCTTTTATGAAAAATGATTTTTGAAATAATTTTAAATGATTTTAATTTATCTAAAACATTTTTATCATAAAAGCCTTTTGATAACTGTTCTCAGATTCGTAAGAGTGTTGATTTCTAAGTCTCCAAATGTTTTAAAACTCTGTAAAGTGAATCTCGAGTTTCATGCCTAGTCGTTCAAATGAGATATGATCTCGTTCGAACGAGACCAGACGTCATTCGAACGACATGTTAGTTCGTTCGAACGAGAAGCCTTTTTTATTGATACGTCACCGCCTTAAATGTTCTTACATAAAGGGTGTAAGACTTCGTTATTTCGTGTGGAGAAAACACTGATTTTAACAAAATAAGTTTTTAAGTGTTTTTTTGGTTTATGCTCCATCACTTTGATGGTTCAAAGTTTTGTTTTACAATTCACAAATCGCAGACTTTTGTGTGAGTTATTTGTGGAACCCAAAACATAGTTTTGCTGGGTATTTTGCTATTGATTCAACCTTTGGAGGGTGATATCTACAACCGAGAGCTGCGTGATATTGTGGAGGGAGACTTTGCAAAGTTTCAGGACTGCGTGCCCTTGTGGTATAGCTGCGCGTGAACCACTGCAGATTTCTAGAATGATACTTTGAAGGTTTGACGAAGGCACCGTGCATTACACTTGTGGGCGATTATCAGGTTTTATGTAAGTCAATGGTCTTGTAAACTTGTTAAAGTTCTAGAAATAAAAGGTTTTGCCCTTCGGGGATTTTATCTGAATTATTGTGTCACATGTTACTTGATTTGTTTTGACACGTAGTTGAATATTTTAGTATTGAACTAAAATTTGGTTTAAAATTGGGTTTTGTATGCTTTGAACTCTTATTGTTTAAAAGATTGAAAATTGTTTGAAACCACTCCTATGTAAATATTCTTGGGCTAACAGATGTGAAGATGATCGAATTTGTGAAGACACATTTAGTATTTCCAGTTTTCCGGGTTAATGGGGATATTAAATTGTATGTCAGTTTGTTTATTTTAGGCAGCATAATTCAGATATTTTTATGTATGTACAGACATAGACATAGGGGTAGATTTGTAAGGACATGTTTTATAAATGTCCGGGGTAGAATCTAGGAATTTTCCAAGTGTCCTAGATCACAGTTAAGTATGTCTGATACTGATACATTCGGCACGTCTCCACGATCATCCTCGACAGCCTTGATCTGAATTCATGCATCCATCATCTTCGTACGTGCATCATGTGTAAAGCAACATACACTTCAACAGTTCCCACTAATCGACGTACTTATGGTAAAAATAATTTTAATTGGAGTGTTTGATTATTTGCATAAATAGTTGGGAATATTTTTTTAAATAAATTTTCGATGTCTGGAAGATGATAAAAACGCAAAATCTTTTCAAGGGAGTTTTATGTGACACGTCACTGATGTCGTTCGAACGACATCATATCAAGTTCGAACGAGATGCCATCTCCCTCGAACAACATCGTGTTTCGTTCAAACGATGCACCGCCTCAACTTCCTATTTAAACAATGTTCGTGCTACACGTTTTTTGGAAGTCTGCATATCTTTGTTTATGCAAAACAGACCCTGTTTCCAGACTTCATATTTTAAGGTTTCAATACCTTTTTTATTCACAAATAATTCCCAATCCTTTATGTGAATCCTCTAAACTCCAAGCAAGATCATTCTACTCATCTCGAGTACACTTGTGGAAAAGACGAAGCTTTTCCATTGCTGACCTTCTGGAGCTCTTGCGGGAACTCTAGCCGACGACATGAAAACCGATGCCTGAGGGTATTTTGTATGTCACTGCTTGTATTTTCATTGTAATCCGTGTAAGCCATTCTTTGCAAAATTATAGTGAAAATAAGATGGTTTTTGCCCCTGTGGGGGATTTTTCCTCAATGATGATTGTCTGGCATGCTTAGATTATTTCTTTATTAAATCACGTTTGTTTACAAATGTTAAGGATTGTTAGGACTAAAATTGGAATTTAATTAAGTAAGTTTGACATTGATTGCTAGCGTACTCTCATTAGTAAATTTAATTATGAAGGAGAGAGTGCGCTTGCGTTCAAATAATGAAATTATTTAAATAAACACAGTTTTTACCAAACAAGTACTAAACATGCATCTATATGTGATTAAATACGATGATGAAACATGCAAGAACACATATATGAGGAAAAATCCCCAACGGGGCAAAACCTTTTATTTTCATAATAATATTTGTAAGAGAACGGATTACAATGAAAATACAGTGACACAAAAATACCCTCGGGTGTCGGTTCTGTTGTCGGCGGCTAGAACAATCCCTTTCCAGTGGGGCAGAAGTGACGAAGAGAGCGGCTTCCTCACAAAGTACTCCAGATGAGTAAACGATCTTCTTGAAGGTTTAAAGATTCACACACATATATGGTAATGGTTTTGTGAATCAAAAAGGTTTAGAAAACCTTAAAAGGTGAAGTCTTGTTCTGGGCAGTTTTTGCAGATTTTCGAGATTGCAAAAAGACTTAAAAAACGTGTAGAAGGAGATCAGATATTTATACAAAAATCGAGGCGGTGGCTCGTTCGAACGAGATATCATGTCGCTCGAACGAGATAGCATGTCGCTCGAACGAAGGACATAAGTTATTCGAACGATATCGTGCGACATGTCTATCTCGCGCGAACGACTTGCAAAGTCGCTCGAGCGATCTCGTCGATCGAGGCCATTCGCTTCTACACCTAGAAAAATTATGCTTTTGATAAAAAATTAACCCAGACTTCAAAAATAATTTTCAAAAATATTTCCCAAATATTTATGCAAATATTTAAAACTCCAATAAAATATATTACTGATAAAGCGTAGTGGAGTAGTGGGAATGAGCTGAGCAGCACGTTGCATGAAGCATGATGCACGTGAAGAAAGTGGATGCAATGAATTCGGATACAGGCCGTCGAGGATGATCGAGTTGACGTGCTGAATGTAGCGGTATCAGACATATGAACTGTGATCTAGGAGAAAATAGAAAATTCCTAGATTCTACCCCGGACATTTATAGAATTATGTCCATACAAATCTCCCTCTATGTCTATGCCGGTACATACATAAAAAAATCCGAATTATGCAATCAAATGACATATAAGATAATATCCCCATTAAACCCTCAAACTGAGAATACTAAATGACATGTGTCCCAAATCTTCAGCTCTTTAGAAACTTTCAAAGCTTTTCTCATCAGGGTGTGCAATCAAAAAAATAACAATGATGTACCTACACACATGAGATAAAGAAAATACCCGTGACAAGCAACAGTTTGAAATATAATGATATGCAAAAATCGATGAACAATTAAGCTTGAGCAAATCATTCATAAATCAACCAAACACCAAAACAATTCTCCCATAATTCTTCTCCCCCTTTTTATGATGTCCTCAAATAGACAAATATGAGAAGCAGAAATGAATGCACATGGAGAATGACACACGGGAATAAACTGCTATTTTTATATTTTTCAAAATTTTTCACACATTGTATACAACAAAAAATCACACCATGAAAGATCACAAAACAACCAAGTCAATGATAGCGAAAATGATGGGGTGTGATCAAATTCGATAGGAAAATCAATGCATACAAACATGACATATGTGCACGATGAATATTGGATACTCCTAACGAATGAACCCAAAGTCTTCCTTTGGTGTAAAAAGGTGGAAATATAAGACATTGACTCAATCAAATCAACAAATCAAAGCTCAAAGTGATTTCCACACCAATAACGTCCAAAACTATTTCATGCTTTTTCAGGACTTTCAAGGAAGTGCAAAACCATTTGAAATCTCCAACCAAACTCCCTCAGATATTAATTTTGAATAGAATAATTCTAAATTCTCCAACTTTGGAGAATTGAAGGTGAAACCTAAGTGGCCCATATTTGGCATGAAATGCTTTTTATTGCCTTTAAATTTTTCGGGCTCTTTTAACTTCTTTGGACCCCGGATAATAAAATTCCTCCATTTTTAGGTCCTTTTGAACGGTGGCTTTTGCGTAAAGAAGAGAATTACCTTTCGCAGCCCCTCCCCGTTCTTAAACAATCACTCAGTCTCACAAAAATGGTTTTTACATGCATTCCAATCTTGTCAAGTTTTATCGCATATTGCAAGTTGTATAGACAGAATTGAGATGGAAACACTCAAGCCAATATGTGATAGACAAGTACAATAATCAAATAAAGCCGTGCATGTGTGCAGTAAAGGAGATAGGAGCCAAACATGTAGGAAAAATCACTAATTACATCTCAAAGACACCATACAATGTAAAGCACATGGATGAAATCATGTAGCGTCTCAAATCTCTATCAAACAGTCACGTGGATAAATGGAATGAATTTGTGACTTGGATATCTTAAATGTTCATCCATAAAAGGTGTATATACATATACAAAAATCTTTTTGGGCTTTTCTGAAATATTGATATACAAAAACAAAAATCTTTTTGGATTTTTCAAAAGAATAAATAAATAGTTGTATAACAAAGCAATGGTGCATATAAAACAGACTAGTAATAGGAAGCATATGATATGAACATGAAAAAGCATCCTATTCTAGACATGGACCAACCCCTCAGTCAACTGTGCAAATCCCCAAAGACTTCCTAAGACTCTCAAATCTAAGGGCATCTAAAGGTTTCTTGGGTCAGTGGGAACAAAACTCAGGGATACGACTTTCTCCTCAACTAACTGACGTATAAAGTGCTCACGTATCCTGATGTGCGTTAATGCTGGACTGGATTGTGGGATATGTGTATCCCGCTCGTGTTATAACAGGAAATGGTCATGATGTCCTGTGAAATCCCATAATCTTCCAGCATTTGCTTCATCCATATGAGTTGCGTGCAATAATCCCGGCGGCTATGTACTCAGCCTCCGCAGTGGACAAAGAGATGGAATTTTGTTTCTTGCTCAGCCAGGATACAAGAGCAGAACCAAAATAGAAACACCCACCAAAAGTGCTCCTACAACCGTCTACATCCCCGGCCCAATCGGCATCTGAATAGGCGGACAAACGGTCATCAGTATCAAAGGAATACCAAATACCGTATGATAGAGTCCCACTCATGTATTTAATAATACGTTTTAGAGAAAGTAAATGTGACTCTTTTGGGGATGCCTGATATCGCGCACAGACTCCAACACTAAAGGCTATGTCGGGACGACTGGCAGTCAAGTAGAGAAGACTACCTATCATACTCCGATATAAGGTTTGCTCTACGTCCTTGCCTGAAGTGTCCTCACTAAGCTTGGTAGTGGTACTCATAGGTGTACGTGCATGCTTAGTGGAGTCTAAACCAAATTTCTTCACGAGGTCTCTAGCATACTTGGATTGGGAGATGAACATCCCATCCTCTAGCTGATGAACCTGGAGACCAAGGAAGAAAGTAAGCTCACCAACCATGCTCATCTCAAACTCACTTTTCATTTCCTCCTCAATGTGGTGAGCATGTTGGGAGTACGTGGATACAAAGACTATGTCGTCCACATAGACTTGGGCAACTAAAATAGCACCATCATCTCTCCTGACAAATAACATCATATCAACTCCCCCTCTCTTGAAGCCTCGAGCAAAGAGATAGGAAGTAAGCCTCTCGTACCAAGCACGGGGTGCTTGCTTCAAACCATATAAGGCTTTTCTCAGATAGTAGACATGCTCCGGGTGCTGAGGGTCTTCAAACCCTTTTGGTTGTTCCACGTAAACCTCCTCCTGAAGAATGCCATTCAGAAAGGCACTCTTGACATCCATCTGATATAACCTGAAGCGCAGATGACATGCGATAGCGAGTAGTATACGGACGGACTCAAGCCTCACAACAGGAGCAAATGTCTCCCCAAAGTCTACACCCTCTATCTGTGTGTAGCCTTGAGCGACCAACCTTGCTTTGTTTCTGATTATGGTACCATTTTCATCCATTTTATTCTTAAAAATCCACCGGGTACCAATCACATTAGTCTCACCAGGTGGGGGGACAAGATCCCAGACATTATTCTTTTTAAACTGAAGCAACTCATCCTGCATAGCAGATATCCAGTGTTTATCCCTGAGTGCTTCTTTATGATTCTTGGGCTCGACTTTGGACGTGTAGCAAAGATGTCTAACAACGTTCTCTAGCTGAGCACGAGTCTTGACCCCTAGAGTGGGATCGCCAACAATGGCAGACTGGTCATGACTCTTGCGAACCCAAGCGGGTGTGTCCCCTAACACAGGAGTGGGGACCACAGAGTGTGGGTGGGGGACAAGTGGATCACTGTCAGACGTGTCCTCATCCTCACACAGAAGGTTAGGATCAATAACCATCGGAGGTTCCTCATCTTGCACGGTGACGTTTATTGATTCCATAACCTTAGATCTCTTCAGGTTAAAAACCCGATACGCTCTGCTATTCTATGAATATCCTAGCAATATTCCCTCGTCGCTCTGGGAGTCGAACTTTCCTAATTGATCTCTATCCCGTAGGATGTAGAATTTACACCCAAAAACATGGAAATATGCCAGGTTGGGCTTCTTGCCAGTCCACAACTCATAAGGTGTCTGCCGTGTGTGTGGACGCAAATAAACCCTATTCACCGTGTGGCATGCAGTAGACACTACCTCTGCCCAAAATCTCCTAGAAACTTTACGACCTAGAAACATAGATCTAGCCATTTCCTAGATCGTTCTATTCTTTCTCTCAACAATCCCATTTTTCTGAGGAGTCTTCACAGCAGAAAACTCATGTTTGATCCTAAGGCTATCACAATACAGATCTACATTTGTTTCTTTAAATTCAGTGTCGTTGTCACTACGTATCCTGTTAATAGTGGCTCCGTGTTGATTTTGCAGGACACGGCACTTGGTCGTTAAAAACTCTACAGCATCGGATTTCTCTCTCAGAAAACCTACAATGGAGTACCTGGAGAAATCATCTACCATCACGAGGATATACCTCTTACCACCCATACTCTCGGTACGAGTGGGACCCATAAGATCCATGTGTATAAGCTCAAGAACACGCGAGGTGGTAATGGAATGCAACTTCCTATGGGGACTACGAATTTGTTTTCCCAACTGACAGGGTCCACAAATCATCGAAGCTGGCCTTCCAAGAGCTGTTAAGACACGCACTAGGTCCTTTTTAGCTAAATGAGTGAGATCTCTAATATTTACGTGACCTAGACATTGGTGCCACAGATCCATAGGAGTGATCGTGGCGCTGTTGCAGACAAGTGTGGATGTGGGCTCAGTCCCATAGCAATTATCCTTTCTCCTCACCCCTTGCACTAACAGTTTACCTGCTTCATTATAGACCTTACAAGCGTCCCGGTCAAACTTTACTACAAAGTCAGCGTCGCACAGCTGGCTAATGCTGAGAAGGTTTGCTTTCAAACCTTTGACGCACAAAACATTTTCTAGCTTAGGAAATCCAGGTAACTCGACAGTACCACGTACCATAATGCTAGACTTGCTCCCATCTCCAAAGGTGACTCTGCCATCCTGATAATCCTCAAGAGTCGTAAAAAATGAGGCATCACCTGTCATGTGTCTGGAGCACCCACTATCAAAATACCACTGTGAGGTATTGTGTGCTTTGAGAGCAACATGAACAACGAAGGCCTTTTTATCTTTCTTAGGTACCCAAGAAGAGGTGGCCTTTTGTTTGCCTTTGTTGTTGTTGGTTTTAGCTGGAATGTGAGAAGCATTCACTAACGGCAAAGACATCCGTCGGAATTCTTCCATTAAACTCTGGGACGTGGCAGCTAAGAACTCAACTCGCTCTCTCAGACTAGAAAACTCATCAGTATGACGTGGTGGAGCACTAGTACGTCATGTCCGACCCATGCTATAGCAAAACTCCCTGAGGTGGCCTTTTCTTTTGCAATAAGTACAAAAGAACATAGTCAAAGGCGGACCTTGGTTTGCTTTTCTTGGTCGAACTCTTCTGTGAGGTTTTTGACGATAGCCATAAGGAGTCGTAGTAAACTCAAGAATCGGTCCAGGTGCAATTTAGGAGGTGGAGGCACCATCATAACCAATTCCCTGCCTATCACCAAAACCTAAAGCGGGGCCGAGGAGCATCTTTCCCATTTTCCCAGATCTGTCCTCGATTTGTACCTTGATTTCCCGTGCTTTCTCAAGATCATGAGTCAGCTGGGCAACAAGGGCTTCAAGTTTCTTCCGAGTCTCCATGGAGGAATGGAGCTCACTCGTAAGACCATCCACTTGTTTAGTCAAGTCCCCTCTCTCTTTCTCAAAATTACTCTCTCTCTCTCTAAACAAACTCTCTTTCTCAACACAGGCAGATTCTCTCTCTCTCAGGGCGGTGCAGGTGGAGGACTCTCTCTCTCTAGCTTTTCTTAAATCTTCGTCTAAGCCGGTGATCTTAAGAACTAACGTTTTGTTACACTTTTTAGTTTTAAATGACTCGGAATATAACTCAGCCTAGGCGCGTTGAATATCACTCTCGCTCTCACTTGTGTCATCCTCCCCCTCACTCACATCGCTCTCACTGTCGAGCTGTCCCGGTGAAGCATCATCTTCATCGTCGTGAGGATAACTAGAAGTTCTCACATGACTAGCCATGAATGCGGTGAAGTTACACTCATGCGGTGACTTGACTCCAGAATCCACCGACTCGACCTCACTGTCGTCGCTAAGGGTAGCATTAAGGATAGCTTTTCCTTTCTCCCTGTTCAGACGTGTGGCACACTCAAAGGCTCTATGACCCCTACCGTCGCACTCAAAGCATCTCTCACTTTCTTTCTTAGGAGGATCTTTAAAAACTTTTTCATTTTTCTTCTCAAACTTGCTTTTCTCAAATTTCTTTTTATCTTGAAAATTGCCGTTTTTCTTAAATTTGAGAATTCTCTTGAAATTTTTTGCAAAAAGAGACAAATCATCTAAGTCAAAATCACAATCAGAATCGGACCTGTCAGTCTCTCTCTTTCTAGATGACTCTACCCTCTTTCTAATCGACCCCTCACTCTTTCTCTCTTGGGCATTAAGAGCAATTCCCTTATCTTTAGATCTAGCAGTTTTAGGGAACATATCAATTTCATAAGTTTGTAAATCTCTTACAAGTTCTTCCAATTTTAGCGTATTTAAATTACTCATAGAATTTAGCACAGAGACTTTAGGGATAAAACGCTTAGGCAAAGAACGAAGAATCTTTTTAACAACTCTAGCATTAGGAATATGTTCACCAAGATTAAAGCGGGTATTAACAATGTCAGAAAGTCTAGCATAAAAATCCTCAAAACATTCAGTCTCATGCATGGTGATGGTTTCAAATTGAGTTGTCAAATTTTGCAACTTAGACTCTTTCACAACATTAGTTCCTTCATGGGTGAGTTGTAAAACATCCCATGCCTCTTTTGACGTGGCGTACGTCATTATGCGTTTGAACTCATCAGGTGTGACAGACCCAGAAATAGCACTTAGACCCTTAGAATTAAAAGATGACCATTTAAATTCTTCTTCGGTTCAAGAAGTGACAGGTTTCAAATTAATCACATTCTCAACAGTCACGGCGGGAGGTGTCCACCCTCTTTCAACCAATATCCAGACATGTTCATCAATGGCTTTTAAAGCAGATCTCATACGGGCTTTCCAATATGCATAGTTTGTCCCGTCAAAAACTGGCATTTTATTATATAACTTCTCCATAATGAACACACTCGTTTTCAAAAATTAATTTTTAGAAAATTGATATCATAGAAAAATTTTGCGGAAAATTACACGGTAAATTTGTGTAACTGGCTCTGATACCAAATTGAAGGAGAGAGTGCGCTTGCGTTCAAATAATGAAGTTATTTAAATAAACACAGTTTTTACCAAACAAGTCCTAAACATGCATCTATATGTGATTAAATACGATGATGAAACATACAAGAACACATATATGACGAAAAATCCCCAACGGGGCAAAACCTTTTATTTTCACAATAATATTTGTAAGAGAACGGATTACAATGAAAATACAGTGACATAGAAATACCCTCGGGTGTCGGTTCTGTTGTCGATGGCTGGAACAATCCCTTTCCAGTAGGGCAGCAGTGACGAAGAGAGCGGCTTCCTCACAAAGTACTCCAGATGAGTAAACGATCTTCTTGAAGGTTTAAAGATTCACACACATATATGGGAATGGTTTTGTGAATCAAAAAGGTTTAGAAAACCTTAAAAGGTGAAGTCTTGTTCTGGGCAGTTTTTGCAGATTTTCGAAATTGCAAAAAGACTTAAAAAATGTGTAGAAGGAGATCAGATATTTATACAAAAATCGAGGCGGTGGCTCGTTTGAACGAGATAGCATGTCGCTCGAACGAAGGACAGAAGTCGTTCGAACGATATCGCGCGACATGTCTATCTCGCGCGAACGACTTGCAAAGTCGCTCGAGCGATCTCGTTGATCGAGGCTATTCACTTCTACACCTAGAAAAATTCTGCTTCTGATAAAAAATTAACCCAGACTTCAAAAATAATTTTCAAAAATATTTCCCAAATATTTATGCAAATATTTAAAACTCCAATAAAATATATTACTGATAAAGCGTAGTGGAGTAGTGGGAATGAGCTGAGCAGCACGTTGCATGAAGCATGATGCACGTGAAGAAAGTGGATGCAATGAATTCGGATACAAGCCATCGAGGATGATCGAGTTGACGTGCCGAATGTAGCGGTATCAGACATATGAACTGTGATCTAGGAGAAAATATAAAATTCCTAGATTCTACCCCGGACATTTATAGAATTATGTCCTTACAATTTCCTACTCTTATTTTTGCATTGAGAAATGGAAAATCATCCTTGAGAATGGATTGAAAATTGTGTTATTATTTTATCATTTGATTCAAACTAGAGATAGGCTTATCAAATTGATTAAAATCTTAATATAATTTCTTCTACTCTTATTTTATTTTGTTTAATTAAAATTAGTTGGGTGAATCTATCCTGGCGGGTGATTCATTTGATTAATTTTAATTCATCTTGAGAAGTGTGGTGGGAATTAAAATTGTTTTTCTTAAAGAATATTTATATAATTCATTAGTGTAATGAGAATTACCTTTTGAATTAAATGAATATTTTGGAAATCAATCAAATTAAAATAGTTCAAGTTAGATTAATTTATGTGAAGTGAGGGTGGATTTACATCCCTTGATCTTTCCCTCTCGTTTAGTTATCTTCCACTCATTTTTCATAACACTTCTTAGTATTTCTTTATACTTTCCTTTTAGTTCATTTACTTGTTCTCATTTTGTTTAATTCACCATCATCACAAAATTGTTTTTATATTAAAAATCATAAAAAAATAGAAAAAGTAAAAAAAATCTAAAAAAGAAATTAAATTAAAAAAATGAATTACATTACTTCTCATTTGTTTCACTCCTTAGATATGGATTGACATCCTTGCTTACCTCTATTCTAGTTTGTTATTATATTTTTGTAGGTAATTGAAGGAAATTGTTGATTAAAAAGGCTTTGCAACAACGACACACTAAAAAGCTTTCTATCATATATCACAATCATTTTATATCAATTTGGTGTGCTTACTAACAATATATTGTTACGAACACTACCTTATATTACTCCCTCACTATAAATTTATTAACTTGTATAATCGATTTCTATTAGTTAGTTGATTCACTTTAACACATCAGCATGTAAATTAAGATAATTAGTTAGTAGTTGCTAGCAGTTAGTTGAAGAGTAGTTGTTATATAGAAAGTTGTTTTTCTATTTTCTCACTCCAGTGTATATAAATATATGATGTATTGAGAATCAATGTGAAGCAGATAATTCGTTCATTTTCATATTCTCTCCAATTAGTCTGAAGTTTCTCACATTTTTGTTGCTTGTTTCTTCTCAATTTTTTTACCCCATCTGATGAATCTTTCTTTACTCGTCATCTTCTTATGAATTCATCAATCAATTAGTTTCTTTTCTTCATTTTGAATACTCTCTTCTTGTTCTTGGATTGTCCATTTCATTGCAGTTTTTACTGAATTGCCTGCGACAACATCAGAAAAAAATGGATGAGCTGATGAAACTTCGAGTCCCTATTTCCTACATTATGACGATCGTCCTAGATTTGTGTTGGTTATGTAACAACTCAATGGAGAAAATTATCACGCATGGAGGAGATCTATGTTAATGGCTCCAACTGTAAAGAACAAAGTCGAATTTGTGGATGGATCAATTGCAGAACCTTTAGAAGGTAGTCCTCTTGTTTCTTCTTGGATTAGATGCAAAAATATGGCATTGTCATGGATGCTAAATTCTATATCAAAGGAGATTGCATCTAGTATAATACGTCATGAGATGTGTGGATAGATATTAAAGATAGATTGTTTAGATGTAATGGACCTTGAATCTTTTAATTGAAAGGGTCAATGTCAACTCACACAAGAACAGTCATATGTCATAATTTATTACACAAAATTAAAGGCACTTTAGGATGAATTGATGAACAACGGACATTGCATATGTGGAGCTTAACAATCCGAACCAGTCTTGAAATTTCTTATGGGTCTAAATGATAGTTTTTCCCATATTAGAGGCCAGATTTCATTATTGGGTCCTCTTCCACCCATAAATAAGGTCTTCTCACTTGTTGTTCAAGAAGAAGAGCAAATAAAAATTGGATTAGGGATTGAGCACAACACTGAACAATCAACCTTTTTTTGTTCGAAATGGCAGTGTTTGTCCAAATACTAATGTTTTTAGTAATTTTCATGGAGGAAAACCAAACTATAATAACACTAAAGACTCATACTCTCATAGTAATAGGCCATTATGTACTCATTGTGGGATACCAGAATATGTCGTGGACAAATGTTACAAGTTACATGGTTATCCACTTGGTTTTAAATTCAAAGGGAAAGGACCTGGACATAACCAAGGAGAGTTAGCTTAAGCACATCATGTTTCAGCTGGTAATAATCCTTATAACTTCTACATAACTCCAAATGTTCCGCAGACAATAAATACTAGATATCATAATCAATATCCACATCAAGCATTGGCCTCTATAGGGTTGAATAATTCTCATTGTCATCAATTAATTCAATTTCTCACTAATCAAATGGCCCACCAGCCTCCTCTTGATTCACATAAAGATTCAAATGGCCCACTATGATAGGTATATCTCATTTTTCTCCACATTCTTCACGCTCAGCGGCTACATTTTCTTCATTCAAAGATATGACTATGGATAATAACATTTTTATCATTGATACTGGAGCAACTGATCACATGGCTTGCTCCATATCCCTCTTCACAAATACCCAACCTGTTGGTAATACCTTTATTAAATTACCAAATGGAAATAAAGTCTATGTTGGTCACATTGGTAATGTACAAATATCCAAATCCCTTATTCTCATAGATGTGTTGTGTGTACTAAATTTTAATTTCAATCTTCTCTTTGTTAGTAAGCTCACACAATCTTTAAACCGTGCTTTCTCCTTATCACAACCCAATTATTTTATCCAAAACCTCACCACTTGGAGAGTGATTATAATGGGTAATAAGGCTGCAAATCTCTATGTGCTTTCATCAAACTCTTCCAAACACAGTTCAAACATACCAACCTCAACTTCTAATTCTATTGTCAGCATCTCCAAAAATAACCTCTGACATAGGAGATTGGTTTATCCATCACATTTCAGGATTTAACTTCACCAATTGTCTAGTTTTTCTACATCTTATCCTACAAACAACACTCCTTATAATGTGTGTCCTTTAGCTAAACAAAGGCACTTGCCTTTTAAATGTAATGGTCACATTTTTACTATTCCTTTTGAAATAATACATTGTGATATATGGGAACCTTTTTATGTACCTTCTATTGGTGCTTTTCAATATTTTCTCACTATTGTGGATGATGCTACTCGTAATATATGGGTTTATCTCATGAAACATAAATTTATTATTAATGGTTTGATAACTACATTTCATAATATTGTCAATGCATAATTTTAATCTGAAGTTAAAATTCTTAGAAGTGACAATGGTCTAGAATTCCTCCTCAAAGATATATTTTGTAAATATGTCATGATTCATCAATTAAGTTACATAGATACCTACAAAAAAAATCAGTAGGTGAGAGGAAACATCCACATCTTCTAAATATAGAAAGAGAACTTCGATTCCATGCTCATCTTCCCATATCATATTGGGGAGATTATGTGTTAACAACAGCATATCTTATCAACAGAACTCCTTCCCCTCTATTATCTAAAAAAAATCCTTATCAAATGTTGTTTGGCAAGACACCATCCTATGATCATCTTAGACTTTTTGGATTTTTCTGTTATGCCTTTACTATTAAAGCTCATAGGAACAAATTTTCTCCTAGGGCCAGGCAATACATATTTTTGGGATATCCTTTTGGAGTCAAGGGGTACAAAGGGTATGGTCTTTAGTCTCACACCACTTTTGTGTCTAGAGATTTTATCTTTCATGAGCATATCTTTCCTTATTCTCAATCAACCACCATTCTAACTGTCATTCAGATGGAGTCCTTCTAAATATACCTAATGACGATTTTGACCATCTTAATTCCCATTCATTACTTCATGAATGTCCTACTGAGTGTCCCGATTCCATTAATCCTCAATAAAACCAACTAAAAGAAACCATTATCCCACTCAATGCTCCCAATACTCAAACCTAACCTTCTGCGCAACATGTCCCTAGAAAGTTAACTAGGTTATCAAAACCACCTTATTATCTTCAATACTATCACTGTTAATTGGCTTCTTTATATTCTTATTCTAAAATTCCTAATCATCCTCGTGACATTTATCATTTTCTATCCTATTAAAAATTAAGCTAACGATATAAAAACTCTGTTATATCAGTCTCTAGTATAGTGAAACCAAAATATTATTATAAAATAGTCAAATTTCCTGAATGGAGAGAGGATATGGCCAAAGAGATACAAGCACTCGAAGAGAATCATACATGGGATATTGTACCTCTACGTCCTGGAAAATCAAGTATAGGATGTAAGTAGGTGTATAAGATCAAACATAAATTAGATGGCAGAATTGAAAGATATAAGGAAAGGTTGGTTGCCAAGGGATATACTCGACAAGAAGGTGTATATTATTCATAAACATTCTCTCCAATGGCTAAATTAATCACTATCAAATTTCTCTTGGCCCTTGAAGCTATCAAAGCTTGGTAATTCACTCAGTTGGATGTAAATAATGCCTTATTATACGGTGAATTATAAGGAGAGGTGTACATGACATTGCCACAAGGGTTCAAAAGTAATGGGGGCTAACTATTGTGCAAATTGAACAAATCCTTATATGGATTGAAACACGCTTCAAGGTAATGGTTTACGAATCATTTATTTAGGATTTCAGCAATGCAAGTCTGATTACACTTTATTTGTCAAAAATAATGATTAATCTTTTATGTCTCTCTTAGTCTATGTTGATGATATTACCATAGCAAGTAATGATTCCACACCAGTAATTCACCTCAAGATTATGATCAATGACAAATTCAAACTCAAGGACTTGAGTTCTCTTAAGTATTTCTTAGGTATAGAGGTGGTTAGATCTCTAGAAGGCATTTTTGTATATCAAAGGCATTATTACTTCAAAATTACTCAATGATACTGGCTATTTAGGCAGTAAACCAATTCACTTTCCCACAGATTAGATCGCTAAGCTAAGTTCAGATGATGGTCCTTTGATTGAAGATCCTAGTCTTTACAGAAGACTTATTGGGAAGTTATTGTACTTAACCATTACTAGGACAGACTTATCCTATTGTGTATAAAGACTCAGCCAATTTCTTTCAGCTCGAAGAACTCCTTAGTTACAAGCAGCCTGCAGAGTTCTTCGATACATTAAACCCACCCGAGGCCAGGGACTTTTCTTCCCTTCCACTTATTCTTTCTTCCTAAAGGCATTCATCGATGTAGATTGGGCTGGTTGTCCTGACTCCAAGAGGTGGGGAGACTCCTTAATATCTTTGAGATAAAAAAAGAAACCTACTGTATCTAGATCCTCAGCAGAAGCTGAATACAAAGCTATAGCCTCTACTATTTGTGAACTTACCTCGCTGTAATAATTATCCAAATACATTAGTTTTCCTTTTTCCCAATTAGTTGATATGTACTGTTATAGCCAAGCAACCCTTCATATTGCTGCTAACCCTATTTTTCAAAAGAGAACCAAGCATATAGAAATTTATTGTCATATTGTAAGATACGAGATATAATAAGGCACCATCAAGACTATGCAGGGCTTGGGAGTGGACCTCTATTGTACTTGAATGAGTTCAGAGAACCCAACTAAAAAAGAAAAACTTTGACTTTTAACTTTGATGATATAAAGCATAATCTTCAAACCACAAATCAAAAACCCAACATTGTCACCATTGCACCTTAGAACCCATAACCTATCAATTACTTCAATGGTTAAATCCATAAAAACATAAACCATAAATCACGAACACTAAAAAAAGACAATAGATAATTCAGAGATTCGGAGACATAAAAACTATAGAGATGTGTTGAACACACACACACACACACACACACACACACACACACACACACATATATATATATATATATATATATATTGAGAGAGAGAGAGAGGCAGACCCTCATGCATACCAAGTTTACGTACTTGCTGGCGCAAACCTATTTTAATAAAATATTTAAAAAAATTGAGTTGAATTTTTTATGTGATATTTAAAACAGTATAGGGACCCATATAAAAAAATAAGCTCAAAATAAAAAAAAATTGTTATTTTTAAAAAATCAGTTGAACTTTCATAACTTTTAAAGTGATTTAAAGGTCTGAAAGTTTGACTGATTTTTAAAAATAGATGTAAGGACACAAATTTCCAATTGAGTCCTTTGTAGTTTTGGCTCAATTCCGAACAAAAATATTTGAGTCATAGGATAGTGTTCAAGTTTATCCTTTCAAGCCTATGACATGTTAGTTGAAGACGTAGCGGCCAAGATTATAAAGCTTCATCAAATGTCGAGTTTGTTGTGCCTCGTTTCTACATCAACAACATTGGTTCCATTGCTCCTAGGGTACGAATGCATTTTAAATATATATATAGGAGCTTGGAACAATTTTTATTGGGTGTAATTTTATTTTAAACTGTTGTTTATTTTCAGAAAGTTTCTTTAAAACTTTAAAATAAAGTTTCTAGGCTAAAACTGAATTTTTATACATTCTGGATAGTCGTTCGAAATTGTCGTTCGAATGAGTTTTTCGTTCGAACGAGGTTTGCTAACGACCTGCTCTGGAACTTTGTTAGAAGTATCGTTCAAACGAGACTTTGTTCGAATGAGATTTGGCGGGAACAGGTATTTTGGCAGTTTTTGATAGTTTTCCCACTTTTCCCACTTCCTTTCCCCACTATCTTTTGCCAGATTGCTTAAGTGTGAGAACCAAAATTTTGGAAGTAACTTTTTCACATTCCTCCATCTCCTAGAGAGAGTTTTCAATTCCAAAGAAAAATTTCAAGTTTTGAGTGTTTATTTTTCAAGAAAAAATCCTTAAACACTTTTGTGTATACCCAATAGTTTGTTTATCCAAGTTCCTTGATATATATCCTTGCTTGGAGTTTTGGCACCGGTTTTATCTCTACCAACAAGAAGAGAGTTTGGGTTTGCTTCTACATTCCACAAAGAAGAAGATTATTTGCTGTGACATACCCACTTGGAGAAAGGCTCCTTGTTTGGATGACGGTGATCGAGAAAAGCCTCATTGGTGGATTCCAAGGTTCCGGTGGAGTCCGGGATTGTCAACTAAGCGGAGCTCGGTACAAGAAGGAGCATCGGGGCTTGAAGGGAGTCGAGTCGAGTGTTGTAATTCTTTTTGCTTGTACTTGTAAAAATACCATACTTAGTGAACTTAAGGCTAAGGCCATCCGATATTTTTTTTCCCGTTGTGGGTTTTTTCTCGTACATCGTGGCGTAGTGGATGTTTACTTATTTTAACTTTTTCCAAATATCACATTAGATGCATGATTAGGTAAAAAGATAAAATTGGTATTATATTTAATTTGGTGCTTAATTTTATTTGGGTAAGGTTAAATTAATTTAATTCAAGTCATTAATTTTATTGGATAAAATTTTGTTTGGCCTAATGTGTAAAAATGCATTAATTAATTGATTAGGCAAATTTCTAGAACTTGGGTTGAGTTAATATGTATAAGTGAAAAATGTATTTCTTGTTTAATTTAAATTCACTTTATGTTAAGTTTTATTTTAATTTGAAAGAAATTAAAATTTGTTTAAGTTGAGCCATCTCTATTCTGCATCTCTAAAAAGGAAATCGAATTAATTTTTGATAAGATTTTAAAATTGGGGGCCTTCAAATTGGTATCAGAGCCAAAACGATAAATTACTTCGTTAAGATCCTTTAAATATTTTTAGCTAAAATAGAATTTTCCCCACTTTTAAAATCTCCTATTTTCGATGGTTCTAATTATGCATATTGGAAAGCGCGGATGAAATCGACACTTAAATCTATCGACGAGAGAGTTTGGTTTTCTGTCGTTAACGGGTGGTCCCCACCTACACATTTACTAGATAATGAGCGTGTTCCCAAACCCGCCGATAGATGGAGTGAAAATGAATTTAAACTTTTTAATTTTAATTCCCGAGGTTTAAATGCCTTGTTTAGCACAGTCACACTGGATGAATTTCGACGCATTATGACGTGTAAAATCGCTAAAGAAGCTTGGGAAGTTTTACAACTCACTCATGAAGGAACTAGTGTCGTAAAAGCTTCAAAACTCCAAAACTGCACCACTCAATTTAAAACCATCAAAATGAACGAAAAAGAAACTTTTGATGAATTTTATTCTAGACTTTTCGATATAGTTAATTCATCTTTTAATTTGGGAGAGAAAATACTCGAAAACCATGTAGTAAAGAAAATTTTAAGGTCCCTACCCGATAGATTTATTCCTAAGGTGACCGTGTTAAATTCTTTACCCACTTTAGCCTCTACGAAATTAGAAGAGCTCGTAGGTGATTTACAAAACTATGAACTAGACATGTTTCCCTCCAAAACTGAAAAGAAAATAGATAAGGGCGTTGCTTTGAAAGCCCAAAAAGAGGATAAACAAGTAGTAGAGAGTGAAAGTGAGAGTGACTCGGAAGATATGGCCTTGTTTGCTAGGAAATTTCGAAAATTTCTTAAATTTAACAACGATAAATTTAAAAATGATTTTAAGAAATTTGAAAATTCAAAGCATGACAAAGCCGAAAAGATCCCTAAAACTCCTAAAGAAAATTTAAATAGGGACGAGTCAAATAGGTGTTTTGGTTGTGAGGGTTATGGCCAAAGAGCTTTTGAGTGCCCAACTAAACTAAGGAGAGAGGGAAAGTAACCCATTTCATATAATGCGACACTTAGTGATAGTGATAAGGAAGAGGGACCCAATTCCTCCACTAAGCCCAACTGTAATACCCCGTATTTGAATGGCTTTTAAATTTGGGTATTTATTAAATTTAAATTGAGATATTAATTTAATATTTATCAGGAAATTATTCAAAATGTTTACTAGCGTGACGAGAGTTAGTAATTATTGGGAATTTTTTGAATATTACTAATTAAGTAAAGTAATATATGAGATTGATTTTATTAAAATTTTCATGAATGAATAAAATGACAATTATGAAAATTTAAGTCATTATGCGCATGTGTCGTGTCGGGACTAGATTATTATTTTTAAAAGTGAATAAATTATAAGTCGCTCGTATGATCATTTCGAGTGCATCGAGATAGTCATAAAAGTATACCTGGGGGTTTAGTTTGGGTCTCGGGGCTTTTTTAGGCCTAATTGATATCCCGGGAGAATATATTAGACATGTCATATTTTGGGGTAAATAAATCCACGAATTTTCAATAGATATATCAGCCATTGGGAGTTGCCTTTTAGGGTTAACAAGCACAGAACCTTAGAACGGCCATTAGAGAAGAATATAGGAAGCTTTCCAAGCAATCCAAGGCCAAGAATTCATGCGTTTGCACCGCCACCACCATCAAAACGTAGATCGCACGACGAGGAACGCAATCATGCCTCTTTCATCCACAAATCAGAACCTTAAATTTTAGGCAAGTGTCTATATTGCTTTATTTTTAGTTAATGTCTCAATCATGTTAGTCTATGGTTGTTTAGGACTTGTTTGTTGAAAGAAAGTATAGTTTTGAGACTTAAAATCACATGTGGTAGAAGAAGTAATCATATTCTGGACATCTAAATCGCATGTAGAGGATAAACCATGAATTTGTATGGATTTAGAAGTAGGAAATCTGGAAAAGAATTGGAAGAATTGAAAGAAAAAGAAAAATTAGGGTTCTTGAAGTTTAGGTAAATTTTACCCATTAAATTGTTATAATTGATGAATTAGGACATATTGTACGTAGAAAATCATGTGTTTAGGTATATAGTACTTGTAATAACGTTGGTTGGGAGTTTGGGAATGATATATGGAGATTTGGTTAAGGTTGGAGAGGCAAACCCGTAACTGGGTTAATGCAGTTTTCGTCATAACTGCTCGATCGATCGATCGATGATCGATCGATCGACCCCTCTTGAAAAAGTGCATATTCCCCTTATGTTGGTTTAATCCTATTAAAATGCGTAGTAACACTTGATTTTTATTATTAGAGAATAATGGGATATAAATAGGACCAGTAGGGTCTAGGTAAACTCTGTTGAGTGAGAATTTAATGTAAGATGAAATTAAGGGTTAACGGGGAGTTACTCACACATATGAATCCATGCGTACGTTTAATAAAAGATCGAGACTTGTAAGGGAGTTAGACTAGAAGGTAAGTGAGAGTGCCTACTGAAATTATACTTAGGGAGATAGAATACTTTGAGAGTTAAGAAGTAGGTATGGAGTAACTTATAGATACGATAATAAAAGTGACAAATCCGTTATGCGAGATAATCAAGTAAAAATATGCTAAGAACGGATAATTATAATTATGGGTCGTGAGCGCACCTAATTTAGAAATGTGGATATATATATATATATATATATATATATATATATATATATATATATATATATATATATATATATATGACTGTGTGATTGTGCATATATTATATATTTGTATAAAAATCATATTCGGGCTACTTGCTATCACGGGGGGTTTCGCGTCGGGACGGTCTTATCTCGATTGGGCCTTTATGGGGGGATATTGACTCGTACCCTAGAACATATGATTCCTTGGTACAAGCTATCCGAATTATAGTCAGACGGTCCTAAGAGACGTGAGGGTATGTACTGACCTTTTAGTGACTTGGAACTATGCTTCGCCTCCATTTGTATGTGTTTTATGTTAATACAGTTCGAGAGTGATTCCGAACTAGTATTTCCCTTAATATGTGTAATACGAGGACTTGATAACAGAGTATGCTAGTACCATAGATTTTATACGGGGTGGCGATAGTATATATATATTATATGAGTGGTTAATATATATATATATATATATATATATATATATATATATATATATATATATATATATATATATATACTTAAGTATGAGAAAAAGTAGTTAAGAAATGAATAATTACTCCAACTTTATTATAAGTGTTTGGAAATTTTGTGTCATCACTGAGTTATTTCAAATGACATAAGATATATGAGAGGGCTTAATTTTTAGAAATTAATTATATTAGCCATAGTATACGACGGAATGAAACCTTATGGGGGAAGCTAAGTTAAAATAAACTTATGGGATTTATAGTGCGGTAGGCGTGCACACTAGATGAGAGGTGAGAATTTCTCAAGAGAGTGTCACATACTAACATGGTTGTTACATTAGCCGGTAAGAATTTTAAATACTTGCTAAACTAGTTTTAAACTATTTTACACTCGGGCTCTAACCCGTTTCTTGTTATTTCTTCTCTCTTGTATATATATGTATAATACAGGTCCTCGGTCACAGGGGCGTCATGCTTAGGTTCTTTGGACCGGACGCGCTGCAGCTTATGTGGGAGTTACAGGCCATTGCTTAGAGGACCTCATTGTTGATTATACTCTTATCTTAGTTCTGTTTAGTTAGGGCATGTGTCGCACGTTTCCTTATTCAATTGGATTTGTCAGAGATTTATGTTCATTTATTTTCAGTATTTAGTACTCTTTGGGTTTTGATTACTATCAGGACGATTTCATTTGTAGTCCTTAAACTTGGTATTGGTTTATCTGAATGGTTAAATTATTGGGTGTTTATTACCAGCCTTAATGTTTGAGTGATTCTTAAACTGTTAATTATTAAAGGTTTTCATATCTGAATTAAATAAAATGGAAATAATGTTTTAAAATGTTTTGACACTTAGCTTAATTATTTAGGATGTTTAAATCAGAAATTTTATTTTGTGACAGTGATGCTAAGAATGAACCAACTGTTCACCTTGATTTTAATTTAATAAAGGACTGATCACCCGGTATTTAATTAGGCGGGATGTCACAGGTGGTATCAGAGCATCAGGTTCTATTGTCCTTAGGATCTGTGCGGCTTATTATTCTTCCAGCGTTGCTTTATTTGATATAGAGCCCTATGTTTAGGATTTTTGATTTTTATGGTGAGATTCCGTTCTCCTGCTATAACGTATGTACATTAGTGAATCTTATTTGCGTTCGGGAATTTCGAGCAATGAAACATGGTAGGCAAGGGCCATTGGGCGGACATCAGGAGGTAAGGCTTAATTGAGGTTGTAGAGCACATTCAAGGATGATATTAGCATGTGAGATGAGTTTAATGCGTACAACTATAAACATTATTATTACGTGAATATTTTCCCTAGTGTAGGGGGATTATCTTTAGTGCTATCCGTGGAGGATGAATGGGAGTATTAATAATGTTATATACTTTATTGAGGTTATTCGTTTTCGTGGTGTGATATACGAGTATGATATTATCTTGGTTATAACTTTATAGTAATGGTTAGTATGATAGTAGGCAGTTATTGCAAGGCTATCGGAGTGGCTGCCTTAGTGCAACATGTTTTAATCTGGCGAGTCCTCACCTGCGAGAGGGTCAGACTCACACTTATATTATCTATTTTAGAGACTTCAGAGGGGATAGTGGGCTCAAGAAATTCGATCCCGATGTGTGTGGGGACTTAGTTGTGTTATTCAGTATGTATTGGGTTTACTGTTGAGCGAAAAGATTTAACTCATTATTATGTTTAGCGCTCAGGACTTGGTGATAGGAAGAGTGCATTGATATATCTATCCTTTAGAGATGTGAGAGTTAAGAGTTATACCCATATGTTTGGGGATAGTATTTTGAGAACCCCGATTGTATGTATTCGAGGTTTATGGAATGGAATTTAAATCAATACTGAGCGATTGTACAATTGGCAAAATGTTCTTTGTTAAGTGTAATTACGGGAGGATATGCAACTTTTCTGTCAAGAGACGGAATAAAGGGATACATGCTATGGACGGAGGGACTAACAGATTTCGATAACCGATAATGCTAGGTAGTAGTGTATCGGGGGGGTTCCTTGTTTGGATTTCGCTTTGCGAGACATCCCACGTATCAAACTTAGCGTAAAGTTGGAAATAGGGAGATGTTTGGTCATTAGTCCATGAGTTCGATAACTCGTTCATAATAGGAGCAGGTAATTATATCTATAAGTTGGAAATTGAATTATAATTTAAGGCCAGCAGAGCCGATGGGGTGGTAAGAAAGCATTGAAAGTTTTATTTTATCACTACGAGTTGACGGGTGGAACGATGATAAGGGGAATTTAAAATTTCAATTTCTAGGGGTGATTGAGAATACCCAAGTGTTGTAATCGCGTTCTAAGCACAAGGGAAATAAAGAGTTGAGATGATTTTTAGCGTGGGTTATTGGGAAGAATTTTTAATACAAGAGAGAAGACTTGTATCTATTTTGATGTATAGAGCATTGGTGATTTATTTTAGTTGTATTTATTCGGGAGAATTATTGTACTTATTTGGAGATATTTGATATTGGTGGTTTATCTTTTGTTGTTGTGGGATGTAGATGATCTATACCTAGTATTTTCATGGATTTGGTTAGTTTTATCGATGAGTAGCGCGTCGTTCGCTCTTCCCGAGTGGGCGAGGTGCTACAGAATTTGGGCATCCTGGTTAGCTGATGTTAGAATCGTCTGAGTTGTAGGGATGTGGGAATAAACGTGTGGAATATATGTTTGTGGGACTAATATAACGAGGTGGAAGTGGTAGAGTGTATTAAGCATCGCGTGAAGAAGGATGATCCATATATACATATGCGATTAGAGTGGCACACCAGAATTTGGTTAGAAGGCTGTGGGAAGCCATTTAAAAAGGGGGTATTCCTTGAGAAGGGTAGAATTTAATTATTATGGTGAACACTCAGAGCAGAGTTCTAATTAGTCAAATATTGAGAACGACTGACGTGTACAAAGAGTGAAGATGTTAGTATGGTATAAAAGGTCCAGAAGTGCACATCGTGGAAAAAGGTGCACGGATCAGAACTTTCGATATACGCTAAGGAAAGAAGGGAAGTATTAAGTGTCACTTAATGTGAGACATTTCAAGTTGAAGTCGATGTTGAGCGGGACATAGTGAGTGGTCTCCTCATGCACCACTTATAGATAGAAATCGGTTGAAACAAGGGGATCAACCAGAGTATTATATGGCTATCGACAATTCCTTAGTGGAAGAGGCCAGTAAAGTCCGTAAAGTTTCTTGGATGAGTTTCCAACCTCAAGTTAAGATCAAGAGTTCCTTTGAATGTGTGAAATAAGATGCCCAAGAAGGAAGTGATTGATATTCCTTGGGGGGGATTTACAATATTAGCTAGTGTGTCCTAGTCTTCCTTTGAAAGGAAGGATCGCACCGGTACGTTGTCCTACACGGTATTTTTCTAAATTAGAATGAGATTTTTGAATCCCACCTTTAAAATGGGATTTCAGGAAGTATCAGGGATAACATTACATTTTGAGTAGGATGTATCACCCATAGTCGGGGAGTAGACGAACGGTGATTAACGATTAGTCAAGCAGTGTGAAAGAAATTTTGAATTCTTTGTGATCATTTCATTTCCACAACGGTTATAGCTAGAAAGTGGAGTGTAGTACGGTAATTGGGGAAAGATATTACCTAATGGTAGGATTCCATGGGAGCACTCATACATGCTTATTGTGAACAAAGTGCTTATTGAGGTTTTGGGTGTGGAAAAACCTTAACTCACTCTGAATGTTAAGAGATGGGAAGATAATAAAAAAATTTGAATTGGTCGAGTTAGAGTCTGATGTTTATGGTGAAATTACCATGGCTATTTTAGGCGAGCAAGTTGTGGTCAAATGTTCATGTGGTTTCTCTCAGAATGGGAGTTTTGTGTTTAGATAAATACGAGTAATTGTCATGTAGTGAGGTGCCGCCTCCCAATAATATTGAAATAATGGGAGTCAATGATGTATAGGCCCGTCTTATGCGAATGTTATCGGATAGGAGCATATTGTGAAGTGTCGTTAATGAGAGTGTTAAACAAGCTTGATGTGAAACGAGAGCTATAGTGATTGAGCGCCTTACTTTGAAGTTAGTTTGCATACTAATAAGGTATCCAAAATTTTTTTTACCAGGTATGCCTAATTTTTCGAATTTCGGGACGAAATTTCGTTATTAGGGGGGAAGTATGTAATACCCCCTATTTTTATGACTTTTAAATTGGGGGATTTATTTAATTTAAATTGAGATATTAATTTAATAGTTATCCGAAAATTATTCAAAATGTTTACTAGCATGATAAGAGTTAGTAATTATTGGGAATTTATTGAATATTACTAATTGAGTAAAGTAATTAGTAATTATTGGGAATTTGTTAAATATTACTAATTGAGTAAAGTAACATATAAGATTGATTTTATTAAAATTGTCACGAATGAATAAAATGGCAATTATGGAAATTTAAGTCAGGACGCACCTGTGTCGTGTCGGGACTAGATTATTATTTTTAAAAGTGAATAAATTATAAGTCACCCGTATGGTCATTTCGAGTGCAACAATGTGTCCAAAAGGGTCGAGATAGTCAGGAAAGCATACCTGGGGGTTTAGTTTGGGTCTCGGGGCATTTTTTGGCCTAATTGACATCCCGGGAGGGTATATTAGACATTTTATATTTTTGGGTAAATAAACCCACGATTTTTCAATAGTTATATCAACCATTGGGAGTTGCCTTTTAGGGTTAACAAGCACAGAACCTTAGAACGGACATTAGAGAAGAAGATATGAAGCTTTCCAAGCAATCCAAGGCCAAGAATTCATTCGTTTGCACCGCCACCACCATCAAAACATAGATCGCACGATGAGGAATGCAACCATGCCTCTTTCATCCACAAATCAGAACCTTAAATTTCAGGCAAGTATCTATCTTGCTTTATTTTTAGTTTATGTCTCAATCATGTTAGTCTAGGGTTGTTTAGGACTTGTTTCATGAGAGAAAGTATAGTTTTGAGACTTAAAATCACATATGGTAGAAGAAGTAATCGTATTCTGGACATCTAAATCGCATGTAGAGGATAAACCACGAATTTGTACGGATTTAGAAGTAGAAAATATAGAAAAGAATTGGAAGAATTGAAAGAAAAATAAAAATTAGGGTTCTTGAAGTTTAGGTAAATTTTACCCATTAAATTGTTATAATTGATGAATTAGGACATATTTTACGTAGAAAATCATGTGTTTAGGTATATAGTAATTGTAGTAACATTGGTTGGGAGTTTGGGAATGATATATGGAGATTTGGTTGAGGTTGGAGAGGCAAACCCGTAACTGGGTTAATGCAGTTTTCGTCATAACTGCTTAATCAATCAATCGACCCAGGAACATCGTTCGATCCTCGATCGATCGATCGAAGCCATTTCCTCGATCGATTGACCCCTCCTAGAAAAGTGCATATTCCCCTTATGTTGGTTTAATCTGATTAAAATGCGTAGTAACCCTCGATTTTTATTGTTAGAGAATAATGGGATATAAATAAGACCAGTAGGGTCTAGGTAAACTCCGTTGAGTGAGAATTTAATGTAAGATGAAATTAAGGATTAACGGGGAGTTACTCACACATATGAATTCATGCGTACGTTTAATAAAAGATCGAGACTTATAAAGGAAGTTAGACTAGAAGGGAAGTGAGAGTGCCTACTGAAATTATACTTAGGGAGATAGAATACTTTGAGAGTTGAGAAGTAGGTATTGCGTAACTTATATATACGAGAATAAAAGTGACAAATCCGTTATGCGAGATAATCGATTAAAAATGTGCTAAGAACGAACAATTATAATTATGGGTCGTGAGCGCACCTAATTTAGAAATGTGGATATATATATATATATATATATATATATATATATATATGACTGTGTGATTGTGCATATATTATATGTCTGTATAAAAATCATACTCGGGCTACTTGTTATCACGGGGGTTTCCTCGTGGGGACGATCTTATCTCGATTGGGCCTTTATGGGGGATATTGACTCGTATCCTAGAACATAGGATTCCTTGGTACAGGCTATCTGATTGATAGTCAGACGGTCCTAAGAGACATGAGGGTATGTACTGACCTCTTAGTGACTTGGAACTATGCTTTGCCTCCATTTTATATGTTTTATGTTAATACAGTTCGAGAGTGATTCCGAACTAGTATTTCCTTTAATATATGTAATACGGGAACTTGATAGCAAAGTATGCCAGCATCATAGATTTTATGCGGGGTGCCGATAATATATATATATTATATGAGTGGTTAATATATATATATATATATATATATATACACTTAAGTATGAGAACTTTCTACTGTGCATAAAAGTAGTTAAGAAATGAATAATTACTCCAACTTTATTATAAGTGTTTGGAAATTTTGTGTCATCACTGAGTTATTTCAAATGACATGAGATATATGAGAGAGCTTGGTTTTCATAAATTAATTATATTAGCCATAGTATACGACGGAATGAAACCTTATGGGGGAAGTTAAGTTAAAATAAACTTATGGAATTAATAGTGCGGTAGGCGTGCACACTAGATGAGAGGTGAGAATTTCTCAAGAGAGTGTCGTATACTAACATAGTTTTTACATTAGCCGGTAAGCATTTTAAATACTTGCTAAACTAATTTTAAACTGTTTTACACTCGGGCTCTGACCCGTTTCCTGTTATTTCTTCTCTCTTGTATATATATGTACAATACAGGTGGCCGACCACAGGGGCGTCATGCTTAGGTTCTTTGGACCGAACGCGCTGCAGCTTATGTGGGAGTTGCAGACCATTTCTTAGACAACCTCATTGTTGATTCTACTCTTATCTTAGTTATGGTTAGTTAGGGCATGTGTTGCCCGTTTCCTTATTCAATTGGATTTGTCAGAGATTTATGTTCATTTATTTTCAGTATTTAGTACTCTTTGGGTTTTGATTACTGTCAGGACTATTTCATTTGTAGTCGTTAAACTTGGTATTGGTTTATCTGAATGGTTAAATTCTTGGTTGTTTATTACCAGCCTTAATGTTTGAGTGATTCTTAAACTGTTAATTATTAAAGGTTTTCATATCTGAATTAAATAAAATGGAAATAATGTTTTAAATAGTTTTGACACTTAGCTTAATTATTTAGGATGTTTAAATCGGAAATTTTATTTTGCGATAGTGATGCTAAGAATTAACCAAATGTTCACCTTGATTTTAATTTAACAAAGGACTGATCGCCCCGTATTTAATTAGGCGGGGTGTCGCACCAACTTTGTGGCATTTATGGCTAGTCATGTGAGCACCGATAATGAATCTTCTCATGAAAATATACAAACACATGACACTTCTGAGGTCAAAGTTTATGATTCCCTTATTTTGTATGGTAGTGAGAGTGAAGAAGAAAGAGAGAGTGAAAATGAATATGAGGTTAATGTGAGTGAACTTCAAAAAGCTTTTCAAGAATTATATGAAGAATCTATTAAATTAAAAAGAGCTAATTTGAAGTTAGAAGCATGTTTAAAAGAGCGTGTCAAGGTCATTGATGATAGTGCGTTAGTGGAAGACCTTAGGACACGAGAGAGATCTCTTCGAGAGAAGCTTTATTATATAGAAGGCGAGAGATAGCCTTAGGGGTTTAATGGAATCCTTGAGAAAGGAGCTTCTCGAGTTTGAAGAGAGAAATGTTTTATTAGAGTATAGAATTTTAGAATTAGAAAATAAATTAAAAGACACTAGTAAAGTCAAATTTGATTTGGAGTGTCATTCGTAGAAATTAGATAAAATTTTAGGAACGGTCCAAATTAAAAATGACACTTGTGGTTTGGGCTTCGATATTTGTAATGAATCAACTCATAAAACCAAAACCCATGCTTTAGGAGAATTATCTAGGAAAGCCTTTAAAGATCAATTCATAGGTACCAACCTTCGACGTGTTATTACTTGTGCACATTGTGGTCGAAAAGGTCATACTAGGAAATTTTGTTTTTATCTTAAACGAGGTCCTAGAAAATCCCAACGTAAGGAAACCAAGGTAGCCAAGATTCCTACACCCTGAGATCTTCACTCGTCATTAGTTTGGGTTAGGAGATCCGACTTGGTAGCTTTACAAAATAGGATTTTTGATTCTCATTTACTTTCACATGCTTCCTCCCTTACTAAATCTAAAGGTTGAATGTGTTAGTTATTTGCATACTTTAGCTTTTGTACTTCATGTTATATATCATTATGATAAATGTATGCTTATTTAATCATTTTCTAGTTTATGCTCCATGTTTAATCACATGCTAGAATTATGATTTTTTTTTATCATTTGTGTTTTATTTGTTTAGTAATTTAGGCTTTATGAAAAATAGAAATGATTTTTGTTTGTCTTTTGAGTAAATATTTTTATTTTTGGTTAAAAATTTCAAAAACTCAAAAAGATTTTTTTTGTGTGTATTTTAGTTTGACACACTTTATGTGGCATATACTTGTGTTTGAATCCCCTCTTTTACGCTTCCATGTGGCAAGAACTTTTGGTTAAGAATTTCAATCCTTAAAACGTTCTTTACCATGCTTACATGGAATAGTTGGATTTCGTGTTGCTATAATGGATTCTATTTTTATATGCCTCAATTCACACATGCACGAGCTCTTTTGAAATTTAATCATCACATCTTATATTTGAGCTTTGTGAGGTGTTCTCCTACCAATCTTGTCATCTACATATTTGTGACCTAGGAGGACTAGTGCATGTCAAAATCTGTTGCACGTGAGATTTGTGAGATATGAAAATATTATATATATATATATATATATATATATATATTATATATATATATATAATATATATATATATATAAATGTGCACGGAGAAGGGCTTCGAAAGGAATTATTATCCTTTGCAAAAAGTAAGCCACCATTTGGAATGGACCTAAAAGAAATACATGGTCCATAGTGTAATACTCCATATTTTTATGCTTTATTAATTTGGGGATTTATTAAATTTAATGTGAGTTAATTATTTAATATAAATCCGAAAATTAATTATTTTATAATTATTAACGTGATGTGAGTTAGCAATTATGGGAAACTTGTTGTTGAATATACTTAATGAGAAAAGTAATATAATATTGGTTCTATGAAATGTCACGAGTGAATAAAATGATAATTTAAGAAATTTAAGTAGGGACGCGCCTGTGTCGCGTCGGGAATAAATGTTGACTAATAAAAGTGAAATATTTTTAAGTTATCCGTCTAGTCGTTTTGAGTGCGCCAACGTGTCCGAAAGGGTCAAGATAGTCAGAAAAGTGTACTCGGGGGTTTAGTTTGGGTCTCGGGGTGTTTTTAGGCCTATTTAACACCCCGGGAGGGCATTTTGGACATTTTGTATTTTTGGGTAATTAAACCCACAAAAATTATTAGTCCATATCAGCCATTTAGAAGAGTCCTTTAGGGTTATCAAACTCAAAACCTTAGAACGTCCATAGGAGAGGGAAGGAGAAAGCTTTACAAGCAATCCAAGGCCAAAAAGTCATCCGATTGCACCGCCACCACCACCAACGCGTAGATCGCGCGACGGGGAACGCAACCACACCAAAATCGTCAGCAAACTAGAATTCTAAAATTTTCAGGCAAGTATTTATCTTGTTTATTTTCATTAATGCATCGTTCATGTTAGTCTAGGGTGATTAGGACGAGTTTGGTAGAAGAAAATCCATGTTGGAGATAGGAAAATCGCATGTAGAATTGATTTGAATGTAAATCTGGTAACCCCTTCATATGTAGAGGCTTAACAACAAAATTATGATGAATTAGGAGTAGAAATTTCTGGAAAAATATTGATTAGAACCATGTTAAAGAAATTCTAGGGTTCTTGAGATTTTTATGAAGTTTTGGCCTATTAATCCATGGTTATTGATGAAAAATTGCATGCTTTAGGTAGAAGATGAATAATATGGGTATATACTGATTATAGTACGAATTTTAAGGAGTTTGGGTGTGTAAAATCTGGATTTGATTGAGGTTGGATTGTGAAACCCGTAACTGCTAATCTGCAGAATTCGCATACCTGTTTGATCGATCGATCGAACCAGGAGTGTCGATCGATCGACGCATCGATCGATCGAGCTCCTGCCATAGATCGATCGACCCCTTCTGGCAGACTAATATTTCCCCTTTTAAAATTTAGTTGAATTCGATTTAATGAGAAATAACCCTTGGACACCCTTATTAAAATGTTTTGGGAGATAAAGAAGACCAGTAGGACTTATAAATAATTATGGGACCTTTAATGTAAAACGAGAGTTGTATTTTCGGGATATTTACATATAAGGGATGATGAAATTATGTATTAAGGGGAGAGACGCGTAAGATAGTTACGTTGAAAATTAGATTACCTACTGAATTCTACACTTGAGAGGATAGAGTCCATGAGTGTTACGCAATAAGTTGGAATGATCCCTCAAATTAAAGTAAGAAATGAACGGTCATACGTGAGAACTAAATAATGAGAAATAAGGACAAATATCGTAATTAGGGGATTAGAAATGTACCTAATTTGTTATGGTAATAGTAGTTTAGTTATATGACTGTGTTTATGCATATACTACCTATGTGCAAAAATCGTGCCTGTGCTACTTGCTATCCCTGAGGTTACCGCGCTGGGACGATCTTATCTCGATGTGCCTTTATGGGGGATATTGACACGTACCCTAGAAGATAGAAATCCTTGGTACAGGCTATCGAATCAATAGTTCAGACGGTCCTAAGAGACATGGGGGCATGTGCTATCCTCTTAGAGACTTGGAATCAATGCTTCTCCTCAATATTGTTTGTGTATGTGTTAATACAGTTCGAGAGTGATTCCGAACTTGTATTTCCCTTAGTACGAATGATACGGGAATTGGATAGCAGAGTATGCACGCACCATAATTTTTATGTGGGGTGCTGTTAATATATATATATTATACGAGTATTTGATATATATATATGAATTCCTGAAATTTGGAACTACCTACGGTGCTATGGTAGGTAAGAAATGAATAATGACTTCAAATTGAAAATACTTGTTTTGAAAAGTATAATGGAACACTAGAAACTTTATTAATAAATAAAGTTAAAATGAGAGCTTTGTTACTGAATAAAATTTTCCTCTTAAACAATTATATTGTTCAGTTTTAAATCTTACGAGTAACCTAAGATAAGTTAAACCATTGGAAAGTTTAGTGCGATATAAGATAAGTTAAACCGTTGGGAAGATTAGTGCGATAGGTGTGCACATTAGAAGAGAGGTGAGAATTTATCAAGAGAGTGTCGCACTAATATGTTGTTGCATTGGCCTGTAAACATTTTAAATACTTGCTAAACAAATTTTAAATCATTTACACTATCGGGCTATGACCCGTTTCTATTTTCCTCTCTCTCTTGTATCTATATGTATATATTATAGGTGCCCAGCCACAGGGGCGTCTTGCGTAGGATCCTTTGGAAGGAACGCGCTGCAGCTTAGGTGGGAGTTGCAGGCCTCTTGCTTAGACGACTTCATTTATTTGATTCCACTCCTAGCTTATTTATTCAGTTGGGCATGTGTCGCCCGTTCCCATTATCCATTTGTTTTATTGGACATTGTGATTCATTTATTTCTAGTATTGTCACTTTGGGATTTATTACTGTCTGGATGTTTTACTTTAAATTTTAAATGTTGGGACTTAGTTGTTGAATGTTAAATTTATTTGGATTATATATTCCATGATAATTTTGGTGTGATTCCTTAATATTGAATTGTTGTACATATTTAAATCTTGTTTTATAAAATAAAATTTGGAAAGTAATGTCTAAAAATGGTTTTGACACTTAGTTTAATTATTTAGGGTGTTTAAATTGGAAAAGTTATTTTTCGACAGTGATGCTAAGAATGAACCAACTGTTCACCTTGATTTTAATTTAATAAAGGAGTGATCGCCCGGTATTTAATTAGGCGGGGTGTCACACAAAGGCCTAAAAATAAAATATGGCATCAAAAAGAAAAATAATTGCCAAGGCCTATTTTTAATTGATATATTCATTCAAAAATATATGCTTATTGAGGGAGATTGGATGGTCTATCAACGGTTTGCCCAATGTCCATTTATCTTAGATGTATTTTCAATGTCATGACTCTATTTGGTTTGTAGAATCATCAAAACTCTAGGCTTGTATGCATTATTTATGTTTGTTCATTGAGTTCAATTTATATTGTCACATGAGGTTATATTCAAATGTGATAAAGTTTGTAATCAATTGAGAACTCCGTGAACATGTTTTTAAGTGACTGGGTCTAAATTTAATTATTACTAGTTCACACCCCTTCACTTTCGTTTCCATATGACACATTTTTGCCATACGAGTGTGAAAAAATTATTGTATTTTGTGTCATTTGTGTGTATATATATATATATATATATATATATATATATATATATATATATATATGCGTGTTCATTATTGGTTTATTTAGTGTATGTATATATATGATATTTCTTTTATCTTTGCCTTGCTTGCTAGTCCATCTATGCTTCTACTTCATAATTTGTATCTATCTTGTTGCATTTTTGTTGATATCACGTGCCTAATATCTCATGTATCATATTGGTATCATTTTATTACATCTTAGTTGGTATCCTTTTTCTTTGCATGGATTAGTTACTGCTTTGTTGCCTATATGCTTTCATGTTCTTGTCACCTTCTGCATTATCTTATTTATTAGTTCTTTTATCCTTTGTCTATTCCAGAACAAAAAGGGGGAGAATGATAGGGGAGAAATGGTATCTAATCCTGTTATAATCTTATCTATGTTTAGGAAATTTAACTTAGGGGGAGTCGCGAACCTTCTTAGGTAGATCACATGTGTTAAAGGGGAGAATTAATTTAGGGTGAGTACTTACTTTACTTGAATTATATATTTTGATGTTCCCTAAGCGTTTGGTATTTTGCTTAAGTGTACAGGAATTCTTCTAATTGGAAACTTTCGCCAGCAAAGATTTTGATCCCTGGGTCTTGAGTCAAGTTTGGGTGGGATGTTTTAAGTCTAGTAGTGCTTGACGGCCCTTTAGGATTTTTTGTTTGATTTTGTCCTGGAATAGCCAATGGGGGAGATTTGTAAGGACACAAATTTCCAATTGAGTCATTTGTAGTTTTGGATCAATTTCGGACAAAAACATTTGAGTCATAGGATAATGTTCAAGTTTATCCTTTCAAGACTATGACGTGTTAGTTTAAGACGTAGCGGCCAAGATTATAAGGCTTCATCAAATGTCGAGTTTGTTGCGCCTCGTTTCTACGTCAACAACATTAGTTCCATTGCTCCTAAGGTATGAATGCATTTTAAATACATATAGGAGCTTGGAACAATTTTGTATTGGGTGTAATTTTATTTTAAACTATTTTTTATTTTTAGAAAGTTTCTTTAAAGGTTTAAAATAAAGTTTCTGGGCTAAACCTGAATTTTTATACATTCTGGAAATTCGTTCGAAATTGTCGTTCCAACGAAGTTTGCCAACGACCTGCTCTGGAACTTCGTTAGAAGTATCCTTCGAATGAAACTTCGTTAGAAGTATCGTTCGAACGAGACTTCGTTCGAACAAAAATCTCGTTCGAACAAGATTTGGGGGGAATAGGTATTTTGGCAGTTTTTGACAGTTTTCCCACTTTTCCCACTTCCTTTCCCCACTATCTTTTGCCAGATTTGCTGAAGTGCGGGAACCAACATTTTGGAAGTAACTTTTTCACATTCCTCCATCTCCTAGACAGAGTTTTAGAGAGTTTTCAATTCCAAAGTAAAAGTTCAAGTTTTGAGTGTTTATTTTTCAAGTAAAAATCCTTAAACACTTTTGTGTATACCCAATAGTTTGTTTATCCAAGTTCCTTGATATATATCCTTGCTTGGAGTTTTGGCACCGGTTTTATCTCTACCAATAAGAAGAGAGTTTGGGTTTGCTTCTACATTCCACAAAGAAGAAGATTATTTGTTGTGACATACCCACTTAGAGAAAGGCTCCTTGTTTGGGTGACGGTGACCGAGAAAAAAAAAAAAAATTTGAGTTGATTTTTTTTTATATGGGCCCCTTGAAATGTTTAAATACCATATAAAAAATTCAACTCAAAAATATTTGTTTTACTATTTTAAAAAAATCGGTATGTAAACTTGATATGTATGAGAGTCTGACTCTTTCTCTCTCTCCTCTCTCTCTCTCCATCTCTCTCTCTCTCAGAAAGAGAGAGAACCATAAATATGGTAGGTGTTGAGGTTGGCGGTGAGAACTTGTCACTGGTTAATGATGAGGGTTTGATAGATGGGAATTCAGGTTTGGTCGATTAAACAAAGGAGGTCTTACCAGTCAGTAATGGATAAATAAATATAGGTATTTCCATAAAATGTAGAAACGGTAAATGTGGGAGTGTTATTGTACTTTGTTTGAGAATCGATTACGGGCCGCAGAGATGTTGAAATCCTATAGACCTGGTAGGTCATAGGTGCTGATCGAATGAGAGGGGAAATGGGAGAAATAAGAAGATCTTTGGTAAGGAGATATGCATGCCTTTCTATCCATATCAAGAGCCATATATAATGAGGGAAAAATAGATGATGAGATTAAAAGGGCATGGACATAAACTATATGGGAGAGTAAACTTCATTAACTTGGTATTAAAAGTGGATAGATAGACAAATGGAGAGGGTAAAAAATAAGAGATTAAGAGGGGATGGGGGAAGAAATTAAGAAAAGAGGGTACCAAGGGAAATTATGAATATATGAGGGTATTTTGGATAAATTATTTTTCCAAAGGTTTTAAGCTCTTTTTAAGTAGTAGAGATATGTACCCCAAAGTTATCCCTTTCCTTAATTGCCTCTCACATGTACCCCAAAGTTCAACCACTTTATCCATAATTTAAGGGAACTATTATTTTAATTAGTCAAAAATCTCACAAATTTAAAATTCTCATTTCTCATACTTTTCCCTATAAAAGAGCTCATTATACGAAATTTGAGGGGTGATGAATTGAGACCCAATTTTATGTAGAGAAAATTTCTAGAGTTAATTTTTAGGAGCCCCAAAAATAATAAATACTTGTATTTTTATTTTTGAGTGTTTGTGAGACATTTTGTGTTCAAGATTTGTGCGGAACTTTTTGTATTGGCACTCAAGTCATAGAACGTCAATTTTTGTAAGTGATATTAATGAAAAATATTATATCATCTTGGATTTTTTGTGTTTTAATTATTACGCTAGATTAATTTAGAATTAGATGAAATTTACCATGATTACTTAGTATATGTTTTAATTAGTTTAATTCGTTTAAATTCCATAATTGTTCTAAAATCATTTTAAAAAGTCGTTATTCATTCAAATAGTCATGGGAGTGATAATTTAAACCATCGAAATGAATTATTTTATTTATATTCTTTAATTTTATGAACTTACATTTGATGGATTATGCTTGTGTTAAATAGTTTGATAGTCCATGCTTATATTTGACATAAAATTCTTAGAAGTGATAGATTTAATTCATATTCTATAATTATTTGCACTTACGTTTGATGGATTATGCTTATGTTAAATTGTTTGATAGTCCATGCTTATATTTGACATTTAATTTTTATGAGTGAAAGTTCTAAGGGAATACAAATTTTTGGATCTAAAAAAGAGATATAAAAATATTTTTTTGAACTTTCACGTTTTCATATTCTGAAATTTACGCAACGAGAGTCGGCATAATTTTGAGTTATAAAATTGAATTGAGAGTTAGACTAATTAATAATAAACTAATAAAAATGGTAAACGAATCTGAATACCTAGTAATATTCTCATATTTGTTACGTACTTTGTATTCACTTATTTATTATTTATTTTGTTTTATATCTACATCATATTTCTATACCTATATTTGTCCAGTGGAAAAGTCGTTAATTTATAAAAATTGATCAAACCCTTGTGGGTTCGAGTCTTACTTGTATTAGCTATATTACAATAGCTCGTGTATTTGTAGTAACTTTATAATTTGATAGCAAGGTTTTTGCGCCGTTGATAGGGATTTGTATCATTTTAAAAATTATTGACTTTTGAATTACTTTTACTTTGTGTACAATAAAACCCATAAAAATACATAAAAAATACAAAATCCAATATAAAAAAGCATTTTTTTTACTTTTATTACAATTTTCAAAATCTGTTTTTTGTAATTAGTTCTTAAAAAATATAAGTTTGTTCTTAGTAAGTAGTAGTTTTTTCACTATTTTTATCATAAAAATACAAAAATACATAAAAATTTGAAAAATCCATAAGATGGATTAATAAAGGAGTCAACTATTTCGAATATCACTTTGGATTTATGCCAGGGCGATCCACCATGGAAGGATTTATGCCAGGGCGATCCACTATGGAAGCTATTTACCTATTAAGACAATTGTTGGTGTGTAAAAATGGATTAACTCCAAATTTATAATCACAGATAAAAATAAGATATTTAACTCAAACCACACAAACAAGACACGAGGTTTTAGAGTGGTTCAGCTGTAAAATAGCCTACGTCCACTTTTGTTTTTATTCTGTAGTGTTTACAATAACTTGGTATGGTGTGCATGAGTGTTTCGAGTTGTCCCTTGAGCTGAGGGAGTAGTTTGTATTTATAGTGGTTACAAAATCCTAGAGATAGAGCGCCTTTATATTGTTAGGCGTTTATATATGTGTACAATAAAGGAAACTCTTGGAATTCAGTGTTGATTGGAATCCGATCCGAGTAGCTATTAGTATTCCTATTGGTTAGCCTTCTGGAGTTGGTCGGCATTACAACCGACTAAGTTTCTCTGAAACCGATCAGGATGGTTGGTCGACCACATTGGAGGACATGTGTACATTCATCATTGGTCCACGTGGGATATAATTTTTACATATAATGAAAGCCCCCAATTCTCCATGTTTGATGATTATATGAAGGTATGGAGTATTTAGCCCAGGAAGTTTCTCGACGTACTGTTTAAGTGTTTGATCGAAATTCGACCTCCCATACTTGTAAAAATTTCTACTATAATTGCTTGATGATGGCATTTTTGAAAATAATTTGAACTTTTTTGAACCACCAAAGGGCACAGTCGTCTGTTGACACTTCAAAAAACGTGCAGTCGACGATAGTTATACAGCCCTTTAAGTTAATCATTTCCTTTGCATTTATCGAGGCAACCTATAAATAGGTACGAAGTTTCCCTCCTTTCTTTCTACCTCAAACCTTCTGAACTTTAGCACTCTTCTTGCCTTCAAGCTTTTTTCTGTGCGATCGTTTGCTGCCATTTTCTTCTTCAATTTTTGCCATCGTCTTTGATTCCGTGTAAAACCTATTTTTCCTTTCCTCTTTTTTATCATCTTTTTCTCTTTTTTCACCATGGTTCACATCATAGATGAGAACTCGTTAGATCAATTTGGGGAAAAAAGGAAAATTTCAAGTTGGGTAAATTTAGAGATACACATGGGTCCTATATATGTTTATTCCCTCCCTAAGGGTCATTGGATCCCTACTCTGTTTATAGTTGAGTGTGGCATCGCCTTTCCACCAAACCCCCCTTTTCTCCACTTTTACCAATATTTTAATGTAGTTCATGCTAGAGTAGAACCCAACACTTGGAGGTTATGAATGGGGTACATAGATTAAACGAACTTTATGGGACCCATATTGGGGTTTTGGAATTAATGTTCTGTTACAACCGGGTCACTGTTGGAGAGAGTACTTACTACCTGAAGACTAAGCACGCTAATAGGGCTTTAGTGGTAAATCTTCCAGACTCCAATAAGGATAATTGGAATTATGCTGTTATTGTTAAGAACTGGAAATATAATCCTCTCCCTACTAGAGTAGCTTATACTGGCCCCAGATGTCCTCAATCAAGACGTGGAATAGGTTGGAACTCTATGGATTATCTTTTCTTCTTTTGTTATGCATTTCTAATATCTATCGACTAACTTTACTGTTTCCTTTTTATGTAGAGGAAAAGAAGAAGAAGTTCCCCAAAGAAGGGGAAATTAATATCAGCAATCTCAAGTTCTTATGGGGATTGAACCAGAAGATTGGAGAAGAACATCCCAGGATTGCATTGTTGCTGTTGGAATACACAAGTTCTATTACTTCATTTATTGCCCGACTTACACTTGCTCTGTCCACTATTGAAGTCAATCTTGAGGATGATCCTGTGCCAACTTCCTCAGCTACTGAGTCTGCGGGGGCTGAATTTATCCCAGGAGCAACTTCTTCCTCATTTAAGTCCTTGGATAATTTTGAGCTTCCTCTTTATCCTTCTGTAGATATGACTAAGGGAAGATACCCAACTTGATGGGTGGTCCCTTATCTTCTACCCCCAAAGTTCTTAATGCTAGTAAGAAGAAGTTTAAGGCCAGTGACAAGAGGCCTATTGGTGCGAATGAGAATCAGACTGAAAAGCACTAATTAAAAAGGTTGAGGAGAGGTTTGCCTGATCCTCCAAAATAGGTCCAAAAGACACCAGCCGAGCAGTAGGCATTAGCAACCAAGAAGACTGTCGGCCAACAAAAGTTGGTGAGAAAAATTAAGGCTGACCTTGACATTGGGTTAGCCTCTGTTGCTGTTAACCCTGGACTGGCCAGGGGGTTAAGTAAGTCTGGAATGCTTCCTGGTGACAGAGTTACGTTAGCCCCCATGCCCAGGTCCAGGCTCATTGAAAGGGCTTGCCATAACTTGGCACTAGTAACTTTTCTTACTTTTATGCTATTTTCTACATGATGATAAACTCTTTCTGATGTCTTATCTTTTGCCTTCCTTGTAGTTACTGGTTGACTTTAACTAAATGATGGAGAAGGACGATCAACTATGTTATTCTCTAGGAGAAGTTAAAGAGGCCTTTAAAGGTCTAAGGAAATCTTTGGAAGCTTCTCGACAAGCTTTGGATGCAAAGAAAAATCCTGGGAAGAGGATTTAAAGCAAGCCAATGATAGGTCCAATACAACAGAGGGAAAAATAAAGACTGTCGAGGAGAGAGTTGAAGCTATCGAGAAAAAACTGAATGATGTTGAAGGCATGGCTAAGGCTATCGAGGATAAACTGTCAGATGCCACAGTTAGGGCACAAACTGTTGAGGGCAAAGTGAGTGTTTTGAATGCCAAAGGCAAAGTTGCCTTTGATAAAGGATGGGAGAAGTAAATATGTGTTGCCTCTACTCAGGTCGAGTATGCTAAGAAATGGTCCTTCAAGGAAGGCTTGACTGAAGCATTAAATGTGGTCGGCACAGAAGAAAGCTCATAACTCTTTGCAAGACATGAACCTGGTACTCCCCATAACTTGGATGAGAAAATTTGATGATGAGGAAGGGTCGGGAGAATCTTCTATGGTGCCTATTGAGTCTTCAATAGTGCCCAATTCCAGTGCCGACTTACCTATTGCTGGCTAAGACCAGGCCAACAATAAGGAGAAGTTCTAACTCCTTTTCAACAAGTTTTTTTTGTTTTCTATTTTGATGTATTTGTTCTTGTACTTTAACTATTAATTAATGAAAGAACATTTTTTTATCTCCACTCATTGAATGATGTTGATTTCTTGTTGAACTGTGTTACTTATTGCTTGTGTTGTCTTATCTTTTGGATTTGTCCCACCAACTCAAATGTTTATGATTTTCCAGTTTGATGCTAGGAAGAAGGCCATATTAACTATTGAATCGGATCTTCTCAGATGAAGTAAAAACCTTTCGGAAGTTAGTCATGTTCCCATGTCTGAAGACGACTTAGCTAGGTTGCTCGGCCCAGATGTATCCGACCAAGTCAAGGAGTTATATATCCACCTTCATTACTTGTTGGAATGAGTTGTTGCTAATAATGCTGCATATTATGAAATGATTGAGCAATTGCAAGACAATCACAAACTGTCCCTCGCTTTACTTCTCTTTGATTATAAGGCTAAGTATAAAGCATTGAGTGAAGGTTGGGGTTTTGATAAGAAGTTAAAGGACATTACTTCTTCTCTGAATAAGAAGGAACTATCCTTGAAGTAAGATTTGGATAGTGCTCGCTCAATTGCTGCCATGCCAGAGAAAGAAAATAACGCCCTAAGGGATGAAAGGTGCTTCTTTTTTAGAGGATGAAAATGCAAGGCTATTAGAAGAACTGGAGGCAGTGAAGAAGAAAAAGACTAAAAATGGGCAAACTTCTAGGAAGAGGATGGTTGTTCGGCCAAATAATAAGGAAGAAAGAACAAAGAAAACTCTTGCCGACAAAGCTGCCCAGTTGAAAGGCAAAGTTATTACCATTGCTGACTAAAAGGACACAAATTTCCAATTGAGTCCAGTTGTAGTTTTGGATTAATTCTGGATGAAATTATCTTAGTCATAGGATAAAGTGTTGTACCTCAAACCTATGATGTTTGAAGAATTGAAGATGTAGCGGCCAAGAATTTAAATATCTCATCCTTACCAATTTTTGTGTTGACAGTAGTTATGCCCCATTGGTGGATTACAAGACTTTGGTGGACTCCCGAGTTGTCGACTAGGCGGAGGTGGATGCAAGAAGAAGTGTCGTGGCTTGAAGGGAGTCAAGTCATGTGTAATAAGTCTTTTGTCTTGTATTTGTAAAACCATACTTAGTGGACTTGTAGGCAGGGTCGTCCGAGGTTTTGCCGTTGTTGATTTTCCTAGTACATCGGAGCGTAGTGTGTTTGTGTTTATTTTATCTAGTAAAAATCACCTAGATGCATGCTTAGGTTTAATCAAGATAAAATTTGGTTTAAGCACAAATTAGTTTAATTTGGTACTAATTAAGTTTGGGTAAAATTTAGTTTAATTTAATTCAAGATTGGACTTAAGTAATTTGATAAAATTCATGTTTGTTTTGTTTGCCCATATTTAGACCTTATATTGAATTAAATTATTGTTTATTGAATTTCAAGTATTTGTTTAGTTTAATCTCATTTTAATTCTGAAAAAATTAAAATTTGGTTATTTTTTAAAGAAGTTTAAAATTTGGAATTCTTTTGTGAACCATCATATTGGGATTTTTAAAATTGGGATTTTTTGGGATCCTACGTCCCAACACTGACCAAGTTGAAAGCCAAACATAATGTCCTTAAGAAACTTCAAAATCAGGTGGAGAGGTTAACATTTCAATTGCACAAACAACCCAGGGAGGTATGGATGGAGGGGTATTATGAAGCCTTATCCCACATGGATGATCATTTTGCTCAAAGTAATCGTGAAGGCTATAAATAGGGATGGACCCACTTACTAATGTTGCTGAGGTATGATCAAAACTGTGACTTGTGTCATAAAAATGACCTAGGCTTCTTGGATTGTGACAAGCCTCCTTTCAAACTGGACACAAAATGGACCCTTCTCAATGCCAGTCCCCATGCTTGATAACTAAATATTTAGGGGATTATGGTCTTCATGATGAATGTGAGATAGTTTGTCCTCCACATTTGATTGATAAGCTGAGCAGTAGTAATAAGCGGTTGCTAAGAGATTTTAACACAATCACCCTTGATGATCCTCTTGCTGGGATAGACAAGGCACAAGGAAAGTGTCAAGCAGAATAAATTTTTATTTCTTGTACTGCATTTTGCTTATTTATTAATATTATAATACATTTTGATCAATGAAATGAAACCGTTTTTTATCGAATTCTCGTTATCCAAGCTTATGGTTGTTATTAATCTTTTTTTCGATTAGGTAAACTGTATAAAGACTAGTCAATCATCTTATAAACTAAAAAACCTGCTCAAATATTAAATATTTGATTCATGTTTGAATCATGTATACGACCTTGGATTCGAATAATGCACCTAGATAAAATTATAAATAACTTTACTGTACTAAGTTGTAGCACTTGTGATTAGTGGAAAATTTGTATTAGGAATGCATAATTATTCTAGTATTTTAACCTGGTCAGGTCGAACTTCTAATTAAGAAATTTTACTGACTTCTTATTCGTGACTTGCTAAGGACAAATCATACATTAAGTTTAACTTTTCTGAAGTTGGAAAATTTTGTCGGCGAGGGACTTTCTGAAAACTTTTTTTGAAGTTGGAAAAGTTTGAACCATGCACTTTTCGACAAGGAACTTTTTGAAAACTTTTCTAAAGTTGGAAAAGTTTGAACCATGCCCTTTTCGATGAGGAATTATTTGAAAACTTTTCTGAAGTTGGAAAAGTTTAAACCATGCCTTTTTCGGTAAGGAACTTTTTGAAAACTTGAAATTGCTCATATTAAGTTTGGTAGCCAGTATACTTCTAAAAACAAAACACAAAAAGGATGGATAATGGATAAAGGCTGAAATTTTATTAACTTGAATAAACAATTACATTAAGGATGGAATTTTCAAACTGAATTACTGATAATACTTGCGCAAATGGTCTGCGTTCCAAGAGTTCTTAAATTCTTCCCCTTCTAATGTTTCTAATCGGTAAGTTCCTGGTCAGATAACCGCCGAGATACGGTATGGACCATGCCAATTAGGCTCCAGATTGTTGTTCTTTTGGATTACTTTATTAAGTACTAGATCTCCTTGCTTCAGGTTGGTCAGCTTGAGCCTTCGATTATAAAACCTTGTTGTCCTTTGTTGATAAGCATCCATTCGAATGGTAGCGTCTTCTTGGAATGGAAGTGTCTTCTTAGAATTCTTCTATTATATCCAACTCAGCAGATATGATGTTATGGTCGTGCTTTAAAGCCTTGGGGCTTAGCCGTGCTAGGCTCATCCCATACCACCACCCCTTGATTAGTTTCAATGGGGAAAAATTTTATCCCCTAGGAGTGTATGAGGTCGATGTTAGAATGGGGGACGAGTGGCTGAGATGGCTTACCAAGAAGGTCAACTTTTTTATGATGGACGGGCACGTCTTCTCATCTTACAACATCATACTGGGGCGAGTGGCTCTTAAGGAATTTGAGGTCGTGCCCTCCACGGTTCACCAGATGATAAAATTCCCGCCCTTTACGGGGTAAGAGAAGTTCAGGGAGACCAGACAACAGCAAGGGAGTTCTACTTCAACTCTGTCGAGGAAAGAGAGGTGCACAGGAAGGAAATAACTACTTATAATATTAATACCCTCGACCCCAGGGATGAGACAAAATTGAAGAAAGGAGAAGCCGCAGAAGAGGTAGAATCCATCATCCTCAATGAGGATGAGCCAAAAAAAAACGTCCAAGTTGGCAAAGCTCTAAAGGCAGAAATAAAGGAAGATCTCATCAAACTGTTAAGGAGAAGATAAAGCGTCTTTACATGGAGTCAAGCAGATATGTCGGGGATCAACCCCAAAATCATGTGCCACAAGCTCAAAGTGGTAATGGACGCAAATTCGGTGAAACAGAAGAGGCGGATTTGTTCTCAAGAAAAGTATGAGGTCATAAGGGATGAGGTCAAAAAGCTGGAAGAGGCCGAGTTCATTAGGGAGGTCATCTATCCCGACTGGCTATCTAACGCGGTCATAGTCCCTAAGGCCAACTGGAAATTGAGGATGAATGTAGATTTCACTGACCTCAATAAACATTGTCCCAAAGACAGTTTCCCTCTCCCCCGCATTGATTAGATGGTAGACATTACCGCAAGCCATGAGCTTATGAGCTTCATGGATGCTTATTCAAGCTACAACTAGATCTTCATGAACCCTGAAGATTCAGAAAAAAATGACTTTTATTACAAACAATGGGACATACTGTTATAGGGTCGTGCCCTTTGGCCTAAAGAATGCAGGGGCAACATATCAACGCCTTGTGAATAAAATGTTCGAAGATCAAATCGGGAAATCTATGGAGGTCTATGTAGATGACATATTGACCAAGATTTTGAAGGCCGAGGATCATGTGGCTGACCTCGAAAGGACCTTTAACATGATGGACAAGTACCAGATGAAGTTCAACCCAGCTAAATTTGTCTTTGGGGTCGGAGCAGGGAAGTTCTTAGGGTTCATCATCAATCAAAGAGGCATTGAGGCCAATCCTTAGAAGATAAAGTCCCTACTAGAAATGAAGACCCCCAAGACCATTAAAGACGTTTAGAGGCTCACAGGGCGAGTGGATGCTTTGAATTGGTTCGTGTCTAGAGCCACAGACAAATGTCTATCGTTCTTCAAAATTCTCAGAAAGGCCTTAGAATGGAACGAGGAGTGTGAACACGCTTTGAAAGAATTCAAGTCATACATAGGGTCTCCCATACTGTTATCATGACCAGTGCGGGGAGAAAGATTATATGTGTACCTGAATGTCTCAGAATTAGCAATCAGCACAGCCACTGTGAGAGAAGAGGACGGGGTGTAGAAGCCTGTGTATTTCAACAGTAAGGCACACCAAGGGGGAGAGCAAAGATACCCCAGGATGGAAAAGTTAGCCTATGCCATGATCGATGCATCAATAAAGATGAAGTCATACTTCCAGTCCCATACAATGGTTATCCTCATTGACTCTCCTCTTAGGCAGGTCATACACAAGCCAGAAAAATTGGGGAGGCTTATGGCTTGGTCTATAGAGCTGGGAGAGTTTGACATTGCGTATCAACCAAGGATGGACATTAAGGGGCAACCATTATCAAATTTTGTGGCTGAATTTAATTAGGAAGATGATGAGGCTGAAGATGAAAGCCTCAAGAAGACAAATGCCCAATAAGGCAGAGATGTTGACCCGTCCACAAATGAGGCTGAGGCAAGCATCGCTAGAGAAAAAGTTAACAAAAATAAGGAGGGAAGATATCTCTTTAGATAGGGATCCCTCATTGAGGGAAATTTCTCAGAAGAACAAGTTGTATGGAACCTCTTTATTGACGGGTCCTCTTGAGAGAGAGAAAGTGGGGCTGGACTAATAGTATCAGCGCCTAATGGCACGAACATTGAATATGCCCTGAGGTTCAAATTCAAAGCCTCCAATAATGAGTCTGAGTATGAGGCCTTGATAGCAGTCCACTCCTTGGCTAGGTCTCTTAGCGTTGGCCAGATCTTGGTTCACAGTGATTCAAGATTGGTGGTGAATCAGATACTAGGAGCATACGAGGCTAAAGATAAAATAATGGCCAGATATCTTGAAAGAGTAAAGTCACTATTGAATAGCTTCAACGAGGTCATGTTAAAGAGCATACCTAGGCTGGATAATGGTCGGGCTAATGCTTTCGCTGGGCTAGCCTCAGCAACTAGGACAGATATCAGGAGGACAGTCCCAGTGGAAATCTTGCTTTGACTAACGATTGAAGATGGAGACGGAACACTTAGCTCTTGTTTAAATATTAGCAGGGAAGCTTCCTAGATTGACCCCTTAGTCAGAGACATTAAAGAGGAGGAGATACTAAAAGAAAAATAAGAAAGGAAGAAGTTGAGATACAGAGCTGCGACGTTCACTGTCATCGGAGACACCTTGTACAAAAAGGGATTCTTGCTCCCTTTGCTCCGATGTGTTCACCCGTTTGAGGTTCCACACATCTTAAATAATGTGCATTCAAGTCATATTGGGGGCAGGTCGTTGGCCAAGAGGATAGTCACCGAGGGATACTGGTGTAATACCCCGTATTTCTCTGTGATATTTATTTTTGGGATTAATTGAATTAAATGAGAATTAATTTGAAATTAATCCGGATAAAATACTAGCGATATGTGAGTTGGTATTTGACTATATTGAGTATATATGATGTTATATGATTATTGAATTCTGAAATTTGTCGTGAGATTGATATACGGCAATTTGGACATTTTATTGGGACGCGTGTGACAGTCGCGTCCGGATATAATTATTTTAATTATAAAAGTGAATTTAAATTCTATTAACCGTATGGTCGTTTTGAGTGCGCCAACGCGTCCGGAAGGGTCGAGAGAGTCAGAAAACACTAGTCGGGGGTTTAGTTTGGGTCCCGGGATATTTTTAGGCCATACCGGCAACATAAAGGGTATTTTGGTAATTTGGTATTTTTGGAAATTAAAAGTGACGAAAATTAGTAAATTATATCTGATGTGGATTTGACCCACTAAGCCACTAATCAACCCATGTTAACCCAATAGGCTACGTAAGTTATTAGAATTAGGTTTCTAATTTCTTTCCCCAAAATCAAACCCTAGCCACCATAGCCATTGGAGAAGAAAGCTTGGAGAAAGAGAGATAGAAAGGAATTCTGCAAAAAGAGAGAGGGAATTTATTCAAATCGTCATCAAAATCAGAGATTAAATCAAGGCAAGTGGTTTAATTTCAATTAATTTAATGTTATGCCTTCCATGTTTAGGAATTTTTGAAATTGATCTTGGAAGATGATATAAACCGATGAATTGGAAGTTAAAAGCTGTAAATTATGTTAGGTATTACATGTAGTAATATTCTGGACGAATTAGGTGTTCAAAACAGAACCATTGATGATCTAAAAATGTATTTTAAAAGAAGTTTATTGATGTTCTTGAATGAAGAAGAAATCTGGAATTTTGATGAAGTTTTGATCTAAACAAAGCCTTTGAATGATGAATTATGGGTTTTAGAATGTTAATACTGTTGTAGGATGATAGTATGATGATATTATAACCTTGTCTTAGAGTTTCATGCTTGTAAATAGTGTTTTGGGACGAATTGGTAACTACAAAACAAAGCAGTCCGTAGCCTTACCTGATACGTTCGATCGATCGATGTTCATCAGTCGATCGATCGACCACCATCGATCGATCGAAGGAAAAGGTCGATCGATCGACCCTCCCAGAATGAGTAAACTTTTCCCTAATTTAATTTTAATGGTGGTAACCCTCGGAAAATACTATTGTAGACCTTATGAATACCCTTAATCTTAAGGAAGACCAGTAGGCATGATTAGGATATTGAACCTTAATTAGAATTTAATTTGAGGAATTATTCTAAATTATTGAAATTCGATAAGTGAGATAATATTTGGGTTAATAGTGTAAAATTGTATAATTTGATGAAATGAGGTTTGGGGCAGAAGTAAAGACCTTAGGAATAAGGATGTTATATATGGGAATAATAGGAACTTAATAGTCTATTTGAGATAGGTTTTAAGTATAAGGAACCATGACGCGAGACGTGTCGTCATATTAACTTTTATATTATCGGGAGACATAAAATATATGAATTTGGAATGATGGTATAATGATGTAGAGTATACCTTTATTAATATTGAGATATCTAAGATGTGTGTATGCTTAGTATATGATTTTTATGTGTATGACATACCTACCATACTTGCTATCACGGGAGGTTTACGTCGCTTAGGGCCTTCTTATCCTTGTGTGCCCGGATTAAGATTGGTACCTCGAGGACATAATTCAAAAGAACGACTTATTTGTGAGTTAATAAGTCAGCTGACTATGGAGGGTAGGTATGTACGTGACCATGGATATGTTGAATTATGTTCGCCTCCATTTTTGTGTGTGGTGTTTATTCCAACAATTCCTGAGAGATTCGTAATTTGTAATCCTTATGTACGTGATGTACCGGGATGGATAGCAGAGTATGTGTGCACCGCAGCTTAGCCTTTGGGTGCTTATATTGTATATTTATGATGTGTAAAATATACGGTTAAATGAAAAGGAATTTACTGTGTTAAATTGTGAGTATAGTTATGGTAATGTTATGGAAAGATAAGGGGACTTATATCAATAAATGGTTTTGTTAATAATTGGGAATCCGAGAATTAAAGTAGAACTCTCTATTTAATTGTTAAGGTTGGAATTAAAATGTGAACCGGGTAGAAGTGTTAGGAACTCTTTTGACTAGATAGTTATGAGATATCACATGAATGGGTACATGATCGTTAGGAGTGCACAGTTAGACGAGAGGTGAGTATTCCATGTGAGAGCACGTCCTAACATGTACTTTGCATTATTATTTTAACTGTTATTAAAACACTTGCAGTTTTTAAAATGATTTCCCATTTCGGGCTCTGACCCATTTGCTTTCAAATCTTTTTTTTTTTTTTGTAAAAACCATTTTAGGTGCCCAGCCACAAGGACACCATGCTTAGGATTCTTATTCAGGTGACGAGCTGTAGCTGTTTGTGGAAGTTACAGAACATTTATTATAGACGCTTCATCTATCTTGACTCGATATTTATCAGTTATCAGTTGTAGGGCATGTCGCCCATTCCTTTTACAGTCATTTCTTTTACTTCTGTTATTCAGACTTTTGGCATGTACTTATTCAGGATTCAGACTTGTCGTATTATTTCCATTTGTGGGATTGTTGTGAGGAGTTTTCCTCTGGACTTCTATTTATTATTGTTGGTTGTTTCATTACTTAGTTATGGTGAATGGATTTACGTTTTCATTATTCTTTTATTGCATGATAACCAGACTTAACTTAAAATTTGGCACTTACTTTTTAAATACTAGGTAGTTAGTAATTTTTAAACTGTTTCGACAGTGATGCTATTAACTGAACCAACTTGGCATTTTGAATTAATTTAATAAAGGAGTAGCTACCCGGTATTTAATTAGTCGGGGTGTCACAACTGGTGGGTGACCTTGGGGAAGGATGCCACTAGGGGTGTGCAAAAAAACCGACCGAACCGAAAACCGAACCGAACCGGCCTGAACCGAACCGAAACCGGTGGGTTTTTTTAGCCCGATTCGGTTTGCAGTTTAAGGATTTAAAAAACTGACAATATCGGTTCGGTTGTCGGTTTAAACAAAGAAAAAACCGATTTGAACCAAACCGAACCGAAATCAATATTATATATTAAAAAACCCTTAAATATCTTTTATTTTTATATCCAAACACCATTAACCAACCTCCAAAACCAACCAAAACCGAAAACGGACCTACAAAAAATCGACCAAAGCTGAAATTCGATTAAAACCGAACCGAAACTGAATCGAACCGAAACCGGCGGTTTTTTTCATCGTCGGTTCAGTTTCGGTTTGATTTTTTCAAAAACCGAACCGATCGGTTCGGTCTGAATTGCGGTCTAAAACCGAACCGAACCGACCCGTGCACACCCCTAGATGCCACGGCATATGTAAAAAAGTGTGATAAATGTCAGAGGTTCGCCACCATCCTTCATCAGCCCCATCAGCCTCTTACCTTCATCACGTCCCCATGGCCATTCGTAGTATGGGGGATCGATTTGGCAGGTACCTTGCTTAGGGCTGTCAATAACTATCAATACTTGATAGTAGCAATTGATTACTTCTCAAAGTGGGTAGAGGCAGAGCCGATGGTCACGATCACCGAGCAGAAGACCTTTCAGTTTATCTGGAAAAACATTATATGCAGATATGGTCTCCCTAATACCCTCATCTCAGATAACGGGACTCAATTTAAGAATGCATCCCTTGAGAAATACTGTGAAAGAGTGGGTGTCAAACAATTCTTCTCTACCCCAGGACGACCTTAGGCAAATGGGCAAACTGAGGTTACAAAGAGAACAATCCTAAATGGGATCAAGAAAAAATTGAAGGAGGCCAAAGGAAGATGGGTTGAGGAGGTATACATTGTGTTGTGGGCTTACACAATGACGGTAAAGACTCCAACCGGGGAAACCCCTTTCATGTTAGCATATGGCTCAGAAGCCATTATCCCCACCGAAATTGGGTTTCCTACTCACAGAGTCCAAATGTATGACCCCCAGAGAAATATGGAAGAAAGGAGACTTGATCTAGACTTGATCTAGGAGAGAAGGGAAGACGCTGAGATAAGATAAGCAGCCAATCAGCAGAGGACTACCAGGTTTTACAACCAGAGGGTGAAGCAAAAGCCAATCGTTATGGGGGACTTAGTCCTCAAGAAGACATGGCATAAACCTAACAAGCTCCACCCAAATTGGCATGGCCCATATAGGGTTATTGAAGAAGTTATCCCTAGAACCTATAGACTAGAGAACCTTAAAGGGGAACCTTTTTCGAACCCTTGGAATGCAGACCATTTGAAGAAATATTACCAATAATGTTGTAATGTCCTATCGGACCACAGTTGTAATGAATGTGTTGCTCCAACAAAACACTTGATGTTAATGAGAATATTATATTGACCCCTCATCTTGTGTTTGTCAATTTTGGTATGATTGGGGTAATCCTTGTTAAATCCCCTAGGCTAAGATGAGGGTGAATGATAAGGACGACCCTCCATTCACTCTCAAGAAAGACGAGGGGGGACTTATATTTTGAAACATCATTAATTTGGTGCGAACCACCCTCGGCTATGATTAGGGTGAATGGCAGGGACGACCCTCCATTCACTCTCAAGAAAGACGAGGGGGGACATGTATTTTAAAACATTATTAGTTTGGTGGGAACCACCCTTGGCTATGATGAGGGTGAATGGTAGGGATGACCCTCCATTCACTCTCAAGAAAGACGAGGGGGGGAGTGTATCTTGAAACATCATTAATTTAGTGGGAACCACCCTCGTCTATGATGAGGGTGAATGGTAGGAACGACCCTCCATTCACTCTCATGAAAGACGAGGAGGGACTTGTATTTTAAAACATCATTAATTTGGTGGGAACCAGCCTCGGCTATGATGAGGGTGAATGGTAGGGACGACCCTCCATTCACTCTCAAGAAAGGCGAGGGGGGATATTCATTTTGAAACATTATTTGGTGGGAACCACCCTCGGCTATGATTAGGGTGAATGGTAGGGACGATCCTCCATTCACTCTCAAGAAAGACGAAGGGGGAAGTGTATTTTGAAACATCATTAATTTGGTGGGAACCACCCACGGCTATGATGAGGATGAATGGTAGGGATGACCCTCCATTCATTCTCAAGAAAGACGAGGGGGGACTTGTAAGATGGTTAACACAAATATCATAAAGACACAAATCATAAAAGAGGCGAATGCAAAAGGCAAGAAGAGAGAAATTCCATTATAAAAATAAGTGTTATAATACTTGTCTAAAAGAAAATTAAATATAAAAACTTTACAAACATAGGGTATGGGCCACAGACGGCCACCCTATTGAGCAACATCGGAAGGCAGGGCTTCAACATCAACGAGAGGAGTTTCTTCGATGACCAAAATAGGTCGATCCTCAGATGTGCCGGTACTTTCGATGTGCACTTGGGACTCTACATGAGCTAGAGCCTCAGCTATAAGGGGGTCTTCCAGCTCCACTACTTCAAGTGAGTGGTGGATAGATGACACGACATCAGTAAATTTTAAGGCGACCCACCGACAGGCCGTCTTAATCCCCCTCTCCAAATACTCAAGGTTGAAGCCTTAGAATTCATCGGAGAGTTTATAAACCTCCACAACATCAATCTCGGCCCTCTTCACTGCTTCAGCAAGTTCATTTTTGAGCCGGACCCCCTGGTTGGTCAAGGCCTGAACCTTTTCCTTTATGAGGTTGTCCTTATGCTTCAGGTCGGCCTTATGCTGCTTCGCAACCTCGCCAATAGCCCTTGAATACTCGATCTTCACGCTTTCAAGCTCAGCTCTAACCGTTTGCAACCCAGTCTTCAAATCGACCTCATTCCAAATATCTCTCTCGACCTCGTGAAATTTTTGTTGGTTCTAGCCATCCATTTGGTGGCAAAAGTGAAGGCACAAACAGTCTGTAAAAGACAAGAGAGGAAAGGAATTATTAACAGGTCGAGGGAACACTTTGCAAAAAATTATTTTTGTGAATCAAAAGCAAAGAAATTAATGAAATACCTGAGCCAGTGTGTGAATACCATAGTCATAAACCTTGGTCGGGGGCATCTTGGATAAGAATTCATAGTCCGCGACTGATAGTGCCGAGAACATGGAGGCCTTATCAGAGAGGGGGGTTCGACCTTTAAGAAGGTCAGATTCTAAGCCCAGTAGCTATCCATGCCTGAAGAGCAGGTGGTCCCTTCGGTGTGTCTCTGAGGAAACTCCACCCTCGCCCTCGTCCAAGAGCCAACAGGGACTTCTGGCTCCTTCCATTTATAAGTGTCAACGGTCGGCTCCACCTATGTTGGACCAACGACCTTTGTCTTTTTGGGAGGCTGTTGAGGCTCTTTGACTTTCCTCTTACCTAGGCCAGACATCAAACTAGGGGCGGTCATCTCCCAGAGTTAATCAGATACGTTTGCAGGTCGACCTGAAAAGGAGACGATACATCAAAAATAAGTAGTAACAATGAGGAAACACTTAAAGAAAAAAAAATACAGCAAAAATTAACTCACATAATTCAGTCAGGGGGTCTACCCTCAGACCAACTTCTTTGAGGAAATGAGGGGTCATCGAATCTTTAAATTTGGCAAGTTCACCCTCTTTCCCTTGTTCCCTCAGATAGTCAATGATATCCCTCTCATCGAAACTGAGTCTAGGGTCTGACCATGCTTTTATTGAAGGGTTGGACCATGACCTTGGAACCCTCAAACTGTCTTCTAAGGGCTCGACCTCGGCGGGGAATTCCCAATCCCCATAGATAAAGAAGAACCTCTTCTTCCAATCATGTTTGGAGGTCTGTGCTATATGAAGAAGTCTCTTGTCGGACTTCCTTGCCCCTAGATGAAAATATTTTGGTTGCTTGGACGAGGAAGTTATATTGTAGTAGGTTATGAATAAATCGGCCGAGGGCTCGTCAGTGAAAGTATTCTTCCAGAGGGAGATATAGCCATGGATGATCCTCCAAGAGTTAAGAGGAAGTTGAGAAGGAGCAACCCCAAGGGCAGATAGTATATCAATTATTGCAAGGGGAAACTAACACCTACCCTAGGCATCTGCTCATAAATAACAGCTTCCCCCTCATTCCCCTGGAAGACCCTATCATATGCATTTGGGACCCTCATAGTTATATTGGGATGTACACCAAATATGTGCCTCCACAGCAAGAGGTCACCATCCCTAACAGATGAGACGTAAGCCAAGGCACTAGAAGTATTAACTTGATCAGCATCTGAATTCTCACTATCGTCCTTAGGCCTCTCATCCTTAGATCTCTCGACCTCGTCGCCTGTTTGTGGGCCACCTAGAAAGGGCATCTGGAAAGCAAGCGGGGACAGGGTGATCACAGGGACATCTTCAGAATGAACTATCCCGTTGACCTCTCGGCTTGGGCTAAGTGTTGATGTCTCTCTCCTCCCAGAAGGCCCATCGCCCGTTGGTGATAATGCTCTCTCATTCATCTCTCTTTCGTGTGTCTTAGGCTCGACTGGACGAAAGGAAGATCCAAAGTGCTCAGATGGTAAAATTATGGCTAAAGGAATGGGTAATATGGGTCATACCCAATTAGGGTCGGCCCCTCATCTTCACTCATTCTCTTCCTCTATTCGCCTAATCTCTACAAAGAATTTATCCCTCAAAGTTGGAAACTCCCCGACTAAACTGTAGAGTCTTTTGAGCATTAAGAGGGGGACCCTACACTTAAGGAATTTGTTTAAACTAACTAAAAACAAGTTTATAGTTTGACCAAGTTGACTTTTGGATCAAACCTAAGGAAATAAAGGGTTTTTCTGGGTGGACACTCAAGAACAAGGGGAACGAAGTTCACCGAAGAAGAACATTGGAGAGTAATAAGAAAGCCCTAGAAATGCCACAAAGAGGCACTAAATCACCACTGAAAGGTGGGGGAAGAACCCTAAGGAGCCTAAAATCTAATGATCAGTCCTATAACCACCACAGCAGGGCGGGTACCCACGCCGAAAAAGGTAAAATTGCCAAGAAAATGGAAAGAAACCCAAATGCAAGAAACAAGCAAAAATGGAAGCTAAAAGGGGAATCTAGGGAAGAGAAATTACCCGAGGATGAAGAGAAGACTGAGCGAAGCCTGAGACACAGAAAAAAGGCAAAAATGGCGGTTTGAGCTGCTAAGGAGCTAGAGAGAAAGCTTGCGAGCGAAGAAGAAGAAGAAGAAGAAAAAATGATTATATAAAAAATCATTTAAATACTTTGTTACTAGCGGGCCCATTAACCAAGGCAGTGCACAACCCATGATGAGAAGCATCATTAGGGCACAAAGTCCGAAGCTGAGTGAGCAACCACCACATTTGGGACACATAAACGATGATTGACACCTGGTAAGATGTCAATCAACTTGACAAATGTCATTCATCAAACTGACAACACAGTTGGCATTCAAAGGCAACATTACCCCTCAGTCATCTCAACAACATCGATGACTAAGGGCTACGGGGTGATTGATATACCAATATACACCCTCGACAGGCCGAAGGTGTCCTCATCTCAGACGAGGGATCAAGTCCAGGATGAGGGTCCAACTTTACCAGTCCCATTGCAGACGACCCTACAAGGGGCCGACCCCTCACCCTAGAGCGAATGACCCTACAAGGGGCCGAACCCTCATCATGGATAAGAAGACACCTCAGGAGGTCGACCCTTCATAACAGGTCAGACAACCCTGTGAGTGGACAACAGTACGAGGCCCACATCCAGCAGGACCCATTACCAGCAGGAACCTTACCCTCGACCTAACATCATAAGTCGAGGGTAACATCACCACAGCACGTGATTTGGGAGACGCGTGAGACAGTGCACGTGGGACTCATATAGCACGTGGACTAGACCGTTATAATAATATTATCCCTTCACATGAGGGAATATTATGTCATCATTGATCACAAGTGGCACATCCAGGTGTCAACAGGGAATTGGTTAGATCATTATTCACATGCTCAATGCATGCTTGGGGGGTACACTACACCACCCAAGCCCTATATATAATTGTCATCTCCAACCTTGAAAAATGATTGATAATATGTAACCCTAGAAAAAACTCTGCTTGTACACATAGTAGAGAGAGACAAAGAGTTTGAGTGCATTGTACCCTAGGCCATTAGTTCCCCTATTTAGTGGATCACACACTCATAATGGATGTAGGCCTGATTGGCTGAACCACTATACATCATTATCTTCATTCCTCTTATACTCATCCCCTTCTACACACTTACACTCGCACATAACTCCATTGCAGCCATTGCTACCGCTGTTTAAGCTCACCACCTCTTGTCTGGTGGTGCTGAATCTTAGCATCATCAGCGGGGATTAGTTGGAGCTGTAAGTTGAAGTTGGGAATAGGGACCGCAACAGAGGTCACTCCCTTTGTGTCATTGCTACAGTGAATACTAAAGTATAGTAGTTACATTTATCCAAGTACCGCTATAGTAGAGACGGATGCTAAACTTGAATTACCGAGTCAAGTAAATTGGGAAAAAATTTGAAAGGTCTTCGATAAGGACCATACGTTCAAGTTAAGTTATGCGGAGGCAGTGTAGCTTTATTCAGTGGAAGTATAGGGCTCAGAAGCTTTAGCTTAGAGCGGGGTATAGGAATGCCCAGATGTGAAAATTTGAGGAATTTTTTTTTCACTCGTTGGAGCAATGTCGAAATGGTGGGAACGGTAGTCACCATATTTGGGGGATCGAGATGTTTTGCCCATAGAGGAATCTTACGGATGGTTTTAACCACGAGTTCTTTTGATTTATCAAAAATGAAGAGAATGCAGCTTCTCAAGTATTCACATGAGGATCGATCAGAGGCCGATAGTGAATAAAAAGTTATATAGTTAAGGAAACCTTGTACCGAAGTAAGGTAGGTACAATGAAGAAAGAGTCCTTCAGTGGAATGATAGGCTCACTAGTAAGTGTTGCCAACACTTATGGAGAATTTGTGCTCATGGAACCGCACAGGTGAACATTTGCTCGGGAAATTCATTGAAACAGGTCAGTTGAGGCCGGTAGTATATTTCCTATTAGTCGGAGGAGATAAGGGAACTATGAGGATGATTTTCAGGATCGAGGCTATTAGTGTCTGAGATACTGATAATTTAACATGGTCAGGGTGGCCAGAGGTGGGGAATAGAGTGAGGTGGAGTGTAGAACCACACGGTTAGTCCTTGTCCGGTAGGAGTTAAAGGAAAAGAGTATAATTCTTAGATTGAGCATTGATTAAAGTAGGTTTTGGTTTGGTTAAGGCAAGAGTACTATGTCCGGGAACCAATTGGCGTAGTCAGGGAGATTGGCAAAGTTATTGTTATGGGTTTCACCTCTGATGAAGGAGGTATATTTCGTGTGGCAAGATTGAGTCACAGTATTTTATTAGCCCTAGATTCGTGTGTGTGATTCAAGTTTACTGGTAGTATCGGTAACATTATATAGTGTATGTCTATATGTTTTTACGCGATAGCGGGGTACTATTTTTCTTCATTCGTTGTGAAAGCGGGTGTTGGTTTTTTGAATTTACATCTGATTTGTAGTGCTCGTTTTGTATGTGTTACACGAGTATAATATATTTTTGATTAATCGGAGCGATTGCAGGCTAATGATTGTAAGACTATCATAACCGTGGTTCCAGGGTGGAACTAGTTGTTTTGTGATATCTCACCTGGATACGGGTTGAGCTCCCCTTTATCATATGTTTAGATGGAACTTCGGTGAGCAGATGTTTCACCAGCATGACTTTAGTGCATGGGGACCTTATAGATATGGTCTAAGGTATGCAGTATTTAGTACTTTATAAGTTTTACGCTCACATACCTCCACGACCGATAAAGTTAAGTAGTAGTGTATTGGAGGGGTTCCTTGTTTGGATTTCGCTTGCGAGACATTCCACGCATTGTGACAACCCGCTCACCGTAATACGGGGTGGCCAGCCCTATACTCCAATATAACAGGAATCATGGATGGAATCATTCTTAGCATCACAACAATATGAGAAGTATACAGGATAACCACTCCATATTTCAGAAAAACGGGTTGCCAAAAATTTTAATTTTTAAAATTAAGGAAATAATTTAAACAACCCATTTTAAAAAGAAAGTGGAAACCCATAAGAAATTATACTACATACACATTTAATATACAGAATAGGGACCGAATATGCAGTCGGTCACAGACTCGTACAATAATATTAAACAAGTTCAATAAATTGCATAATACATTACATTAGACAATTACAAAAGCTTGGGCCTCACGCCCGAGTAAAAGACCCGATCATAACTAGAATACAAAAATTGAAAATGTCTATACCAAGTATCCCGTAATATCCGCAAAATATCACGGCTCCTCAAAGACATCGGAATAGGAAAGTCAGATCAGGCGTCCTTGCGGCGGAGCACCTGAGCAGAAACAAGGTGCATGCACAACAAGAAATATGAACAGGTCAGGGCCCGATTTTATATGATCACCAGATGAATAAAAAGTATGACAGTTATACAGTTATGAACAGTAAAACATGACTAATATAATTAAGAATCTACCTACACAATTTAAATCATAAGCTAAGATATTATAATTAATCATGATCTAATTTAATTAAACAAGAAAATAAGAATGATTAACATTAATTTAAAAGCTTTCATCATGAACTCTTATCCATTTCATAGTTCTGTTCCTTATCAGGAAACATAATCATAATAGCTCTTTATGGCTTTTATCTCAATCACATGCTCTTTGTGGCACTCCATTCTTAACAGGAATATAATCATCATCAAATGCTCTTTGTGGCATTTCATTGTGATCTTTATGGCACTTCATCATGCTCTTTATGGCATATCTCATACATTAAGTCCCACTTGATTATGAATTGTTATATTTATATACATATAACGATTCTAAGACCGCCCCTCCGAGTTTACCCACTGGGCGCGCCCCTAAATGACCATCATTTTCCAGGGCCTATCGAACAAGGCAACCTGGGCACCTACAACACAAGACGTCGAGAAGCGGCCATATGCCTGTGGGAGAGTCAAGACCACACCCGGAATCCCCTCACCAGCGAAGAAAACATAACATAATCGCTCATATGGCCTAGGACTATATCCACCCTGCATTCACTAGCCAGGGGGATTCACCTCGCACGCGAACTTCCCTTATGATGTCATTTAGAGACGTGTGTGCAAATAAATTAGCATTTACCATATTCATGATTAAGTAAATTATCATTTACCAAAATCAATACCATTTTCCTTTCATCTTCATTTCCATTTTTACATATGTATGTTTCATTTTTATTCTAAACCATAACCATTTACATTTGTGTAAATACCTCATATTTCACCCGGAGCCATACTTAATACATCTAATCGTTGTAACCTCGATGAATAAATAAACTTTCAATTTATTCTCCCACGATTCGTTTGTGAAGTTATTATAAACCACCAAGGCCAACATAGCTCAATTGAGCTTCTAAAGTCTCCCAAACATAACTTTACAACTCCTAGTTTCATAATAATTAACTAGAAGAAAAGAATGCCCTAACATCAATTGGCATATCCCCGGAAAAGCCTCCACTTAAACCCTTTCTATTCTAGGGTAGCTAACTAACTCATCTAGAACTCTAGGACTCTAAGTTTACTTCATACAAGAAGGTTCCTAGGTCCTAAACCTAAAGAAAATGAATAAAAATTGAGTTGGAAAAATCAACTCAAAACAGCAGGGTCCGAATCGATTCGCCCTAGGGCCGAATCGATTCACCCCAAGTAGCGAATCGATTTGCCCAAAAGCGAATCGATTTGGATGGAAAATCCAACTTTTTGCTTCAGAAGAATCGATTCGGCCTTAACCCGAATCAATTCGGATTTACAGACCTGTAGGATGACCCCTTAGCGAATCGATTCGCCCCTGCAGAAGGGCCAAGAAGGGGTTACGGGTTATAAACCCTAGTTTCCTCAAAACTCAAATCTCTTACATTTTCACACACATCCAACAACATTTATCGACCCAAAACCAACCTACATGATAATTAGCTACTATAACTCACAATTTCATCATCATTAACTAAGATTAGGGTTAAAACAACATAAATTCCATTTTTTATCCATAAATGCTAATACACAACTATTACACAATTTACTCATCTTAAATCATATATTAGCAAGTAGAAAACTTGCCTTGAAATACAAATCTCAGATTTCTTTATGGTAGATGCAATCCCAAGCTTCAATCTCCAATTTCTCTCTTCCTTCTCCTCTTTTCTCTTCCTCTATCTTTCTCTCTTAGTTTAAGACATATAATAGGGAAATTAGGGGATTTAGAAGACTAAAATCGGGGCTTAACACAAGTCTCCAACTTAAATGGTTAACACCATATTAAAATGACTCCCAAATATGCGTTTAAGTTAAAACCAGTCAAAAGTGACCGAAACCTAAAAATACAATATGGCACTTATTTTGACTGTCTCGGACATTTCGGGACTAACTACACCCTCTAAACTGGCATCCGACAATTTTATCAATTATTTCAAGTTCTGGTCTCATTTAAACCACAATGTCATTTAAAACACACGACACTATGAAACATGCAACATGATGATATTTACTTACACATACAGTAAATATGCAACGATCCAGTAAATATTAACTTACAACTCATTGAATTAATATTTACTCCAGTTCCAACATTTTATATATTTACTTTATTCGGTAAAATAATATAAAATGAGTCTCCCAAAAGCGAGGGTTGTTACACGCATGAACCTTAACGACGTTGGGAGTGGAGAGATGTTAATGTATGCTAGGATGTTAGTTTTGATGATAAATTAGTTGAGAGTCATGTGATGATTAAGGGCTAATGAAAGTAGATGTGCTGTGGAAAAGCACTAGAAATGTTTCTCTCACCGCAAGTATGTGGGTGAGATAAGGTAAAGGAAATTGGGTTGAGGCTTATAGCTAGGCCTGGAATAGAAGGCTAATTCAGAGGAAATATGTTTTGGGTATAATGTTCGTAACACTTTTGTAGAGAGTAGGCACCCCGATTAGTTAGACTTTCCATTTCGCCAAGGTGGAAGGGCATAGTGGTAGAAGTATGTTAGGAGGTTAGCAAGGTAGGATTTAGAACGTACCGATGGTGTGCCTTAGACCGTTATATCTCGATGACGACGATGTCAGGGAGTAGTGTAACGAGAGGATTCCTTGTTTGGATTTCGCTTTGCGAGACGTCCCACGTATGAAACCAAGAAAATGTCGGAAGTTGAGAGAGGCCTTAGGCACTAGGGATATAGTTAGGATAGTATTTATTTTACGTGTGTAGGAAAATACACCGATCTTAGGACTACTAAAAGATAAAGGCCTGTAGGGAAAGTGGAGTTGATATAGGAAGAGTTGAATTTCTAATTATTCGAGTTAGGAATACCCAGGTGTTAGTACCAGGCAGAGGAAATGAGGCCCATTTTTTTAGAGAGAGTGTTACGTGTCGGATGTTTACAATGGTTGTGCAGATAGGCACGGGTTAAAAGCTGTAAGGGCACCTTAGTAAGTTAATTTTATATATCGTCTGATATAGAAGGGGGCGTATTATATAAAGCTGAAGAATATGTTGTGGCGCGGTTATAAATGGATTTGCTTTTGGAGTTTGATGGATTGAACATCGTAGGAGGTACGCAATAATTCAATTGTATAGGTGCAACAAAAGTTAGCACGCCAAAGATAAGCGATGAGACTGACAGGAGTAGTTAAGCGCTAGTGTAGTTTCCTTTTTTAGGGAAATTAGATGTCCTAATATAGATGAGTGGACGCCTAGAGTAGCGGATCTCCGATGGGATCAATAAGTTATAGCGGCAGTTATAGGCTCATTTTCTTTATATCCGCTTATAGAATCACTAGGTGAGATGTGATGTTGTTAGAGTCAACCTTACGACCGAGGTAGCATTGTAGCATATAGATATTTAGATAAGCTTGTCGTTAAGCTAGTGTGTTAGAATATAAGCTTTAAGATAGGTGGTATATGGTAGGGTACCATTGGGTAGTATCATTCGACTTTGGTGTACTAGGACGTAGTGTGATTAGTAATTCTAGGTTTGTAGTACCGGTTGTATCCGAATTTTGAGGACGAAATTTCGTTGTAAGGGGGAGAATGTAATACCCCGTACTTTTACGGATATTTAAATTACATAAGTTAGCATAATTGGGTAATTTGAGGAATTTCAGGGAATAGAAAATTCTAGATTAATAATCATTAGATGCTTATCGACGCATGTTACATTTACTTAGAGGACTCAGTAAATGATTCGGAATGTTTTTATGTCATGTCGCAGTTGGGTAAAGCGACGGGAATTATTTTACGTTGTAGAAAACGCGTATCGAGATGTGTTGGGTTTAGCTAGTAAATTTTAGTTAAGTGACTCAGATGGAGATTTTGAGTGCACGATTGGTTTCAGAATGACCAAGATAGTCAGAATAGAGTATCCGGGGAAGTGTTTAGGTTCCAGGGATTTTTGGACTAATAGGGACTCGCAATTGAGTAAACGAGTCATTTTTGGGTTTATAAGGATACACCCTTATTCTCTCTTATAAAGGCATGAGAGAGAGAGAGAGAGAGAGAGAGAGAGAGAGAAGATAAAGAGGAAAGAGAAAAGGATTTTCGGTCCAAACTCAGCGGGATTCGACTCGAGGTCGTCGGATTTTATCCACGAGACAAGCGTTTACTTGCTTGATTTAATTGTGTGTATCTCATATTATAGTTGGTAAACTATATGATTTTTGGGTTGGAACCCTTGAAATAAATTTGCCAAAATTGGTTTTGAGTTTACAAATTGATATATTGTTAACTCTTGATGACTTCTAGTGTTAAACCCATGTTAATGGTGCGTATATATGATTAGAAATGGAAGAAGTGAGAAAGTTAGGTTTAATTATGTTATGGGTTTAAATCTTTGATTGGATGATTGAATCCCTTGATTTTGATTGATGTGTTGGTTAAATCATTATGTGTAGATGATTATTTTATTAGTTGTTGAGGTAGAAATCATGGAATTTGAGTTGGGATTGTGTTGGATTAAAGATAAAGTTGGAGAAGATGAAGAATAGTAAGATAACATCATTTCTGAATCTATTCGGGCTAGAAGCGAATCGATTCGGCTCTTGGTCAAAAAAATTAAATTTATAGATCTTTTCAATACGGTCGCGTGGGTGCCGATCGCGTATTTTTTTTAATTTATAATGATTTTTCTACGGAAGGTTGTCCGAGAACGAAATCGTTAGTTAGAAATCAAACCTAATATTGGGAGAATTATGGTTAAAATTGTTTGGAGATTATTTTAGGGGATTCTAGAAGTGATATTAGGACTCCTAGATAATGGTATTGAGGGTGAGTAAACCTTGGATCGAAAGGGGGAACTTCGTGTTAATTTGGTGAACAATCTAGGATATGGATTTAATGAATGTATGAATAACATTCACGGGAAGTATTCGACAAGTGCATTTAGATATAACTATGCGATTAGAATAAGTATGGGTTGATTGCATTTGAGAAAATACTAGGATGGAGGTTAGGATATGGGCTAAAGATAATTGAGCGGTTATCCTATACGTCTATTGGCGACTGTTATTATAGGTGATGTAATACCTATGGAATCAAGATAAATAGTTAGTATACTCATATAATTGTCACGATTTGGTATATTCGGGTTTATATTATAATCCTTAGAAGTGATTAAGGTGCGAGTTATATATTAAGTAAGAGAATACTTATATGATAACTATTTTAAGTGGGTAAATACTTATATACAATTACGAATGGGAACATTCGGGGTTTTGGGCTATCGTTATAAGAGTTTGGAAATTATAGTCATAATATATTGAGAAGTGACATAGATTATATATATACAATGTTGTTACAGTATATATATGATATGTGTTGGAACACGAGGCCCCCAATTTTAAATTTTTAAATAATAATTTCCTTTAAGTGCGGAATATAGATGGTTCAACTAAACAACTACATAAACACAACGTGAAATTGAGTTAAACAAGAAATACATTTTTTCACTTAAACATATTAACTCAAACCAAGTCCTAGAAATTTGCCAAATCAATTAATTAATTCATTTTTGTAACTTAGGCCAAACCAAATTTTACCCAATAAAATTAATGACTTGAATTAAATTAATTTTTACCCAAACAAATTAGCACCAAATTAAATATAATACCAATTTTATCTTTTTACCTAAGCATGCATCTAATGAGATATTTTCAAAAGATAAAATAAGTAACCAAACCACTACGCCACGATGTACGAGGAAAAACCCACAATGGGAAAAAACCCTAGACGGCTCTAGACTTAAGTCCACTAAGTATGGTATTTTTACAAGTACAAGCAAAAAGACTTACAACACTCGACTTGACTACCTTCAAGCCCCGATGCTCCTTCTTGTACTGACCTCCGCTTAGTTGACAAACCCGGACTCCACCAGAACCTTGGAATCCACCAATGAGGCTTTAGGAACAACCGTCAACCCGCACCCGAACCCTTTCTCCGAGTGGGAATGCCGCAACAACAAATAAGTCTTCTTCTTTGATGGATTTAGAAGGAAACCCAAATAACTCTTCAATTAGGTAGAGTAGAACCCGGTGCCAAATACTCCAAGCAAGATATATATATGATAGCTTGGAACACACAAACAATGGGTGTAAAACAAAAGTGTTTTTGAATAATGTTCTTGTAAATGCAAACACTTTAAACATGAACTTGGCAATTTTCTCTCAAAGATGTTCTCACAAAAAGGTGTTTAGAAAATGTCAAAAGTTAGTTTTTCAAACTTGTTTCCCACACATTTAACTTATGTCAAAAGTTAGTGGGTAAAGGTGAGTGGAAACATGGGAAAAACTGCTCAAAACTGCCAAAAAAATTCCCGCCTGAAATCTGGTTCGAACGAGATTTTCGTTCGAACAACCCTTCTAATGAAGTTCCAGTGTCCAATGGGGAAATCTCGTTGGCAAACTCGTTCGAACGAAAATATCGAACGGACTTCCAGAATGTTCAAGATTCAATTTTTAGCCCAGAAACTTTATTTTAAAGTTTTAAAGTAACTTTTTGAAAATAAACAACAGTTTAAAATAAAATTACACCCAATACAAATTGTTCCAAGCTCCTATATATATGTTTAAAATTCATTCATACCTTAGGAGCAATGGAACCAATGTTGTTGACGTAGAAACGAGGAACAAAAAGCTCGGCATTTGATGAAGCTTTATGAACTTGGCCGCTACGTCTTCAACTGATACGTCATAGGCTTGAAAGGATAAACTTGAATACTATCTTATGAGTCAAATGTTTTTGTCCGGAATTGAGCCAAAACTACACAGGACTCAATTGAAAATTTGTGTCCTTACAAATACGAAAATAAATATATCTGTGTGTGATTGGTATATTTGTACTTTAGAGGCTGGTTCCACAGGCTTCCCCGGTCATAGGGTTGGATAGCCAGATTATATATTTTCTCTAGTGCGATCCAGGGAGGTTGTGCGATGTGGGTGAATCCCCTGGCTTCAGGAGGAGGGAGAGTATATCCCCAGGTCATATCATCCCGTATACGAGTGAGATTCTTGTATTCTATTTTCAAGAGGGAACATGACCGCCTCCACCGTTGTGTATTTTTACCATGACCATGAATGAGTCTGTCTTGGTACCATGGTTGAGTGAGTAAACCTAGATTTGGATAGGCACTATGAGACTTCATCCTCGAGTTATAGCTCGGTGGGATGGTTATTATACTTATAATTGTAAAAGGTATAATTATACTGGTTATGTATAGTATATTGCTTGTATACAAAGATGAGATATCATATAAAGTAGACTCGTGTAAAGTAAAATGAATGAGAAGTTATTCTTCTTCCGGTAGTATCATATCCGGATTTATATGAATATGAATCATAGGTTCTAGTGAGAACTATATATATACGGGATTTTATATACTAGAGTAAAAATGGTATTTTAAACTAGTACGATTTTTAAAATATGAACGGTATACTTATATATAGAGAAACGAGAACTATATATATGTCACATTGAGGATTATATCATATCAATTCAAAGATTATGTAATAGCTTACGGTATAACGTACATGATATCATGTATGGTAGGTGATAGTTATGAGGACTTAGAGGAGGGGTGATATGGATTAGTTAGGCAGGGTAGCTTAACTAGATGGTTTAAAATGTACACGATAGGTGTGAACTACTAGAAGAGGGGTGAGGTGTATCACATGAGGGTGCGATACCAGTTTAAATATGAGAGATTTCATATTTTAAAATATGGCATTTATGCACTTGTTAAATATTTTCAAAACTCGGGCTCTGACCCGTTTCTCTTGTTTCCCCTCTTTTGCTATATATGTATATATATTAGGTGTCCATACACATGGACGCCTGGATGATGATTCTTTCGAGTCAGACATTTGTTGCAGCAGTTGTGGATGCAAGCAGGTTTACTTTAGACGCTTCTATCCTTGTGATCTAGATAGGAAGCATCGTTGTAACACTCGGGCCGATAGCCCAATTGTATTCATTTACTTTTACCTCCTTTTAGTACTACATTCTATTTGGCTGTATTATGTTGTACCGAGTGTTCGATTATTTTATTTCATTTCATTTTCGTGTATATAAACTGCGTGCATGTTTTATTTAGTTGGTTTGGATAAAAATATTAGTTAAATAAAATTTTGACGCCAGCCTAATAAGTTATTAGTAATTAAATTGGTTTTCGACAGTGATACTGAGAATGAACCATATGGGACTCCTGTTTTAATTTGGCATATGATTGATCACCCGGTATTTTATTAGGCGGGGTGTCACAACCGTGTGCGAATCAGCCTTACAGTTCATGTATACTTGCCTTTTTACTCCAAACCCTGACCTAGAGGCCACAAGACACTTCTAAGCCCCATTGACCTTAATCAACTATTGGAATTAATATTAGCTTAACAAAATTTTATAGGTTTCTGAATACCCTTTCCAATGGTCCATACCATGCGCGAATCGACATTACGATTTGTGTTTACATGCCTTTTTACTCTAAAATCTGACTAAATGCTGTCGGATGCTTTCAAGCCTCGTTTGACCTTGGTCAAATCTCAAAATCGAGAGTAGATAAATGCAATTTCATAGCGTTCTCAATAACCTATCCAACGGTCCATACCCTAAAATTTCCCTATTTAAGGAGATCATTACCTCATTCCCAAGGACCCCACTTTCAGCTCTGGAGAGCCCCTGTCCCGAAATTAATGTGCAACCTTCCAAAAACATCATTTTCCTAACATTCCCTTACATCATTTCCACCACCACTTCATCATCACTTCACTACCACTCCACCACTATTAAAACTAGCCTATATCATTTCAAAATCAGGAACAAAGTTTCATAGAATATCTAATCTTATCTTTTTTTAGCTCATTTAACTTGTGTCATTTATTGCACTTCATTAATCTTAGCATATCTTTTACTTTAGTTTCCATTTTGTCACCCTTAATAATCCTTAGTCTCCACTTTCTCACCCTTAAAAATCATTCTCACTACTTATACACACAAAACTATGTTTCATAAATCCAAAAAAGCCAAAAAGAAGATTTAATCTTTAAACCCCAAATTGGAATTTTCCTTCCATTTTCCTCACTTGTGCACATTTTCCAACAAACCAAAGTAAGGAAACTCTACTTTTGGCTTTATGATTTAAATTCCACCCTTATGTGTTATCGAACTACATGGACTTTGATGCCGATAGGCATCCCGAGTTCTCCTCTGGACTCGAGTTCTCTTTTTCTTATTTCACTCTTTTTTATTCATTATACACACACACACACACACACACATATATATATATATATATATATATATATATTAGTTTATCTACTCATTGTTCTTTAGTGATCCCATTAACGTGTGTGCCTATTTGTTCATAAGGAGTTAAATTGGCACATCACTCACAGTATATGTACTACTATATAATGTATTTTGTGTCTTCAACGATCTTATTAGCATGTGTGCTCATTTGTTCATAATGAGTTTGATCTGGCACGTCTCTTACAATATATCTACTATTATATATTATATTTTCACTCTTTGGCGATCTCATTGATACATGTGCTCATTTTTTCATAATGAGTTTAATCTAGCACATCGCTCACATTTTAGCCATATTTTTATGTAATTTTACACACTCCTTCGACTGATTCATTCCCGTCATTCCCATGATGCGAACACGATGATATCACTCCTTATATATATATATATACACACACACACACACACACACACTTTTCACACTATACATCTTATAAACATTTTGGGAGAGAAAGGATAATATTTATAGCCCAAGAAAGACTGAAAGAGCGGGATGAGTGCCTAAAACCTTCCATTCTGTAACTTAGTCTTCGGACCTGCAAACTATTTGGTTTCATATGCATCATTTTGTATTTTGATGTCGTTTCTTCAAGGATTGATATATCTTTTACCTATTTTGAGAAAAATAGGCTGGCGACTCTTTTCATTAAATTTTTTTACCCCATTTAACGACGGTTGATTTATGTATGTAGGAACGTGCAAATACTGCGCTAGTGGTGGAAAGGGAAGTTCTCTTACTCGATCCCATTCTTAGCGAAGGCTTTTCCATCGGGGCAAACCCCGATAGGATTTTTATCCCGAATGGCCACAATGGTCGTTCAAGTGGCCTACTTGAGCCAATTCCTCGAGTGGGATTTGAGCACTTTGTAGTTCTTCATTTTGTGTCTATTGTCCTTGTAATAGGAACATCTTAGGGAAATGTTTCTCATTGACAGATATCTTGTCATCTTCCTCGTCCACTAAAAAAACTACCGATCTCTAATATTATTCAAAATTTTGTAGATTGACAATTTAAAAATGGTATTGATTCCCTGGTGGGCCTTGGTGGGGTCTTCTTTATCATTTCTTTTAGATCCACCTTCTTGGGATGCTTTTTTTATCACCGTTCTTGGTCCTGTTTGAGCAACCATTATCGTGTTGGGTGCGAGCTGCCACATCTTCTACCTTGGTATATTTATCAATTATGGACATGAGAACGTCAATAGTGTTGGCCTTCTTTTGCGCGAGCTACTGGTGCAACATGGAGCTTCTTGGAAAATAAAACTTGAATGAGGCCACAACTACCTGTTCATAACAATGTTCCACTTCATTGCAAGTTTCCTAATATCGGCGAACGTACTCTCGTAAGGTTTCCTAAGGTTTTTTCTTCATAATGAGGAGCAAATAAATCCTCTTTAGATGAGAACTCATAGTAATGAATCTCACGGTGAAAGCCTTTGTGAACTGCTTAAAATTGGTAACCGACCTATGTGTTAAGTTTTAGAACTACTTTTATGCGATATCTCCCAGACTAAAAGGAAAAAATCTGACACACAAGGGCTTCACTCTTGCTCCAAAGAGTCATTGCTTGTCGATATTGGAGAACATGGTCAATGGGATCAGTCTTCCCATCATAGATTTTGAATCTGGGGTTGGCGAACTTCTTAGGAGTCCTATGTTCCTTAATTGACCTTGAGAAAGGGGACATCATTTGATTGATGAGGGCCATTCTGGCCAGTTTCTTAATAGATCTAGCCCCGCGATAAGTAGGATGCTCATCTATCTCCCATTTTATGAGATTGCGGAGGCCATTATTGCAATGACCTCCTTCTTGGTCGCTTATCGTTGGCGGGCTCCTGTGTCTGGAATGCTTTTGGTCGTGTCATGAACTCCTTCATCAACTGTGAGTTTTGTTAGCGTAAGGGTTGGGTGTTCAGTCGTGGTGTTTACGTTTTTCCATATGGAGCTCTTACTTTATTATATGCAGATAAAGTAAATATGTATTTTCCTCCTGCTGGAGGCGCGTGGCGTCCTCCTATTGATGGAGTTGCCATTCATAAATGTCTACAGGCTGTGAGATCTGGGTGGATCTCGTTTGTTTATTACTTTCCATAATTTATTCTTCATGGGAACGATAAGGCGATTTAGGAGTGTTACGAATTCTGTTGGGGTGGATCACATATCTGACTCTAGGTGCTGGAAGCCCATTTTCATCGTTGTGATAGTCGTCGTTAGACGATAATGTAGGTGATATGAGTGAGACATAATTATTAATTGAATTTTCTTGGCTTGAGAAAAGGAGATCAATTAAGTCGAGCAGAAAGTAAAATCACTATCATAATCACACAACACAATATATGTGTGGTTTGGCAACCTACCTACATCCACGAGCTGTTTCTCTATCTTTTTATTGATCAATTCTTGATAACTATTGATGTCTAAAAATGGATGGGGTCCAAATTTATAATCACATATAAGTAAAGATAAATAAGCTAAGAAAACAACAATGAGCAGTGTTTTTAAAGTGGTTCATCTATAAGAAAAGCCTACGTCCACTGTTGGTATTATTTCAGGTGATTACAATATCTCTGTAAGGAGTGTGCTTGGTTCAATCGTCCCTTTGAGCTAAGGGATAACAAGCATTTATACTGGTTAGGAACCCAAGAGATGGAACGACTTTATATTTCCATGCATTTAAATCTATATACAATAAATGAGAGTCTTGATATTCAGTGTTGGTCACTATTCCACCTGAGTAACCTTTGCTATCCCTGAAGGTTCACGTTCTTCGTGTTGGTCGGCATGTTAGTCGACTAAGTGTTTCTGAATCTGACCAAGATAATTGAGTTCCACACATGAGGACATGTGTCTACTTTTCGTTGTTCCACGTAGGAGAGTAATTTTTACATACAACAAAAGCCTCCAATGCTCCATGCCTGATGATTGATCGAAAGTATGGAGTATTTGTTCAAAATGTTGCTCGATATGATGTTTAAGAGTTGGTCGGTCGCTCACCTTCTCGACTTGTAAAAATTTTCACCAGTACTATTGATAATGACATTTTTGTAAATAAATAAAACTTTATCGAACAGCCAAAGGGTATGTTGGCCTTTTGTATGTTGGGAAGCGTGTAGTCGACGGCAGTTCAAACATTCATGCAGTTAATCATTTCATTTTTATTTTTAAGGAAACCTATAAAAGGACGAAGGTTTCCCTCCATTTCTCTTTACCTCAAACTTTTTCCAATTAGTCTTTCTCTTTCTTCTCAAGCTTTTCTTCTCTGCTTTCGTTGCTTGCTATTTGCTATCATTTTTCAATTTTTGTAAGCTCTCTTTCCTTTCTTTTCTTCGATTTTCCTACCTTTCAATCATGATGTACATCGTAGATGATAATTCTTTAGAGGGATTTAGGAAAAAGGGAAAATTCCTAGATGGGTAGGCTTATAGATTTCCCATGGACCTGTTGATGTGTATTCGTTGGTTGAGGGTCACTGGATTCACACTATGTTAATTACTGAGTATGGCGTCACTTTTCCCCCAAACCAACTTTTTGTTCAATTTTATCAATATTTTGATGTCGTTCCAGCAAGAGTAGCCCCAAATACATAAAGGGTCGTAAATGGGTAAATAAGCTAAATAAAATTCATGGGACCCACATTGGGATTCCTTAACTGATGTTCCTCTTATGAGTGGGGAACTATTGATGATAGTACTTATTATCTGACAACTAGGCAAGATAATAGGGCATTGGTAATTAATTTACCAGATTCCAACAAAGACTACTGGGATTATGGTGTCATTGTGAAGAATTGGCAATATGACCCCCTTTCTGACGGGGTAACATACACTAGGCATAGGTTCCCTTGGGAAGAGAACGACATAGGTCGTACTTTTAATTTTTAATTTCTTCCCTATTTACTAACTATTTAAAGCTTTGTTGACTACTTGACTTGTTCTATTTTTGTGCAGAGGAAAGCAAAAAGAAATGCCCTAAGGAAAGTGAGGTTAATATTAACGACCTCAAGTATTTGTGGGATATTCATCAAAGAGAAGGATATAAGCATCCTAGGGCATCTTCTTTCTTTCTATAATACAAGAGTACTATTACCTCCTTTGTTTCCCGACTTGCACTTGTTTTACGTCAGTCACCCATTAACTTAGACGAGGAACCTGTGTCCATTTCTTCTGCTGCTGAGTCGGCTAGAGTAGAGCTTTCCTAAGTAGGAACTTCTTCTTCATTTGAGTCTATTGACATCACTATTATTCCCACTTCACTTGCTGTAGAGATGGTAAAAAAAAGATCCTGAATTTGCGGGCTGGATCTGGGTCTCCTCCGCCACTTTCTAAAAGGACCACTGTAACTGATAAGAGGTCTCAGGATACAGAGAAGAGGCCTGAAGTCCTTACAACTGAGGAAGCCCAAATTGTTGAACCTTAGTACAAGAGGTTGAAGAAAGTTCTACCAGGCTACTAAGATTTGTCCAATAAGTCTTCTACCGAGAAAGGCAAAATTGAAGATGCCTCTATAGTGCCCGAATAATTGAGAGGGCTAGTCAAAATTTAGCATTGGTAAGTTAATAACTCCTCCGTTTACTTTTCACAATATTTACTTCCTTTCTTCCATACTGATGTAACATACTTATTCTTTGGCAGTTCTTGGTAGACTACAACCAGATGCTGGAGAAAGATGACTAGCTAAAGGCCTCCTTGGTTGACGTAGTGGAAGCTTTCGAGGGTTTGCAAAAATCCTTATGAGCCTCTAGGGAGGCTTTAGCAGGATAAGGTTAAGGATGTTGATAACAGGGTTAAGGTATCAGAGGACCAACAAAAGGCTTCCCATGAAAAGTTGACTTTAGCTGAGCAAAAGTTGACTGAAGCTGAGAGCATGACAAAGGTCGCTGAAGACAAGACCTCCATATTAACTACTAAGAACCTTTTTATGAAGTCTAAGAGAAAAAAGGATAAATAGGAGGCTGTTAATAAATTCTAGGATAAATCTTTTGTTGTGGCATCCAACCAAATAGAGTATGCCAAGAAGTTGTCCTACAAGGAGGGTTGTTCGGATGCCTTAAAGGAGGTTGGCATGCAGGCAGACTTTGAGTTATTTTAGAGACATGACCTAAGAACTCCTCCTTACCTGTATGCATACTTTTATGATGATGAGGGTTCTGGGGAATTTTCCATGGTGCATGCAGACACTTCTGATCTTCCTTCTATTAACCAAGATAAATCCCAGGACAAGGAGAAGGTTTAGCTCCTTTTAACTAGTTTTTTTTTTACTTTTTCCCTTATGTATGTTTTCATTTCTTCTTCTTTTGTAACGGAATTACCATTATAACCACCAACTTATCAATGAAATGAAATAGTTTTGTTCAATCTTTTCTACTTTTCTTTAATGTTGATTGCTAGTTTGATCAATATTGTTTATCTTATTTAGTTGGGATCTTATACTTGTAAATTTTCAATATGATGTCAGGAAAGATATGATAGTTTTTGTTGAATCTGACATGTTGAGACGATGCAAGATTCTTCTTAAGGCTAGTCATATACCTTTAACTAAAGAAGATTTGGTGGGAGGCTCAGATGTTTTCGACTAAGTGAAAGATGCCTATGTCCATTTTCACTATCTTTTGGATAGAGCAGTGGAGAACAATGCTGCCTATTATGAAACGATTACACAACTGTAAGAAGATCACAAACTTTCTCTGGCTTTGCTTCATTCTGCTTATGAAGCTAAATACAAGGCCTTAAGCGAAGGTTGGGGTTTTGATATGAAGGTGAAAGATATTACTTATACTTTGAATAAGAAGGAGATGATGTTGAATAAATAAGCTAAAAATTTCCGGGAGATTATTACACTCTTGGAGAAAGAAAATAACGCCTTGAGGAGTGAGTTAGATGGTCTTAAAAATTTATCCAATATTGGGCCAGATGAAGGAGTGTCCTTCTTGGAGAGGGAAAATACTAGGCTGCTGGAAGAGCTTAAGAACTTAAAGAAGAAGAAAACCAAATTTGTCAAGTCTTTTAGGTAAGCCACGATTGCTCGGCCAATAGTAGATGAAGAAAGAACCAAGAAGACATTAGCCGACCAATCTACTCTGCTACAAGAGAAGGATAAGGCCATAAAAACTTCAAGATATAGTGAATCGACTAACTTTCCACTTTCACAAGCAACCCAGGGATGTCTGGATTGGCGAGTATGATGAAGTCTTAACTTATTTGGACAAACACATGGAGCGGGCCAGGTTGGATGGCTATAAATGGGATTGGTTAAACTTGTTGGGTCTATTGAAGATACCCATGGGTAATGAATTATGGTGCTGGCATAATTCAAGAATATTGGATTATCCTGATCCACCTTTCAAAATTGATGTTAATTGGATTCCAACTAATACCATTCCTCAAAGCTTGGTTAAAAAATATATTGAAGATTATGGCCTTGAAGGAGAGGATGAATATGTTCACCCCAACATCTGTTGGATAGGCTAAGCACCATCAGACGTACTAGAATGAGGGATTTTAGATCTACAACTCTGTTGAGCACCCTTGATGAGCCTCCTGCTGGGATTAGTAAAGCTGAAGGAAAACGCCCTATAGGTTAGGATTGTATTTCTTACTTTTTGGATCTTTACTTCGTAACACACAATTCTTGAAATGAAATGAAGTTATTTTTCCCGGTGTATGGTTTTGATCCATTGGCATCTTTATTTAAGCTTGTGATTGATATTAAACTTATTGTCGACTACGTAATCTGTCTAATGATTAGTTAATCGGCTTGTCGACTAAGTAATCTGCTTAAATGTTAATTGCCTAATTCATGGTTGAATCTATTTGTAATGCCTTAGATTCAACTCATGCACTTAGAGAAAATTTTAAGTAGTTTTATTTAACTAAGTTTTCGCATTAGTTATCCATGGCAACCAAGTGTATTAGGAATGTATAGTGATTCCTGTGTTTAACTTGGTCGGGTAAAACCTCTTGTGTTTAGCTTTAATTCATACATGAAGTTTTACCGACTTCTTGTTCTTGATTTGACAAAGACGAAATCATACATGAAGTTTAAAAATCTTCCCAAACTACACTTTTTTATAGTTGGAAAAGTACTAAGTAATCTTGAACTTTTCTAAAGTTGGAAAAGTTTGAACTTGAACTTTTCTAAAGTAAGAAAATGTTTGAACATGAACTTTTCTGAAGTTATAAAATTTTGAACTTGAACTTTTCTGATGTTGGAAAAGTTTTGAACTTGAACTTTTCTAAAGTTGGAAAATTTTGAACTTGAAAAGTTAGTCACTGGTGGTGGCATATCACGATACTCCGAAAAAATATATAAAAAGGAAGCATAATTGGTAGAAAATTCCAAATTCATTAATTTAATAATCTATTACATAAAGGTAAAATTATTGATAATATTTGCGAAGATGATCAGCATTCTAGGGGTTCTTAAATTCTTCTCCCTCTAGTGTTTCTAGGCGATATGTTCCTGGTCGGATAACTGTTGAGATATGGTATGGACCATGCCAATTTGGTTCCAATTTGTTGATCTTCTAGATGACCTTCTAACCCTCCGATTATAGAACCTAGCAGTCCTTTGTTGATAAGCAGCCATCCAAATTGCAGCGTCCTCTATGACTTCTTCAACCATGTCTAGATCTAGTCGCCTCATGAGATCACTTTTGGAGGAGTCAACATTCAGCACTCTGTGAGTCGGCAAACCTATTTCAGTTGGTACCACTTCCTAGGTCCCAAAGCGAGCATGTATGGAGTCTCCTCTGTTGCAGTTCTTGGTGTAGTCCTATAAGCCCAAAGGATATTGTGCAACCCATTGATAAAATTTCCTTTAGCATCATCCAACCTTTTCTTTAACCCATCAAGAAAAATCTTATTAGTAATCTTTGTTTGACCGTTACATTGTGGATGTTCTGGTGCTAAATGAAGCTTTTGAATTTCTGATCGAATACAATATTCCTCAAACTCATCATTATCAAACTGGGTACCATGGTCGATTATGAAATCATAAGGCATCCCATAACGACATATGATCTACTTCCATATAAACTGGAAAACCCTCTGATAAGGCATATCCACCCAAGACTCAACTTCCACCCATTTGGTGAAGTAATCCACTATTACAACCAAATACTTGAACCTTCCTTTGGTAGTCGGCAATGAGCCAACCAAGTCTATTCCCCAAATAAAAAATGGCCAGGAAAAAGTGATGGGAGTTAGGGTAGCTCCCAATTTTCTATGGATAGTAGCAAATTTTTGGCATTTATCACACTTTTTGGCAAAAAAACATAGTCTGCCTTCATCGTCTGTTAGTAGTAGCCCTGCATGGCTATTCTTTATACTAATGATCGGCCGACTAAATGAGCTCCGCATGAGCCTTCATGTACTTCCTTGATCAGATAATTTACTTTGACTGAATGAACACAACAGAGTAAAGAGACAATGTATCCCCTTCTGTATAGAACTCCCTTCTCCAGAACATAACTGACTGCTTTGTATCTAAACTTCCTAACTTATCTTTGGTCGGCTGGTAATAAACCTCTTTCGATGTAATCTTTAATCCAAGAAGGACCCAATTCTATAGAGATTATACTGGCAACTTCCACATCAATGCTTCTAGGGGTGAGGATTTCTACTGGAATGGTTCGTCTGAGTTCTATCTGAGTCGCTGAGGCTAGCCGAGTAAGGGCATCTGCTCGGGCATTCTCCACCCTTGGAATCCGAACCATCTTGACTGCAGGAAATAAAGAGATAACCTCCATAGTCTTGTTTAAATATCTTAGCATTGTTTCTCCTTTAACTCTATATATTTGAAGCATCTTATTGACAATCAGTTGACAATCACTTTGCGCTATCACTTACTCGGCACCTAGTGATGAATCTAGTTCCAAGCCTATAATTAATGCCTCGTACTTGGCTTTATTGTTGAAAGATTGAAACTAAAATAGTAAAGTCGTCTAGAGTGTTTATAATAAGTCTAATTCCACTACCAGTGGCACATGAAGATTTGTCTATAAATAATTTCCATACTGGAATGTCGTTCTTGAAGTTTTCCTTTGCCAGCAGTCCATGTATCAATATTTTCTTGCTTTGTTCAGTGAATCGCTGAGCTCTTTCTTGAGCAGCTAATGAGACTGGTTGATCGATGACAATCTTAGTTTACTTTTGAGTTGATCTATCTTCCCAAGAAGTATACTCGGTAGGTAAACTTGGATTATTAGGCACCTTTGCATATGTGAACTCTACAATGAAGTCTACTACCACCCGCCCTTTTAATACAGTTCTCGGCTCATAAATAATCTCATATTCCCCACATTCAACTCCCCAAGACATCAACCTTCCTGACTTTCCAGGTTTGTGCAAAGCTTATCGCAGAGGTAAGTCGGTGTAGACCACAATAGTGTGGGTTTGGAAGTATGGTCTCATTTTTCTAGATGCTTCAATAAATGCAAGTGCCAACTTCTCTAAGCGTGGATACCTAATTTTTTCTCCTCGAAATGATTTTCTAGTGTAGTACACCAGTTTCTTAACTCCTCCCTCTAGTCAGATCAAAGCCGAGCTAACAGTTGACTCTGAAACAGCCAAGTATAGATATAAATTTTCTCCCAAAAATGGTGGGGAGAGGAGTGGTGGAGATCCTAAATACTTCTTCAACTCCAAAAAATCTTTCTCGCACTCGTCATTCCACTCAAAGGTTTTTTTTAGAACCTTAAAGAATGGGAGACATTTATTTATTTCTCTAGACACAAAACGATTTAGAGTTACCACTCTTCTAGTCAGTTTTTGCATATTCTTCTTGCTGGTAGGGGACTCCATCTCCATTATAGCTTTTATTTTATCAGGATTGGCTTTAATTCCCCTTTAGTTCATAATAAATCCTAAGAACATTCCTTTTTGTACCCCGAATATACATTTGGTTGGGTTGAGCTTCATTTGGTGCTTCTTCAACTGGTCAAATGTCTTAGCCAAGTCTTTTATATGGTCAGCAATAGCCTAGCTCTTGGTGATCTTGTCGTCCACATACACTTACATGTTTTTTACTATCTATTCTTCAAATGCGTTGTTCACCAACCTTTGGTATGTTGCTCCCACATTTTTCAGCCCAAAAGGCATGACGTTGTAGCAATATGTTCATCGACTAATGATAAAGGATGTGCTCTCCTTATCTTTTGGCTTCATTTTAATATGGTTATACCCAGAGTAGGCATCCATAAAACTAAGAAACTCATGACCTGTAGTTGCATCTACCAACTGATCAATCCTTAATAAATGAAAATGATCCTCTGGGCATGATTTGTTGAGGTCGGTGAAGTCTACACACATGCGCTACTCGTCATTCTTCTTTTTTACCACCACCATATTGGCCAACCAACTGGGATACTTGACGTAATCTATAAACTGGGCTCTCTATAACTTTTCCACTTCCTCCTAGATTACCATATTCTTCTCAGGACTGGAAACTCTACGTTTCTGCTTAATCAGCTTAGAGTCCTTGTAAATGTTGAGCTCGTGGCAGCTAAAATTATGATCAATCCCCGGCATATCCTCATGGATCTAGGCGAACACGTTCTTCCTCTCTCTAAGGAATGCTATCACTTCATATTTGAGGGAAAGGGCCAAGCTTGAACCAATTTGAGTAGTCCTTTCTCACTTTTCATCATAAAGTATGATAGTCGTTGTTGCTTTCATAACTTGTCCTTAAACTATATCTTATTTTTCTCAAGGATCCAAGGTGTCAATATGGTTGGTGGTAATGCCCTTTTGTACTTCCTATTGGTCGGCTGAGGTATAGTAGCATTCTCTAGCTTCCATTTGGATGCCATTTACTATGCTGACTCTATAATTAGTAGGAAACTTCATGCACTGATGCACGGTAGACGATACTACTTCTAATTACTTCATTCCCACTCTGTCGAGAGTGATGTAGTAAGTAGAAGGGGCATTTTTGTCTAGTACAAAGAAATGAATCCTTTCATTTCTACTTGTCGGCTAGGTGTCGACCAATACATCGAGCTTGATTATTCCCAAGGGATACACTCTTTCTCCTGAGAACCAAATGAGAGGCCTGTAATAAGGTTCAATCTTACTGTCTTGTAGCCCTAGGCTGTGGAAATAGTTGTAGAACATGACGTTTCCAGAACTCCCATTGTCATCTAGGATTATTACTACTCTACCATAGTGAACCCTGCAAGTGATTACTAGTGGATTATCATGAGGATAGAGTACTTTGTTCAAATTATTCTGAGAGAAACCGATCATCAATCTGTCCTTATTGACCTTTTTAGTCCGACCATCTGTTCATTCAAACACATCAATCTGTCTAATAGAAGGGTACGATTTAGCTTTCTTTAGATAAGCTTTTCTCTCCGCAATATCACCTCCTCCACCAACATCTCCTCCTATAATGAAGTGACAGCCAAAGGAAATCATTCATACTTTTACTTTAGGTTCATCAGGTTTCTTTGGCAGATCAGGATAATCCTCATAATTATTATTATGTGCCCTTTTCATCTCAGTACTGCGTCGGCCAGGTAACTCAGATCTTCTTCTGGCATCTCAACCACCATTCCGATCAATAAATTTAGTTAATTTTTTGTGTCGAATAATATTCTCCACTTCATTCTTTAGGGCGATGCAATTGTCAGTAGTATGCGATGATCTATGTGAAAATCGTAATATTTGGATTTATCTCTCCTATAGGAGGAGATTTTAGCTTCCCAGGCCTTTTTAAGTCTTTGCTACCCTTAATTTCCTCCAATATGTTATGGACACCCTTGGTAAGCGGAGTGTATTCTTAATTTTGTCAACCTCCTTGGCTTTCTGATATTTTTTGATCGAATTCTTATGACTTTCAATTTTCACCTCTAGAGATTCTTTAGCAGCCATAACTTCCTCAGTGTTCATAATCTTCCTAGCCTTAGCCATCAGCGATGTCATAGTTTTGGGAGGAATCTTTGCTAGAGCGTAGTAGAGATCCTCGATGAGTAATCCACTCATCAGTGCTGCAATGACAATCTTTTCTTCATAATCAACCACCTCTAATTTCTCATTGTTGAAGCATGTGATGAATTCCCGCATACTTTCTCCATATTTTTTACGCACGGTCAAGAGATGGGTAACACTCTTGAACAGCTTAGCCCCAAAATAAAAGTTATCAATAAATATCTCGACCAACTGATGGAAACTAGAAATTTTACCTTTGGGAAGATTGTTGTACCATATTTGGCTGGGCCTGTGATGAAACTAGAAAAAGCTCTGCAATCCATCTCGTCCGGGATGGAATTGATATCAGTAGCAACTTGATACTGCTCAATATAGAGAACAGGATCAATCTTCCCATCATACTTGGGAGTAACCACCGGTGGTTTGAATTTTGAAGGCATGTGGTGGTCCACAATAGATTGGATAAAAGGTGATCTCTTTATAAAATGTATTTGCAAATGATTCTTAGTTTTGGCCATGTCTCCCAATCGATCTTCTAGCTGTTGCATAGATCTTTTCCAGAAATGTTCCTTTAGTTTAGACCCTGCTGAAGAAGCTTTGGTGGATTTACTATACATATGTGTTGAGCTCTCTTCCTGAAAAGTCTGCTCATCATGCACAAAACCTTTAATGCTAGCCCCAGACCTCACGGATCCCTATCTGTGCTAACGGGGGTCGATCATGCTCTCTACAATGGCCTCTAGCTTCTTGGGGACCCAAATAATCAAAGGCAGATCCCCTATTCAATTTCTCCAACACACTCGACCGCTTGTTGGAGAAAGATCGACCATCGTACTAATCTGTTGATCGGATTGATGACATTGCTCCAGGATGGTATAATATGTCATGAAAAGACCTAGAGCAATGACTTATCTCATTCCTATCTTACGGAGGTGGCATGTCCTTCCTGGAAGGTTTATTGGTGGACTTAACTTGCAACGTACGAGCCAATTGTCTAATTAACTCCTGTGTGGCTTCTTGTCCCTTAGCCACGTTGAGCAAAATTCCTTGAAGATCTGCCACACTAGGGGGAGCATATGGATTTGGATTGTTAACTGCAGTCGCAAGGATACTCTCAGGAATAGTCGTCATTCTTCATAAATATTCCCAAATGAACAAAAGAAGTAAAACAGGTAGAGAACAATGACAAGCAGTCGTTCCCACAGACGGCGCCAATTTGTTGATGTCTAAAAATGGATGGGGTCCAAATTTATAATCACAAATAAATAAAGATAAATAAGCTAAGAAAACACGTAAGGGGAAGGGTTTTTAAAGTGGTTCAGTTATAAGAAAAGCCTACATCAACTGTTGGTATTATTTTAGGTGATTACAATAGCTCAGTAAGGAGTGTGCTTGTGCTTGGTTCAATCATTCCTTTGAGCTAAGGGAGAACATGCATTTATACTGGTTAGGAACCTAAGAGATGGAACGCCTTTATATTTCCAGGCTTCTACATCTATATACAATAAATGAGACACTTGATATTAATTGGTGGTCGCTATTCCATCCGAGTAACTTTTGCTATTCCTGATGGTTCACGCTCTTGGTGTTGGTCGATATTCTAGCCGACTAAGTGTTTTTAAAGCTGACCAAGATAGTTGAGTGCCGTATAGGAGGACACGTGTCCCCTTTTCATCGGTCCATGTAGGAGAGTAATTTTTACATACAACATTAACAAAGATTAGATGCCCCCTTTTCCAAGGGTGTTGGTTACGTTTATAGAGAATCAAAAAAGAATGAGTCATGTGAGAATTCATGGCCTTGGATTGCTGTTGTGATCTGTTCGAAGGAATCAGAGCTCGAGATTTTTGATGATTGACTTCCTTCATCCTTTATCTCCAAGCTGTGATTGTCTATCAAGACTTCTGTACACACGTCGCTCTCTCCCAACAAGTCGGATAATTCCCTCACAAGGACAATTAATGTTCAGTACATGGGAACTAAGTACATTTTGCATTTAGTCCGCCTTATTTTTTTTAATTTCCCAAAAGTCCCTTGTCTACTTTTTTGGTAAGTTTTCTTAAGGTTTACGATAAGATAAAAAAAATGTTTTTGATAAAAAAAAAGACTTATCTTGTCCCTTTAAAATATCATTATCCCAAATTGCTCGGGGTTAGTAGATAAAATTAACGGGTTGATATAAAACCTCCTTAGATAAAAGTTCCCAAAATTAAAAGGAAGTTTTGTTTGAATCCATATTTACCGTCTATATACTCCATAAACAAATTCAAAGTTCTTTTAATCAATAACAGTAGAATGACAATATTAACCCACCTAATATGATAAAGTACTGAACATCATCCCCTCTCGTGTTCCTCTTTTTCATCAAAAAGTGTTCCCTGCGGCACTGCGAGTCTTCTCCGATGAATAGGTTTCTCTATTTATGTCTAACTTACTTTCTTTACTCTTGGGTCCCACCCAATTATCTATCAATAGACCCCGATTGGGAGTTACTATTTTAGGAACACGCTTACTATAGAGTTACCAACATAGATCATTTACTTTAAATAGAATACAAATTTACTTACATAACTGGCCAAAATATATAAAGCATCATGCTTCTCTATCATACATAATCGTTTGAGGTTAAAAAATGAACCATTCGTCCTACCCAAAAAAATTCAGTCATCTCTTCTTTGTCGAACAAAGTTGTCTGCAATTGTTGATTTTTCTAGATTTCCCTCTTTATGAACATGAGTTTTCAAATAAATGTAGGGATGTTTGGTTATTAAAAACTTTTTAATTTTCCAGGGTGCCTGACAAACAAGTTTTATTTACATAAGACATTTCCTAATAGGTTGTGTCAAAACATTTTCTCAATAGGTCCTATTTACACATGTAGTGAATATTCATTACATGTTTACACATGACTTATTGGAGCAAAAAGACTTTTTCGTGGGATATGTTGGAGCAAAAAAATTCTTAGAACCTATTGAACTACATATTTAGAAAACGAGACTAATTGGTAAAAAAAATCATTTTTGGGTTTAAATTGTTAGTTTTTTGGGGTTTAGTCCCATCACGTATGATTTATTAGCCTCAAATCCCATGTGTGTTTTAAAATTGTAGTAAGTCCTATAACCATTCAAAATCTCCCACAACTTCCTTGTAACTGTCCATCCTTTTTTAGAGATAATGACACTTTTTCCGTAGTGGTTACAATATGACCAACAACTAAAAAAATAAAAAAAAATGGAAGTTGTTACAAACATATTTTTAAAAAATGACTAAACTAGCATGCAGCCCCGCGCGATGCACGACGGTTTTAAAATATAACATAATATACATATTGGTTTAAAATTATGTCTCCACGCTAATATAATGTTATATATTTGAGTTTCATTTGTCAAATAATATTTGACAAAAATTTAAGACTAATTATATACAGATAAATGTATACAAATTTTAAGCGAACCGAAATACATAGAACTAATGCTTAAATAAGGTTATTTACTTACACCACTATTTAAAGCTTGCATTATTTATAAAAGTATTAATAATATAACCAATTAATACCGATTTTAGAATTTTATAATTTTTCAATAGGAAATAGATTGTATTGGAACAAACTAAAGTGTAAGAAACAAAGCCATAAATAATAATATCTTCCAACAATTATGACTTAAATTATATAGACCAAGAACATAAAAATGGGTACAACATTGATCATTAAAATACACCAACCCAAACCACATAAATCAAGCAAACAAATGGACAAATAGAATAGGTGAACCAAATTTTGGAGCATACACTTTGGGCATGCGAGTTGGACTTCAGACTAGTTGGGAATTACACTTACATTTGGTTGAGTTCTCCTACAACAATATTTATCATAAATTAATTAGTATGGCACCGTATGAGGAGTTGGATGGATGACCATATAGGTCACCCGTGTGTTAGTTGGATCTGGGAGAGAGTAGCTTGTTGGGGGGTGAGTTAGTTCAGGAAACTTCAGAGAAGATCAAAATGATTCATGAGTGAATCAAGACAGCACAGAGTAGGCAAACGAGTTACGTTGACTTGGATATAGAGGATGTGATGTTTTAGGTGGGCGACTAAGTACTTCTCAAAGTGTCACCCATGAAGGGGGTGATGCATTTTGGTAAGAAGGATAGGTTACATAGCTCAGGTACACAGTGTTTTTTGCACTACCCAATAAAATTAAAAGCAAATAAAAAAGTGAGAATGGGTGGAGAAAAAAAATGATTATATATGTAAAAATTATTGACATAGATAAGGATATTTAAAAAAAAATACCTGCACTAATTTTCCCAATCCACTTTAAATTACCAAAATTACAAAGACCACCTCATAAACTACTACATAAGAATTACATAGAATTTCAAAAAAAGAAAAAAATATAAAAGAATGAATAGGAGGACACATAATACTTCAAAAAAAGTTTCATAAGATTTGTAGCTTTGTTAAGACACATTCAACTAGACCAATATTTGTTACCAAAGCAACAAAATATAATATGTTGTGTTAGCAAAGACACATTCAACACGGCTTTAGTGGATACTCATAGCATATAGCTGGACAAAGTTACAAACATAAATAGTTACTAAAATGCATAGTGATGAATATACATATGCGTATTTCATAATATACCCCTGAGTGTTGGAATCAATATGGGACATCAATTAGGGCTGAACAATTTGATCTTCGTCTTCGTTTACTTCTTCGTCTTCAACCGTTAGGTTTAATTTCGGTTCTTTTAATTCCAATATGATTTTCGTGTTTATTTTAGTGGTGCCATTAGAGACAACATATGGTTACAGTTTGGAATCAAATTCCTAATCGAATCAAAGAGCCTAATTTGAAACCTTAATAGATCAACAAAATATTATTTAGAAAACACTAATTTCCACAAATCGAATTGAAGAACCTAATTTGAAACCCATATCTTATAACCAAATGCAAGGAAGAAAGAAAAGTTAAAACGAATGTGGTGGATTTTATAGGTGGGTATATGGGTATGGATTAGGAAGAAGGAAGGGCGGGCGTGGCCTTGAAGATTAAAGGTAGTTTTTAGGAGGTTTTGTGGAGAGATTATAAGTGAGAAATAGAAGCTAAAAAGTCGTCTCAAATTAACAACAAGAGTAACATAATTGTGTGTCGTTTGGAGGGACGAAGAAGAATAAGAGAATTAATAGCTGGGTTGTGGCCAAAGATGTTGTATTGATGTCTTGAAGCGTGAAAACTTGACACATATCGTAAATAGTTTAGGCTATAATCTATAATCTATATTATACCTCTAATACGATAGTATTAGGAGTATTAATGTTGAACCCTTACAATTAATGCCAAAACCAATATACTAAATGCTCCCTTAATTTTAATATGTTTATATGCAATTCATCTTATCACATATTTATTTATGGATTAATTACCAAAAAGCCCTTCAAACATTTTTTAATATACATTTAGTCCAAGACCTTTTATTTTGTTCCCAAAAGTTCCTCAAACACCCATTTAATTAATATTCTCTTATTTTTAAAGGTCCGTGCTAGCGGTCCCTTCTATCTTATCACCCATTTATTTATTGAATAGGAGGGAAGCCCTATATCATAATTTCTCAATGAAAAGTGATGTTTTTACGGATATAGGGTATAAACTTTTAATAAAATATAATTTTTATTGGATATAAAAGTTACTTCATTCATACCATCATTTTAATTTTTATAAGATATAAACTTCTCACATAAAAACTTGCACTCAAGATTCATTGTATTTTTCTCTTGAAGACAAAATATCTTGGAGATAAAAGAAGACTCTGTAATTTTCTTTTTATGGATAGACTCTTTGTATTCATTCTACCTCATATTCTATATTTAGATTTTTCAAATTCTTTCTTTAATTTTTGCAAGAAATCTCATCTTTACATCGTTTATGATGAGACTCCTTTTTACATTTTAATATTTAATTTTTTTTTATTTGTTGTTGGTTTGGGCCGGTGTGCCTTGGGTGTGTTGTTGGTTGCATCTCTTGTTCTCTATTTGGGCTTTACTCTTTGGTTTAATAAATTACATTTTACCAAAAAAAAAAATATATATTTAATTTTTAAGAATCTAAAACTATAAACAATATTTCGGTCTCAATATTATTTAAGTAACCCCCAACAATTGGTTCTCTCTCTAACCCGCCGCCGGCATTTGATTCTGGTTCAAGTTCCTCATATGGGTCGTCGGCGCCGTTTGTCTGACCTTCCGTTTGAGATTATCAGAGACATCCTCTCCCGTTTACCCGTCGAATCCCTCTTACGATTTAGGTGCGTATCTAAGCCATGGTGTGCTCTTATTGACGATCCAGATTTTATTAAAACCCACCTCCATAACTCACTTGAAAATAACACCAATCTTACTCTCATTCTCAGAGATAATACTCTTTATTCCTTAGACTTTAATGCACTAGATAACACACCCATTGTATTTGACAATCAGTTTAAGAATCATGATGTATTGGGTTCTTGTAATGGATTGCTTCTTTTAGAAAGGTGGATTGATGACCAAGTTGTATTGTTCAATCCATCTACTCGACACTACCGGATTTTACCGCAAATACAATTGAGTTGTCCAAACCTCTATTTCAAGCGTATGGGTTAGGGTACGATTCATTTAATGACGATTATAAAGTCCTTAAGGTTGTTCAGTATCGTAGGATTTATTCCCATGAATTGGTCAATGTTCAAGCTATGGTTTACAGTTTGAAATTAAATTTGTGGCGAAAATTCAAGATTTTCCTTATGGTCTCCTGCCCTTCTATAAATGGGGCGCTGAGGTTAAGGGCGCTTTGCACATGATTGTTAGTGAAGGTGGCGATTTTGATTTGCCAACACTGATTGCTGGTTTTGATATTGCGAGCGAGGATTTTTATTTGATCCCGAAACCCGATCTTCGGGATAAAAAATATATTATTGGTGGGGAAGTGGGGGTATTAGGTGAATGTCTTTGTATAGTGGGTTCAAATGAACATATATGGGTGATGACTGATTATTGCGTGAAGGAGTCTTGGATGAAATTGTGGTCTATTTGGCCAAAGATTGTTGACTCTCATTCTGCTTCGTATCCTCTCGGTTTTGATAAGACTATTTTGTGTTATTCGAAGTGTCGAAATGAAATTCTCTTGAATTTTGATGGTAAGAAGTTACTTTGGTATGATCCCAAAAAGAGAATAGTTAGGGATGCTGGGGTTCGCGGTTTGCCAAAAGATTTTGATGCACACGTTTGTGTAAGAAGCCTTGTTCCCCTACACGGCTATGGGAAGGCTGGTGAATCCGAGAAGAAACACAAAGAAAAAGAATGATAAGAGGAGGTAACTTATTGTAATTCTTATTTTATTGTTATTTGCCTCGTATTTTTATCCATTATGGACACAAATTTGATGCTTTGAAGTGCTACGATTTAAAATCATGAATTATGTTTGTCCAATAGTACTTTTATTTTGTTTGGTTTTAGGGGACACACATTTGATTATTTGGAGAACACAATTCAATGGTATTGACATCTTTGAATAGATTTTATTCCGTGATAAAAAATATATACTGGAAGATGAACAAAAAATTGTAGTGGAAAAACAATAATATTAAAGAAATTCATATGAACGCAAATGCTTTTTACTGGTCGTTGAGAAATTTGAAGTCCTATTTGTGACGGGACTTATTGGCACAAAATCTTGTCGTGTTGTTAAAAGTGCTACTTTGTGTTAGTCATATCGTTTCATTTTTATGCGTGTTATATCGTGTTTAACTGGATATGAATATTGTGATACTTATTTTAAATGGGTCGTATTTGTGTTAGTTAAAAAAATAGGATGACAGGTTGTGTCAATTCAATGTTAATAAATCTTGTTGTGTTGTATGGGGGTGAAAACCAAAAACATAACAAAAATCGCTACTCTTGATTAGGTGAATTACCAGGTTGACTAGAATTTATGCGAATAGTGGGTAAGAAAATATTTGATGGTTGCATTTAAGAAAATGATTACTAGTTTGAGGAACACAACTAAAGATACATTTTTGCAGTTACACCTTATCAACTTTAAGCTAATGTTTCTATTGTTCACTTGGTGTAGACGTAGTGATGTACTTCTTTATAAATGTATATAATATGGGAGATGTGTTTTGGAATCTTAAAATAATATCCACGCAGTAAGTCTAGATTTTTTCCACGCACTTATCAAAATGGAGAGTTGTATGATAAAAAGAAGACTACGAGCAATTGAAAATCAATATCAGAATCACGGATAGTTTGATTCTTTCTTGGATTAAGGATTTCAGATATGTTCTTTCACTTGAGGTACATTTATGTCATTTTAAGCTATAGTTCAAATAAAAGAGGTGTGTGTACCTGTGTATCCATGTTTAGTTTTCCACATATTTATGGATAAAAGAACAAAGAACCTTTTATGATGGATTCAAATTGATCTTTTTTCCCCACTACAGATCGTATACATTATGTTGTGTGTGTTAGAGAGGTTTTTTTTATTATAAATATAAGGATTAGCTCAAAATTTCGTATTTGTGGTTAGATTTTGGGTAGTTTTTCCATATTTTGAAAGAGCATGATCTACAATATATGAAAAGTGGCGAGTTATAAAAGATTCTTCTGGTGATAGAGTACATTCTTTATTAGCATTTACATCAAATTGTTTTTTTCCTACTAATTATTCATTTTTTCACGAATATAATAGATGTGATTCATGTTATTTGTTACTATTTTCTTTAGCTCCTTTATTTGCAACAAATTTATTCTTCTTTTGATGTAATGGACTGAAATATAGTGTAAAGGAAGAACACTGCAAAAACAAAATACAAATATTAATAGCAATATACGTCAAAATTACGAGGGAGGGAGACTATGAAATTGGGAAGTCATATATTATTAGGTGATTGAAGTTTATGTAATATGTAATATTGGGTGAAGTAAATAGTTACTTCTTTTTTTATCTTGAAAAGCATGGTAGCTTTCCAACAAAAGGGGCCTCTCATATTGCCATTAGAGAGGCTCTCTAAATGTATTATTAGCTCTAACTTTCGAGGCAAGGATTTGAACACTAATCATTTTTTTTGCAAACTCTTAACTGCTAAGACTATTATATACATTCATAGAAATATATATAGAGAGGTGGGACCCTCCCATTTTTGGGATCCTACGCACCCACCTGGGCTACCTATGGCTAGAGTTGGGCTTGCATTTGTGTCAACTAGCATGGGTGCTTGAAATGGTAAAGACGTCAATAATTTTTATGTTTTCGTAATAGTTTTTTTTATATGTTTTTTTAGGTGTGGGGGTGGTCGGAGCTGCTCTAATAATATACGTGTGTTTTTAATTTTTCTTTTTCCCCCATTATTTTTTTCTTCCTCAATTATGGAATAATAGTGAAGTGTGAAGAGAGTTTTGAAAAAATTAGAAGCTTGCTTCTCTCTGTATTCTCGGCCATTTTAATTAGTAAAAGTACCTTTTTTTTCCTTTTGAATCGAACTATGTTATGATGCTCATTTTTAGGTACTGTAAGGTTGCGTTTGTTTTTTCATCTGAATCAGAAGTTTGAAAACTGAAGTCTTTGAAATCTAATTCTAAAAAATATGTTTGTTTTTATGTCTGAATATAGCTATGAATGAATGTATTTAGACTGATTTAACTTCAGAGATATAATTACCTCTTAATCATTCAGAGGAAAAAATAGTCGTTAGTCTCTTAATCATTTAAAAAACAAACATTATTTGGTACCTCTTAAGTCTGAATGGTTTAGATTCAGACTTAAGAGATAAAAACAAACACCACCTATGTTTACAAGTTTTTCCCCTTTTCTTGTGTGCATCTTATTTTCATTAAGGAGGTGAAAGAGTAATAGCCACTGGTAATAGTAACATTGGTGAACTTTAGAAATGTGTCCGTGTTCCATTGATGAATTTTAGAAATGAATATGCCATTTATGATAGAGATGATATCACCGCTATCACTTTTCATTTCAGTCTATTACGGAAAAAATTCTCATCATTGAATACATCAGCAATAGCATTAGAAAGGCTAAATTTTGTTGGATCCTGTGGGTTTGGATTCAGATGAATATCTCGCATTTTTTTAAAATTTGTGTAGTCTCAGTGTCTCCCCTTCTATAACTTTAAAATTTATTATAATTATGTGTTGCCATTATTAGGTCTTAATTAAAAATAAAGGAAGTGCCAGAAGGGTTCCTGAATTTTATCAGCTTTTGGAAAAAAACTGCGTGGTATTTTAGTTTAAGCAACCTCATTTATAATATATAACTTGTCATTAGTGTTGAGTTATAAATTCGTTGTACGAATCATTCACTTTTCACGTATATAATAGCCGATTCATGTCATTTGTTGCTAGTTTCTCTAACTCCTCCATCTACACCAAATTAGTCTTTTGGTGCAGTGCAGTGAAAAATAAACGTCGTATTTATGAGAGAGGGAGATAGTGTGAAATTGGTGAGTTATGTATAACAAACTTGAAATGTTAAGTTTCAAGTGAAGCCTTGAATTTGGCGAGTTATATTACTCAAAGGAATTCTATAGCTTCTCCTTCCTCAAATTTCATGTGAAGCCTTAAACTTCACAGGATCATTTATTTGGAGCGGCTTGGTAAAAGAAAGGAGGGAAGAAGGAATCTAGCAGAAAAATCGAGGAGTTTCATAATGTTTTGAGCAGGGGTTATATTCAGGAAATAGAATTCAAAGGTCCAAAGATCACTTGGACCAACAAGAGAGAATACTTGGCAAATGTGAAGGAGAGGATTGATCGGGCTCTTATCAATCTTGAGTGGAGGAGCACTTTTCCAGAGGCCGTCCTTTTACATGAGACAATTAGAGGGTCGGATGACTTCTCTCTCGTTCTTGATCGGCTGCCCCAGATCCATAAGCCGAAGTTCAGATTTAGATTTGAATCCAAGTAGGTGGGGGCCTAGCAGAGTGAAGAGACCATTAAAAATGGTTGGGAGAGTGAGGTCAGAGGGTCCCACATTTTCAGAGTTGCTTCTAAAATCAAGTGTGTGGCAAAAGATATGATGAATTGGAGGAAGAACCACTTTGGGGACTCTCGCGTTCTTTTGAATGACCTCAATAAAAAATTGGCCTTGGTCCAACAGTTGGCACTAACCTCTCTAAATCTCAAAGCCGAGGCTTCGCTTGTAGCAGACATCGGCAAGATTCTTATCAGGAGGAACAACACTGGCAACAACGATCTTGTATAAATTGGCTTAAATTTGGTGAAAAAAACACCAAATTCTTCCACACCACAACCATCTAGAGAAGGAGCAGAAACCGTATCGTCAAGTTAATGAAAGAAGACGGCAACTGGACTGCTGAAGAGGACGACCTGAAGACTCTGGTTCGTAGCCATTTTGTAGAGCTATTTAATTCCCAAGGGGCCAGAGAGATATAAGGGCCTACAGAAGCTTTGGAATGTCTTGTCTCTGCTGACATGAATGCGGAGTTATGCAGACCGCTTACTAATAAGGAGATAGCCACTGCTGTTTTACAACTTAGGGCCACTATAGCTCCCGGTCCAGATGGTTTCCTGGGCTTATTTTACCAAAAATACTAGCATGTTGTGGGGGTTGACGTGTGTAGTGCCGTTAAGGGTTTTTTTATGGGGAATTTCCTTCTTAAAGAATTCAACATCACCAATGTCGTCCTTATTCCAAAGGTTTACGCTCCTGAAAATTTAAACCAGTTTCGCCCCATTAGTCTGTGTAATTTCTTGTATAAGATCATCTCCAAAACTTTGGACAGTCGGTTGAAACCTTTACTTTAAACTCTGATCACCCAGAACCAGGCGGCCTTCATCCCTAACAGATTGATTCAAGATAGTATCATCATAGCCCATGAAGCCTTCCATTATTTGAAACTTGGGAAGAAGAGAAAGAAAGAAGAGTTGGCCCTTAAACTGGACCTCAACAAGGCTTATGATCGTGTTGAGTGGGATTTCCTCCAATGTGTTATAGAGAAATTAGGTTTATGTAGGAAATAAATTCAACTCATAATACTCATAATGCAGTGTGTTACCACTGTTTCTTTCAAGGTGCTCCTGAATGGAGAGGAATGCTGCGAAATCAAACCTGAGAGATGCCTTTGTTAGGGAGATCCACTCTCCCCGTATTTGTTCCTCCTTGTCCAGGATGTGCTGTTCAGAATGATCACAAGCTCAATGTCTAGAGGTCTCATCTCTGGGATTAAAATGAAACGAGGCTGCCCAACCCTTTCCCATCTCTTCTTTGCCGATGACTCAATCTTATTCCTTCAATCAAATAGGACTGAATGTATGGAGGTCCTCAACATTCTCCATCAACATGGCATAGCGTCTGGCCAAAGCGTTAATTTTGCCAAATCGGGAGCGTGCTTCTCACCCAACACCAGCGAGGTAACCAAAGCGTACTTTTGTAATCTCCTCAAAGTGAGCGAAATGGGGTCGTTCAAAAACTCAGTCTTTCGCTTTCATTCTGGATAAGGTGGCAAGTAAATTAAGAGGCTGGAATCAGCTTCTTTTATCTCCGGGAGGTAGGAGTGTACTCATCAAATCAGTGATCCAAGCTATCCCCACATATATCATGTCTTGTGTTCTCCTCCCCAATTCTCTCTGCAACAATATCAACTCAATGACGAGTAACTTCTGGTGGGGAGTCTTGGAAGAGAAGTATAAAATCCATTGGTTAAAGTGGTCCAAGCTCACCAAACCCATCAACAAGGGAGGTCTTGGCTTGAGGGACTTCACTGCCTTCAATAAAGCCCTTCTCGCTAAACAGGGTTGGCGGTTGATCCAAAACCCTGATGCTCTCTGGGCCAAGACCATCAAAGCAATTTACTTTCCCATGGATTCTTTTATTGAAGCTAGCCTTTGTGGATTTGGTGCAGCATCCTGGAGGGTAGAAAGATTTTACTCAATGGGATGTGTTGGCAGGTGGGAGATGGGGAAGATATTAGTATATGGGATGACAAATGGATCCCCAACTTGAAGGGGTTTAAACTCTCTACTGTGAAACCCCCAGATGCTGTGGAATCCAGAGTGGTGGAGCTTATCCATCCTCATACAAGGGAGTAGAATGCAAATAGGATTAAGGAGATGATGACGAATGAGGAAGCCGATATTATCTTGAGTATTCCTATCTCTCACGGTGCTGCCAATGACAGTTTGGTGTGGCCCTACAACAAGAATGGGGTACTGTTAAATCAGGGTATATAGAAGGCTACTAAAACTCACATGGAGGCTGTCAATACAATGAGCACCTCCTCCTCCTTTCAACCTCACCCAAACCTATGGAAAGCTTTATGGAGTATGGATGTCCCTCCTAAGTTCAAACATTTTATGTGGAAAGTTGTCAACACCACCTTGGCTAGAAATTTCAATCTCTTTAAAAGGAACTGCCCTAATTCTCCTCTATGTGCCCTTTGCACTAATGATTTGGAGGATGTCGAGCACCTTTTTTTGCGATACCCACAAGCCAAAGACATCTGGGATAAATGTGGTATGGAGGAGGTTCGGAAGGAAGCTAATGACCGGAGCACGTTTATTTGGTTCTCTGATATAGTTGAGAAGGTGGGCTCTGTGTTTTTGGGGTCCAAAAACCTTAAAGCTATAGTGTTCCCACTGTGGTTTATTTTGGTTAAATAGGAACCACGCCGTCTTTAGTGGTGCTAAACGTCCAATCAATATCATTGTTGATAATATTTTCAGAATGTCTGAGGAGGTTACCTCTAAAGCTGACCTAAGCTTTTACAATGATTCTTCCCCAGTGCACCAGGATGATCAGTGGGCCAGTCCGATCGATACAAAAGCTTGTTTCAGAGTTGACGCTGCTTTCTACCACAAGTCTAATAAAGCCACGATTGGAGGGTTTCCTCAAAATACTAATGGTCAGTTTCAGCTGGGATTCCGAAAGACCAGACTTGCAGTTTCCTCTTTATGCAACGAAGCTCTTGCTTTGAGAGAGGCTTGCCTCGCAGCAAAGTGGTGTGGTGTGACAAGTATCGTCCTTGAAAGCGACAACAAAGGGGTCATTCAATGCTGCAACAGACGAGATGGAACTCCTTGGGAGATTAAGGCCATTTTAGCTGACATTTGGGAAATTTACATCAGGTTGGGATGCGACTTTCCAATGGGTCCCTAGGAGGTTGAACAATGTAGCTCACTGGATTTGTCACAACCCTAATGCCTTTCTTAATTATGGCTGGTCTGTATCTCTCTATGCGGAGCTTTATAATTTGTTTCCAATGCAGTAGTGGGCCCTGCCTTGCTTTATGTAAAAAAAAAAGATTAATTATGATTTATAAATGTATGACTGTTAGTTATATGTGAGTAGTACAAGCTATTATTTTAAGTTAAGATCATGTTTATTTAAGTTTTCACACATAATTGTGATGTGGTGTCTTCCAAATACGGTCAAATATGCACAGAAAAACAAATTAAGTTGAAGAAAAGTATACTGTCATAGACTGAACTTTGTGCTTCAATAAGGGATGCAACATTTTCTCCATAAAACTTTGGTGACAACTATACTATAGCTAACAATTCCTTTTCATAAGTTGAGATCCTAGGTAGTTAGGTCTTAAGGCCTTATTGAAAGAAGCAACATGCCTGCTAAGCTGCTTAAGAACCAACTTTTTAAAGGGCTAAACGCTCGAGGCATATTCACGACAAAGGTGAGGCATAAGCCTCTAGCAGAACAAGGCCTGGGCCTTGACTTGAACAAAATTTCAAAAAATAAATAAAAAATAACACTAATATAATAACAAAAATGGTTTATCATCACTCCATTACAAAAAAAAAAAATGTTTCACTACGTAGGGTATGTGTACAGAGAAAGTAGATAATCACTCAATAGGTGTATTATAAAAGTATAAATGAAATAGAGTAATGAAATTTTGTCAACTTATCCACTAGAGGAGGCTTCTTCGTTATACTCATCTGCATCCATATGAAGTTGATAGCAGCTTATTATATAGGTTGTCATGCTCAGAAAAGATAAGATTATAGGAATGAGTGGACAAAAATAATTCTTGCACTCTACCTTCATCTATTATGTTTGAAAACATCTCTAGTTGAGTCCTTTTAATCGTCATGTTTTAATATGTGCCATTGGCTTTGCACTTGTGAAGCATGGTCACAAGTACGAGTATCCAGTCCGACATTGGCACGCCAGTGATATACAAATATTGACGTAAACTACACGCCAAAAGGCTTCAAAAAACTAAACACACACTTTAAGAGAGAGAAAGTAATATTTTTTTCCAAATATTGAGTGCACCATATGAGGAATACAAGGAGTCTATTTATAAGTGGGGAAAGGGAGCACTAAATGGGTCTCTAACCAATGTGGGACTCCCACTTTACAAAGAAGCCTAATACCCATTTGTGCTCACCTATGCCCAAACTTACAAATAAACAACAAAACAAAATTAATAAAAATAAAGAAAAATAACAAAAAGAAAATAAAGCTATAATATACCTAAAAATAACAAAAATGCCCTCGATTCACATGAATTTCCCCCTCTTAAAATCAAGCTCGTCCTCGAGCGCTCAAAAATTGGGGAGTCGTGAAGATATTTCAAAAAAAGGGTACTAAAAACTTGGGGGGAAAAAGGAAATTTCTGAAACTTGAGGGTGTCCATACTGCAATTTCTTCTTTATTGCTTCTTCTCTCTTATTTCTTCCATCATCCAAACAAACCCTAAATTTCTCCCAGGTCAAAAACAATGTGTGTGAGAGAGAAAGTGGCCAGCAGTGTGTCCGAGCGGGTTGGGGTTGATCGGGTGGTGAAAAAAAAGGTAGGGGGGTTTCGGTAGGGCTGGGTAGGGGTAGGGGGATGCCAGCGGGGTTTTTTGGGGTTGGAGTGGTCGGTAGGGGTCTCTTTTTGGGATGGGGCAGCGGGGTGTGTAGGGTTAGGGTTTTGGGGGAAGGTGGGGTTATGGCGACGGGTGGGGGTGATTTGAAGGGGGGTGGGCTAGAGGAGGGGTGAGGGGGTAGGTTTAGGGCAGGGGAGTGGTCGGCGAGTGGGGGGGGTGGTGGGGGGCCTAGGTGGGGAGGGTTTAGGGTTGTGAGGTGGGGTGTAGGGGGAGTGGGGCTGTTTGGGGCAGCAGGGGAGAGGTTTGGGCAGGGGAAAATTAGGGTTTGGGAAGGTGATTGTGGTGGTGGGAGGGTTTGGTTGGTGTGCCACCCTAGGGTTTGTTACTTGGCGACAAGGGCGGCGACTTTTAGGCATAGGGTGAGAGGGGTAGCTAGGTTTTGGGAGATTTGGGAGAGAAAAGCTAACCTCTCATGAATGTGCGCCATCTCCGGAGCCATTTGAAATGTAGTGTACGATTTTGATAAAAAAAAAAAATACACCGATATACCAACACCAATGTGGAGCGACACCCGCTCTGATACTAATTTGACGTAAACTACATGCCAAAAGGCTCCAAAAAACTAAACACAAACTTTAAGAGAGAGAAAGTAATATTTTCTTCCAAATATTGAGTGCCCCATATGAGGAATACAAGGGGTCTATTTATAAGTGGGGAAGGGGAGCACTAAATGGGTCTCTAACTAACATGGGACTCCCACTTTACAAATAAGCTTAGTACCCATTTGTGCTAACCTATGCCCAAACTTACAAATAAACAACAAAAAAAAATAATAAAAATAAAGAAAAATAACAAAAATAAAACAAAACTATAATATGCCTAAAAATGACAAAAATGCCCTCGATTCACATCAAATATATTCTTTATTATGATTATTATTATTATTATATATATAGTTTCATTTGCTTTGAAATTTTAAAAACAATAAGTAATATCCAATCTAATTTATCAAAATGATCATAGTAAAACAATTGAGTAAAAACTACTAAACCCCAAATCAAAAGGTCTAAGATTGGAAGTAAGCGGGAGGCTGACTTTCATTTTTTTATGGAACCCTCAAAAGCTTAAGCTTACATGATGACATTAGTGTTTCTTTAAATTAGTTAATGTTTGTCCATGCCGTGTTTGCGAAGTGCCAACCTCATTTACAATTTCAAACACGTATGAGTAGACATGTTGCATGCCGGACACATGTCATACTGGTGTCAGAGTATCACGAGTGTCCGACATCGGTTCCTTGCTTTGTATCCATATTCTAAGAAAGTGTGTCAATTTGGACTTTGGCTTCCAACAAACCTCTTAGAAACTATCATGAAACGTCAATTTGGCTCTAGATTCATATCTAGCGAAGCCAATATTGTTCACTTCTTGAGCTGGCTCCTTCTCAAGACCCAAATCCTCTACTTGACATATAGTCTGAAACACATTTTTTTAAGTTTCGATATTCCACTATTTCAGATGCCCTCTTAACCTCATTAACCTGAAATGTTTGAGCAATATACCGCATTGCATTTCCCTCAATATTTTGGCCCATATGAAGCGTTGATTCTTCAAAACACTCATTGCACCCGCACCCTGAATCGCCACACCGATGCCTTATTTTTCTGAATTGTCGCACCCTTGTCAGAACCCCGCTGCACCCGCGCTTCATAGATTGTCCCTAACTATTAAACACCGTGTCAATAAAAGATTGATGCTTTGTCCACATGTTTTGAAACACAAATGGTTAGGCATTTTGTGAAACTGAAACCATTGTTAGAGAATGGTCCTACTTCGTCGTATTTAAATATTTCATCCTTGTAGAATTGAAATACTACACCCACTCCACATTAACTAAAATTCTAAAGAATCCAGGCCATACTAACAAGAATTTCTATGTTGCTACACCAAGTATACTTCTTTCAAAACCAAGATCCACCAATACACTAGAAGAGATATCATTGATGAAATCTGAAGCTTCTCTTAAATGAATCTCACGTTCTCCCCGTGGACATCACCTCCAATCATCCAAGGGAAAGAAATTAGAGGAAATTCGCTTCCTCTCTGCCTGAGAATCCATTCTTCCCAAGCATTGGAAATATGCTTCTGACATTGAATCTGATCTAATCTGATATGATTAGGTGAAGGTTGGTAAAGGAAATTGCACCAACTGACTTAAATTGTAGCATTTTATAGTTAGTAATGGGCATCATTTCCTTCGATTTTTAAGAAATCGATCAAGAGGAATTTTTACCTTGATTGATCTATAATGTATAATTATAAGTATTGTTTCATTTACCTATCAAGAGAACACCTTTAGCGAGAAAACCAAGATGGAATATTCCACAAATCTATGCAATACAGGTTAAATATTTTCCAGATTATGTGGATTTAGTTTTATACCTCGTATTCCTATAGCATAACACTCCTTGGTTCTCTAAGCGTATTGGCTTGGAAGCTCTATAACTATGTAGACTTGGTCACTTTGTACATTAATAAAGTGATCAGTGCCAAAGTGAATAAGCTGCAGAATACATATGGATTTATGTCAGTGGCCTGTTTTAAGAGATGAAAAGTAAAATGCAAAGAAGGAAGTTCAAGTAGTTTCCTCACAAAAATATCTCGAATCTTGCCAAACGGGATTCACTTCTTCACAAATCTTATCAAAAAAAAAAAAAAAAATTAACAAAAGCAACTTCTTCACAAATATTATAAGAAAGATATTTAAAAAATAAGAACTACTTGCAGAATTCAATTCTATATTTACATTATGAAGTAGACATTCTTGTGTCCCATATGTGCTTATAACTGACACATGTTACATTCAATCCTTCGTTAAGAAACATCTAGATATAGTCCTTCGATTCCTTCAAGAGAACTACATGATGGGTATATGTCAATTTATTAAAACTGCTAACACACGAAGTCACCAATTCATTACCAAGTATTCTTCTCATATACTTATGTTCTATTTGGTTCCGGGTCAAATATTTAAACTTCGAGTACATTACATTACTTTTCACCATTTGAATCTTTTACCGGTAACATATATTTCACCTTGAACTTAACAGGGACTTGATGTCGAATGCTAGAACATCGTTCTTTATAAGAGCATGGAAATTCAGAATGGACCAATATGCACATTTTGGACTGATAGACAGAGACAATAGATAAACTACAGAAGCGGCAGTTGTACTAATTAAAATTGCATACATTTTTCTATCTGGCTTCAAGATTTGATTATTTTACTCTCTTCAGTTTTTTCATTGACCATTTTTCGCTTAGGTTGAATATCTAAATTGTAATTCTAGATTTTTCTTTTAATTCTTTGTTTTGTAATTATGTTATTTGTGGATTTTAGTAATGATAATATAAAGAATTATACACGCCCCATACAAAGAGACGTGATTATATATTTGTGGTGAACTAGTTCCCCCTATGCACAAGGGTTTTCCTTCATTAGAATGGAAGATGCAAGCAAAGCTCTATGTAGGAGCTCTTTATGTTGTGTGTGCATATAAAAGTTAATGCTATTAACAACCCTGTTAACTGCTGAATAAAGTTTGAAACAGTGAGCTCTAAAACAGATCACTGTATAGAATCCACCTTGCACCTTATCTAAAGTTGTTTGAAATTTTATTTTCAATCTCACTTATTCTCTGTCCATCAATGAAACTATAGAAATTTGTGATCTCTAATAAGCTTTTTCAATCTTCTGATAGATGGGGGATACAATTCCCCCTTGCCCCTCCCCTCCCCACCCACCCACCCACCCACACGATGCTCATCCTCATCATGCCAAAATGGTTGCAGCCAAAAAATCTGTCTTTCTTTGATATATTCCCATGATGATTAGTCACGAGGGGACTTAATCTCTCTAATTCTACTTTTCACTTATTTTTTATACTAGAAAAGAGCTATTATATTTGAAAGCATCTCTAATAAAATTTCCTACCATGTTGGGTTGTTTCAATATGTTTTATTGGTTTCACATCCGCATGTTTCACAATTCTTCACAGTCTATATAGTCTATAGTGCAATATCAATGACTGTGTTAGATTTTTTTCTTCTGTCATAGTTTTTCTTTTTTCTCTCATCTTGTTGTGTTTCTGAGAAAATAATATGCTTTTCTGTGACAACTTGAATGTTCAAATGCTTTTCAATAAAAAAAACTGTTCAACATTATCTCTTCGAAGTTACTTAGCAGTATAAATTTGAACACTTGATCCTAGGATCACCTTAATAATGAATTCTGATCGGTTGATTATGTCATACCCATAATCGTGACAACCAGAGAAGGGAAGAGAATTTTCTTGAAGTCAGCTTGTTAATTGGTTTATTCATTATTGACAACAAAATAAGATTTTATTCGTGAATGTGATTTGTGGTACACTTTTCCTTCGTCTTGTTTAAGAGATTATTTTGATTGCTATATTAAATATTTAACAATCATTCAAAGTTAATTAGCTGGTTTATGCCTGGATCCTTATTCCAATACGGAATTTATTAGTTGGCAACATAGTTATTAATGTGCTTTATCTAATAATCTGGTACGATTGGCTTTTGTGTGACTTACAGTAGGTTTTACTTGCTAATTTATGAAGAAAGATGAGCAGAACCAAATATTACATTCTTTCTATGGTGTACAATATACATATTGATACTATAAGGAGGACAACAACAAGGATTGAACAAACTTTTGTTGTTGCTTGTATAAGTTTAACTAGTTTATACAAATAAAGGAATGAATCAATAATACTGAACAACTTAGGATTAATATGCAGAGACAAAATTAGCAAGGGGACAAATGGGGCCATGTCCCCCTTAAAACTTTCAAAAACTTTTGATCAATTGTTGTTATAGTAGGTTAGTATCAAAACGTATGTGGTCCCTAATCCATGAACTCCAATGGTTTTAGAGAGTGAGAAAGTTGGTGGGGGGAAAGCCTTTTTTACTGATCGAGAGCGAAAAGTAGCGTCGCGTCGCGTCAGAACGCTAATCGTTGTTTTCGTTTCTCCTACTCAATACAAAAACCTAAACTACGACTACACTTGCGAGGCAAGTATAGTGGTAAGTCGGGTATCGTAAGAAATCCATAGGGAGTGATTGAATTTTAGATGTTAATTGCTTTAAAACTTCAAGAATAAAAGTGTAAAATAAATAAATGAAAAGGTGATGGTTGGGAATGATGACAAAAGAGAAAAATGAAGAAGTTAACAGTATACTACAATTAATAAAACGAGAGTCGGGATTGCATCCCCACCATGGGCTAAACAACTAATAATTAGAATTTCGATTCGAAAATATTAATCTAGCATTTTCAATTAAGCATAAACATCACACAATAAGGAATTTAACCCAAAGTTGGGAGATTAAACATTTAATAAAAAATGGTCACACGCGGATTAAATTCGAATTGTCGCTATAAACACTAACGTTGCGTGACAAAGAAAGTTAAACGCATAATAATCCGACTTTAATACGCGAGGTTTCAATTAAATGCAATTTTACACAAAACCTAATTTTCGGAGCTCAACGCCCATTAATGGCGGAAACGCAATCCCAACCCGTTATCTACGGACAATACATGGATTAAACTACTTTAAACAACAAATAAACTAATTAAAGCAATAAATAACAACAATAAAGTAATTTGAAAGCAAGGAAACTAGTTATCAAAGCAAGAAATGAAGAAATACAACTATATTAACGGAGAGGGAAGATGAAAGTACCAATTACAAATCCAAATGGGTGTCGAACCAAGAGAGGAAGAAAAAGAGCTCTCAAATCCCCCCAAACCCTAAGCTAAACTAACTTAAAATGAAAGATATTTATCTCAAAATGAGATGGATTGGTTTTATACAAAATATCCTATGGCAAACTTGTAATAAAAGGGAAGAAAAACAAAAATCTGGAGGGCCGAATCGATTCGAAAATGGGGAAATTCGACTTGTCATTCTGGTGCATTCCGAATCGATTCGGTTTTTGGCCGAATCGATTGGCACCCTACAGGTCTGAATTCTGCAGCTTTGTCCTGTTTTACGGAAAATGCCGCCATTTCTTCGTTATAGCTCAGAATGAGGCACGGTCGGAGTCTATGCGAAGATAACTCAGAGGAATACAACATCCAAGAAGGCATTAGGACAAAAAATCAAAATATGAAATGACTAAAATGCCTTTGAATGTGACCTTGAGTGTACTTTTTAAGTCAAAACCATCCTAAAAATGCCATAACTCCTCCGATACAACTCGGATTCATTGACCGTCTGTGACCACGCGAAGAGAAATCATAGGGATTCAACTTTCGTGAAGAGCTCGGGATTCAAACTCGAATGCTGAAATTACTAAAATGCCCCCGAAGCTGCAAAAGTCGACGAAACTTTTCCGGAAAGCATCCGAACTTCATACTAGGCATTCAAATACCTACAAAAGCTCAATTAACCCCTGCAAAATATGTTAACATAGAAATCCGAGGTTTTATGGTTAACGAGCATAAGTATAGGGATTAAGATACCCAAGGGTGCTAATAAGGCGCAGGTTAACGGGTGAAATACGCAATATTTGCGTCGTATCACCCCCCCCCCCCTAACTTACACATTGCTAGTCTCTAGCAATGAAATAGGAAACAACAAGAACAATTAGTAAACAGAAAGCAATATACAAATAGAAAATGGGATGAAAAAGCAATAAAAAGATAACGCCACTTTTGCGGGCGAATGATCGCATTTAGCATATGCAATAAGCCGTTAAACCCCTAGGTTACCCTAGTGGACGAGTGTCGTCTCGTGAGGGCTTTCAGGGGTGATACCCACAAACATCATATGGTTTCCTCAAAATATGACCAACCCAACATGCGACAAACTCAACAACAACAACGAAAAAGATTTCAAACATGTTATTAGCATATTGAATGAATTCAAACTAAAGTTCGTTGTTATTAACAGGTTGAATGCACCTCATAGAATTTGAACTTTAAAAGTGGGAGGGGGGAGAGCAAATGCAAAATATGATTTGGTAAAAACTTAAATAAATCGGATAAACATAGAGCAAGCATATATTCAATCCTCACAGGCATTACACTCAACAAATGAAATCACTCGGAATGGGAGGTAATACACGGGACATGCGGGTATAAAGAGTAAATGTAAATCGAAACTAGGACATGTACATGTCGCAAATGAAGAACGCTATATAGGAAATGAAAAACTTGTAATCTCAATGAAAGATACCACTCATCAAAAGAGGCGAAATACATTTTCACAGATTATCAAAACTATTATGACTTTTAAATTAAATGCATAGGACTTTATAAGGTTGTACTATAGGTTTGGGGTTAAGGTACGAAATGAAAGGTATATGTATGGATTCAAAGTGTTCGGAGATGAAAACTTGGAATAATGGAAAATTGCGGGCAATATCAAAATTGGAAAACAACTTTTAAAAGGCATTAGATATATCATCGGGGAGAGTAATCAAAGCTTATTGAACTATATACACAACATTTAAAACTTTCTCTTTTCTTTCTTTTCTTCTTTTCTCATTTTTTTTTTGTTTTCTTTTGCTTTTTGCTTTCTCTTTTTCATCACTTTTTTTTACTACTTTCCTTCTTTTTACTTTTCTCACTCTCATATGCCTAAATTGCAACCGACATCATAACAACAACATTCAATCCCATGTATCATTCCAAACAAAGGTATGAAAAGTGTATATATGGGATAAAACTCTAATTTAGAGTTGGTTATGGAATTTTGGGTAATGAAATGAAAGGCTAATATTTTGGCTCAAAGGGGTTGACTAGGGAAACATATAAGGTGTGGTCAAGGCTAATATGGGTGATATAACAAAGATGGCCTATGATCATTTCATCGAGTCAAAACAATATACGAAAATCATGCTCAAGTAACACATTTCAAGTATGAACTCAATTAATGAACGGTCAAATGAAAGAATAGTGAGATTACCAACAAATTCAACGTTTTCAATGAGAAAAGAATAGTGTATGACACTCACAAATGACGAAAGGTACAAAGCTTACTCGGTGTAAGTATATACAATGCAACAAAAGATTATCGAGTTATAAAAATCTTAAACCAAATCAATATAACAAGGAAAGTGCATATGCTCATGGGATAAAGTTTAATTCATGAAGTTATTCACAATATCAATGATTTGAGGACTAAAGTCTAATAACTTCTAAAATCGAGAACATGAATCATTGAGTTGTTTATTGGATCGGGCAATTATTAAAATTTATCATCGGAAACAAGGCAAAATGCCCAATAAAGGAGAAAAAAGAAAGAAAATATTTTTCAAATTTTTTCAAATTTTCACAAAAAGGCGTGCTTAGTAACTAAAAGCAAGCAAATCAATGGACTACACATGAAATGGATAGAATATCCTACACCCCCTAACTTAAATGTTGCATTGTCCTCAATGCGCATTACGAACACAACACAGAGAGGAAAATAACGACATTACCCAAAATTGGAGCGATCTCCATAAGCACGAGTCCAACGGAATCTACAAAACAAGTTAGTACTGAGCATAGCAAAAACAAATAACAAAAAGTTAACTAATTACACTAGACTAAATTAAAAGGAAAGAAAAAAAAGGAAAGAAAGAAAATTAAAAAGCTAACTATTTACAACCTATTATTTAGACTACACACTAACTATACACTAAAAGTCTAAATAGTTGAGTGTCCACCCAAAAAGGGATTTGACTTTGAAAGATCAACGGTGGACCCTCCAAAGCGAACATGCCTCTCGGAAAATAAGAATTCCGTTTGAAAAACGGAAGGCATGTGGGTGGTGAAAAAAGTGAACCATCGCCAATTTGAAATTTTTGGGGGACGATGGGGGATTTGGATACTACGGGGTACAAGACTACATTAGTCTCAGAAAAATCAAAATCACATCCCCAAGATTCTTCAATTGGAAGGGGAGGGGGGGAAGTTCAAGTGAAAAGCCCATGAGATGAAGCATCTCAAAATAACATTCTCGTTCAAGAATCGGGTCAAACTCCTCAGACTTTCAACCGATTCTTGTGATAAATTTAATTGTTCGGGAATAGTAGGGAGTAAAGGAAAGGAAGGACCAACAACCTCAATACAATCGGAAGAATTAATAAGAGGTTGAAAATCGAAAGTGCTAAAGCTTGGCTCACTCTCAATTATTTCTTCAACAAAAAGTGGTGGAGGTGAAACGCAAGTTTCAATCTCGACTCGGTCTTGTAGAGAAATAATCTCATCAAGCTTGGCATCATTTTCAAGAAACGAAGCTTGAGAACTTTCGGATCGGTCATTCATTTCCTTAATAATTAACTCATAATGAAATGAACAAGAAGACATTTCATCTTCTTGTGCGGGTTGCTCAGAGCTAATGGATTCCCTGCATTCCAAATTATCCTCAGAAGGCGATGAGGGATTACTTACATACTCTTGAATTTCAGGCTCAATGCGCTCATCTTCAAGAATTTGTAGGCATTCTCTCATTGTTTTGGGAGTATAACTTGGAAAACAATTCTCATAACAATTAGGGTCCGTTTGATAGCCTTCCAATTCCAAGACAAATTCAGAAAAGTTGGAAAATTCTGGTATTTTCCAGCTTTTGGGTTGTTTGATAGCCTTAATTTGCCTTGGAATTTGTTTACTATGTACAACACCCCTTAAGCACAATTTTCCATCCTAGGGTGGAATTCAATTCTTTGGGGGGGGGGGGGGCAGGTTTTTTTTGCCACTTTTGGGTGGCAAATCAATCGAAACCAATTTTTTTTTACAACTCTATATATTTCATAAATATATAAATATATATTGTTAATAAATATGTAAATATATATATTTCGTATATATATATATATATGTGGGTACCCGGAATTTAGTGCTATAAGCCGGGACGAGTAGCCCAGCCCAAGCGGCCCAAAGTCCAGGCCCCTCATCTTTCGTATGGATCCGATTTCCCCACGACCCCATGAAGGGAAGTTATAGGGGAGCACGATCCCATAAAGGGAAGTTATAGGGAAGATGGCTAATATGGAGGAATCCATCATCTCCATTAACTAACCTACACGTATATAAATTAAACCCTAGGTCCGGGGCAAAGGACAAGTTGTATTCTCTGTATTCATTCTCCAGAATAATTGAGAAATAATACTTACTGCACCACCGTGGATGTAGGCACATCTTTGCTGAACCACGTATATCCGTTGTTGTGTTATTGGCGTTTTATTTTCTTTATTCTTTCTTGGTCATTACTTCTCTCATATTTATTTGTGTTGCATACTAATTGACACCATAATTGGTGCCGTCTGTGGGAAGCGTTCATCTTTCCCTGAGAAGAGCCAACGCCAAGAAAAGAATCTAAGATGTCTGGTCACAGCAGCAACGCTCCTCAAGCAGGAGATATTCAAGAGCCACCTGCTCCTCGCAGGATTAGGTCTGAAGTCCGACGTTCAGATCGTGGGGCTCGCTTGGAAAGGCCAGCCTCAGAAGAAAGTCAAGGACCAGCAAGGTCCACGCAGATATCCAGATTGATCGATGCATACGAGGCAAGGCTCCACGAGCAGAGGGAGTCTTCTCGAAGATATGAGGCTGAGAATGCTCGCTTGAAAAGGAGACTGGAAAGACTGGAGAAGGAACTACGTCCTTACACCAGGAGACACCCCTATCGCACTCCTAGCCCTCAGGCGAGAAAATCTCGCAGCCGAGGAAGGAGCCCTAGGCGGGAATATCAAGGGATCGAAGGTGGCGACTCAGATGACGACCTCCGCGAACAACTAAGAAGAGCTCGCCGCTACTAGAGCCCTGCTCGCAGTGACGACAACATACGGAACCTGGTCCGTAGAGAAATGGACCAACATCCAGCTCACCGCGGCACCAGGTCGACCAGAGAACTCTCCAGGAGAGCCCTCAAGACCCAGATGAAGTCACCCTTCACGAGGGAAATTGAAGAGGAATAGGCTCCCAAGAAATTTGCCATTCCAAGGTTCAATATTTACGACGGGAAGACTGATCCCATTGATCATGTCAGGCAGTACCGGCAGGCCATGACCCTCTGCAATCATCGGGATGCACTGATGTGCCGTATTTTCCCCTCGAGCCTCCATGACGTGTCCCAAAAATGGTTCGAGAAACTCCCTCACCGATCCATCAGAAATTTCAAATCCCTGGCCGAGCTCTTTACAGCTCGAATGGAGGTAAAAAAACTGACAGCGGTGATGCAAGCTTTTCAGATTGATCCAGCAAAATCAGAGTCAGGAAAATGTCGGCGAGCAGAGGACATACACTACAACAAGCATATTGTTTTCACGAATGAAGACCTTGTGGGAGTAAGGACCCCACATCATGATGCCTTGGTCATTACACTCAGGATAGCCAACTTTGACATCGACAGGCTGCTCGTCGATCAAGGAAACTCATCCGAAGTAATGTACATCGACCTGTTCAGGAAATTGAAGTTGAACGTCGCCGACTTAAAGGGAAATACTGTCCCTCTGGTCGGCTTCGCTGGAAAAATGACCATGCCCCTGGGCAAAATAGTACTGCCAGTGCGCGCTGGGAATATTTCCAAGATGATCGAGTTTTTGGTGGTCGACATTGATTCACCGTACCAGGCCATCCTCGGCAGGGGATGGCTTCATGCGATGAAGGCAGTCTCCTCGACCTACCATCAGAAGCTCAAATATGTTACCGAGCGAGGAGTAATGCAGATACACGGTGACTAGGCGATGGCAAGGAAGTGCTTCATAGCGGCCATCCGACCAATGCCAGAGAAAAAAGCTGATCAACCCGGTGAGAAAGTGGAGGAAGGTGCAATTCCTTCCAAATAGCAATTAAAATACGGAAGGCCTGGAGTAGAGGAGACCAGGCTCCTCCCCTCCAAGCGTCTCGTCGAGGACCTGGTAGAAGTGGCGGCTAGGGAAGGCGACAATAACAGAGTCTTCCTGATCGGAGCGTCACTCACCGACCAGGAACAAAAGGAGTTGTCAACCTTACTCAGAAGCAACATAGATGTTTTCGCTTGGGAACCTTATGAGCTGCCAGGAATCGACCCCAATATGGTCTGCCACCAGTTGCACGTCGACCCCACATTCAAGCCGATAACGCAGAAGGCACGGCGAACTGCTCCTGAGAAGGCCAGGGCAATAGAAAAAGAAGTCAAAAAACTGTTGGATGCAGCATCCATACGGGAACTACAATTCCCCAAATGGTTATCCAACCCAGTGGTAGTTCCGAAAAGCAAAGGAAAGTGGAGAGTTTTCATAGACTTCACTGACCTCAACAAAGTCTGCCCCAAGGATAGCTTCCCTCTTCCAAAAATAGACCAACTAGTAGATGCCACCGCAGCTCACGAACGAATGAGTTTCCTGGACGCATACTCGGGGTATCACCAAATTCCCTTGTATACCCCAGATCAGGACAAGATGACGTTTATCATGACGGTTGGTTTATATTATTACAAGGTCATGCCTTTTGGGCTAAAAAATGCAGGGGCAAGCTATCAGCGGCTAGTTACTAAAATGTTCAAGAATAAAATGGGAGACACAATGGAGGTCTACATCGACGACTTGCTCGTCAAGAGCAAGGAGAAGGAGAATCACCTCTCGGGCCTGTCAAGTACCTTCAAAATCCTTAGGAAGTACCGAATGAAAATTAATGCGAGCAAGTGTTCCTTCGGTGTCCAGTCAGGGAAGTTTCTTGGGTATTTGGTCAACAAGCGAGGCATAGAGGCTAATCCGGACCAGATTGATGCAATCAATAGAGTACAACCTCCTCGCACAATCCGGGATGTACAGAAGCTCACTGGAATGCTCGCTGCTCTAAATCGTTTCATTTCTAAATCCTCCGAGAGATGCAAGCCTTTCTTCCAACTCTTAAAGGGCAGCAAAGCAGTAGAGTGGAGCCCAGATTGCTCGCGAGCATTGGACGAGCTCAAGTCCTACCTAAGCTCTCCACCACTGCTTATCATACCACAACAAATGGACTCTTTGTACCTCTACCTCTCTGTATCCAGTCACACTGTCAGCTCGGCGCTAATGTGTGAAGTTACGGGAATCCAACATCCAGTCTATTACGCGAGCAAAACCTTATTAGATGCCGAGCAGCGCTACCTACCATTGGAAAAGCTCGTATTTACCCTAGTAATAGCCTCGAGGAAACTGAAGCATTACTTCGAAGCTCATACGATCATCGTACTTACATCACACCCCCTCAAGGCTGTCCTAAGGAAGGCGGATTTGTCAGGCAGACTGTCTAAATGGTCAGTCGAGCTCGGCCGATTTGACATCCAATTTCAAGCAAGGACAGCTATCAAGGGTCAAATCCTTGCCGATTTCATAGCTGAATTCACAGGCGAAGAACCCTCCGACCATCCTAAGCCAACAGAGCAAAATAACCAAGCTACAATGGAAAGCTGGAAACTATTCGTTGATGGAGCCTCCAACTCAAAGGGGGCAGGGGTAGGAATTGTTCTCATCACTCCAAAAAACACAGTCCTTGAGCAAGGAATCAGGCTGGGATTTGCAGCCTCCAACAACGAAGCAGAATACGAAGCCCTAATAGCAGGTCTCCAAAAAGCGCAAACTCTGGGAGCAAAGCGTTTGAAGTTATTCGGTGATTCGAACTAGTTTCCAACCAAATAAGTGGAGACTATAACGCGAAGGATGAAAGAATGGCAGCCTACCTCTCCTTGGTGAAAAACTTAATGATGAACTTTGAAGAGATCAACATCCAGCAATTTCCCAAGGGGCAAAACAGCCACGTTGATGCGTTAGCATCCCTCAGCTCGGAAGTTGATTCTAGCCTTAAAAGGGTTATCCCTATCGATTTCCTCAGTTGCCCAAGCATTTACCCCAACTGCGAGCTTCCAAACGCGAAACCAATACTCCATTTGGAATCAGCCCCCAGCTGGATGGATCCCCTGAAGGATTATTTAAAGGAAGGAACGCTTCCAGAGGACAAGAGAACTGCCCACCAGATAAGAGTCAAAACTGCTCACTTTCACTTATACACAGGAGGTGACTTGTATAAAAGATCTTTCTCCGGTCCCTACCTTAGATGTATCCACCCAGGCGATGTCAAGAAAGTACTTCACGAGCTTCACGAAGGAATCTGTGGAAGTCATGTCTGAGGAAGGTCTCTAGCCTTCCGAGCAATGAAGGAAGGCTATTGGTGGCCATACATGCAAAAGGACTCCGCAGTATATGTCCGCAAATGCCTGAAATGCCAACTTCACGCTCCTATGGTCCACCAGCCCGCCAGTGAATTAAAATCCCTGACCAGTCCCTGGCCCTTCGCCCAGTGGGGAATGGACATCGTGGGACCACTGCCCAACGCTGCCGGCAATCGCAAATACCTGTTGGTTGCAACTGACTATTTTACCAAGTGGATCGAGGCAGAACCACTGGCGAACATCCGAGATGCTGACATGATAAGGTTCGTATGGAGAAATATAATCACTCGATTCGGAATCCCCAGAACCATCATCACTGACAATGGAACACAGTTTGAGAGTGGCCCTTTTCAAGACTTCTGCAACAAACACGGGATCAGGCACCACTTCAGCTCGGTGGCCTACCCTCAAAGCAACGGACAAGCTGAAGCTTCCAACAAAACAGTGATCGCTGGATTGAAGAAGCGGTTAGAGCGAGCCAAAGGCGCATGGGAAACCAAGGTACCGGATATCCTATGGGCATACAGAATGACTCCTAGGCGAGTAATGGGAGAAACGCCATTCTCACTAGAATATGGTATGGAGGCGATCATCCCACTAGAAGCGGGATTGCCAATAATGAGATCCGACCTTGTCGAGCAAGGCCAGAACGATCAGGCTTTGCTCGCTGAACTCGACCTGGCCGACGAGCGTAGGGAACTTGCCCTAGTGAAACTAGCGAGCTATCAGCAACAGCTCGCGAAGCACTACAGCAAAAGGGTCAATCCGAGGAAATTCAAAGTTGGGGACTATGTTCTAAGAAAGGTCCTCGACAACACAGTGAAGCCATCAGACGGTAAATTGGGCCGAAACTGGGAAGGACCTTATAAGATAATTAGAGACGACCTGCAAGGTGCCTATCAATTGGAAATGATGGAGGGCAGGGAGATACCACGAGCATGGAACGCAGCTAATCTCAAGAAATTCTATTTTTAGGAATTCTAGTATTAAATCTTTTACTGTATTCGTTATGTGAAAGGACAGTTCATTTCTCATTTCACTAATGAAAATCTCTTAGTTGATCACTCTCTAATTAGTAACAGTTATATTTTATTTCACATCCCTTCCAAATCACAGGCATAATGGTCGACATAGCAGGGGAACACCCCTCCTCGGGTCATCGTCATGAAGCACGACAGACCTCTTAGCATTGCCCTTGGCAATATATGAAGCCCTACAGAGTATTCTTAGGCATCAAACCTACTTTGGTTAAACAAAATCCTGATCGGATGAAGACATCCAATACCAGGTGTGTCCTCGCCAATTGCCCTACTTAGGCCTAAGGGAGTGTGACGACACAACCTAAAAGGTAAAGTGAGGGCACAATGGTATTCTTGCATTGTACTGGACTGGGGGGACACTCACATGACAAAATAAAAAGGATTGTGAAGCAGCAAAAATATAGAAGGATTGGATGAACACGTTTGGTCGGCGAAATTGCCCAAAACACGAACTTTTCATTAATCTTTTATATTTACAAACAATGATAATACATGTTTAGTCGGCGAAGCTCGCCCAAAGCATTTACATTATCAAAGAGAAAAAAGAATAACAAAATCTCAAGGAGGTGGAAGCCTCCGAGCAAGATAATCAGCAACTTTAGCTCTCCTTACATCATCAGGAGCGGGGGCTAACTCTTCCATGACCTCATTTGCGTCCAACTCCAACAGTTGCCGTGGAATAGCATCAATGGGTATTAATCGATCATCCCTCCTGAATGGATTGGGCATCAGAGTGGAGGAGGACATCTCGTGTCGATACCATAACACCGAATTCCTCGGGACCTGCAGCTCTCTCAGGGCACTCAACCACCCTCTGATGAAGGAAAGTTCCTCAAACTCTGATAGTCTCATTGGAGCATTCAGCCAACCTTGATCGTAGCCCTCAGACCACACTTGTCGAGGACCCTTCCTGAACAAATGCCGTAGTCGGGTGACGTCCCTCTGGAGCCCAGCAGCAGTTACATAAGCTCGCCGAACATCGTCGCGCAGCTCCACCATCTCCCTCTCACGCCGTTCCTCGGCTTCCCTATTCCTACCCCTGGCACTCCTGCCAGCACGCGGGAGGGGAGGCCGAGCAGCCCGCGACGAAGAAGAACCTTGCAGGACTACTGAAACGGTGCTCGGCAAATGCTCCTTAAGCTTTAGGACTTCCCTCCTCAAATCTTCATTCTCCTGCTGCAGGAACTCCCCAACCTGGTTAATCTCGGTGGCCTCCAGCAACCTTGCCCTCAGTGCACTGACTTCTTCTTGTACCGAGGCACGAATTTCTTCCATCTCCTGGAGCCTGTCCTTTAGCTTGGCCACCAGCTCGGACTGATCCTTATATTTTTAGTTACTTGACTTAGTAAACCTGCAAAGTCTAGCAAAGGCCTGGCGAACTGCAGGTCTTGTATTAGGACCAAGAGCCCTACCCAGTTGGGAGGTAACAGGAATATAGTCATCAACATCAACCAACTACAGGTAAAAGAAAGATAGAATAAAGAAAGGGATCAGCGTAAATAAGAGGATAATCTTCTCATTTCATTAATAAAGACCAAGTACATCGAGCAGAAAAAACTTGGGAGATTACAAGCAAAAAGTACAAAAGTAAATCCTAAGAACAAATTAACTAGCAACCTCAGGCTGCCAAGCGGTGTCTGGCTGCTTCCCCTTATCAGCTGCAGCAGAGCTATCCCCCTCAGCAGGAATGCTTTTCGTCGCCTGAACAGGGCGAACACCAGTAGGAACTGTATCCGAGGGAAGATCAGTTCCCTCGATAGTTGGAGCAGGAGCTTCTTCGTCCACAGTTGGCTTGGGACCTGGGTCGTGCTCATCAAACAGGGAAGACTCAGCATCCACACCAGCAGCTAGAAGAGCTTTCTTCCATCCCTTCTTGAAGTTCAGACGGTTGATGTAGCCAATCTGAACCTCAGCATCATCATAAGCAGCATCCCACCCAGAGTTGTATGAGTCCTCCTTAATGGTGGCTGCCTGGGCTTTTTCCGCCTCCAGCTGCTCGGCCAGAACCCTGTTCTTCTCTGCGAGGTCCAGCTTGCTCGAGCACACTAGGTCATAAGCCTTCCTCAGCTCGCCCAGCTCCTTAACCGTGTTATCCCTCTCACGGTCAGAATTGACGAGGGACAGATCAGACGAAGCTCGAGCTGCATCAGCAGCTTTCAGATCAGCCTCCAACTGAGAACCCCTGGTTTCCAGAGCAGACTTTTGCTGCTCCAACTCACCGATCCTCTTCACTAGCTCGTCGCGAGAACGGTAGAGCACAACGAAGTCGGTCACAAACTGCAAAGAATGAAGAAGAAATCAGGAAGAGAAAACAATCAAGACTTGTTAAAAAATTGAGAATTGGAAGGGAATTTTACCAAGGCCAGCCTCTGGCTGGCTTGAAGGGCCAGCTGATCGGACCCCAGCGCCCTCTGGCGATCCGCAGGAAGAACTGCTCTCTCAAGCAGCGCAGGAGCTAGCTGAGGAGAAATGGCCACCGAAGCCCCTTCGGGCAAGGCAGATACTGGGACCAAAGCTTGACCTGCCTTGGTCCTTGATTCCATTTTCCTCCTCTCCTCCTCTTTCTCTTTTTCCCTTCTCTTCCTCTCCTCTACTCTCTTCTTCTCCTCCACCTTTTTCCTTTCCTCCTCCTTTTTCCTCTCCCTCTCATTCACCTGCTCCTCCTCTCTCCTCTTCCTCTCTTGCTCTTGAGAGGAAGGTCGAGAACTTGTAGCCGCAACCCCAGATGCAGTTTTCTGCTTCTTTGACCTTTGTGCAAGAGCACATGGTCATCATCATCATCATCATCTCTGATCAGGTTCTTCCTTGGAGGCATATCTTCACCAGAACTGCTGGAAGTACTCGACGATCCTCGAGCCTTAGAAGCCTCCTCAGAATCAGAAGAGCTCTCTTCACCGAGATTACTTGCAGGCTCACTTTCAGAACTCCCTTCCTCTTCGTCCAACTGGATTAGCTCGGCAGTAGTCTCTTCACAGGAAGCAAACTTTGGAACACTGTCCACAGGCCGTCCTATAAAGCTAGAGCCTACGTTCTTATACTCTAACAAGAAAGCGGCAGATCTGGGATGCTCGCCGTCACCCAAAGGCTCTCTGATGTTCCAAGCTTTGACCAACTCAGAAATTCGGACCTCGCTAAGAGCAGGCTCCAAGTTCTGTGACCTCGCTGTAAAAGAAAACGCAAAGAGAGGTTAGAAAAGTCATAAATCAGCAGATATTAAAACAATAGTATGATATCTACCTATATATTCTTCCCCATAAAAGGGAACAGTGAACCTCTCAGACCTCGACCCTTCAGATTGGGGGGAGAACTGCCAATTCTTAAGAAGAAAACCTTCCTGTCAGTAGTCCTTATGGGAATCAGGTAGATTTACTACCAATACCCTATCAGGGCTCCTAGCTTTAAGGTACAGGACGCCCGAACTAGTTCGAGAGAAGGAGTAACAAAAGCAGACCTCAGCAAGCCCCAACCTTGTACCATACAATTGATTTATCCTATGCACGCCGTTCACTATTTTCCATACATTGGGCGAACATTGTGCATGTACAATACTAAAGTAGCTAAAGAAATGCAGAAACAGATCATTAGGGGGAAAGGTAAGTCCCCCTGGGAGAGCAATAAGATGTGAATCCAGTGGGCATCCTCAATATCCCTAACGTTCCTAGGAGGCGAGGCACAACACTCAATCTCTACCCACTCAGGAATGTTGTAGAATTTTCTAAATTCCGAGACTGACCTATTTCCAATCTTCGCTATTGGAAAATACAAGAAAAACTACAAACCAAGAAAAAATGCAAAGGGCACGAGAAACTTACAAGACAAAAGATCAGGTCAAATGACGAAGAAGCAACGAGAGTGGAGGTCGAAAGCAGAAGGTACGAAGCGCAAGATTTATCAAAAGATAGAAGATTGCTGGAAAAGCTGAAACGACGAAAAGAAATGTGCCTTATTCCAACAAACCTTCAAAATCTAATCATATTGCACAGTAAGCGAAGCGGCTGCCGCCAAAAATTGACTCTACAGCTCCCGAGGAATTGCAACGCAATAATCATTTAAATCTGTTGGGCCCACATGCAAGGCACAACAAATTTAGGGGCAATTGTGGGTACCCGGAATTTAGTGCTATAAGCCTGGACGAGTTGCCCAGCCCAAGCGGCCCAAAGTCCAGGCCCCTCATCTTTCGTATCGATCCGATTTCCCCACGACCCCGTGAAGGGAAGTTATAGGGGAGCACGATCCCATAAAGGGAAGTTATAGGGAAGATGGCTAATATGGAGGAATCCATCATCTCCATTAACTAACCTACACGTATATAAATTAAACCTTAGGTCCGGGGCAAAGGACAAGTTGTATTCTCTGTATTCATTCTCCAGAATAATTGAGAAATAATACTTACTGCACCACCATGGACGTAGGCACATCTTTGCTGAACCACGTATATCCGTTGTTGTGTGATTGGCATTTTATTTTCTTTATTCTTTCTTGGTCATTACTTCTCTCATATTTATTTGTGTTGCATACTAATTGTCACCACAATATATATATATATATATATATTATTTACAAAAATATACATGTATATTATATATATAATATATGTATATATTCTGGAAATAATATATATTTAGTATATTCATTATATAATAATATATATTCATATATTCCATAAATAATATATTATATTTACAGAAGATACATGTATTATATATATATATATATATATATATAATATATGTATATATTCTGTAAATAATATATACTTAGTATATTCAATATATAATATAATATATATTCATATATTTCATAAATAATATATTATATTTACAGAACATACATGTATATTATATATATATATAATATATGTATATATTCTGTAAATAATATATATTTAGTATATTCAATATATAATATAATATATATTCATATATTCCATAAATAATATATTATATTTTCATAGAGTTTGAACATTTAATAATATATATTTAGTATATATATATATATATATATATTTTCATAAATAATATAATAATAATAATTATTATTATATATACTAAATATGTTTTTGTACATTTAATAATATATAAATCCGAATATATATTATTAAATACACAATATATATATATATATATACTCCACTATAAATATATATATATATATATATATCCGAACATTTATATTCCACTATAAATATAAATATATATATCCGAACATATATATTCCACAATAAATATATATATCTCCGAACATATATATTCCGCAAATAATATATATATTAATATATATATATTCCATAAATAAATTTTCCACATTTATATCTATTTTCCAACTTTTGCCTTTGATAGAAAATGTGAAAAATTGATGATTTTCCAACTTATATCAAACACACACAAGTTGAAAAGTATTCATTTGCCTTGGAATTGTTTGCCCTGGAATCAATTGTCCTGGAATCATTTGCATTTTCCCAGTTTTCTATCAAACGGACCCTTAAGGTTATCTAAAGAGTAATAGCGAGACATTTCAAAATAAGCTATTCAACAAAAGCGACAAGCGCCGAGATTTCAATTTCTCGAAACAATCTAGCACAAGTCAAAAAGAAAGGAGAAAATAAAGAATACAAATATGAATGAAATAAATACTATGAAATAATAAAACAATTACTATCTAAAACACACTCCCCGGCAACGGCACCATTTTGATCGCGAGGGAAATCGAGTGTTCGTGTAGGGACATTGTCGTTGATTTCGGCTCCCACTCTAGATGCAAAAAACCTAAGATACTACACCTTCGAGGCAAGCACAACGATAAGTCGGGTATCGTAAGAAATCCACAGGGAGTGATTGAATTTTAGATGTTAATTTCTTTAAAACTTCAGGAATAAAAATGTAAAAGGTGATGGGTTGAAAATAAAGAAAAGGGAAAAATTAAGAAGTTAAGTCTAAACTAGAAATAATAAAACGAGAGTCGGGATCGCGTCCCCACCATGGGCTAAACAACTAATAATTAGAATTTCGGTTCGAAAACATTTAATCGAGCATTTTCAATTACGCATAAGCATCACACAATAAGAAATTTAACCCAAAGTTGATAGAGATTAAACATTTAATAAAAAATGGTCACACGCGGATTAAATTCAGATTGTCGCTATAAACATTAACGTTGGGTGACAAAGAAAATTAAACGCATAATAATCCGACTTTAATACGCGAGGTTTCAATTAAATGCAATTTTATACAAAACCTAACTTTCAAAGCTCAACGCCCATTAATGACGGAAACGCAATCCCAACCCGTTATCTACGGACAATACGTGTATTAAACTACTTTAAACAACAAATAAACTAATTAAAGCAATAAATAACAACAATAAACTAATTTGAAAGCAAGGAAACTAGTTATCAAAGCAAGAAATCAAGAAATACAACTATATTAACGGAGAGGGAAGATGAAAGTACCAATTACAAACCCAAATGGGTGTCGAACCAAGAGATGAAGAAGAAGAGCTCTCAAATCCCCCCAAACCCTAAGCTAAACTAACTTAAAATGAAAGATATTTATCTCAAAATGAGATGGATTGGTTTTATACAAAATATCCTATGGAAAACTTGTAATAAAAGGGAAGAAAAATAAAAATCTGGAGGGCCGAATCGATTCGGAAATGGGGAAATTCGAACTGTCATTCTGGTGCATTCCGAATCGATTCAGTTTTTGGCCTAATCGATTGGCACCCTACAGGTCTGAATTCTGCAACTTTGTCCTGTTTTACAGAAAATGCCGCCATTTCTTCGTTATAGCTCGAAATGAGGCACGGTCAAAGGATACGTGAAGATAACTCAGAGGAATACAACATCCAAGAAGACATTAGGCCAAAAAACCAAAATATAAAATGTCTAAAATGCCCTTGAATGTGACCTTGAGTGTACTTTTTAAGTCAAAACCATCCTAAAAATGCCATAACTCCTCCGATACAACTCGGATTCATGCACCGTTGGTGGCCACACGAAGAGAAATCATAGGGCTTCAACTTTCGTGAAGAGCTCGGGATTCAAACCCGAATGCTGAAATTACTAAAATGCCCCTGAAGCTGCAAAATTCGACGAAACTTTTCCAGAAAGCATCCGAACTTCATACTAAGCATCCAAATATATACAAAAGCTCAATTAACCCCTGCAAAATATGTTAACATAGAAATCCGAGGTTGTCTGGTTAACGAGCATAAGTATAGGGATTAAGATACCCAAAGGGGCTAATAAGGCGTAGGTTAACGGGTGAAATACGCAATATTTGCGTCGTATCACTCTTTTATTATATAGCCTCATTATTTGAATTATAAATTTATTATTTGATTGGAAATATTATTTTGAAACCTTACCTAATATTAGTTGTAATCTATTTTTACCCTTAAATTCGATTTAATTGCAAAAAAATTACCTAATTGCAAAAGCTTGAATTTCCCTTTTTTATTATTCTAATTGTAAAAAAATTACCCTTTAATCAACTCTAACTGCTTAATTTTATGTTAACCATTGGTAAACGTATTTAACTTGTTATGTTTTGAAGATGTATTCTAGTTAACATTTTTTATTCTAAATTTGTAGAATGATCCTATTATATTGATTGAATACTTTTTGACGTTTTCTTTTAATATATATTACTGAAGCAAAAAAAATCATTGCAAGTACTGAGATTATTTCTATGAAAAATGACAACTAATAATTGACTCATTTTTGTTTAGTAATTAATTGGATTTTAATTTGTAATACAACATTATGAGAAACAACAAGGTTCGTGATACTTTCATATTCTGTTGTTCAAGAAAAATTTCAATTGTTGGTTCCCATGAAGACTAACTCCTAATTTTGTCCCTGTTAATACGTCACTAAATAATCATATACACACACAAGTGGTGGGGTGTGCTACTTTCAACTTTGGCACCAGACCTTGATGAACAAGGTTAATCTGGATGTTTCACTTTTTCTTTTAGGACATTAAATTTTAAGGGTTGATCTTTATAAATCATTTAGGAGTCTTATTTTTGTTCCCTAGAGTATACGTGTTATGTTTCATATCAGTTAATTACTACAATTTGCCCTCTATTGTTGTAGCTAAATTATTATGAATGAATGAGAAAATGGTTTAAAGAGATAAATATTTTCTTATCTCTGGGTGGCCAAGTAAAAGTGTATGTGGTAAAGTCTTTCTGTTTCGCTTATGTTAAAATGGTAATGGAGCCTAGTCATTGCTGTGAATTAGTAGTATGTATTCTGAGTTTGTTCCTGTAGTTTCTGTCATTGCGAAAGACGATTGGGGCACATCGGGTAGTCCTTTCACTATGACCCCAAATCCTTTAAATAATCTAGTAAGCCTTCACCAACCACTGATCGATAACAAAGCCCCAGCAGTACCGCCTTAGGAGGCCATTGATCTGTAGCAACCAAAAATCGAGCAAAACCCTAGACCTATCAAATTTAACCCTACAAAATCTGAACGTAATCCTTGATCCAAAGATTCCAGAGTACACAATCCCTCATCGTTGTCCCCACAAAGAGCCTATACCCCTCTGGCCCCACCCTCCTTCTTGCCCTCCTGGTACCTAACATCCATGAGTGTTCACGGCATGTCTTCCAGAACTTCGATGAGTCCCCGCTCCACTCCAATGACAACATAATAGTTCTTGACCCCCCATCACATTTTAATGCTTGATGATATAGAAGGGTGTGATACATAGAAGTCAATTGTGTAGATCATCTGAATTTCCTTAGTTGTGTCAGTACATTTAGTGACTAGGTACCTTCGTTACACAAGTGTCGTTGGAGAACTAATTCCTATTTATCGAAAGCATATCCTTGCAACAATTTCAAAATGTGATAAGGATCCTGTTTTAGGTGTAATAATGTGTTTGTGCAAAGTGAACACTCTGATAAGCTTTTGATTTATATTCAATAAACTTTCATGTAATGGCCTTAAAGCCAAGGTGGTTGAGAAAGCACAAACTTATTATTGCAGTATCTCGAGTAATTTTTATAATACACAACTTTCACTCCATAATAGTTCCTGATCCCCCATCACATTTTAATGTCCTAGCCCATATGTGTCAACAATGATCGGCACTGTTAAAGAAGTCCATGCCATAATTTGCATCACTTTTAGGGGGGGGGGGGGGGAGGGGGTTTGGTACTTAAGTAATTTAAGAGGAGACTAAAGATTATTAATGATCAGGCTACTTTGAGTAAGACAACATAAAAGAAGGTTCATGGAAAAAACACAAAAAAGTGATGTTGGTTCCAGTTAGAAGATATTTAAGTTAGAACAATGATTGTTTAGGCTCTTTTATTGTTTGAAAACAATCTCTCTTTAAACAAATGATTCTTTTGTGCTTATTGGTTTAATTTCTTGTTTTGAGAACATTTCATAATTTTATGTTAGCTAGTTGTTGACATGGTTTGTGGTGGATAAAATTGGGAAGGGAAAGAATGCTCCTAATTTATACTAACCTGGTATTTAAACGCCAAATATATTTTTGTTCTCATTTCCTAGAAACCAAGTTGTTATATTATATATTCAAGCATGACTACCAAACAAAAGATAGAGACCATTTAAATTAATTTAGTTAAGTCAGGAGTGAGACCAAGTTTTTACCCACCAAGGGCCTTTCTGTCGGGCCTTATTCATTTGCTCCAGTGCCCGCCTACTGAACCAAACATGTAGATCATACGAATTTCCTTAGTTGTGTCAGTACGTTAAGCGACTAGGAACCTTTTGGGACAAAAGTGTCGTTAGAGAATTAATTTCTATTTATCGAAAGCATATCCCTGCAACAATTTCAAAATGTGATAAGGATCTCGTTTTAGGTGTAATAATGTGTTTGTGCAAAGTGAACACTCTGATAAGCTTTTGATTTAAATTCAATAAACTTTCATTTAATGGCCTTAAAGCCAAGGTGGTTGAGAAAGCACAAAATTATTATTAAATTATCTCGAGTAATTTTTATAATACACCACTTTCAACCCATAATATAGCAATTTGCACTTATTAATGTTGAAAAATATTTTAATAACAGAATTTTTGCCCTGGACTGAAAATTCAGACTCTGTCCCTGGTAATACCTGTTCCTATAATTCAAGAGGCTACACAAATATGACATAGGTATCCAGTGTACTAAATGTAGATAATATTTATCTAGTCATATCAATGTAATTCCTCGATAAAACTAGTTATTTTAACGTCCTTCTATCAATTGATTACGGTTCCTTATATTTGAAATATTTTATATTTGTTTGACCGTGTCATACACAATAAGGAATGAAATGCACATTGATCAAAAGAAATATTTGTATCAAACTGTTACCAGAATATACATTAACTTTCCATATCCACTTGTCAACCAAAGCGTTAGAATTACCTAATACATCTTATGGGTTTTGCTACGATTCCCCTAGTCATGATTATAAAGTCATTAGGGTAGTTTAGTTTGAAAGCAAAATGATGTGCGAATCCGTTTGAAGTAAGAGTTCACAGTCGAATTTGAATTCATAGCGAAGGATTTAAAATTTCCCTTGTTAAATTCATCATGGAATATGGGGAATTTACTTAAGACGTGCTTTAAAAAAGATTTCTTCGAACATATAAGGTTTCTTCCTATATGACCATTGTAGCTTTTGATGTTGGAGATGAGGTATTTCACCTGTTTCCACCCCTATATGACCATTATTTGATCTCTTCCATGTCTAGGATGACATCTAACAAGTCATTCTCCCTTTTAGTCATTAAGAAAGGAATTGGCACTAACAATTTCTTAAATATTTTTAGATTCGCATTCACCAGAGAGCTGCTTTTGAAACAAAACTAAATCACTAACCTTTTTAGATCCTCCACTTTACATCCAAGAACCATCGTTCTCTTTTAACTTGGACCAAAGTTCTTTTTCTTAGTCGAGCTATGAACTCAGGTGAGAATCTTGTATTGTTATTCCCAAAAATCTCTTTTTAGTAGAGCAAGGAGCATGGAAGAAGCTCTTTTTTATTCTTCGCAAAGATATTGCGATACATAGATCACTCGGTTAAATACTTTCTTTGATTTATTAGTAATTCTTTGATTCCGTGCTACTGGGTCTTGTACATCTTAGAAATCTTAATCTCCCCCAACTCCTCCGCCCACTAAAAAATTGTTGATGACTAAATTAGGATAAGAAAATTTTCCGTCTTTAAACAGTCAAATCCTATAAAAAGCATGTCTTACTTTGGTGCTTTAGATGAGATAAATCATGAAGATTATAGATATACCATGATATTTTCTTCCAAGCAATCTTACTAGTCTCGAACTCTAAAATCTCTCCTCTAAGGTTGAAAATTCCTATAATAGAACACAGTAATCTGAATCAACAGGATGAGTAAGAGCCATGTATGTGAATTTTAGAATTCAGTTACTAATTACAATATTCTAAAATTTGGTGAGTGTATCCAAATTTTGGGCTTTTGTTTCCCATAAGCCTTTTCACAAGCTTAATGAAACTTGAAATTGTCTCTAGCTTCATTTAACTCCTCTCTAGCTGAATTGGTGTTCACTTCTTGAGCTATTGAAAAATTTATAAACCTGATTTTATTGTGCTTTTAGAACAAAAATTTGTGGAAATCAAAACTAATCAGATCTGTAGAAGGCTGAATTTTTTGACAGGGTTGGCTAACACTTGTAGTTCAATTTTGGTACTTTGGAATAATAAATGGGATTCTGAAGTCATTAAAAATGATTTCCAAAATCTTCATATTAAAATATCCTACCCGAATGTTAGGGACGAGGCTTTGGTTACGGCTGTCTATATGAGATATGAGAGGAGATCATGAAGTTTGTGGGAAGACTTGGGTGATATTGATGCAACTAATCTTATATCTTAGATGGTCGGTAGTTACTTTAGTCTCAGTCTTAAGGCTTATGAGCAACTTGCTGGAATGGAATTGATGTTGGAGACGTTAGAGACTTTCACAATGCCGCGATGAAGGTTTAAAGCAAATTCCATTTTTGGATTTAGATTTACTTGGTGCAACAAAAACGCTGGATAAGCTTACATCTAGGAGAGGCTGGACAAGATTCTATGTAATGTTCAGTTGTTTTTAAGTTTGATAACACCGCAGTGGAGCATCTTAATCGGCTGAATTGGTATTGTTTTCATTTGGGAGTGTCCATATTAAACCAAAATGAAAATATGCTAGGACCCTTAAGATTTCAAAATATCTGGAATTTAGTATTAATTTAAATGAGTGGTTAAAAGACCCCAATGTAACACCCCGCCTAATTAAATACCGGGTGGCCAGTCCCATACCAAATTAAAACATAATATACAGTTGGCTCATTCTTAGCATCATGGTCGAAAACATTTACAACTCACCCAATACCCAATTAAGCTGGTGTTAAAAACTTTCCAAATTTTAATTTAACAAAATCCATTTCCAGTTTAAGAATAACACAACACATTTTATTCTACAACACTGATAACCAAATAGATAACACAAAAGAATTTAAATGCAATTGGAATAAATATTCCCAAATAATATAAATCTATTACAATAATCCCAACAATGTCAAATGTATTAAAAAGACACGAATACAATAGTATTTGACTCCGATAGAACATGATGACTGAAATCGTTTGGGCGACATGCCCTAACTAAGAATACTGTGAATCGAAAGATGATAGGCGTCTAAGCAAAACTCCATAGCTCCATAGCTTATCGTAATCCTCTAAGGTTGGCGTCCCTGTTGCTGGACACCTGATATAGGAGATACAATAGAAAAGAAAATATGCAAGGAAACGGGTCAGAGCCCGATTGTGTAAATGATTTTTTAAAAAACAAGTATTTAACAAGTGTAATAAAGCATTTATTATGTACACGTTAGATCCAACCCTCACTTGCTATTCTCACCTCTCAACTAGAGTGCACACTTAACGTTTCCTATTAACCTCCTAGCTAATGGCTTCTCTTTTCTATTCTCCATATTATAATTCCATTCCTATATCATAATCCCCGTATGTACCATACCATATGTCACATTATTAATCATTTACATTTCTCATTTATATGAATCGTTTCTCATTAACATGAATTCAGCTTTTTAATAAACATTCATTATCTTAATTTCATTCTTTCTCAATTTACCGTTATCTACAATTATCACGTAATAGATAACTTAACCATAATATAACCATTCATTCCTTTAATTCATTATATATATTTTCATATATAATACGGCACCCCGAGTCACAGCTGCGGTGCAATGCATTACTCTGCTATCAAGTCCCACCATCGCAGGTAGCCGAATAGGGGACTAAAGGTTCGATAAAGATTCCTCGAACAATGAACAACATTATAAACATTAGAGGTGAACATAGTTCTCATATCCATGGGTCACGCACAAACTTACGTACCCACAGTCAACGGACTTATCAACTCCCCGATAAGTCTTTCATAGACCTATGTTCTCGAGCGACAAATCAAAGATCCCATGGATTCATCAGGATATGACTGCCCTCACGCGCAAACCTCCCGTCGATAGCAAGTAAGCTAGGTATGTCATACACATAATCATTAATGAATCAAATAGGCATTATAATACCTATAATATAATATCAATAAGGTACTCACATAACCCTTAAATTATTCCCATACGTAGTTTTATATCACTTTAATTCCCACATATTAAATTATCATAACTTTACTTCTTAAATTTAGTTACCCCCGAGCCTCACTCATTACTCAAGGTTCAAATAGGTTTTTCCTAAACATATATTCAGTAAGAAGTCACTAATATCCTACTGGTCCATATCATCATATCACCCAAATTACTACGAATTAAACTCTCCCTTTAATTAGGGTTAAAACCGATAGTTTCATATCTCTTATAAACACCTCTTCTTTCACTTAGGATTAAAACCTCTTGTAAACTTAAGGATACCCAGGTATTATATTCAATCACCCCTACTAGTCCTATATTTAATCCTCATACATATTAATTAAAGTCCAACCATTTAATCTAGCCACTGAAATTCCTTTAAATTAATTATCATTATTCTTTATCAATTAATTCCCAATTAAATTAATTCAAATCTTATCAAGGGCTCACTGATATTTTCTAAGTCCCATAATATCCAAATAATAATCACCAAAGATCCTCAAAAGGTTTGGGAATAAGAATCAACATTTAAAAGAAACAACTATAGGAATTCTAGGGAGGTCGATCGATCAATCGATCCCTCAGGTCACAGCCTGGTTTTTTTGCATTTCAGCAACTACGGGTTTCACCATTTTTATTCATTCTATCCTTCATATTAACCTCCAAAATGAGTTATAATTATTACTACATGATATATCAACATATACGAATGATTTCCAGTACTCTAAACATATTAGAATCATCAAGGGATTGGATTCAAAAGTATGTTTATCTCCTTATTTCTAGAAAATTATCAACATATCATCTGCAAGAACACATCAATGGTTTTCATAATTTCTTCATCAGATTCATGACTATCTCTTGGATTATTATCAACCTACAACATGAGTTTAATTCCTATATCATTTCAGTTTCCAGAAATCCATTTAATCACTCCATTATTTCTTCCAAACATGAATAATCTTCTATTTTCATAACTATTCTAACATGGACAATATACGAACTTAAATTGCCATTATCAAACACTTTCCTTTACTAAAGGTCTGATCCTTTGGTGTAGTTTATCTCAGGTGGTTCTCCCTTTTTCGGTGAGCTTCCGGTGGTGGTTGGTGGTGGTGATCCTTGGTTCTTAGTTCTTCTCCTTCCCAAGTAGGCTTTTCCCTTCCCAAGCAACCTTTTTATCTCTCTAGGAAGATGACTTCTCTATTTTGTGTAGAGGAGATGAATAGCCCACGTACACTTAATATACCAATACTTATAATAGTACAAAATCCCAAATCACTATTCACCCCCTAGAAAAATGACATTTTGGGTTATCTATTCATTTCCAAATGACCCGAGACTCAAATTCAACGTCCCAATAGACTTTTCTGACTATTTCGAACCTTCCGGATGCAACGATGCAGTCGAAATGACTATAAGGTCGATAGAAAATAAATTTCCTTTTTAATTTAATAAATTAGTCCCGACACGTCCCATACCACGTCTGACTAAAAATTCAAATTACCGAATTATATCACATCGTCATATCAATGACCTCACATTCATATATTACCTAAATATCTTTAAGTAATATTCAGAATCATCCATTTTAATATCCACAATCCAGATAAAACCCAAATGAATTAATTAATAATAAAATCCAATTAATCCATTAATTTAAAAGATAACCCATTTTAAAAGTCATAAAAATTACGAGGTATTACACCTAACTCGTTTTCTTGAACCTCGGCTTGATAATTTGTTAAAGATGGAGATCTTCCTATATTCTCCTTTATATATGTGTGGAAAAGAAGAATCCCGTTAAATGAGTCATTTTTCACTCGGAAGATGTTTCACCGATAAATTTAAGTGGAAGACATTATTTGCGGCATTCGTTTTCAAATTCCCTCAAGATGTCGCTGTCGTGTTGAGTATCCCCAAAATGAACAAGTGGACCATCTTCTAGTCCATAATACTATTACACAAGTCTAAACGCATTTCGAAGGTTAATTGGGGATTAAAGTTCAAAGCACTTTTATTAGATCCAAGCTTATCTCTATGTGGTTATTTGCGGGATCCGTTAGTGTTTCCTCTATATTGTGTGGCAATATCCCTGGCGTTTCGTTTGGAAAGCGTGAAATAAAGTTATTTTTAATAATATGTGCATGGAGGAATTTCATATTATTCATTGCATTCTATCGTCGTGCTTTTCTATTTAAGGGTAGGGCGAGGCGTTCAAATTATGATTTGATTATTGAGTTTAAACTCAAGATTTATAGGTGTAGATGAAATAGATATTTTAGGTAGTTTGCTACAAATTACTTGTTTTTTTATTTGGGGGTGTTGGGGTGTGTCCCGCCCGCTCTTGTAATCTATCGAGGAGAGGCTTTTACTCCTCGACTCCATTTTAATATATGAGCTTTATGGTGTCTGATAGAGATTAACCATAGTGAAAAATAGATTAGCCGCCATTGGTGATGAAGGGAAGCTGCATATGATGGAAATAAGTCCCTATTTTAGAGTTTTATTGCATTTTATTGCATTTTTGTTAGTTTCTTTTATTTTAATATGTCATTGTACTTTCTTTTATTTTAGTATTTAGAGGTAAGGAGTAGTAATGACATTTTTGTAATTAGGACCTTAGCTTAGAGACTAAGCTACTCCTCCCTTTTAAATACCCCATTGTAAACCTCATTTGAGGATAGATTTGAATTTTGAAATAAAAAATAGTATTTCTCTCTCTAAAGTGCGTGTTAGATATTTTAGAAGCCTTTTAACTTCTAGTTTATGTCAAATTGGTATTAGAGTGGTTGTCTCTCCACATTGGTATTTGGTTTGTCGATGTATTTTTTTATCAAAATCGTATACTAATCTTAAATTGCTATAAGAATTTCTAAACGACAATAAGAGGAGATTAATCGAGAATTGAAGCAACAAATTTTTGAGTTGAAGCAACAAGTGGCCCAACTCTTTTTTGACCTAGGCATAAACTCTAACCCTAGCCCACTCAAAACCCTAAACCTCATCCCTCCCACTGCTTCCCCTTACCCAAACCCTAGTACCATCTACCTTAACCCTTCTGGCCCACTCTCGCCTCAAACCCGAATCGACCACCCCTACACGGCTGCAAGCAGGACCCAAAACCAAAACCAGCCCTTGTCGCTACCTTCCCCACCCAGGCGGCCAACCGCCGTCTGCCGATCACCTCAAACCCTTCCCTACTGTCTGCGACCCAAACCCCAGCCCCCCGACCCCAAAAAAACTCCATTCGAACCCAACCCAACCCAAACCCGAATGCATCCTGGCTGCCGACCATCCTAGGTGGTCGCGTAGCCCTCTGAACCCCAAATCGATCCCGAAAGCCTAAGGTTTTTCCCTAGGTCTGTTCAGAACCCACCTGTGCTGCCCAAACCCAAACCCTTCTAACAGCTCCAATACCATGGTTTTTGAGCCGGGTGGAAGTTTTT